>CM041642.1:42283232-42395832 GCA_023333625.1 Bothriochloa decipiens | reverse complement strand
AGAGGAGAAGAGTGAGCTACATTGCCATTAGCTTCTAGCTAAATTAGTATAGGGAGTGGGAGAGGGAAATAGCTAGAGAAAGAGCAGAGTCGAAGCAGTTCTACCTCCGGGTGGATGAAGTGCCGGACTTGTCAGCTCTTGCTCCAACTTGTACCTCTACGATCGTCTTGCTACGTGGAGTAAGAAGTTCATGTTTAGCCTTTGAATTTATGTTCTAAGTAAGTTATCTTTGTTCGCCTTATTCTTGGTGGTTCATCATCCGTCCTTGTGATGGTTGCTCTAGTAAAAGGACACCGCCCTTTGGGTAAGCCTTGCTAGCACGCTAGAGTACGTAGTTGACAGCTTAAACATGGAGTTTAGGCTTGAGGCTACCTTCGTTTGCTCATGTAGCTCGACAGGTAGACGGGTAGGCGGGCAGGTGGTGACAGCCTTGTTCATCCCTAGCACTCCCTCATGTTAGAGTATGGAGTAGAGCTGTACGCCGGTATCACTGGGCAGACCTAGTGCGCTCCAGTGCCCGAAGCATGTCTTTGGTGGTAGAGCTATCTTCCTTAGGATCTATCCTTAGGAAACTTTGCTACCCAAGCTACTCTTCATCTTATCATTCTGGGAGAACTAGTTTAGAGATCACTTACATCTTCGTTCCCTGTGGAAGTACGATACCCTAAATACTTCTAGGTGAAGACTACAACGGTACTTCCATGCACTTGCGAAACTTTTCTGCTGATGCTAAGAAGCCCCAACAGCCACTGGGTCTGCTTGTTGTGTAGGATCTGAATCTAATTTTACCTTGGGTTTCCATACCTGCTTTGAGTGTGAGGGTGACTTGGAGGAGGAAGCTTCTGTGTTCACTATCTCTTCTTCTGCTGGTGGTACCTCTTCTACCTCGAGAGTTGACGGTGTTGGTTCTCTTTTCTTAGTCTCTCCCCTAACTCTTTGTTTCGATGGCCAAGTATAGAAAGAAGGAACCTTGTCATTGTGGAGTGGATCATACCATGGTGAAGAATATTCTTCAAGTGTTAGATCCTTTCTGTCTTTCTTAAAAAGTATCCCCCTTCCTTCATTACACTTAGTCTTGGATGATTTAGTTCAGCTATGATGGTTTTCCTTTTTGGTCCTTCTTCCTCCTTGCATTCTGAAGTCACTGGGGTGGAATAATTCTTGCTTTCTTCCTTAGGGAAATCTTTTCTTTGAGATATTGATCTTTGAATTTTGATACTTCTCCTTCATAGTCAGCCCATCCATCTACAATGATCTTCTTGTTCTGGTGATGGGTACGCTGCCTTCTTCTTGACCTGTTCTTCTTGGGTTCCTTGTTGATTATATAATTATCAGTGAAATAGCGGTGTACCTTTTTTGAGGGAAAGTGTAAGTGAACCTCCCCTGTTCCAATATAGATGATGACCTTGGTAGTATTGAGGAACAGTCTTCCTAGGATGATGGGTGGATCATACTCATCTTCACCCATGTCGATGACTAGAAAGTCAGTGGGGATGTAGTGGTCATCAATCTGGAAAGGGACGTCTTTGGCTATCCCTTCCACAAAGTGAAAGGTCTGGTCCACCATCTACAGCTATGCATAGGTAGGGTCCAAAGGCATATTACCATATAGATATTCATAAGTCACCTTGGCCATTGTGTTGATGCCCGATCTGGTGTCACAGACAGCTTTGTTGAAGGAACTTTTGTTGATGGAGCATTGAATGTTCAGGACACCTGGGTTGTCCTTCTTGATCATATGCGGGGACTTAAGCTAATGGTCATGCTCTCTGTGGACTGTAGTGACCATCCTCACTGTCTCTATCTTCTGAGTCTTCTTATTATTTGTCGGGTACCCAGATAAGGGGTACCCTTAACTCTCGATCAAGCAAGCTAATCCCAACATCATCAACGAAATCCCCTCATCATGATCTCCAGCTATGGCCCTTGGCAAACTCGGGCCTAGATACTCAATGATAAAAGTCCAGGTGCTAAGTCACCCTGGGCTGGCCCATGAACGGGTCTCGATGGCCTAGGACGATGCTAGCTTGACGGACCCCCTCGAGTGACGAGGCCCGACCAAGCACCCCCTCAAGTAACGGAACTCCACGCGGGCGAATGACTCCCCTGTTGACTGCCTTGTTCTCCTGATCCACCAACTTCTGTATAGGAGTCAGGGCATTTAATGCACCTCACCTGCCCCTACCAACCCCCATGGCTATAGCGACAGCAATGATGCGCAAGTATAGAGGTCGCGTCCACATTTTACCGCCCATCCCCGGGGAAACACAGATTCGTACAAGACACTATTCCTCTGTACTAAACATTGTGCCCTGTTGGGCACCCCCTCGAAATGTAAATGTTAACATCTGTACCAGGATTCCCAAGGTTCGTCCTGTTCCACACTGCCTCAAGGGCCCCGGGGTATCCCTCGACACGGGTTCTCAGTGGCCCTGGTAAATGATTCAGCCCCCCGTACGCCATCCGCTGCAAGCCGTACGTCCTTAACAGGATGTCACATCTTTCACCATGCCACTGAGGCATGCCAGCATTGAAATGTCCTCAATTTTCCACGAAGGGAAAATACAGAGAACGAAGGATATAATGATAGCCCCAGAGATCCAAGCATCAACTTATTCAATATCAGTTGATTACAAAGCCATACATCGAATAAAAGAATACAATACAGGGGTTTCCATAATTACATCGCCACATGGCAGAATCATTAGAGTATCTAGCATCCAGAACAGCTGCGGAAGTAGAGGGATATTGCGAAAGCATTGTCTTTCACCATCTTGAGTGTAGGCACGAGACCATCTAATCCTTTCGTCCTTCAGGGGCGTCGACAAGCCATCATCCAAACCTGGATCCAAATTTTTAGTATGTTTTGTACTAGCCACATCTCCTACCTTATGTTTTGCTTTTGCTATGTAGTATTTGGTGGGATGCAAAGGATATAATCAAAGAGGCCTAATATATGGCTATGGTTTCCTATGCAAGTAGTGACCAATATTATATAATATAGTTCATCAAATTTTAACCCATCTCATCCACACATCTTTCCTATCCCATCACATCACACACATCTCACCCTCTCACACTCGGTCGACAGGTCCAACTCCCTCTCGGAGCCTGTCTTAGCGGCTCATAGCTAAAAGGGTAACACCAGGGGAGAATAGAAGGACTCATCTCACTACTCCCGAGAAGCATGTACTCCCGTAACCAGAAGATCACCATCATCGGCGGTGCGCTCCGCCTAGGCTGATTCTGGCTGCTTTCTAACCAGTGCGATGCCACACTACCACTCAGTTTTGGGAAATCCCAAAATACCGCCAGAACACCGGTAGGTACACTGGTACACTGAGACTGTGAGGCATAGTTACCCGGGCCACCAAGGGAACTTTGCGGCTTTAAGGAGGGTGTGGGTCCCCACGCCCGTACCTCTCGACACTTTCTACTAACAACCTAGTAGTAGTGGCACCGTCCTAGCTAGTCAGACATCTATCTCCCACCCATATAAGAGCGAGTGGTGAGCACATATGTCCCAAGGTTCTGGTTCACAAGAGATATCAGGTCCTAGGGGGGATCAGACAGGATTATCTTCTCATACGGACTACAACAGTCCATGCTAGAATAGCACCTCCTACCCGGGGCTTCGCTCCATGAAGACTCTCACCCCCGGGATCTCCATATACCTCACAATGTGCCTGCCATAAGCACCTCATACGGGGATGCCCAGATCACATCCACCGGCAAGACTCTCCAAAAGCTCGTCGTAGAATCCTGTCTGATCGACTAAACCCTCATCACACACCCAAGACACACGCAGCACTCTCCCCGAGTAAAGTGGCATTAACCATATACCATACCATACTCTCCATCACGCATCACATCATAGATATAAGCATAGTAGAAGTAAAGCATCATAAGAAAGTAAGCATGCGTCTAGCCTATCAGCGGGTGTGCAGGAGTAAGGTTACGACAAGGTAAAGGCTCATCAAGCAATTCTACCATGCAACCTATCATTAGGTGATATACATAAATAAAGCATTAGCAAACCTGAATAGCTATCACTCAGGTCCTTCATCAATTCCTTGGTGTGCTCCTAGTCCTCCTCCTAGAACAACTCCTTCACGGAAACTAAAATCGAGACATAATGGTCATGGGAGCAACCCTATAGATCAATCGCAAAGAATCAAATGAAATCCAAATCCATTAACTCCAAATGCAATCATATATAAGCCTATGATGTAGAGCTTATTTTTATGAAAATTTGGATGCTTGGTTTATATTTTTTGAAGTTTGTATGAAGAAGATATGAATTTTACAAGATTTATTCTATTTCTAAAAAAGAAAAAGGGGCTGATTAACCACAGGCTGCCATGTGGCACAACCAAAATGGTCTACGTGGCACTGCGGGATCAGCAGCAAGGTGCATGGCTGACGTCGTAGCTGACATGGCAGTTGACATCATGATGACATCAGCACTATAGGTGGGGCAGGCTGACTCAGTCATTGACAGGTGGGTCCCATGGTCAACGGTTGATGGTTGACCAGTCAACAGTCAACGTGACTGGGCCGAGACTGGGCTTGGTCAGCCTGAACCAAGAAAGATGCAGGCCGAACTAGGCTGGGCCGGCACTGACACGTGTCACCCAGCGGTACGTGCCACCTGGTGGGTCTGGACCCATTGGGCTATGGTCTACGGCTGCAGTTGTGTGAGCCGGGCTCACGGTGGACCAGAGGCAGCAGAGCTAGGTGGCGTGCTGCGGCTGGTCCAGCTGGTCCACGTGGTGTACCTGGTCCACACGGGCACAGGGAATATTCCCCCCTCTTCTCTCTCTGGCTTACGCGCGCGGCGGTCGGGCGTAGCGCTCGCCGGCGGTGAGCAGCGGCGCGACGGACGGGGGCAGTGCGGCTAGGCAAGAGAGTGGCGAGGCTATGTAGAGGCATGATAGACTCAACGGGGTGGCTGCGGTGACCTTGCAACGGCTACGCTGGCTGGCAGTTGCGTCGCGTCGGCACGAGGCGGCGCTGTGGTGGTGGGGCGCAGCAGCGGCTATGTGGTGATGCTGGCTGGCCGCGTGGTGGCCACGGCTTCGCAGTGGCAGGCTTGAGGCGGCGGAGGAGTCCGAGCAAGGTCTATGCTCCTTTGCTTGCTGACGTCTACACGACGGCGGCGGCCAGTGGCGCGGCCATGGCTGCACGGCGCCACAGCGCGCGAGAAGTAGCTTTAGCTTGCTCGACAAGAGCGTGTGGTGAACACGAACATGACTGGCACCTCTAATTTGGCCGTGAGGGCTTCTAGCGAGGCAACGGTGGCGGCGGGCCAATGGCAGCGAAGAATGATGATGGTGGTGAGATCTTCAAATTAGCATGCCATGGAGTTCCTCCTTCATCTCCTACCATTTTGAGCAGCTTGGAGCTCAAGGATTCTAGTGCGGAGCTAACGGAGGCTCGGCGGGGGCGCACGCGGCTACGAGGCCACGATGGCACTTCAGTGGCCGAAGTTTAGGAAGACCAAGGATGCAAAGGTGTGTGGCCTCTCTGTGGTCCATGCCGACTCCCGAGAAGTTGCCCGGAGGGCATTCTAGGACTAGGTGAGCACAACCGTGGACTTAATGAAGCAAACCATGGACGAAGAGATGGGAAATGTGGCAAAGCTCTAGGCAGCGCCATGGACGTCGAGCAGGGTAGCTCACCTTGGTGGCACGTTGATGGAAGAGGCTCGCGATGCTTGTAGGAGGCGCGCATAGGGACGAGGAAGCAGAGCGGGAGTCGCGACGGTCGAGCAGGGCCACCGGGTCCTTCTCCTCCGGCGAGCGGGCGGTGGAGCTCCCTAGTTTGGCTCCTCAGCTCCGGTCCTGATGGGAGTCAAGGTCAGGGCGAGGTAGCGTTAGTCGTGGCAGTGCGGGCTCATGGGGAGGTCATTGAGGCACAGAACGAGACGAGGGCGACATGGTGCCGTGCTGTGCTGCAACAAGGAAGAAGACGTTGACACCTTCACCTCCGGTCAGCATGAACATCACCGACGGGTGCTCTAACTGTTCTCCCTCCTCTCTTCTCTCTTGGCTTGGACTAGTGGTGGAGTGACTTACCTTGTGGTGGAGGGAAGACTGGAAAACCTAGCGGCTAGGGTGGCCTCTTTTATAGCAGCGGCGGCGACGGCCATGGCGCTGTGAACGACGGAGATTGCCGATGCCGATCAGGCGGTCGAGGTGCGCGCTCAGTTAGGGTTTGGGTTTCGGGGGAGTGCGGTGTGGGTAGGTGGTGATGGACGGCATCACGAGCGGTACGGGCGCGGGTGGATGGTGGAGGCGCAGTCCTGCCATTTTTGGTTGGGCGGACGTGACTGCTTGGTGGCCAGAAGAGGAAAAAGGAGGAAGCTGATAGGGCGATACCGCTTGGCGGTGAAAGAAGGCGGGCGCATAGCGTTGGTGTTCCATGCTGAGTCAGCTCGGCCACAGGGGCCACGGGTGCCTGCGTGCGGGCAAGGACGAGCTGGCTGCATCTTGCAGGGCCACGTAGTGAGAGGCAAGGTAGGCCAGGGCCTTGCTGGGCTAGCATGGCTTGCTGGCGGCTGGGCCGTGGGTGAAGGCGCAGGCAGGCTGCGGGTAGGCCGATGTGGGGGAAGGGCAGCAGGCCGATCTGGGGCTGGTCGCTGGTTTGGGCTGCTTTCCCTTTTCTTTTTCCTCTCCTATTTCTATTTCCTTTTCTATTTCACCTTATTCTACTAACCATGCTATGCCTTGATCATGTTAGCAAAAAGGTTAGTGACCAAGCCATATACCTAGTGGTCCTCCTAGGGTCTCATGATGATGATGGTAGCCATGTCCGTGGTTAGTAGCACATGTTAGTATACATGATTATACACATGTTAGCACATGTGATATAAAGGTTATTGATTTTATTATTCATCACATAAAATCAATAAGAAGCAAATCACAACTTGTAATTAAAATGCAAATGCTCCAACTATCTTTGGTGCTACTTGTGCAACTATTGGGTGTTTGCCTACATGACACTCACCAAACATTGGTATACTTTAGAAAAATTTTGTTGGTTGCGATTTTTGGTGTTTGGATTTTTTGGGATGTTACAAGCATCATCATCAGGACCGGTCAATCACCGACTTCGCCGTGACATCTCAGGAAGGCAAATCTCATCATAATGCATGCTGCTACAGGGCTCAACTTTGCTTCAGTGCACATCTCTACAGTGTCCATGACATGATCGATCCTCGATGTCATTGCTTACGATAGCCCTCGCCGCACCGCTAGGGTTTCTTGTACACCCATGCCCCTCCTTGGACTATAAAAGGGGCACAAGGCTAGCTAAAAGGAGGAGAACTCATTTGGACTCACTCTGTCTCTCGACGCACATGGCAAGGCTTAGGACTAGCACTTCTAGACTTAGGCCCTGCTCAACCCCTTCTTCACATACACTTGATTGTATCTCCCCTATACAAGCACTTCAGTGCAAGATAATACAATCTCCCCCCTCCTGCAGGATGTAGGGCCTTCTTTGCCTGAACTAGGATAAATTGTGTGTTCTTCTTGCATCACCATCCGGATTTGGGAGCATGCAACATGTAGTTACTAGTTGGTGTTAGGCCCCCGGGGCCGTGACACCGACAGTTGGCGCGCCAGGTAGGGGACTCTGCGTGTCACTAGCGTTTCCTGCCATTCTTCCAGATGGCCGGCTCTACACCATCGCTTTCGTTTGCCACGGTGATCTAGTTTAGGAGTTTGGAATTCATGTCACTCAGCCATGGCCATGACATGGTCCTGCTCTTAGTCGGTGATCGAAACGGAGGCAACCCCGGGTCCCCTCAACGGGCCCTTCGTTGGTCCCGTCACCATGCTTCCGCGCCCAGGAGGGGGCGCAACCGACACAACCACTGTCGTGACTCAGCGAGTGAGTTTACCTCCACTATGGCCTCCTCTCACCCGGCAGAGGATGCGGGCTCCCTGGTTGGGGACCTGGCAGACTTGCGCCCAGGAATGGAGGAGGAGCTGGGAGGGCTCGGCAGCAACCCTGACTTCACCTTCATGATGCGCTCACTGGGGGGACTAGGTGTGGTCTCCTAGGAGGGTGCGACTCCAGCACTGCTTGTCCTGCTGCCTCATGGGTTGTTCCTGGCACGACGGCCATTCCCATTCGGTCTAGACAACGCCACCAGGACATATTCCGCCACCAAAAATGCAGGTATGAGAGTGCACGTGGCCTTCCAGGGCCGCTCCTATGTGCCACCATGGACTTGGTGACGGTCGCACTGGCCTTAGAGGAGTCCAGCTTCGTGCGAGCACCTGGCCTGAGATGGTACACTATCGGCACAATACAACATCAGCTGGAGGAGGAGCGATGCAGGCAGTTCCTGGTCTTCTACTCTAGCAACCCTGACTCTAACTCTGACAACTATGACCCCACGCGCGAGTGCTTCCACAACGACAGAGAAGTTGCATCGAGCGACGACCCCGTGGCCATGGCCGCAGCCACGACTACAGCCAGAGGATCCCTTGTTGCACAGGGCCGGGAGGAGCCACCACCAGCCGTGCCTAACGACATGCGGTTGCCCCAAGATGCCCAAGATGCCCAGCTCGTGTAGGTCTGGGAGATGCAGGCCAAGCTTGATGAGGATCAGGAGCATCGGTGCCAGCTTGAGCGGCCTTGAGCAGGAGCATGGACACCTGCCCGGCAGAAGGTCTCGAGCCAGGGCTCGAGAAGTCCACTGGTAGATCATTGGAGGGGGCCCGAATGAACGTCCCATCTTTAACCGCACCAGCCAGAACGTCATCATAGCAACCATGCTTTTCTGCAACATGCCTGCCCCTCAAACCCTGACGCTCGATGCATCAGGGAGGAGATTCAGGGCCTCCTTGATGTGGCTGCCGCACAACAGGCCAAAAGCTCCACCTTGAGGCATTGAGGGTTGGCCTCGGAGTGATCGATCAACCCTTCTCAACGTGAGAGGGAAGGCTCTATCCACCAGGAGGCTGCTCCCCAGCAGTGGAGGGCAGTTCCCATCTGGGAGTGCATGCTCGGTGATCGAAAGCCTCGAGACACACCACGACATCAACAAGAACCGTAGATGCAAGAATGGTGATGCCGAGGCATGAGGCTATAGCACTCACAGAGGTGGGTGCTACGACAGTGACAAAAACCGGCATCGATCTCCTGAGCCACCAAGCCCTTGAGTCTTCAGTTGGATGATTCGGAGCATGCCGCTGCCATCGCCGTTCCACCCTCCTTCGAGCCTCACTAAGTACAACAGTGAGACCAAGCCCGAGCTATGGTTAGCCAATTTCTGGTTGGCATGTGAGCTAGGTGGAGTGCATGATGACAATGCCATCATCCGCCAGCTCCCTCTGTTCCTGTCTGACACCGCTCGAAGGTGGAGGAGCTACCCCCCGATCAGATCCGCGACTGGGCCGACCTGGTCCAGGTGTTTGAGGGGAATTCAAAGGAACCTATGTGCGCCTTGGGAACTCCTGGGACCTCCGCAACTACAAGCAAAAGCCAAGGGAGTCCCTCCATGACTTCGCCCGACGCTTCTCCAAGTAGCGCACCGAGCTCCCACGCATCTTCGTTCAAGACGTCATCCTTGCATTCATCTCGAGCATGACTTGCAAGGAGCTGGTCTGAGAGCTGGGGCGCAATCCCCCCAAGACCACTGATGAGCTGATGACATCATCACCAACTATGTGACCGATGAGGAGGCAGTTGGTGCCTTCTTCGGCAATGGCAAGGACAAGGGGAAGGCACAAGCGCCCAACCCCGAAGGCTCCACCAAGGGCGCTAAGAAGAACGACTGCAAGAAGAAGAAGAAGGACTAGCAGGGCACACGCGAGGCCCCAGTCAATGACCTCATTGCCACTGCTGAGCGCAAGAAGCCTCGAGGCCCCCCTGAAGGGGCATCTTCGACAAGATGCTGAAAGAGCCCTGCCCCTATCACAAGGGAGGGGCAAACTATAATCTCGAGGACTGTCGGATGCTTAAGAAGTATTTTGAGAGCCTGGGTCTCAGGAAGGGCGACAAGAAGGATGAGCCCAAGGATCATGGTGGCAACAAGGAGGATGGCTTCCCTGAGGTCCATGACTGCTACATGATCTATGGGGGGCCCTCGACTCAGCTCACGTCGCGCCAGCGCAAGAAGGAGCGCTGAGAGGTCTTCTCCGTATGGGTCACAACCCATCACTACCTCGCGTGGTCTAGTACGACCATCATGTTTGACCGTGACGACCATCTAGACTACATCTCGAAGCTTGGAATGTACCCACTCGTTGTCGACCCCATCATCATCAACGCCCACCTCACCAAGGTGCTCATGGATGGAGGCAGTAGCCTCAACATCATCTACGCAGTGACCCTCGACCTTTTGGGAGTCCAGAGGGAGAAGCTCAGTCCTAGCACTGGGGCCTTCCACAAAGTCATGCCAGGGAAGAAGGCCTACCCTGTTGGCCGCATCGACCTCCTCGTCTGCTTTGACACCTCCGTGATCTTCCAGAAGGAGGTCCTCACCTTTGATGTCATCAACTTTCACGGCACCTACCGCGCGATCATCGGCCGGCCCGGCTACGCCAAGTTCATGGCCATCCCCAACTACACCTACCTCAAGCTCAAGATGCCAGGGCCCAGAGGCGTCATCACCATTAGCCCCTCCCTCGAGCATGCCTACAACTGCGATGTCAACTGTGTCAAAAATGGGGAGGCCATTAAGGAGTCCACAGCAATCGCAGCAACCCTCGATAGGTTGGCAACTGAGGCTCTCGACTCCAAGCACCATGCTAGCAACTTCGAGCCGGCCGAGGATACGAAGAAGATCCCCCTTGACCCGAGCAGCTCTGACGAGAAGGTGCTAACGATCAGTGCCACCCTTGGCGACAAACAGAAAGCAGTGCTCATCGACTTTCTTCGCACAAATGCTGATATGTTCATGTGGAGTCCATTGGATATGCCAGGCATACCGAGGAAAGTCACCGAGCATGCCTTGGAGATCTGGGCCGGGTCTAAGCCGGTGAAGCAACGCTTGTGCCACTTTGATGAAGAGAAGTGCAAGATCATCAAGGAGGAGGTCAACAAGCTTTTGGCGGCTGGGTTCATCAAGGAGGTTCATCATCCCGAGTGGTTAGCTAATCCTATACTAGTTAAGAAATAGAATGTGAAATTTAGGATGTGTGTAGACTATACTAGTTTGAATAAAGCATGTCCTAAGGATTCTTTTCCTTTACCATGTATCGATCAAATTGTTGATTCAAATATGGGATGTGAAACCCTTTCTTTTCTTGATGCTTACTCCAGTTACCACCAAATCAAAATGAAGGAGTCTGACCAGCTCGTGACTTCCTTCATCACCCCTTTCGGCATGTACTGCTATGTGACTATACCCTTCGGCCTTTGAAATGCCAGGGAAACATATCAGTGGTGCATGTTCCATGTTTTTGGCAAGCACATAGGTTCGATAATTGAGGCTTACGTCGATGACATCATAGTCAAGTCCAAAAAAGCCAACGACCTCATTGATGACCTCAAAACCAAATTCGGGTGCCTTCGGGCCAAGAACATCAAGCTCAACCCTAAGAAGTGTGTCTTCGGTGTCCCCTGAGGCATGCTCCTTGGATACATTGTCTCTTAGCACGGCATCAAGGCTAACCCCGAGAAGGTTTCAGCCATCACCAAGATGGGTTCAATTCAGGACCTTAACGACATCCAAAAGGTCATGGGCTGCCTCACGGCCCTCAGTTGTTTCATCTCGCGTCTCAGAGAAAAGGAGTTGCCCCTATACCATCTCTTGAAGAAGTCAGAACACTTCGCCTGGACCCTCGAGGCTGAGGAGGCCCTCGCCAAGCTGAAAGCCATGCTGACCTCACCTTCGGTCCTCGTGCCTCTGAACCTAACCGAGCCCCACTTGCTCTACGTTGCCGCCACCACCCAGGTGGTCAGTGCGGTCATTGTGGTTGAGAGGGAGGAAGAAGGACACGCATTGCCTGTCCAGCGGCTCGTCTATTTCATCAGTGAGGTACTCTTGGAGAACAAGGTCTACTACCCGTAGATCCAGAAACTATTCTATGCCATTGTCATCACACGACGCAAGAACCAAGACTACTTCCTCGGCCACCCAATAACTGTGGTTTTATCTTTCCTCCTCGGGGAAATAATCTAGAACCGGGAAGCCGCGGGGAGAATCACCTAGTGGTCGGTCAAACTAATGGGCGAGACCCTTACCTATGCGTTGCACAAGGCCATCAAGTCCCAAGTGCTGGCGGACTTCATTGCTGAGTGGACCGATACCCAACTTCCTCCGACGCAAATCCAAGTGGAGCTATGGATGATGTACTTTGATGGGTCATTGATGAAGACAGGGGCGGGCACGAGCCTGCTCTTCTTCTCACCACATGGAGTCCACATGCACTACGTGATCTGACTGCACTTCGCTGCCTCCAACAACGTCACTGAGTACGAGGCCCTCATTAGGCCTATGCATCACCATTGAGCTTGGGGTCCGACGCCTCGATGTTCATGGTGATTCACAACTCGTGATCGACCAGGTCATGAAAGCCTTAAGCTGCCATGATCCCAAGATGGAAGCCTACTGCAGGGAAGTCCACAAGTTGGAGGACAAGTTCCATGGCCTTAAGCTCAACCACATCATGCGAAGGTACAACGAAGCCGTCGATGAGCTCGCGAGGATTGTGTCTGCTCGAGGTACCGTCTCGCCCAACGTCTTCTCGAGAGACCTGTCCCAACCCTCTGTTGACTGGGGCACGGGGGCTTAGGCCACTCCGCAAGCAATCGAGGCTCCCTTCGCGACCAAAGACCCCCGATCGGGTCCGAGGTCATGGAGATCGAGGGGTCAATCCCACCCCCGAGCCCTGAGCCTGACTGGCGCACACCCTTCGTCGACTGCCTTACTTGAGGGGAGCTCCCAAAAGATCGAACCGAGGCTCAATGGATTGCTCGACGGGTCAAAACCTACATCCTCTTTAGTGACAACAAAGAGCTATACCGACGTAGTCCCACGGGCATCCTCCAGCACTGCATCACCATCGACAAGGGAAGGCAGCTGCTCAAAGATCTACACTTAGGGGCATGCAGTCACCACACTATGCCAAGGACCCTCATTGGAAACACTTTCTGGTAGGGCTTCTACTGGCTGACCACCGTCTTCGAAGCCATCAACCTTGTCCGCTCATGCGAGGGGTGCCAATTCTATGCCAAGCAAACGCACCTCCCCGCCCACGCTCTATAGATGAACCCCATAACCTAGCCATTCACCGTATGGGGGCTCGACCTCGTCAGACCTCTAAAGAAGACAACCAGGGCTTCATGCACCTGCTGGTCACCATCGACAAGTTTACCAAGTTGATTAAGGCTCGACCCATCACCAGCATTTGGTCCGAACAGGCGGTTTCATTCTTCACCGACATCATCCACCGCTTCAAGGTCCCTATTGTTATCATCACTGATAATGGCATGTAGTTCACCAGCAAGAAGTTCTTCAACTTCTGTGACCATCACCACATCCATGTGAATTGGTCCGCAGTTGCCCACCCTTGAACTAATGGCCAGGTCAAGCATGCCAATGGCATGATTTTACAGGGCCTTAAGCCAAGGATCTTCAACTGCCTCAACAAGTATGGGAAGAAGTGGGCCGCCGAGCTACCCTCGGTCCTATGGAGCTTAAGGACAACACCGAGCCGGGCCATGGGGTTCACCCTGTTCTTCATGGTCTACGCATCCGAGGCCGTCCTCCTCATAGACCTCAAGTACAAGTCCCCTTGACTCAAGGCCTACAATGAGCAGATGAATGAGGAGGCCTCGTGAATGCCATCGACTAGCTTGAGGAGGCTCAGGACATGGCCCTCCTTAACTCAGCATGATACCAGCAGAAGCTGCGATGCTACCACGACAAGCATGTACACAAGAGGGACCTCTAGGTCAATGACCTCGTCTTCTGACGATGACAGAGCAACAAGGGCCACCACAAGCTAACTCCAATGTGGGAGGGTCCCTACATCATCAAAGAGGTGGTGAAGCCAAGAACCTACAAGCTATCAAACAACAAGGGCGAGACCTTCACCAACGCGTGGAACATCAAACAGTTACGTCGCTTTTACCCCTAGGGCCTCGAGGCCTTGTACATTTCTTGCATTTTGTACAGCTATGGCATCATGAATGAATAAATGAAAAATAGCTTCAATTTAGCATACTTTCTTATTCATTCACATGAGGTTGCCTCAACTCTGCTTCCTCAGAGGTGAGCCTCTCTCAGGGGCTACAAGGGGGGAACCTCCCGATGTCCTCAAAAACTTCGCATGTTTTTTTGAAACTCGACATTCCTCTTCTTCTCCCACACTTCAATGTTCTACTTTTACTTAGTCAAAAAATGCCTCAAAATCCCTAAGGGTCATGGTTGTCGAGCCGGGAGCTCGCCTACGCCCCCAGGCTAAGGTACCTCCACTCGCTTTCCCCCTCGAGGGACTCAAGCATGCGTCAAAAACTTAGTAAAAGTAAGAACCAAGCAAAAAGAGATAAGAAACTCAGGATAAAAAGCACCCAAAGCATTTCAGATAATGCATAAGTGTTTTAAGGCCCCCGGGGCCATGATGTCACAAGAACTAATTTATTACATGGGCTTTCTTACTCAGTTTTGGCTCATAGGCCCTCATCACCATCACCCTCGTCACCGTCACCTTCTTCACCGTCGAAAGGAAGGACCTTGAGCTCAAACAGCTTCACCAACTTCTCGCCTGGCTCCTTGGCAACATCAATCAAGGCTCGGTGCCTCTCCTCGTTCTCGGCATCGGTCTTGGTAAGATCGCAGACGAAGCCATGGGAGACGACGTCCATGTCGTACGTGAAGCCAGAATAGACGACTGCCATCGCCCGCTTCACGCTGATGTGGAGTGCATCTCAGGTGCAATTCCTCATGACGGCCCTAAGATAGTACAGTCAGTCGATGAGAGCGGTCCCGCGCACCTCTTCCCCGGCCACCTCCATGGGCTCGACCCCCAGGAGTCGCAAGGTCCATTGATCGTGGTGCGGAGCCTGCTGGTCAACGCTGCCTTAGCCAAAAGGCCCTCCTAGAGCACCTTGGAAGCTGTTTGGACAACGAGTATATCAGCCTCGTGGTCTAGAAGGTAGAGCGGGATTCAATTGAGGAAAGCGGGATATAGGGATAAGAAACTCAGAGCTAGAAAAGAAGACTTACTAGTGCAGTGGGTGTTGAGGGCCGCACGCATGTCCACTGCCTTTTTGCGCTCCTTCTGGGCTGCCTTGAAGGCATGGACCACCTCTGCCTTCTCAAACTGCAGGTCCTCAATCATCCTGTTGGCCAGGGCAATGGCCTCCTCCTTTCATAGAAGGGTCCCCTTTAGCGTGGCGACCTCGGTAGCAAGGGCGTCGGTGCGATGCTTCTCCTCCCTAGCTAAGACGTTGATGGAAACTTGGGCAACGTCCGTCTCGAGCCCTTTGATGCGCTCCGCAGAGTCTCGAAGCTCCCCCTCGAGCGACTTGACATGTCCCTCCGAGGAGGAGTGGCCCTCAAGGGTCTTCTACACCTCCGCACAGGACCGACTGGCATCGTCCTTGGCTTGAGTGGCCTCCTCCATGGCCTGGGATGCCTCCCCACAGGCTGCCTCGACCTCTTCCCTGGCCTTGGTCGCCTCCTCCTGGGCCTTGGCCAGGTCCTCCTTTGCCATGGCGGCATCCTCCTTGGCCTTGATGGCTATTGGCGTTTCTTAGTGTTGACATCTCTTAACATTGTTACAAAAGATAGACTAAAAGTCCATCCCCGACAACGGCGTTAGAAATGCTTGTTGACATTTCTTAGCATTACTACTAAAGATAGACAATAAGTCCATCCTTAATAATAATACTAGATACGTATGTTGACATTCCTAACCACCAATACTTCAGAAAGGTAACCCTTGGCCTTTAATGGCACCGACCGAGGTAATGCAGTCTGGTAATAACAGTTAGAAGTGTCGGATTGGCCATCCTAACTGTCATTACTTATGATATGCAAAATTGTGGCACGGCACCGGGGGCTGCAACAAGAATTACAATCCTTAAGTAACGGTACTTAGGTATGCCAATCGATAGCTCAATATGAAATAAGAATAAATCTACAAGCGTACAGAACTATCATTGTAGCATTTCAACCCGTGAGTATTCAAGGTTGTCGTATTTATAATTTCCCATAGGAGGGCATGAGGAATGCATCTAGCTTTGGTATAAACATGATTACTTATTGAATGCATAGGTAGACATAGCATAAACAGGGGTAAAAATAGGTTTTCAAGATACTGGACACACACATCGGGCAACCTCAAGGACAAAAGATAAATAAAGAATGAAAGAATAACTATATGAGCAGGCATTGGTCAAATACAGCTATGCAAAGAATAGTAAATAACATCTAACTAATATGACTAGAGTTAGGACTAAGTCTGGGATGATAGGGAGATATCCGCAGCTGGTATGCCAGCTGATAGAGACTTTACGAACTCCTACTCAATACCCAAACATGGGGGAGTGCTTGGGATGGATAGGGTTGTCACCACCTGCCCACCTACCCCTCTGCCTGTGGGGTATCGACATATCCGCTGATCTCCGCATACCCGAGCACCACGCTTGTGTAATTAGAAATAACTCCTAACCTCCCGGGACCCCAACCCTTCAGATTGACAGGCTCGGCCAGGAGCAACCATGATGGCATAATGAACCATTATCCCATCCTTAGTTCTTCCTCTATTCACACTAGTCCGATGAATGTTAAAGAACTTTGATGAACATATCAAGAAAATAACACATAGACTATAGACTAGTTTATATGTCATGAACATAATATGAGCACAACTATACTCTAGTTCATATGCATAGCTATATAAATAAGACAAGAACTTGCTCATATAGGAGAACTGATCTATATTCATACCAAGATGTTCTTGATTCCTCCAAGGAGATAAGCTCTCCTTGATCGCTTTGCCTTGCTCAAATACTAACACTAAACTAAAGAGAACAAGTATGAAATGTGAGGTGTAGTGCTCCAAATGATGGTGTGTGTTGAATGGTGAAGGAGCCCTTCATTTATAGCCCAAGTAGGACGGTTTGGGCATCTCCTCAATTGGAAGGAGGTGAAACTGCCTTAGACTAACCGACCTATGAATCGCCTGAGAAGGCTGGGCCCGGGAGGCCCTACCAGGGGGTGGCCAGTCCTGGGGGCAGCCGATCCCCTGGCTGGGCCCACTAGGCACTGCCTTCGGGTGGTCAGTTGCTCGCTGGGCCTGGACCTTTCCCATGGTTACGAATGGGTCCAGTTCGATGTTGAGGTGGGTGTAACAACCCTAGAAATCCGGTCACCGAAAATACGGGCTTTCAAAATTTTTTCTAAAAAGTATACCAATGTGTGGCGAGTGTCATGTAGGAAACCACCAGATAGTTACACAAGTAGCGCCTAATGCTAGCATAAGCATTGCATTTAAATAACCAGAGTTTGATTCACCTCTTATTCAATTTTATGTGATGTTAATAAAATCGAATAACCTTTTATCGCATGTATATATATGCCCGCTAACTTCGGAAATGGATCCATCATGATCTAGAGACCCTAGTGGACACACCATGGTGTATACATCATGGTCACTAACCTCACTAACCTAGGGTTGCAGCTAAATGAGTTGCTTTGCAAGAAATAGAAATAGAAAAGGTTTTGAAAATAAAAAGAAAAAGGAAAAAGAGAAACCAGCCCGACCAGCCCAGCAACAGCCCAGCCTGTCCGGCCTGCTCGCGCGCTGCCCGGCCCGCTGCTCACGCGCACACGCATGCACGCCAGCCTGCCTGCCCGTGCTTGCGGCCCAGCTCGGCCTGTCCCCGTGCACTGCCGCATTTCGCCCACGCGCCGCTCGCCCGGCCTGTGTTGCGGCCCAGCAAGGCCTGCCCACTCGCCCGCTCGCGCGCGCGCTCGCCCGCTCGCCGACTGCCGGCCCAGCAAGGCGGCCCAGCAAGCCGCTGCCGTCGCCCGCGCCGCGCCGACCCATTTCTCTCGCTGACACACGAGCCCCACCTGTCAGCTCCTTCCTTTCCCATTTTCGGCCGACCGCGCGTCGCGTCCGCCGCACCATTTCTGTCCACCGCGCGCCTCCGCCGTTCGCCCGCGTCCGGCCGCGCGCTGGGCCGTCCATCTCGCCCGCCTGGTTGCATCATGCCTCAGTCGAACCCTAACCTTAATCATGGCTGTGCACAGCCACCCGATGGGCATCTTCTGCCCCCGCCGTCCATGGCCAGCCGCCGTGCCTATTTAAGGAGAAGCCCGACACGCTAGGGTTCCCTCCATGCCCAGCTGCCTAGCTGACCATCCTGCACCCACCCGTCGGTGTTGAAGGAGTCAGAGAGGGAGGGGTGAAGAAGGCGGGGAGGAGCTAGACCGGAGCAGAGTGCCACCTCCGCCGTCCGCGTCCGTGCGCCGGAGAAGCCCGATGGACTCGCTCGGCCCCGACTTACCCCTCCGACGCTACGGCACTGCTACTCCCCCACCAGGCCATTGCTTCAACCTCAGCCGTGAGCCGCCGGGACAGCCCCGCGTAGGTGAGCTTCCCCGCTCTCGCCCTGGCCTGCCATGGCCGCCGCCCAGAGCGTCGTCGTTTTCCCGCGCACCCGGCTCCCCTCTCCCCTCATCAACGTGACCAGAGTGTCCGCGCTAGTCTAGGACGCAGTTTTGGCAAGGTTTAGGGAGCCAGCGGGGACTACAGCGAGGGCACGCTGCTTTGCTACCTTCAGACCCCGGGCTCTGGCCGCCGGAGCGTTCGCCGTGGCCGCCGAGCCGTGCACGCCCCTGCCGTGCCTCGATTAGCCCCGGTAGCTAGCTCATGGAGATCCTAGCTTCTCCAATCGAAAGACAAGAAGGAAGATGGAGACCAACGCCCGGCTTCGCTGGCGAATTTGGCCTCGCCGTCGCCGCACGCCGCCGCCGCGCCATTGCTGTCCGTCATTGGCCTGAGGGCCGATTCCCATAAATTGGAGCACCCAACCCCGCTCGTTCGGTTCCGCGAATCTAATGCGATAGCCCAAGCCGCGTCCTACGTGTCGTAGTACCCTGCCACTACGACCTCACCGCCAGCCGCCGCCGAAGCTCGTGCGCCGGCAAGGCCAAGCCCCGTGGGACCGCATGAACCCCGCCGCTGCGCCGGTCTAGCCTTCGCGCCTGCTTAGCCATGCCACAGCCTGGCCAACCCCGCTCGCAGCCGCTGCCCGCCCGCACGCCGCCGGCGAGCTCGGCCGCACCGGCCGCACGGCGGGAGACGAAGGAAAAGGGAAGGGTTTCCCGTGCCCATGTGGACCAGGTCCACCACGTGGACCCAGCCAGCCAATCGCGCAGCGCCATCTGGCCACCCAATCTCCGGCGCACCATGAACCGGGTCCGTGAGCCAGAGCGTCGTGGACTCGGCCCGATGGAAGCCCAACCCGCCACGTGGCCAAGCTTATGAGACGACACGTGTCCGGGCCGGGCCGGCCCAACCCGGCCCAGATCCAGCCCTACCTAGGCCCGCCGAGGCCCAGTCAAGGCCCGATCGGTGTTGACCGTTGACCGATCAACGTTGACCATTGACCTGGCCCCACCTGTCAGTGACCAGATCCGTGGGCCCCACCTGTCAGCCGCTGACTGGGTCCCCGTCAGTGCTGACATCAGCATGATGTCAGCATGACGTCATCTAGCCCCAGACCCGCGTCAGTGCTGACGTCAGCATGACGTCAGCACTGCCCCGGCTGCATTGTTCCCGCACGCCACGTGGCCCACTCAGGAGCCGCCACGTGTCAACACCAGGTTAATCTTCCCTTTTTCTTTTTCAGAAAATAGAATAAACTTCAAAAATTCATAACTTCTTCATACGAACTCCAAAAAATATGAACCAAGTGTCCAAATTTTCATAAAAATGGGCTCTATGTCATAGGCTTGTGTATGAGTGCATTTGGAGTTATTGAATTTTATTGCTTCTTTATGTTGACTCTATAGGAGCCGCTAACGCGGCTATTATGTCTCGTTTCAGAGGAGGAGCAGCTTGAGGAGGATGACTATGAGTACGAGGAGGAGCTCGGTGACAACTTCGCAGGTGCCACACCCCACCCAACCTCGTAGATCCTATTACGCATGGCATAATATCTAGTTGCTAGTGCTCTAATTATGAATATCACCTGATGATAGGTTGCATGATAGCACTGCCTGATGAGCCTTTACCTTGTCGCAACCATACTCCTGCACACCTGCTGATAGGCTAGACGCTTGCTTATTTACTTACGATGCCGTACTTCTACTACGCTTATATCTGTGTGATAATGATGCGTGGTGGAGAGCATGGTTATATGGTTAAGGCACGTGGTGCCACTTTACTTGGGGAGAGTGTTGTGTGTGTCTTGGGTGTGTGGTGAGGGTTGAGTCGATCGGACAGGATTCTACGACGAGCCATGTGGGCGAGTCTTGCCAGGGAATGTGTTCTGGGCATTCCCGTGTGAGGTGCTTGTGGCGGGCACATTGTGAGGCATAAGGAGATCCCGGGGGTGAGAACCTTCGTGGAGCGAAGCCCCGGGTGGGAGGTGCTGTTGTAGCACGGACTATTGTAGTCCATAAGGGAAGATAATCCTGTCTGATCCCCCTAGAACCTGATATCTCTTGAGGACCGGAACCTTGGGACTTACGTGCTCACCCCTCGCTCTTGTATGGGCGGGAGACGGATGTCTAACTAGCTAGGATAGTGCCACTACTACTAGGTGGTTAGCAGATATTATCGGGAGGTACGGGCGTGGAGACCCACACCCTCCTTAGACAACATAGTGACCTCGGAGGCCCGGTACTATGTCTCACAGTCTCAGTGTGCCGGTGGTACCTATCCGGGATGTCCCAGTACTGAGTGGTAGGGTGGCATCGCACCGGTTAGAAAGCAGCCAGAATCAGCTTAGGCGGGGCACCGCCGATGATAGTGATCTTGTGGTTGCGGGAGTACACGCTCTGTAGAGTTTAAAAATCTATATATATAGTCCGCGAGCCACAGGTATGGCTTTTTCCTAAGACCCATGCTTGTCGGGAGTAGTGAGAGGAGTCCTTCTATTTCTCCCCCCTGGTGTTACCCTTCCGGCTGTGAGCCGCTGAGACAGGCTCCGAGAGGGAGTTGGACCTGTCGACTGAGTGCGAGAGGGTGAGATGTGTGTGACGGAGATGGAATGGGTTTGGATGTGTGGATGAGATGGGTTAAAACTTGATGAATTATATTATATAATACTGGTCACTGTTTGCATAGGAAACTACAGCCACATATTAGGTCAAATTGATTACATCCTTTGCATCCCACCAAATACTACATAGCAAAAGCAAAGCATAGGGTGGGAGATGTGGCCAGTACAAACCATACTAAAAATTATTTGGCAGGTGAGCCCGACTACGACTATGACGATGAGGAGGAGTAGACGTCTCGTTCCTACGCTCAGGCTTCTTTTGGAGATTTATGTACTTCCACCTTCTACAGCTGTTCCAGACGCTGCAGCTACTCTGATGATCCCGCCAGTGTGGCGATGAACTATTTATGTAATCCCTTCTAAATGTATTCTTTTGTTCGAAGTATGGATTACTGTATTAACTAACGCTGGATGATATGATGGTTTGAGCTTCAAACTATTGAATTATTCGCCATTCCGTGTATTTTCCCTTCGTGGAAAATTGAGGATGTTTCAGTGGGCTTTTTCTATTTTTCTTGGTTTGTGCCTTTTCTGAATACGTTTTCTTGAAGTGCGCTTTCTTGTGAAGTTTGTGTATTTTCACGTGTCAGACCTGCATGTCACATATACAACAAAACTCATGGAAAGATTAGATAAAAGCCCTACCTTCTATTTCTTTTAGTATTAAAATGATGTTGGTATTTAGTTGCTAAGGACCACCAACAACTCCCCCACACTTGGTCCTTTGCTCGTCCTCGAGTAAAGTGCTAGGGACCAAATGGGTTCATCTTCCTTGTCAAAAGAATCTGCATACAGGTTATTCCAAGCTTCACCTGAATTTATGAACTTCAAAGTGTCTACCAAGTCATCTTGGGTAATTAAAAAATGGAATAGCCGGGATTTAAATCCTCTTACTTTGTCCCTGTGCAGCAACTTGGGTTTTCTGCAAGATTTTAAAAACATAAAGATAGCTTATGTTCCTTGAATGATTCTCTCAAGTTGCTCATTTTTGTAGGTGGCTCCTCACTAAGGCATATGGAGATGATGCCTTCACTTGATCATCCTACCTCTAAAAAGACTTATTTGGAGTTTTAGGTAGGAATAAGAATGATGAGGCATGCTTACCCTGCATATGTTGTCAAGTCAAACCCCAGACCATACCGGAGGGAGTGCGCCATACCCCTAGATCAGAATGTGCATGTGTGTGGAAGAATGTAAAGGTGGAGACCTAATTCTAACTTTTTTTGATACTCCATGCATCATGATTCTCTTTTGAACAAAATTTAGAGCGATATGGGCTATAGAATCTTCATCATCATATATATATATTTTGAACGGGTATTCGAATTTTCTTTCCTGTTTATTTTCTTATGCCCTTTTGGCATAGTCTTCTCTCTTCTCTTTTTTTTCATAGCCCCATATCTTTTATTAGCATGAGAAAAACTTGAAAGAGATATCATGATGGTAAAGAATGGAGTAAAACTTTTGCAGAGGAAATGTGTGCATCCTCAGGTGAGAATTGGCATTTTTATTTAGTGGAGAAAGCTGCTCAACTCTCAGTGTAAGAGTTGGCATATTTCTGGTGAGTGGATGAAGTGTAGGTTTTTCGCAACTCTCAGGGTGAGAATTGGCTTTAATTGGTGGGTGCATGTGAATTCTGATCTTGGGAGCATGAAACATCTCTCAATAGTGATCACAGGATTTGACCAAACTAAACACAAAGTAAGCAGCATATGTGGAAGGTTTCATCATATAGATTTATTTATGGCCTTGGTAGGTATGTGCTAATCATTCAAGGAACATGCTATTGGATTTTTGTTTTTGTAAAATAAATCCCAAGTACTTTGCAAGAACAAGCAAGCATCATGTCATCCTACTATATCTCATTTGTCAATTACTTAGATAAAAAGGGGTCCCTAAACAGTGTTCATAAATCTATAGGGATATTAGCAGGGAATAAAAAGTAAACAAACATTTCGAACACAGGAAGACATGTTTGATGGACTATGAAGGAAACATCATTTTAAACTTTTTCTTTTTAAAACTTTTTTGCTATGAGTGGGGGGAAAGTTGCACAAACCAAAGTTTTGACTTTGTTGTGCAGTCAAATTTGGAGAATCCTCCGCCCACACTTGTTTTCTTCCCTGTCTTGGTTAGTTACAAATATATATATAGAGAAAACAAGTGCACAACATATATAAAGATAAAAATTTATTCATTGATAACTTAGAATAGGCACATTACATTGTAAGGGAAATATTTGGAAAAAGGGAAAGTGTGCCTAAAACAAACTCATGCAGCAGGTGCAATCTAAAGTTCTTCAAGGAGATGCCCAACACCTAGGGCTTCAGCGACCTTCCTAAGTCTAAGGTTAAACTTGAAGCAAAACTTATTGACATCATCACTAAGGTTCCTAATCGTTGTGTTCTTCTCTTCTAGGTCATCTTCTAAAACCCTTAGCACAGCATGTAAGCTAGCCTGCTCGGCTTTGAGGTCAGCGAGGATATTAGGATCATCCTCTTCGTCACTGCTTTCGTACTGTCCTGCACGACATTTGATGGTTGGGTGCTGTTGGTATTTATTAAGTGCAACGAAGATAAGGAAGTTATCCGCAAGCACACAGATAATATACCGATGTAGTACTTCACCAAGATGACCCAGTTTTAAATATGGAAACCAAAGGAACGGAAGAAGAGATCTTGATCTATGCTTAATCACTAAGCATAATCAAGGATGAGATGCTTAGAAGTTAGGAGGAGAAGACTAGGGCTATCTAGTTCTACTTTTAGAAAGTATTGCTCTTATCAATCCACTATGGGATTACAATGGAAGACCAAAAACAGAGTATGAATCTACCACATAACCAAATCTCCAGGACCTATATTTGGGGAGTGGACAACAGAGGACTCAACGAAGCTATAAAGTCACCTTCATGATCTACCACATGGCCCAGAACATAGGGGGAATTCCACAAGTAATTGAACCTAAGCACCACTCTTACAAACAACAAACTCCTCTAATCCTAGAGCTACTAGGATCAAAGTACTCAAAAGAGTTGCAAAAATAGAAGAACAATAAGAACAATTACTCACAGACTCATAGAAGTTGACAACCGTAGAATTCTCTGATCCAAGCTTGAAGAACTTGAATCCACAGGTACAAGGCGTAGAGGAGCACTGACAGGCCTGGGGCTTCCTCCAGATCTTCTACCTCTCTCTCTCTTCCAGTTCTAGTTTAAGACTAGATCTAAACCTAACTAGAGGTGGACTAGACTTGTTCTTGATTGCTAAGCTCTAGAGAGGAGATCCATTCAAGGGACCCCTCTCCTGAGATCTACTCTGGAGATAATGAATTGTAGTCTTGTAGATTCAGATGTAGATGCTTCTGAGGGGGTCTACCCATGCTTATATAGTTTGATGGGGTGAACCACAGCCCTTAGATCAAACTAACTTGAAACAATGGTCAAGATGCGTCGAGAAAGGCGGTTGGCGATAGAACTCAGAAGGAGACCGACAGGTGGGCATCACCTGGCCTGGTTGGCCCCACATGTCAGGCTGGTTGGCCTGGCTCAGGGTCAGATCTGGTCCAGCTTTGCACTAGTGTCCTCTGGTGTCCTCTAGAACCTTTTCATCAATTCTTGCATGAATCTGACTTGATTTGGTTTGGTTCCTTGACTCCTACTCTTCCTCAGCTATTTCTATTTTAATCCCTAAAATATCCTAATTCACCAAAGCTGTGGAAATTGTTATGTTAGTCCAGAAAAACTCTTGCTTGGTGATGATTCTGGTGTCTTCTAGAAGGTTCAAAACGTATCCAAAGTGGACTCAATCATTGGGACTCCAAATATTGCAATTGATATGTCCATTTTGATCGTCTCGACGAGCTCTTCACAATGGTGTGCTCTAATTCTTCATCTGAGATACTTTTCTATGATAAAATAAGGATAATCCTGCAATCAAGTGAAAACTACACAACTTGTAGAACTTATTAGTTTTGATACCCTACAACTATGCTTTATGATCTTTTCAGATGATGTTAAGCAATAATTAATAGGTATATTTAGGTATTAGTGAGTGTCAACAAGTTTCCCCACACTTAATCTTTACTCGTCCTCGAGGAAAGGTCAGATTAACCTTATCAAAATTGCAAGACAAGACTTAAGTAGTAGACCGTTCCTAGTCATCCATGTATACTGCGGGATTCATTGTGTCTACCATAAAACTTTGGACCTGTTGAAAATTGGAACAGCCTAAAATAGAGCTCCTTTCATCCTTTGATCTTATCACATGGATGTTTTGATTAGATTTTTGAAAAGAAAACATAGCATACCTTCTCCATCATGTAGTGCACTCAAATCACTCATTATATGTGGTATTTATGGAATCTCACTGAGGCATAAATGATGGATGCCTTGATCTCATTCCTACTTCTATAAGCTTATATGGAGTTAAAGGTAATTCAAGGAATGGCATACTTACTCTGTATATGTTTCCTAGTCATAACGGGATCCTCGGAGGGACCGTCATACCCTTAGATCAAGATTGTGCATGTGTGTGGAATATTTGGTGGCTAAACCTAATTATATTTTGCTCTTGGAGGGAAATTTCCTTCAAATGATACATTGATGATGAACTTTGCTTGAAGGTCTTGAACTTCCTTCTTCTTTCTTGATTGATACATTCAAAACACTTATAAAGAGGGTCATGGGCTATCTTTCTTTTTCTTCTTTTTTTACTCAGTCTCATGCCACAAAAATTACAATAGACATGAAGAACGAAATTAGAACCTTGAACTTTACTCTTGGAGCATTTATTCTGAATCCTAGCAATATTTTTGGATCTTGTCCCAGTGTAGGAGATAGATTTTATTGGTGGAAAGGCATGGTTGTGCATACTCCTAGGGTAGGAGCATCAGAATATATCTGGGTGTAAGTGAATCTTGATCTTGAGGATATGAAAAATCTCTCAACAAGGGTCTAACACGGGATGACTAAAACTCAACACAAAGAAACTAGCATATGTGCTAGTTTGAATAATTCAATATATGGCTCTAACAGGTATTTATTCATTACCACAGAGGAGAAAGGCAGCTATAACAATTTTAAGTTTTTTTGAAAAGAAATTCTCCAAATGATAAGACATCAAGAATCAGGTGCTCATTTTTCTACTATCTCACATTCCTCAATAGCTTAAGTAAATATGGGTCCCTAATAAATAGTTCCTCAATAGCAACAAGAATTCCAGAAATAGTGTTGTGCAAGTCTATCTTTTAGTCATGATAAAGCAACCATTACTCAACTCAAGTTTTTAATTAATAATTTATTTAATGAGTCTTGCAAAATTAAACTTTCCTAAAACAAGAAGCAATTAAAGATATGTATAATTAACTTACCTTGATCATGGAGAACGAAGTGAAGGCAAGGTGATGAGATATAAGGCAGCTTTGCTTAATAGCTAGGCGCCAAATCTAATTCTTTGTCATGATCCATTCAAAATGATCATTGCTTCTGATTTCTTGAGGACTAAGTGTGGACTCCCCCATACTTGTTCTTTTCTTATCTTGCAATCACAACATGTGGAGACAAAAACACATTCCAAAAATAATAGAGAGAGAGATTATGACTCTAATAAAACTTTATTGATATCATTTAGGATACCTTTATTACACAAATCCAGGAAAAACAAACTAATCAATAAAATTAAAGACTCTAACAAACTTGACTCAAAAACATGAGTATCCTATCAATCGACTCAACTTTCCTTTTTCTCTCAATTCTTCCTCTTCTTCTCATCATCCCTTTCAAGATGATTGGCTACAGTGTGGCAGATGATGTTGACCTTAGCTTTAAGGCCATTGTACTTGACCTCATTGGTGTCTACACGTCTAGTCAACCTCTCAATCATGACATGGGTAGAAGATATAGTATGTCTATCTCTTTCTTTAGCCTTGGTAAGAAGCTCAATGGACTCTAGAAGGACTTCATTCTGCATCTCTAATTGTTCATAAGTCAATCTCTTGCGCTTCTTCCAACTAGAGCTAGGTGATGAAGATGAAGATGGAGATCTTGTTCTTAGAGGCTTGACTTGAATCTGTTCAGCATGGCCCGAACTCCATCAAAAGTAACATGTGGGACAGTGGATCTATACACTACAAAAAAACTTAGGTTTTAAGACAAAACAAAATCATCATGCAAAGTGACAAATTCATCACATTAAGTATTTTGTGACGAAATCCTGTCGTCATGGCTGTCGTCACATATCGAGCGTCGCTAAAGGTGTCGCGTGACGAAACCTGATATCTCGTCACAAAATGTGAGTACCTTTTGTGACGACGTAAGCACGCGTCATACATTGTCTGTTTTAGTGACACCAAATTTTGTCACATAATGTTCAGTCAGCGCGTCACAAAAAGAAATACATGTCATCACGTCTGCTTCTACGATCATGATTTTGGCGAATTTGTGACGACTTGTATGACGCTTGACTATTATCACATTTAGGTTGGTTTTTGTGACGATATTTCGTGTCACTTATATGTTAGACTAGCTATCACATATTTTACTTTGCCGTCAAAAAAACTACCTAGATCCTCCCATCTACACTTATTGTGACGACATTAGCAACGATATGGTCTCGTCTTATATAATTGTTAATATTCTGTGACGAGCTGCTTTTGTCATGTTACATAGAGCAGTACCAGAGCATTTGAGACGATTCTTCCATTCAATGACACCCTCACGTATGACCAATATCACACAGATATAAAGCAGAAATCATATCATAGTTGATACAGCATACACATTCACTCCAGAATATAACACATCACATAGAGAATAAATTGAAACATATCACAAGTTTTGGTTCCAACAGATGACATAAGTCCCTGGTTCCACCACACAGGTTCAAATCCATCATACATGTTCACAAATAAAAGAGATGCAAATAAGTTGTACCATGGTTCTGACAACACAGTGCACAAACTGGAACAAAGTTTGGTGTTCTGGCAAAAGGATATGCTGAGGCAATGACATCATCAACACAAACTGCATAAGCTCCTACCTCAATCTTTCTGAAGTTTGAGCACAACTCGCAATAGTGCATTAGTTTCTTCAAACCTGGAATTGATCCCCTTTACTTCCTCCTGGGTCTGGCGTAGCAAATTTTGGTTCTCTTCTAGAGCTGCCTGCTGCTCTTGAAGTTGTGCTTGCAACTCTGCTTGCTGTCTTGCCGCTTCCTCTCTTTCTACTTGTAGTGTTGCCTCAAACTGTGCTTGCATGCGCTCTGTGAGAGTCGATGACGATGCCCCAGTCTTCACTCGAGTGACACCAATGTTTGGAAGGAAAGTGGATGATCTGCTGATCTGGCTAAGACTGTCAGCAACAATCTTGGAGGGAGACTTTTGTTCTTCTCCTTCTTCTACCTCTTTTTCCTTCTCTGCAATCATATGTTCCTACATAGAATGAATGCAGTTAATCACTAGGGAAAAGATCATTGTTCAGTAAGTCATTGCAGTATGTACAGTAAATGATCCAATTAGTGGGTAACTTACATAGAGCTCACTTGCTAGAGGACTACGACCATTTTTGGGAATAGTCATACACTCCCCAAAAAACTCAATAGGATCTGGTTCCCTGTTGTTATACTTAGGCCTCTGTAGGATGGAGAAAACTAGTATTACAATGATATCTATCATGCCATAATTTTTTTCCAAGAGAACAGCAGGATGCACAAAAAAATTATCAAAAACACAAGACAAGTAGGTGATTCCCAGTTGCTCATAGACATATTTTCTCCAGTCCCAACAAGAAGATTACTTCAAGATGATAACAACAAGAAATGAATGCTAACAATAATTTCAGTTAGTGGCATTGTTAACTAATTAGTAATATGCTTTGCCAATGAACATTCACATGTATTTGATTCCTAGGTGGACATAGACATGAAAATATTGTGCATCAATGCAACTTAGGTGGACATAGACATGAAAATATTAGTAATATGCTTTGCCAATGAACATTAACATGCTTTGCCAATGACATAGAAAGCTAGTATCCATACCAGACTGTATCGATGAGCAACATAGGGCCTAGATCCAGTCTTTTGGTGAAGTTGCACGTTGCCTCGGTTCATTTTGTTCTTAGCAAATCTTTCCTGCACCACCAATGCAATTTTTAGGTTTCATTCACATGCACAGTTTTGATTGCACATTAATAAATAGGCAAAGGTGCAGCCATGGACCTGATTTTTTGGGTCACTCCAGTACTCAACTAGTTTTTTCCAGTCCTCCTGCTTAATTTTTGGTGGTGGTTCTTGAGCCAGCAGTTGTTCTATTGTCAGTGATTCATCGAAGTACTTCTTCTTAAGGTTGTACCTCTGCTTCCTTAGTCCCTTCTTTATGATATCGGTGCAAGCAGCTTTGCATGGTCCCTCATTCTTCACATCCACCTCCAACCTTGACTGAAGACACAAAAATGAAACATTAGACACAAGCTCCACCTGGTAGTATTGTATTGTAATAATACAATTAAGATCAAATGGTGGAGAAAATAGAGGTGATGTGGCAGCATGAGGATTGAGCTTTAGAAGAATTAAATGCTTAGTGGGCATGAACTATATTGAGATATTAGATTCCAACAATGAAATAGCTAACTCACCGCCACAGCACCTAACACTTTTGCTACTTTCTTTTGAGCATCATCGTTATCATACTCTTTCTAAGACTTGTAGATAGGCAGGCTATCTCTAAGAGCAACACCACACTCTGATGCCAGCTTCGCGGCCTGAACAGGGACCGCAGGTCTTTTCTTACCCTCAACCACCTCAATGACGAGTTTCTTTCCTCTATTAATGTACTTCTCTAAGCCATAACCCATGGTCTTGCCGCGTTTCCTCTTTTCTTGCACTGCATTGGAAAATAATATGATACATGTTTTCATATAGGAGTAGCAATTCTAGGTATTGCATGTAGGTGAAATATTTTCAAACCAATAGCTTACCTGAAACTGAGGCAGAGACATCTTCTCCTTGAGATGTATCTCCCTCTGAAGTAGGAGCTTCCATGTGCTGAATTGACACACTGATGTCATTGCTTTGCCTAGAGCTCTGGCCACCTGGTGAGTCGTCAGTAGGAGCAGGTGGGCTAACACTGATTGTGGGAGTAGGTTGTGGCAAAGCAATAGGTGTAGACATGGCTGCTGCAGTACTCCTAGTTAAACGAAGAGGACTATGCACCATGTTTGGTTCTGGTGAGGAGTTGGCTGTATTGGTACTAGTGAAACTAAGATTGGTAGGCAGTGTGTTTGTAGTATCTGTGGTGTTGGTGGCATTTGTATTGGGATGACCTTCCAACCTGCATGTACCAGAAATGGTATAATTGCCAAGGCTGGCTGTCAAATTCTTCTTGGCCTGGCTGGATGACAAGTTTGCTCTTGGTTTGGGTGGTGGATGGCCTACATAAGGGTTTCGACCAGGCGTCAACTTGGCTGCATTTTGCCTGGTGAATCTAGGTGTGTGCGGTGGATCCTTGTTGGCAACCGGCTGCTGCTTCTTCTGCTGTGGACGAGTTCCTGGAACCATCTTGTTACCTAGCAAAGAAAACATGCACACACGTTAGAAGTTATGAAGCTGAACATTAGATAAAGAAACTAAATGACCAACTAGATAAATAAGCTGTTGGGTGGCCTATGAATACATCTCACCTCAGCATTGAACTCATTGATGAGTTCATTGTCATCATCACTATTAGATTCATTATCATTTTCAGTGGTAGGATCAAAATCATTGTCAGTCTCTGATTTGTCAGACTCTACGCTTTTTGCTTTGCCCTTTTTTCCCCTTTTAGGCAAATCATCCCTAACAGTCTTTGCTAACACAGGGATACCCAAAGAGTTAAAAACATCCTGGATTTCCTTAACATTCTTATCACTGTCCAGCTCATACTGTGTTTTTTTCATTTCTTCTTATGTTTAATGCGATGAAACGAAGAAAATGTAGAAACTGGATTCAGTTTCTGTAGGAAAAATGAAAGGAAGTCATTTATCCCAGCACAATGTTTAGAAAAATACAAATTATATAATTCAGTAATCCTAGTTCAATCAGAATACACGTACATTTTAAAAGGAGGTTAGACCCAAATCCCAGCACAATTGAGCGCAAGTTATACCTGGTAGCTTGCAATTGGGAGTCGATGGAGGAAGGTCGCTGATGGCGCACTGCAGGGGGATCCGAGCCTTCCAGACGAGGAAGGTGGCCACCGGCGGTGGATGTTGTTGTGAGAGCTGGGGGACCGACGCACGAATGGGGATCTCTGTCCGAAGCCACTGGCACCCGCCGTTCGGTTGCTCCACTCGAAGTAGCCACCGCCGCCAGTTGCCTCCGAGGTGGTGGGGGAGAGTAGCTAGGAGGCGCGACCGTCGTGGGGGTAGGGGTAGGGGTAGGGGTAGGGGTAGGGCGGCACAGCGGCGTGGTGGGTGGGGGGATGGCAGCGAGGCGGCTCGGCAGCGGTGGGCAAGAGGAGGTGTGACTGTGGTGGGACCAGGACATGGCGGGGAGGGTGGCACGGCGGCGGTGGGTAGGTGGAGGAGGGCAGCGAGGTGGTGCGGCGGCATTGGTGGAGGGCGGCACGGCGGCGTGGCGGCGGTGCGGTTCGGGGAGAGGGGCGCGGTGGTGCGGGTTCGGGGAGAAGGATACGGTTTGGTGGCCGGGGGATGGGGGATAGGGCTGAGCAGATTTTGGATGAATGTGCGGGATGGGTGGTGTGTCCCACTTGTCGGTGAGGTAATCAACGCGGGAGAGAGGGAGCGGCAGCAGCCAAAATTTTGGGTTTGGCCGTGGGCCCCTAGCGGCAGTGACCCATTTTGACTTATTAGGAACAAAAATTGGAATTTTGAGTTAGTAAATGATTACAAACTGAAAAGGTGTCAGAAACAATGTTGTGTAATGCAACGAGATCTACAATCTTGTCAATTGTTACTTTGTCATTTGACTTGGTTTGGACTATCGAAATCTGAATTTTATAAAAATAAGATAATTAAGCAAAGTTTTAGGGTACTAAATAAGTTCAAATTAAAAAGTCATGAACATGAACATTTGTCAACTCATCATTATCTACATTTGTTATCAAGGTAATTTTTGCATCCAAGATAGTTTAAAAAAGTTGTTCACAAATCCTATGTATCCTTCTCATAGTTCCATGAACTATATGAGAGATACATAAATTTTGTGAACAAGATTTATATAACTTTGTCGGATGAAAAAATGACCTTAATAACAAATGTACATAATGATTAGTTGAGCAACATTCGTGTTCACAACTTTGTTACATGGAATCATTTGGGGCTTCAAATTAGGGTCCTTATATATCATATTTTAAACATTAAATATATGAAAATGTGCAAACATTGTCACATGCATAGATGAGCACTTTCAACAGAATACATAGATGTAGCATGATTTTAGAAATTTTTAGAAAAAAATCATCAAATTTGGACCACATATGCAGGAGATAAACTTGTTACAAGTTTTTAGCATGGATTAAAAAGGAAAATGGTCATTTTACAATGAACTCATAACAACTGAGTCTAACTACCTTGTAAGGGCCCCACATGTCATTGAAAGTTTAGAAGCGCGGCCCACATGTCATTGAAACGTTTACAAGCGGGGCCCATATATCAGCACGCCCCACTGATGTTCACTTGCTGGCACTTAGCCGCATCTGGTCGGGCAGCCCCTTCAAGCAGCCGCGCCGGTCTCACTGCTGCAGGTGCGCCGGCCTCCCCTGGCTCAAGCGACGCCGGCCTCCTTGCAGTATCCGCGGCGGCGGCCTGGAAGCAGCCAGCTGAGATCCTTGCAGCAGTCGCACCGGGCTTCCCTTCAAGGAGCCGCACGGCGCTCGTCGGTGCAGGTGGGCCTGAGCTCCCTTGGTAGAAGTGGCGCCGTTCTCCTGGCTGCAGAGGCGCCGGCCTGCCCTGGCCGCGGCCAGCCGGCCTCCCCCGCCAGCAGTAGCACCGGGCTCCTCTGGCAGCAGCTATACCGGCCCTGCTACACAACTCTGTTCATCTAGAGAGAAGCCTCGCCAGAGTCAAGGTTTTTTTTTTAAAACTTTATCAGGTTTGATTGAAACCTCCATGGAGAACTGGATAGAAGCTTGATTTGTAAAATTTTGCACCTCATCTTATTCAGGTGAAGATGGATAGAACCTGGATTTATAACAGCTTACCATTTAGTCAATCATATGTTGCTGGTGTTGAACAGTTCATGGCACATGTGAGAAGCAGATATCTTGAAGATGAGAAAATCAAATGTCCATGCCGGTTTTGCCTGAAACGAAAAGAAAAAACACAAGCTGAGGTAGAGGAGGATCTACACATCAATGGTATTTCTAGGTGCTATACAAGGTGGATTAACCATGGAGAGGGAGATGATGTTGCTAAACATTATGATGATGGCACAGTAGCTGCTGGTACCGAAGACATGGCATGGGATGCAAATGAACAGCCCCCTGTTGATGCTGAAGAACAACTTGAAGATGTGATAGTAGATAGTGCACGTGGAGTTCAGGGGTTGGTTCAAGATTTGTACACCGCATCAAGCCATGGCATCGGTGGCAAATTGTATAAAGAAATAATGGAGGAGGCAAAGCGTGAGCTTTATCCAGGTTGCACCGAGGAGTCTAGGCTGAGTTTCATTATTAAACTGCTGCATATAAAAGTGTACAATCGGATAACAAATTCTAGATTTGATGCATTCCTTGAGTTGTTATCAACATCTTTGACAAATGTTCCTGGTATGCCTAGGTCCTATAGGGAAGTGAAATCTGTACTCAAGAAGACGGGTTTTGGTTATGAGAAAATTGATGTGTGCAAGTATGACTGTGCCTTGTTTTGGCATGACCATGAAAATGATCAACATTGCCCAGTTTGTGGCTTCACAAGATGGAAAGTGAACAAGGAGGGTAAAAAGAAAGTACCTCACAAGGTCCTGCGTTACTTTCCAATAATTCCACGCTTCCAAAGGTTTTTCTTGTCGAAGCAACGTGCAGAGTTTGCAAGATGGCACAAGGAAAAGAGGGTAGAAGTAAATAATGAAATGAGACATCCTGCTGATGGAGATGCTTGGAAAGACTTTGATAATAGTTTCAAGTCTTTTGCAGATGATCCTCGCAGTTTGAGGGTAGCCATTGCTACTGATGGATTTAACCCATATGGTCAGATGACCAATTCATATAGCATCTGGCCAGTGATCTTGATTCCGTACAATTGGCCACCATGGATGTGTATGGACCAATCGAATTATATGCTTGCTTTACTAATTCCAGGCAAAAGATCACCAGGCAAAGATTTCCATGTGTTCATGCAGCCGTTGATGAAAGACATGCTTAAACTTTAGGAGGGTGTCCGTACTTATGATGCATATGAAGGCAAAGATTTCGATCTACGTGCAGCGATTCTTTGGGAATTTCATGATTACCCTGCTTTAGGTACCATGTCAGGCAGAACCACTAGGGGTTACTTTGCATGTGTGCACTGTGATGAGGAACCATGCTCCTGCAGTCTTACAAACAAAATTGGTTTCATGGACCATAGAAGTTTTCTCCCTATGGACCATGAATGGAGGACAAAAAAATATTTCAATGGCAAGGCTGAAAATAGAGAGCAGCCAAGGAAATTTAGTGCAGATGAGGTCATGGCAAGGCTGAATGAAGTTTGCTATGTTCCAGGCAAGAATCCAGATAAGAAGCAATCAAGGAAACGGCCCCGTCAAGGAGAACCAGTTTGGCATGTGAAGGCTAGCTTGTATGATTTGCCATACTGGTCACATCTGAAACTACAATACAACCTTGATGTTATGCACATAGAGAAAAACATATGTGAAAACATTTTGCACACTCTACTTAATACCCCAAATAAGACAAAGGACACAGTTAATGCTAGACTAGATTTGGAAGCAAGAGGTATAAGAAAAGAGCTTCATTTGCAGGGGGACTCTAATAAGCCCAGAGCTTGTTATGTTCTACAACCTGAAGCAAAGAAGAAGTTCTTGTAGTATGTAAGCAATGTGAAATTTTCAGATGGTTATGCTTCCAATATATCAAGATGTGTCAATATGGAGGGAGGAGGATCAATGCATGGGTTGAAAACACATGACTGTCACATAATGTTGCAACGTATTTTACCAGCTGGCCTTCGTGGTTTGGTGCGCAAAGATGTATATGAAGTAATTTCTAAATTGGGTAGGTTTTTTAGACAACTTTGCTCCAAAACTCTAAAGGTTGATGCACTACACAAGATGAAGGAAGAAATTGTCCTTATCCTTTGCAAGATAGAGAAGATTTATCCTCCTGCATTCTTCGACGTTATGGTTCACCTAGCAGTACACTTACCTGATGAGGCACTCCTAAGGGGACCGGTTCACTATGGATGGATGTATCCCATTGAGAGAAGATTGGGCACCTTTAAGCGTTTTGTCCGCAATCAAGCAATACCTGAAGGCTGTATTGTAGAGGCATACACGGCCTATGAGTGTATGACCCAGTGCTCAACATATTTCAGTGAAATTATTAATAGGTTCACTAGGGCTGAAAGGAACTTAGATGGTAGCCGGGACAGCTCTCACAATGGTTTCTGTATTTTTGGTCATGGTATTAACCTCCTTGGTTCTTGTAAACTTCATTATGAGGATAAAGACTATGACTCCATGGCTTACTTTGTTCTAAATAACTGCGAAGAGGTTGACAAATACAAAGAGTGAGTAATTCTTCTACCTTGGTGCTTCTAAACTTCATTATTGCAGCAAGCTTAGGGAGGAATTAACTTCTACCTTTATTATTGCAGCAAGTATAGGGAGGAATTAGAACAACAAGGGGTGAATGACATTCAAAAAGTGATGTCAACAGAATTCGCTGCATGGTTTGAGAATCATGTGTGTGCAACTTGATGAACAACATGACTATAACATTTATGATTCAATGCATTTTCAAACTCACTCATTGTCTTCCTTTTCTACAGATTACCAAATTGAAATTGAAATTTGAAGGCTCAACAGATGTTGATGAAGACCTATACTCACTTGCATGTGGGCCGATTAGGCGTGTACGTTCATACACAGCATGCATAATCAAGGGGGTACGGTACCACACTCTAGCTCGTGAAGAAGGAAAGAAGACACAAAACTCCACCATCAAATGTGCAGGTACACACAATGATGACACTATTGACTTCTATGGGACGATCAAAGACATTATCGAGTTGACTTATGAAAAGAATGATAGAGGGGATAGAACCGTAGTCTTATTACGGTGTGAATGGTACCATCTTGAGGGAAGGACATACAAGGTGAAAGATGATGGTTACTTCAAGAGCATTAACATCCAAGGTCGATGGTATAAGAATGATCCTTTCATTCTAGCCACAGAAGCCTCACAAGTTTTTTTCTTGGAAGATACAAAGTTCGGTCCAAGTTGGCGAGTGGTACAAGAATTCGGCCATAGACATATATTCGATGTTGAAGAGTCTGATCCAAAGAAACCAATTCATGAACAAATACAAATGAGAGGCGAGGAGGCATACCAAGAGGATAGTACTTCATTGGGACATGGTACAGTGGGAGACATAGAACCTGATATGGAATTGTTGAACATAGACAATGATCCAGGCAGCCCTATTAGTGCAGACATTTTCCAGAGCATCCGTCGACAACAACATAGAATCGAAGATGAATAAATGAACAATGATGATGAAGATGACACCTTCCTTGAGTAGCACAATCCAGATGAAGGCAACATGTCAGAAGATTACAGTGATGATGACTAAATTTTGCATTTCTAGAGCTTTTTGTCAACCATCAGTGATGAGGACTAACTTTTGCATTTCTGGAATTATTTATGAAATATGAACTTGTATGAGTGGATCTGATACATTTGAATTATGCCCTTGTATGCAACTATTCTGTTTCCATTGTACTTGATGTGTGAAAACTTCTCAGAATAATTCACATGATACAAGTTATAGTGCCCAGATTTTTCTGTTATCATGACACATGATAATGTCATGTAATGCTAACAATTTGTCATGGAATGTACTTGATGTCTGAACCAAGCTACAGTTCTTAGAATCCTGAAGCAAGTTATACTGCATAGATTTCTCTTATATCATGACACATGACAATGTCATGTAATGCCCAAAATTTGTCATGGAATGTACCAAATTTGTCACAAAATGTACAGCTGGAAGATGATGTATGTGCCCAGAATTCTTGGATATATAGTTCTGGATGCTTTTTATGACCAAGATAATGTCATGGAAAGGACACAATTTGTCACAATAGATACATGCATAATAGGCATACATGCTGCCATAATTTCTTCCCAAACATCAAATCCAAAGGAAATTTATTTCCAACATACACACAAAAGATGTCCAAGGGCACAAAGGCCCATACACACAACCACATACAAGACAAATGCAAATACATATCTAACACAACAGGTTCAATACATCAAGTTCTTCAACATTTAGCTTCCCACATTCACACATCCACACACTACAAATGCAGCTTGCCAAGCCTTCCTTGTTGTTGCCTTGTTCATGTTTTGCTCTAAGCCTTCAATTTTTCATGGTACCGTCTGTCATGTGCTTATCTGTGGCCTGCATTTTTGAAGTAAAAGAATGTTATATAGCATTTTCAATTGTTATGGCTAAGTAAGGTGAAGCAGCTGGTAATGAAGCAGGTACCTTGTTTTCAAAGGCTTCTTCAGGATTGCCACCTTCTTTGGTTATGTTGCTGCTTGGGCCAGCGCACTCCACTCCTTGTTGTTTTTTGCTGACAAGTTTGTTGTTTTTCAGGGCTTCTAAATCAATTTCTAGGGTGTAGGGGCGGAGATGTGCATCCAATGCATCTGGTGGCATTCCACTTTCCTGGAGCAATTGATGGAGCACTGGGAGCGAGACGAGGATCTCGTCACTTCGTGGAATTGGGCGTGAATGAGTATGAGCTATGGAGGGGGTTGTGCTTCGATCCACGAAACTGGGAGGAGATGTGGTGTTGGTTGCGTCCATGGGAGGCGATGTGGTGTTGGTTGCGTCCATGCCGGTGAGGTGATGGGGGCGGGCAGTGGGGGATCAATACCTCAGAGGAGAAGGAGCACTTGAGGAGCAGCACTAGGCACCTTGAGGGAGAGAAGTCGTCGTTGTCCCTCGCCGCCGTCCGCTATGCCGAAAAATGGAGATGGGGAGGAGGATGAGCTCGCCCCCCGCCCGCACCAACCGGGGTAGGTGCTAGGGTAGAGCCGGCGTGCCGTCAGCTGGGGGAGAGGGGGACCTGGCAAAGTCCAGCCCGCCGCCCGCTCGCTGTGGACCGCGCCGCCGTCGACCGCGCCGCTCGCTCACCGTCCACCACCGCAGCGCCTCCCCCTCCGCTCGTGGGAGATGCAAATGGGGATTGGGGATTTTGCCATGGGGGGATTGGGGATTTTAGTCTGGCGGCGAGGAAGAAGCCAGCGGCGGCAGCCAAGAAGCAGTCCGTTTTTGCTCTGATCCGTTTTTGCTCTCTGGTCCGTTTTTGCTCTCTGGTCCGTTTTTGCTCTATTTTTGCTCTGGTCCGTTTTTGCTCTGGTCCGTTTTTTCTCTGGTCTGTTTTTGCTCTGGTCCGTTTTTGCTCTGGTCCGTTTTTGCTGCCGCGTCGTCGCCGTGAGCCATTTTGCCGTGTCTTCAAAAATTCATATCTGGAGTTTCATAACTCCGTTTTTGGTGAACCAAATTTTGTTGTGTTTCTTGTAATGCCTAGTTTTTATTAAAAATATGAAACATGCCATGTTTTATATAAAAATAATTAGCTATGTTTTATGCCTTTATTTAATGTTTAAAGAGAAGGAAATTCATATCTCATGCTATGTGACTCCTTTTGACTTGAAATTTTTATGACATGCTTCTTGTGCTATGTGTGTGTTAAAATTTTCAACTAACTGATGCATGACGCCATGAAACAGTCACAAAAAGTCACTAACTAGCGTCGCAAAAGAGAAAACGATAATCATCTCCCCCTTCATACAATTTGTGACGATGTTGGGTACCATTATGTGACACTAAATACCATGTCGTCATAAAATAATATGGCTATCTTGAATTTGTGACGCCACTAAATTGTGCGTCATATTATGGTACATTGTATGACAAAACTGTGACCCGTCATGAGGTATTTTGTCATAAAAAACAAGATTTCTTGTAGTGATACTGCGCACAAGTGACATCTCCAAACTTGTTAGTCTTCAACCCCGTCAGCATCTCATTGGGTTTAGGACATTGAAGATCTAACTCTTTGGAAACGTGAAACCTTTGCAGCTCTTGATTACGAGGTCCCTCAATGGAGAGATGAGATGGTGGAGGTGCAAAGAGGAGTGTTGGCATGGCTTGGGTGTAGTAGGATTGTTGATGATGAACAGGCACCTCCTCCTTCGGCTTCACAATGGAAAGATCCTTCGGTGGGACAACAACTGGAGGCTTTGGTTGAGCAACAACAAGACCCATAGACTCATCGGAAGGAAAAGAATCATTTTGGTTGTAGGAAGCCATTAGAGCTTGTGCCAGGAGAGCTTTAGCTACTGCTAGCAAAAAGGCTTGGTTTGGTTATGAGGGGTTAGGAGGCTTGGTTTTATAGTCCTAGATCAACTTGGAGGAAAGGTTGATCTATACTTGGTGAAAGGAAACAAAACCGCACAAAAAAGGAAAAGATCAAAAATAGGAAAGATCAAGAAGGGATGTGGAATTTGACGGGGCTCGATCTGCCACCAGGACAGGCCGGCCGGCCTAGCATGTGGGACCGATCGGCCCCACTTGCTACCGGTTCCCATGTGGGTTTCTCGTACTTCCTTCTAATTCGACTCTAAATCGGATTTCCTACCTTTTTGGTTGCAACACGGTTTGTAGCAGTAGGAGGATCATGTTAATGGAAAAGAATAAACTCAACTATGTCTATCTCAGCAGGACTCTTATTAGGTTCTAGAAAAATCTTAAGGCGTTGGCCATTTACCTTGAATAACGTGCCTTCGTCATTTTGGAGAGTTACCGCTTCATGCGATGAAGAGCTAACCACTGTAAATGGGCCTTCCCATTTGCATCATAGCTTCCCATGTCTGAATAGCTTGACCCTGGAATTAAAAAGTAATACATTATCTCCCAGGCGAAGGTCTTCATCTTGATCCTCTTGTCATGCCATCTTTTGGTCCTCTCTTTGTATATCTTCGAGTTATGATAAGATTTTTCACGCCATTCATCAAGTTCTGATATTTGCATTATATGCTTGACTCCAGCTGCTTCAAGATCCATATTCCATCTCTTAATTTCCCAGTGAGCTTTGAATTATATCTCAATAGGCAAATGACAAGTCTTCCCATAGATGAGTTGATATGGAGACATCACCAATGGTGTTTTGTACGCCGTTCGATAGGCCCACAATGCATCAGATAGCTTGTTCTTCCACTTGGTTCCAATCTCGTTGACCGTCTTCTATAGAATGTTTTTGATCTGCTTGTTTGATGTTTCTGCCTAGCCACTTGTCTGAGGGTGATAAGGAGTAGCAACATTGTGACAGATCCCATTTTCAATAGGTACTTGCAAAAGTTCCTGTCAATAAAGTGAGTGCCTCCATCACTAATTACCATCCTTGGAACTTCAAATCTTGGAAATATTATCTCTTCAAACATCTTCTTAGAGTTCTTTGAATCAGAGTTTCTGCATGGCATGGCTTTAACCCATTTGGAAACATAGTCAACTGCCACCAGAATATACTCAAAATTTTTGGATTTTGGAAATGAACCCATGTAATCAACTCCCCAACTGTCAAAGAGTTCAATCTAGAGATTGTTGGTCAGTGGCATGGCATCTCTTGAATTGGTATTGCCATGTTTCTGACATGCTCTGCATCTCCAGATCAACTCTTTTGTGTCTTCATACATGGTTGGCCAGAAAAATCTGCTCTGCTAGATTTTTGAATGTGTTTAGAATGCTCCATAGTGTCCTCCATAGGGCGCTGAATGACATCTTTTAATGATTTTGATTCCTTCTTCAATTGGTACACATCTTTTAAGTAATCCATCTGCATAGATTCTGAAGACGTACGGATCATCCCATAGGTGAACATAGCTTTCATAGATGAGCTTCTTCTTGTCTCCTCCTGGTGGTACATATCCTGAAACTATAAAATTAATAATATCTGCAAACCAGGGGTCAGTAGTAGAGACTTGATAAAGCATATCATCCCTAAGGGAATCATTTATGGGCAACTCCTGTGGATTTTCAATCTACATTCTTGACAAGTGGTCAGCAACAGAATTTTCTACTCCCTTTTTATCCTTAATTTCTAAGTCAAATTCTTGGTGTAACAAAATCCATCTTATCAAACAAGGTTTAGCATCTTTCTTAGTGAGCAGGTATTTAAGAGCTGCATGATCAGTATAAACAATTACCTTAGCTCCTACCAAATAAGATCTAAATTTATCAATAGCAAAAACAACAGCCAGGAATTCTTTTTTAGTTGTTGCATAATTAAGCTGTGGTCCTGTCAAAGTTTTGCTAGCATAAGCAATCGCATGATGTTTCTTATCTTTACATTGCCCTAACACAACACCTACTGCATAATCACTTGCATCACACATGATCTCAAAAGGTAAAGAGTAATCAGGAGGTTGAATGATTGGAGTAGAAGTGAGTGCTTTTTTCAAAGTTTCAAAAGCTTTAAGACAAGCATCATCAAATTCAAAAGGAAAATCTTTAGCCAAAAGATTAGTAAGCGGTCTAGCAATATGTGAAAAATCTTTTATAAACCGATGATGAAAACCAGCATGGCTAAGAAAACTCCATATTCCTTTAACATTCATAGGTGGGGGTAGCTGCTCAATTACTTCTTTAGCATAGTATTTTTCTTAGCATAGCCCCATATCCTTTATTGGTATATGAAAAACTTTAAACAAGGAGATATCATGATGGTAGATGAATGGAGTAAAACTTTAGCAGAAGTAATGCGTGGTTCCTTAGATGAGAATCGGCATTTTTATTTGGTGGAGAAAGCTGCACAACTCTTAGTGTAAGAGTTGGCATATTTTTGGTGGATGGATGAAATGCATGTTTTGTGCAACTCTCAAGGTGAGAAATGGTTTTATTTGGTGGGTGCAAGTGAATTCTGATCTTGGGGGCTTGAAACATCTCTCAACGGCGGTCACAAAATTTGACCAAACTCAACACAAAGTAAGTAGCATATGTGGAAGGTTTCACCATATAGAATCATATGTGGCCTTGGTATGTAATTGCTAATTATTCAAGGAACATTCTATTGAATTTTTGTTTTTGTAAAATAAATCCCAAGTACTTGGCAAGAATGAGCAAGTATCATGTCATCCTACTATATCTCATTCATCAATTGCTTGGATAAACTAGGGTCCCTAAATAGTGTTCATAAATCTGTAGGAATATTAGCAGGGAATAAAAAGTATGTAGACATTTTGAACATAGGAAGAGATGTTTGACGGAGTATGAAGGAACATCATGTTAAATTTTTATTTTGAAAAATTTTTTGATGTGAGAGGGGAAAAATTGCTCAAACCCAAGTTTGACTTTGTTGTGTAGTTGAATTGGAGAATCCTCTCCCACACTTGTTTTCTTCCCTGTCTTGGTTAGTCAAAAATATATATATGAAGAAAACAAGTGCACAACATATATAAAAATAAACTTTATTCATTGGTACTTTGAATAGGCACATTACATTGTAAGGGAAATGATTGGAAAATAACAGATCATAAAAAAAAGGAAAGTGTGCCTAAACAACTTGTGCAGCAGGTGCATTCTAAAGATCTTTAAGGAGATGTCCAACACCTAGGACTTCAGCTACCATCCTGAGTCTAAGGTTAAACTTGAAGCAGAACTGATTGACATCGTCACTAAGGTCCCTAATCTCTATATTCTTCGCTTCTAGGTCATCTTCTAAAACCCTTAGTATAGCACGCAAGCTAGCTTGCTCGGCTTTGAGGTCAGTGAGGATACTAGGATCCTCCTCTTCGTTGTTGCTTTCGTACTATCCTGCACGACGTTTGATGGTTGGCTATGGTAAGTGCCTCCTAATTCTAGGAAGGGTGCCAGAGGACTCTGCCTCCTTGGCCTTGCTAGCCAACTTGTTACCAGCACAATTGCTAGGCCCACTACCACTAGGAGCCTTCCTCTTGAGACTTATAGCACTGGTGGTAGAATGGGAAGCAGCGTTTTTGTTCTTGGTGCCTCCTTCGAGCGCATGGGAACGTGCCGGCAAGATCACTAAAAGCTTCTCCTTCACAACATGGGCTTCTTCCTTCACTAAGGAACTCTCTTGGTAGGGTGCTATGTCTAGGATTGCTATGGCCATTGGAGCGTTGATCAGCGAGAGGGTGTAGCTAGACATGGTTAGCACTTGGAGGTGGGAGAGCTTAGTAAGCTTTGCAAGAGGGAGAAGAGAAAAGGTTGGTGTAAGGAGAGGAGAGGCCTATGGAGGGTTTATAGGTGTTACCGTGGTCTCTGACTAGGAAACAACCTGATCGTAACCATGGATGTGATGCTAGAAAGATTAGAGGGAGACACAAAAAAGATTGGCGTGATACGGCGTAGCCAGGGGGCGGCCGGTCCCGGGGGCGGTCGGTCCCCTGGGTCCACCTGCCAGCCTCCGGCTTTCGGCCAGGTGCACCTCTGCTGTGTGGATCCCTATCCCTGTTGCGATCAAGTGTGATGCGTGGTGAATCAGAGTGATAGTGTGTGTGATAGAGTGTGGGATATGAATGATATTCATGAAAATATGCTCAAGATCACACTATCATGCATTTATGAGAAAATATTCCTATGATCACAAAGATTCATGTGCATGAAAAAAAAGATCATAAGGGCATTTTAGACATATCATAAATGCATCACTAGCACCATGTAAGCATAAATATAAATACATATATATATCATTTATTTTTTAGAGGATAAAGAAATTATTCAGGCTTTTATTGAAGATAAATAAATTACTAAAATTATTTAAAACAAGAATTAATTAAGGATAACTACCGATTTACCTTTGGCAAGGGGTCACCTTTTTAAGTCCGTTGAGCAGGACTTTTCTCCCTTCATTGTTTGCTTGATGATGGCACATCCGTCATGGGAGAAGTAGACGGCTGTACCTGCATGGGCCTCCATATCTTCTGGGTGGTTTTGGGCGGTGTGGTAGCATTTTCAATTTTTTTCTTTGGGTTTCCACACCGACTTCTTCTGCACAGGCTTGGGGATTTCTTCCCTCTTTTCTTGTATTTTCTTTTTAGGAGCCATTTTGTTTTTTGCTCCCTATTCATATTTCTTTTGGGAGCCACCTTTTCCTTTGGTGCAGGCTTTTTCTTTGATTCTTTTGATATCTTTGATATATTTTTTAAAAATTGGGGCTGAATCTCAACTTCCTTGATACCTTGGGGGTTCGGCCCATAGTGGATTTGTATCATGATGCACTCTTCCTGATGGCGAGGCCTGACTTTGAACTTTTCCTCTTGGCCATTGATATTGAAGCGGATATCTCCAGCTCCAACACCAATCTGTGCTCTTGCCATGCTCAAGAATGGCCTTCCCAGGATAAGTGGTGTTTCTTTAGTGAGCTCCATGTTGAGCACCACAAAATCTACTGGGACATAATACCCTCAGATCTTGATAGGGATATCTTGTGCAATCCCTGCTGGTACCGAATTGAGGAGTCAGCCAACTGGAGTGTCATGTTGGTAGGCTCCAAGATGGTGAAATTCAGTCTATCAAAGACTAATTTCAGCATGATGCTTATGCTTGCCCCAAGATCACACAAGGCATGGTTGAATTGCTAGGTGCCAATGGAGCATGTGATTGTGAGGCACCTAGGGTCTTGTTTCTTCTCAGGCAGATGATTAAGTATAGCTGCGCTACATTCCTTTGTCAGCTTGACAACTTCTGTGGACGACAATGGTCTTGTTGTTGATGATGTCCTTGATGAACTTGGCATAGGATGGTATGTGCAAGACATCCATCAGCGGGATGCTGACGTGTGTCTTCTCGACCATTTCCACGAATCGGAGGAACTGCTCATCTCCGGCCTTCTTCTTCCTTCTTATCCTCATGGGGAAGGCAGCATCGTGGTGTCCACATAGTTTTCTGGTGTTGGCTCATCTTCTATAGATTCTTCTTATGGTTCTACCGACTCAACCGATGTTTCCTCCTACTGCTTGAAGTCTTGGCTGTTTTATGGTTAGGATGTGGTGGATCACGAGTGGTCACCAAATTAACATTTTCAACAGAACTATCAGGATTAACAGCAGACTTAGCAGCAGAGGCAAGCTGAGCGATCTAGGTTTCTATTCTCTTACTAAAACTTGCCTGACCTTTAACATATAAGGGCAGGCTATCAAGCTTAGCATTTATATTTTCAAACATTTTGTCATTAAAAGAAAGCTTTTTTGTAAGATTTTCAATTATCTTAGCCTGTCCTAAGACAAGATCTTTCAATGAAGGTTGGGAGGAGTTAAAATTGGAAGAGTTACCTTGGGGGCGGTTCTAGTTGTTCCACCCATTACCTAGTTGCTGATGTTGGCAAAACCCATTGTTGACAAATGATGCTTCTTCCTGGGTTTTGGGACAATTGTTCCCTGAATGACCAACATCTCCACATTTCTCACACGTCATGTGCAAGTCTATGGCTTGGACGGTGCCAGTGGTAGGATCAGTGGCGCATCCCTCAAGTTTCTTCATTAATAAGTCTATTTTTGCAGCAAGCAGATCCGTCTCCTTCATGGTGTGCATGCCTTTTTGTGTTTTGTGTCCCTCTCCCCAACTCTGGTTAGCCACCATCTTCTCAATTAGTGCCATGGCACTGTCGATGGTGAGGGAGAGGAATGCGCCTCCAGCAGCGGCATCTACGTTCCCCTTGGACATGGCTATGAGGCCCTCATAGAAGTTTTGAAGCAGGAGCCAATCTTCCATCCCGTGGTGGGGACAGGCTTGGATATATTCTTGGAGCCTTTCCCAAGCCTCAGGAATGGAATCAAGTGAAATCTACTAGAAGTTTGATATCTTCCCTTGTAGAGCATTTGTTTTGCTCATGGGGAAGAACTTTGTGAGGAACGCCATAGAACATTTCTCCCATGTGTTGACTGCTTCCTTGCTTTGGTAGAACCATTGCTTCACCTTCCCTAAGAGGGAGAAGGGAAACAAGCAGAGCTTGATGCTATCTGGTGCGACATCTTTGATGATGATTGTTTCGCATAGCTCAAGGAAGTTTTGCAGGTGCGCATTTGCGTCCTCACTTGGCAAACTGTAGAACTGTTTTTCCTGCACCATCGTGAGTAGGCCAGTGCGGAGCTCAAAGTTTCCATTCCCGACATTGATAGTGGGCCCAATAGGCACATTGGCAACTGTACGGGTGGAGTACTCGTGGAGTGACTTGGACATGGTGACCGTAGCGGATGGTGCAGAAGTGACCGGTCATCTGCCGGCGGAGTAGCAGAAGAAGAAACGGTACGAGCCCTTCTCTTCCTTAGGAGTGCTTTCGGATTGTTGACGAAGTTTTTTGACAGATTGAAACTGCTCATACACTATCTTGTTTTCATTCCAATAAAAAGAGGAAGAAAACAGTAAAGTTAGCCTACTTAAACTATGGCTACCAATGCTTATTTTGTAATCAATGTTTATGCTAATGCTAGATGTTTGCATTTTTCTTTTGCCCTCCCTGGCAACGGTGCCAGAAATGCTTGTTGGCATTTCTTAGCATCACTATTAAAGATAACCCTTGGCCTTTAATGGCACCGACCTAGGTAATGCAGTCTGGTAATAACAGTTAGAAGTGTCGGATTGGCCATCCTAACCGTCATTACTTACGATATGCAAAATTGTGGCACGGCACCGGGGGGTGCAACAAGAATTATAATCCTTAAGTAACGGTACTTAGGTACGCCAATCGATAGCTCAATATGAAATACGAATAAATCTACAAGCGCACAGAACTATCAATTTAGCATTTCAACCCGTGAGTATTCAAGGGTGTCGTATTTAGAATTTCCCACAGGAGGGCATGATGAATGCATCTAGCTTTGTTACAAACATGATTACTTATTGAATGCATGGGTAGACATAGCCTAAATAGGGGTAAAAATAGGTTCTCAAGATAGTGGACACACACATCGGAGCAACCTCAAGGATAAAAGATAAATAAAGAATAAAAGAATGACTACATGAGCAGGTATTGGTCTAATACAGGTATGCAAAGAATAGCAAATAACATCTAACTAATATGATTAGAGTTAGGACTAAGTCTGGGATGATAGGGAGATCCCCGCAGCTACTCTGCCAGCCGATAGAGACTTTATGAACTCCTACTCGATACCTAAATGTGGGGAAATGCTAGGGATGCACAGGGCTGTCACCACCTGCTCACCTACCCCTCTGCCCGTGGGGCACCAACATATCCGCTGATCTCCACATGCCCGAGCACCATGCTCGTGTAATTGGAAACAACTCCTAACCTCCTAGGACCCTAACCCTTCGGATTGACATGCTCGGCTAGGAGCAACCATGACAGCACAACGGACCATTATCCCATCCTTAGTTCTTCCTCTATTCATACTAATCTGATGCAAGGTGAAGAACATTGATGAACATATCAAGGACATAACACATAGACTATAGAATAGTTTATATGTCATGAATCTAATATGAGCACAACTATACTATAATTCATATGCATAGCTATATAAATAAGATAAGAACTTGCTCATGGAGGAGAACTGATCTGTATTCATACCAAGATGTTCTTGATTCCTCCAAGGAGATAAGATCTCCTTGATAGCTTTTCCTTTCTCAAATACTAGTACTAAACTAAAGAGAACAAGTATGAATTGTGAGGTGTAGTGCTCCAAATGATGGTGTGTGTGTTGAATGGCGAAGGAGCCCTTCTTTTATAGCTCATGAAGGATGGTTTTGTTGTCTCCTCATTTGGAAGGAGTTGAAACCGCCTTGAGGGAACCAACCCAAGCACCACCTAAGAAGGTTGTGCCCAGGAGGCCCCACCAGGGGGCGACCAGTCTCGGGGGCGGCCGGTTCCCTGGCTAGGCCCGCTGGCCATCGCCTTCGGGTGGTCGGTTGCTCCCTGGGCCTGGACCTCCCCCATGGTTACGAATGGGTCTTGTTCTTTATTGAGGTGGGCTTTCTTGATTTGCGCCTTTTCCGAATATGTTTTCTTGAAGTGCGCTTTCTTGTGAATTTTGTGCATTTCTACGTGTTAGACCTGCATGTCCCATATACAATGAAACTCATGGAAAGATTAGATAAAAGCCCTACATTCTATTTATTTTAGTATTAAAATGATGTTGGTAATTAGATGCTAAGGACCGCCAACAATGGCCTCCTCCTTAGCCTTCTTCGCCTCCTCTCTGGCTCGAGCCACTTCATCCTAGGCAGACTGGCTGGCCTCGAGTTGGTGCCACACCTGCTCCTGTCCATCCCGCATCACGTGGAGGAACTGGGACATCACATAGGAGTGCCTCCTCAGATCCTAGAAGCAAGAGGCAGGAAGTCAGACTTCAAATCCAAAAGCTACGCACACCAGGCACGCTCAGAAAATCATGCACCAAGAAGGCCCAGCCAGGTCTTCAGTGACCTTGACAGCCAGCTTCAGAGCATGCGCCATCCACGCTCGATACTCCTCAACCTGCTCCCAGTGTGCCAACTCTGATGGATCGTCCGTCTTGACCCCAGGGGCATCAGGCTCTAGCAGGTCCCAGAGTAAGAGGGGCTCCTTACCCCAAGAGGGGAGGGCACTCTCGATCCTCTCCCGCACTGATGAGGTGATGTGGTTCACCATGTTGGGTGAACCACCATAACGAGCCACCCACTCGGCTAGGGTAGGGAACGACGACTCGACCTCCGCTCTAGCCCTCGATGATTCGGCCTCGCTGCTTGCCTGCCCCACCATGGCAAAAAAGTCAGGAGCAGACCAGCTAGGGCTGTGAGGGGCTCCCGAGCGATGGATGCTCTGACAAGTAGAAGGGCATCCTCCTCCTCTCGCCGATGCGATAGCCATGGGCTCACGGTGGGCGTCTCCTTGTGTTGCTGCTGCGACATGCTCAAGACCACTGACACCTCCTGAGCTGCGCTCTGCTGTAGCGGCGCCTGGCCCGGGGTAGTCATGGCCTTCCCCTGTTGCTGTGGGAGGCTTGGGGTCACCGGCTCCTCCAGCGGCTTGTCCTGCCGCTAAGGTGGCAGGTTCAGGGGTGCCGGACCCTCCTGCTGGTGCTGCTGTTTCTGCTGCCCCAGCTGATGCGGTTGCTGGTGCTGTTGCTGCTACTGCTGCTCCGGCTAGCTCAAGACCAGCTACTCCTCCTCCTGCTGCTTCACCAGCTGCTCCTCCTCCTGTCGCTTCACCAGCTGCTTCTCCTCATGCTGCTTCCGCAGCTGCTCCTCCTCCGCCTCCTTCTTCTGTAGGTTCTCCTGCTCCTGCTTCCACTGCACCTCCACCTCATGCAATCCCTTCAGTCATGATTCCCATCCCTCTGCAGAAGGAGGGCGAACCATGGCCTCCTCATCCTCGAGGATGATCAAGGCATCTTCTAATCCGGTTCACAGCTGTCAAGGGCTCCCCTTTGAGCAAAGTAGCGGGGGCCTTGACCTAGCCAGGAGTAGCGTGGATGTCGAGACCGAGGCGGCAACCCCGCTCCCCGGCATCTGCCCATGGTTGGAGCCACCGCCTGCCATGGCCCCTGAACCGCTTGAGCTGGCAAGAAGAGCCCATCAGTCTGCCCCAAACATTTGCCGCCTGAGCTTGTGATAGCTAGGCCGCCTTCGACATCGATAGGGGTCTCAAAATCACACCTCTGGCCGTTACTGCCATCCTCGCAGCTGCATCCACCTTAAGCTGCTTAGCCAGCGAAGGGCTCACTTCCTCCACCGAGCGTTTGAGCCTGTACAACACACAAGGGGAGAAAGACCTAACAATTCTATGAATCACAAGGGCAAGAAAGAGGACTAGGGATGGTGAGACCTACCCCACTGAGATGATGGGCGCCCTTTCGGGCCCCCTCGTACCACTCAGGGACTTTGAAGCTCCCCTCTGAGCCATGCCCCTCCTGGATCTAGAGCTGCCTAGGGCCTCAGACGATGTCCTTGGTCCTCCCTGCTCCACCGAGGTAGCCTAGCCTCGAGTCTGCACCCCGAGCATTGAGGATGACATCATTCGCCCTCCCGAGATGTCACGGTCCTGGGTCCGCTCGCCTTGCATTGAGGACCTAGTCCAAGGAGGCGGTGTACCAGACTGGCCCCGAGATGAGGCTGGTGGAGTCCCACCACATGTGTGGCGGGACGATGACCCACTGCGAGTCGAGGGGTCGGCCGGCCCTCTCTCCCAATGTTGCCCCGAGGCCACCCTCGACGACTAGGCGGTAGGCTGCTTCAGGACTTCTCCTGTGTAGAACACACATCAGCACATGGAGAAGCAGGCAAGTGGGGTGCGAGATGCACCACCACTCCTTCTTCATCATGATCATCATCGTCATCATCATCCTCCTCCACATCTTCTTTTGAGGGGGACTCTTCAATAGGAAGCATATCACGCCTCTATTTAGCCCGACGCTGCTCAAGCGCCTGGTGCTTGAGATTTCTTTCCTTAGTCTTCCTCTTTTCATTATATTTCTTCTTCTTTAGTTGCTGGTTAGTAAAGTGCCTCACCTACTGGTTAGGGTCATCCTCCTTGGTTGAGGGCGTCGACACCCTGAAATCTATGGCTCCCTGAACATAGATCCATGGTGGCAAATGTGAGGTTCAGCTAAAGAAGAAGGAAATTCGAGCATAACAGGAAGGCGTGCTTACCAACTGAATGTGACCGGTGTCCGGTATCATCGGGATGCCATTCACTTCCTCTGGGGTGAAGGTGCTGGCGACCACCCCCCTCACCCGCTTTGCAACTTCATTGAGGGACAACTCCTTGGTCGACATCCAGCATGCCTCGAGTTGCTCGGGCAACGCCTCAGGCCCCATCTGATACAAGTGCAATGGGCGCGCCATCAGAGGGAACACCATCCGACTGTGAAACACCGAGACAACTATCCCGGTGTTCAACCCCCGATCCCTCAGAGTCTTCAGTGCGGTGAGGAGGGGGTTCAGCCATGCCTAGAGATCCCCCGCCATGCCATGTGACTAATGGTACGGGCGCTCCATGATGACGTGCCCGGTGTAGCGAGGCAGTAGATCCTCGTCATTTTGGATGTAGAACCATCTGGTGTGCCACCCACCATAGTTGGAGATCAACCCCGTCGGGATGTACAATTCCTTCCGCTTCAATGCCAGGTTGTAGCTCTCGGCACGAATGAAGCTCCTCACCCCCGATGACTCTGGCTTGGTGAAGTGTTCTCCCTTAAAGAGATGGAGCCACAACTCCCAGTGTGGCTCCATCCCCATGTATCCCTCGCAGACGGCGGCTGTGGGGGTATAGACCCCCTATACCCTTACGGCTAGACTTTATGCTGCTTGGTACAAGGCAGCCTAGACTAGAAGACGAAGGCTGGTCCATCATCATCCTGATCGGTGGGCCAAATGACAAGACAGAGCCCGTGGTCCACTACCGCCCAGGTTGGTGGGCCGCAAGGGAGCTAAAGACTGCTTGGCATGCAAGGAGTCTTAGTCAGTTAGACCTTTATGTCCTCCAAGGATGCGGCGCAATGTAACCGACCATAGGAAAACCTAGATATGTAACCTTGTCCCCTGACTATATAAGGCAAACAAGGACCCCCTAGAACATAAGACTTTTCATCTCATTGTACTCCAGTACTCATCAATACAGCAGCAAAGATGCAGGACATAGGGTATTACGCTTCTAAGTGGCCTGAACCTGGATAAACCCCGGTTGTCCTGGTTATTTGTCTTGCGTCTCACATCTCAATCATAGATCTAAGCACGCCCTCACCGCAATCTACTACCTCGGGGTATCCCATGGTAGACTACTAATGAGATTTCATTGACAGTGGCATGCCAGGTAGGGGGTGCCTGATCTGATCAGCAGACGATCAAGACGGTTTCATTCCTAGCTTCCATGGACTTTGAGATGGGCGTCTCCCTCACCATCGGCTCCTTCACCTAGAGCACCGGTGTGGCGATGTCACTCACGTTCATGAGAACAGCACAGCCGGTCCTAGCTCTGGCTGCAATGTAGCCGACCCTAGTGTCGACTGCACTGACCTCTTCACCAACAACCCAGATCTCAGAGCCGCCCCCAGGGTCATACGAGCCACCCATGACATACGCGGAAAAGATGACTACGCCAGTGGAAAACTAGTGGATCCCTTGCTACCCGAGGTAGCACACCGACAATTCTGATCTGATCGATCTGATCGATCAGCATGGGGTAGGTCTGGCTGAACTCCTCGAGTACGTGGAGACCACTCTCGCGTGCCTCCACGACAAGTACTTGGACTTCACCCCTATCTAGCCACGATGGCGCAATTGCCCCAACCAACCACGCCGCGCAAATGCAAATCTCCCCACAGCACCACGGCGGCCTCCTGTCCGATAGGACGGCGACGCTCGGCACTAGCAAGGCTGTACGCGCCAAGATGGTGGCCTGCACTGACTAGATCCAAATCTGGCCCCAGCCTGAGCACCGCCTGTTAACCACAGCGGAGGACCCCGGCCCCTCGCTGAGGCGTACCCCCACTATGCCACAGCGTCGTCAGCAATAACCAGCACCCGACTAGGGGCACCGTCAGCAGCACCGTGTAGAAAATCAAGCTCGCTGCCCACGCAGACCAGATCCAAATTTGGATGCCATCTGGGCGCCCCCTCTACTTAGGCTGGATGAGTTCATCAACATGCACCAGCATGCACGCAGGTCCGACCCGTATCATCAGGACCGGGCAGTGCAACGGTGATAGCACCGCACACAGCAAGCGCAACCCATGCCAGGGCTGGCAGATCCAGTCGCCCCCGGCCCGAACAATGCTCCTGTCTTCCCGCACGGGTTGAACAATGCGGCCGTATCATATGCAAAGAACCTACCGGGTGTTCCTCGGCGACGTGATGATCACCTCCTGGACCTAAATCCTAATCTAGTTCTGGTTCCCGAGGACCCAAGACCCATGGTTGGCATGGTGGCCCTACGACAGATCCCTTCCAGGTCAGACGCCACGGTCCTCAAAGACTACATCATGTCCAGCATGCTTTGTGGGCTCGACGATACACCCTCCGATTCTTTTGACTTTACCGAGTTCCTCCTCTCCGACGAAGAGAGTCCTGAGGTCTGGAGTCAGGAAAACATTGAGGTGGAGACCCTAACCATGTCAAACCACCAGATCCAATCTACTGATGTAGCACCGGACACCCCTAGGTTCCCACCTGGGTTTCACGGCATGGTGTTCATGGTCAGCACCAACGAGGCCCCCATCCTGAATGAGATGGATGAGTAGAGGGCACAAAGGGAAACACGCCACACTGATCGTGATCGGCGACACCTTTTAGAGGCCCAAGCTGCTAACGACGTAGATCCCACCAATGGCGCCATCAATAGCAACGGCCCTGCCAATGGTGGTGTTGGAGCCAATTAGGGGCCAACGGTGCAGGCCCTCAGCCTCGCCGCCTCCAGCGTAATCTCCACGGTGACTTCAACATGGTCGAGGACCAGGTCATCCACGAGACACCCATGGCTAACATCGCTGTAGCCATGGATCGGCTAAACAATCTTCCCCCAAAAATGTCCGGGGTCAAGGCCATCAAGGACTTCCTTATCTCCTCCAAGAGACAAGTGGTCGAGCTCCGTTCTGCTGGATCATTTATCACATCACATCAGTCGTGACGGTCCAGACGTAGTTGTCGTCGCCAACCAGCGGAGAGTGGTGCCAACAATGAGTCCAACCAAGGAGGACCCCTGCCCGAGCAGCCTCAGTAGGTCAACACCAATGACGCTCCGTGCGAAGAGCCATGCGATGACCAGCGCCAACATGGAAATCGCCAGCGTGGTGGTCAGCAGCAAACCAACTGCCGTGTCAAACGCAACCAAGAAGTCAAACAACCTCCCAGTCGTGACCTCTGCGCACATCTCGATGAACGTTATCGGGCTCGCTAGAACATAGGCAGACCAGCAGTGTTCTCGAAGGAACTCAAGGCTATCGTCTGGCCAAAGAACCTCCAGATCGGTGACATCAAGATGTACGATGGGAGGGACGACCCTGAGCACTGGATCATGCTATACGAAGTAGTCGTTCAAGCAGTGGACGACAATGAGGGCATGATGGCCAACTACCTCCTGGTAGTTCTGAGCAACATCGCCACCTCCTAGCTTCTCCGAATGTACCGGCACCATTTTTTATATCTCTTAACGTCATTACAAAAGATAGACTTTTTAGTCCATCCCCGGCAACGGCACTAGAAATGCTTGTTGGCGTTTCATAGCATTACTACTAAAGATAGACAATAAGTCCATCCTTAATAACAATACTAGAAACATAAGTTGACATTCCTAACCACCATTACTTCAGAAAGGTAACCCTTGGCCCTTAATGGCGCTGGCCTAGGTAATGTAGTCTGGTAATAATAGATAGAAGTGCCGGATTGGCCTTCCTAACCATCATTAATTATAATATGCAAAACTATGGCATGACGCCATGGGGTGCAACAAGAATTACAATCCTTAAGTAATGGTACTTAAGTATGCCAATCGATAGCTCTGAACAAAATAAGAATAATTCTGTAAGCGCATAGAACTATCATTGTAGCATTTCAACCCATGAGTATTCAAGGGTGTCGTATTTATAATTTCCTGTAGGAGGGCAATATGCATCAAGCATGGTGTAAACATGATCACTTATTAAGTGCAAGGGTAGACATAGAGTAAATAGGAATAAGACATGATATTCAAGATAGTGGACATACATCGGGGTCAACCTCAAGGATAAAAGAGAAATAAAGAATAAAAGAATATAACTAACCAGAGCAGGCATGGGTCATATATAACTATGCAAAGAACGGTTAGCAAAACATCTAACAAGCATGCCTAGCATTAGAACTAAGTCTGGGATCGTAGGGAAATCCCCGTAGCTGGTCTGCCAGTGGATAGAGACTTTATGAACTCCTACTGAATACCCGAACATGGGGGAATGATAGGGATGGACAGGGCTGTCACCACCTGCCCACCTACCCCTCTGCTCGTGGGGTACCCGCATATCTGTCAATCTCCACATACCTAAACACCATGTTCACATACTTGGAAACAGCTCCTAACCCCCGTGGACCCCAACCCTTCGGACTGACAGGCTAGGTTAACAGCAACCAAAAAGGCACGATGAACCATCACCTCATTCCTAGTTCTTCCCCTATTCATACTAATTCGATGAACGATGAAGAACAATGATGAACAAGTCAAGAACATGATATATAAACCATATACTAGTTCATATATTGTGCTCATAACATGATCATAACTATACTCTAGTTCATATGCATGATCATATAAATATGATAAGAACTTGCTCATGGAAGAAGACTGAATTGTATTCATATCAAGAAGATCCTTTCTTCCAAGGAGACAAGCTCTCCTTGATAGCTTTTGTCTTGCTCACAAACTACTAGAACTATTCTAAAGATACAAGTGAGAGGTGCGAGGTGAATGACTCCAAAATGATGTGTGTGTTGGAAATGGGGGAGCTCCCTCTCTTTTATAGCTAACTAGGATGGTTCGGGCGTCTCCAGATATGGAAGGAGGTGAAACCTCCTATGGGATACCGCCTAGAGCACCACCTCCGAAGGATGGGCCCGAGAGTGTCCACTGGGGGACCGGCCGCCCCCCTGGTGGAGCCATCTGGCCACCGCCTTCAGTTGGTCGGTTCCTCCCTGGGCCTGGACCTCTCTCGTGGTTACAGTCGGGCCTAGGTATGCACTGAAGGTAGGCTTCTCTATTTTCTTTGTTTGTGCATTTTCTGAATTCATCTTTTATATTTTGCGCTTTCTCTGTGGTGTTGCGTATTTCCACTTGTTGCACCATAAAACCTGTAAAACATGAATACTAGGGGTACAAGTGAAACTTGTTAGTAGTAAAGGCATATGTGCTAGAATATGTTTGTCTTTCTTCCTTTTAGTCTAAGTTGGTGGTATATAAATGATCCATAATGATCGCCAACAAGACCCCAAACTTAACCTTTGCTTGTCCTGAGCAAATAGCTAAGTATGGTTGTTGATCAGGAGTTGCTACTATGCCGATCTAATTCATAAGTGTCATACTATCCGTTACCTAGGAAAGGGGTACCCTAAGCCCTTGTTTAACTGGGCAGATCCCCAAAGTCAGCAAAGCAAGCCCTCCAACAACATCCCTCATTACTGCTCGGAAATCCACAAACTAAAGCATTGTGGACCGGCCCACGAACGGGCGTCAATAGCCCAAAGCCACAACCTGCTCGATGGACCACCGCATGGAGCGAGACTGTACTCTCGAGGGAGCGACTCGGGTGACCCCTCGAGGATGGAACTCTGCCTGGGCGAACGGGCCAGCCTCGAGGATGGAACTTCACCCGTGCGAATGGGCAGCCCTCGAACGTGGCAAAACCCTCGGCTACCTACTCCCAGTACGGATCCAGGCGCATTCAATGCATTTTACCTGCTCCCACCTAACTGTATGGCCACAGTTACCAAAACAGCTATGGGTATGGCAGTCAAATCCTGCTTTTCCCGCCGATACCCTAGAATCCCGCGGATCGTACCTCACTGCCGCACCATACCAAGCACTGTGCCCTGTCCGGCACCCCCTCGAGATGCATATTCCCCGCATATCCATAGATTCGACCTTATCAAATGAGCCTCGACCCAAGGCCTCGACCATCGCCCCTCGACATTGTCACGCCAACCCTCGAGCAGGACTTCAACAACTTCGGTCAACACTTCAACAACTACCGACGCGACGGCCAGAGGGCTTCCCATACCGACGTACGCCTCTACAGTGGCACCGACATAATCGGCATCAACGTCATACGTCACCAACCATGTGAGCCCCAAAAACATGTACTCCTGTGCCCCTCCTTCATTTATAAAAGGAGGAGCCAGGACTTTAGCTAGAGGGGAGATCCTAGAGCTTCATACGCTAAGGCTTAGATCATAGAACAACACCATGAGACAGTGTAGAGAGCTAAGCGCCCGAAACACTCGAGCTCTAGCCCACACTTCTCACACCCGCTTGTATTCACCCCTGTACTAGCGCTTCGGTGCAAGATAACATGAACTAGCCCCCCGCTGGACATAGGGCCTTCTTTGCCCGAACCAGGATAAATCACTGTGTCCTTCTTGCATCACCCACCGGATTAAGGGAGCACGTAATTACGAATTTACTCGTTGGTTTTGACCCCCGAGGTCGAAACACCGATAGTTGGCGTGCCAGGTAGGGGTCCTGCGTGTTACCAATGATTGCCCTCCATTCTTTTTGGATGGGCAACTTTGTTTCACCACTTCCTCGCGCTACGGTGATCTGGTTTAGGAGCCTGGAGTTCATGTCCCTCGGATAGGGCTATGACATGACCCTGCTCTCGATCAGTGACCCAAGCGGAGGTTGTAGTGTGCCCCCACGCTCAGGAAGGGGCACTCACCGGTCTCGCCACCATGCGGCCACAACTAGGAGGCGCGATCGATGCCATCATTGCCATCAACCTGAGTCGAGATTGATGCCCGCTGCATTCCCCTCGCTCCTGACCGGTGATGAGGAGCCCCTTGTTGGGGGATTATCTGACCTGAGTTCAGGAGCAGAGGATAGACCGGCAGGGTGCCACAACAACCTCAACTTCACCTTCGCAATGCACTCGTTGAGGGAGCCCGGCAGAACTCCCCCGATGCGTGCAACCCCCACTACATCGAGCCTACTTCCGCACGAGCCGTTCAAGCGTCATCGACGGTTCCCATTCGGCCTCAACAATGCCGAAAAGGCATTCTTGACCTTGACCCGCGCCAACATGAGCATGATAGGGGACCACCCAGGCACCCTCCTTCGAGCAATGACAGACGTGGGGACAGTCATGCCAGCCTCCGTGGACTTGGGCTTCACGAGAGCACCCGGCCCCCAAAGGTACACTGTCGGCACACTCCGACAGCAGCTACAGGAGGAGGCGCGGGGACAGTTCCCCGTCTTCTACTGCGGTGACCCCAACTCCAGCTCTGACCATTGGGACCCTACCCGTGAGTGTCTCCACATCGATGGTGACATTGCCTCCAGTGAGGACACTGTCCATCCGATGACCGATGCAGCTACCGCTGCAGCAGGAGGGGCTCCCCCTAGAGTAGAGGTTTGACAACCAGTCACACCCCGAGAGGCATACCCCCGTCCTGACGAGCAGGATGCATAGCTGGCACAAATTTGGGAGTTGCAGGCTAAACTCGCCGACAACCAGGAATGACTGAGCCAGCTCGAGCGAACCCTCGAGCACGACGACCACCACCCGGCGGAAGAGCCCGAGCTAGGGCCCGAGAGGTCAACCGGCAGATCAACGAGGGCGGGGCACCCAAACATCTCTTCAACTGTTACCCTCGAGCAAGCCAGAAAGTTGTCGCGGCAGCTATGCTTCTTCGTAATATGCCCCCGCCATCCAACTCGCAAGCTCGACGGGTACAACATGAGATCGAGGGTCTCCTCCAAGTTGCTACTGTTCAGCAAGCCAAGAGCTCAGCCTCGAGGCGTCGAGGGGCAGCTCCTGAACCATAGGACGAGCCCTCCCGGCCCAAAAGGGAGGGCTTGGTCGATCAAGAGGCGGCCCCCCGAGCGAAGAAGACACCAGACCGAGATCGTATCAACGACAACCGCACCCCGCATGACGCGCGCCTCGATATCATTGAGAACTGTAAGCGCAAACACGGGGACACCGAGGATCGAGGGTACAGCACCCATCATGGGGGACGTTACGATAGCGATGAAGACCGATGGGCCCCGGAGCCACCGGGTCCCCGAGTTTTTAGCAGGATGATCCGCAATGCCCGGCTGCCCGACAAGTTTTGACCCCCACGAGCGTCGTCAAGTACAACGGCGAAACCAAACCCAAGCTCTGGCTAGCCGATTTTTGACTGGCTTGTCAGGCAGGCGGGGCACGTGATGACCACGCGATCATATGTCACCTTCCCCTATTCCTATCTGACACCGCACGTAGGTGGCTCGAGGAGCTTCCCCCTAACCAGATTCATGACTGGGTCGACCTGGTCCAGATCTTCGAGGGGAACTTCAAGGGCACCTACGTGCATCCTAGAAACTCCTATGAACTACACAACTGCAAGCAGAAACAAGGGGAGTCTCTGCGTGACTTCGCTCGGCGTTTCTCCAAGCTCTGAACCAAACTCCCCCACATCTCTGATCTTGACATAATTCTAGCATTTGTTGTGGGTACGACCTGCAAGGACGTAGTTCGCGAGTTGGGGCGCAACCGCCCCAGCACCATTGATGAGCTCATGGATGTGGTCGCCAACTACATGGCTGGCGAGGAGGTGGTCAAAGCCTTCTTCGACGATGAAAAAGACAAGAGAAAGGCACCAACAGTCGATGCCGAGGGCTCAAACAAAGGTTCGAAGAAGAACAACAAGAAGAAGAAGAAGGATTAGCAAGGCAAGCATGAGGTTGCAGACGATGATCTCGTCGCAATAGCTGAACGCAAAAAACTCGAGGTCCCCCCGAAGGGGCCATCTTTGACAAGATGCTCGAGGAGCCCTGCCCTTATCACAATGATGGGGCAAAACACAAACTCAAGGACTGCCGCATGCTTCGAAAGCACTTCGAGCAACTGGGCATCAAGAAAGGTGACGACAAGAAAGACCTGCACGGCAATGAGGGAGACAATGGGGAAGACGAAAAATTCCCCAAAGTCTACGACTGCTACATGATCTACGAAGATTCCTCGACCTAGCTCACGCATCAATAGCGCAAGAGGGAGAGTCGAGAAGTCTTCTCTGCCTGAATCGCGACACCCCACTACCTCGACTGGTCTGATGCACCCATCACGTTCGACCGCGACGACCACCCGGATTGCGTCCCCAACCCCGGGGCCTATCCGCTTGTCGTCGACCCAATCATCATCAACACCCACTCTCGAAGGTCCTCATGGATGGTGGCAGCAGCCTGAACATCATCTACCTCAAGACCCTCGACCTCGTGGGGGTCAAGAGGTGCCAACTCCAACCCAGCGCTGGGGCTTCCATGGCGTCGTACCAGGGAAGAAGGCTCTTCCCATCGGCCGCATTGACCTTCTCGTCTGCTTTGGCACCCCCGCCAACTTCAGGAAAGAAACCCTCACCTTCGAGGTGGTCAGGTTTCACAGAACCTATCACGCCATCATCGGCCGACCGGGCTACGCGCAATTCATGGTGATCCCAAACTACACCTACCTCAAGCTCAAGATGCTGGGACCCAGAGGCATCATTAGCATCGGCTCCTCATACGAGCACGCGTACGACTGCGACGTCAAATGCATCGAGTACGGAGAGGCCGTCGAGCAAAACGCGATGATAGCCTCGACCCTCAAGCGCCTCGCCGATGAGGTGCCCAAACCTAAGTGTCACGACGGCAGCTTCGAGCCAGCGTAAGACACTAGGAAAATCCCCCTCGACCCGAGCTGCTCCGGCGAGAAGGTGTTGACGATCGGTGCCAACCTCGGGAGCAAATAGGAAGCAGTGCTCATCAACTTTCTCTGCGTGAACGCTGATATGTTTGCCTGGAGTCCTTCAGACATGCCAGGCATACCGAGGAAAGTCACCGAGCACGCCTTGGAGATCCAAGCCAGGTCTAGACCAGTGAAGCAATGCCTGCGCCGCTTCGATGAGGCGAAGTGCAGGATCATCGGCGAGGAGGTACATAGGCTTTTGGTGGCTGAATTCATCAAGGAGGTTCATCACCCTGAATGGTTAGCTAATCCCGTGTTCGTTAAGAAAAAGAATTGAAAAATGTGAATGTGTGTTGACTATACTAGTTTAAACAAAGCATGTCCCAAAGTTCCATTTCCTTTACCACGCATTGATCAAATTGTTGACTCTACTGTGGGATGTGAAACCCTCTCATTCTTTGATGCTTATTCCGGCTACCACCAAATCAAGATGAAAGAGTTCGACCAGTTCATGACTTCCTTCATCACACCTTTTGGCATGTACTGCTATGTCACCATGCCCTTCGGCCTTCAAAACGTCGAGGCGACGTATTAGCGATGCATGCTCCATGTCTTTGGTGAACACATAGGCAACGTGGTCAAGGCCTATGTCGATGACATCATGGTCAAATCCAAGAAAGTTGACAACATCATCCATGACCTTGAAATCGCATTCGGATGCCTTCGAGCCAAGAACATAAAACTCAACCCTGAGAAATGTGTCTTTGGAGTGCCTCGGGGCATGCTCCTCGGATACGTCGTCTCCCAGCGCGGAATCGAGGCCAACCCTGAGAAGATCACTGCCATCACGCGAATGCGTCTAATTCATGATCTCAAGGGCGTACAGAAGGTCACGGGCTACCTCACAGCTCTCAGCCGTTTCATCTCATGATTGGGGGAAAAGGCCCTGCCCCTGTACCACCTCTTGAAAAAATCTGAATGCTTCGTATGGACCACGGAGGCCGAGGAGGCCCTCGTCAAACTCAAGAGCATGCTGACCTCCGCCCCGATCCTCATCCCTCCTTGATCAGCGATGTCGACTAAACCACCCGAGCCCCTCCTCCTCTACGTCGCCGCGACCACTCAGGTGGTAAGCGCGGCCATAGTGGTCGAGAGGCAAGAGGAAGGGCACACCTTGCCCGTCCAGCTGCTGGTCTACTTCATTACTGAAGTGCTTTCAGAAACCAAGATCCGCTACTCACAGGTGCAAAAGCTGCTCTACGCCATTGTCCTTACGTGTCGCAAGCTCCAACATTACTTCCTTAGCCACCCGGTTACAGTGGTGTCTTCTTTCCCCTTGGGGAGATCATCCAAAACCGGGAGGCCGCTGGAAGAATTGCTAAGTGGTCGGTCGAGCTTTTGGGTAAGACCATCACTTACGCACCATGGAAGGCCATCAAATCTTAGGCGCTGGTAGATTTCATCGCTGAGTGGACCGACACCCAGTTGCCGCCAGTTTGAATCCAAGCCGAGCTGTGGATGATGTACTTCAACGGGTCGCTCATGAAGACAGGAGCAGGCATAGGCTTGCTCTTCATCTCACCCCTCAGAGTCCACATGCGCTACGTCATTCGCATCCACTTTGCCACTTCCAATAACGTCGTGGAGTACGAGGCTCTTGTCAATGGGTTGCGTATTGCCCTCGAACTCGGGGTTTGACGCCTAAATGTTCAACGTGACTTGCAACTCATCATCGACCAAGTGATGAAGGCCTCGAGCTGCCACGACGCCAAGATGGAAGCCTACTGCAAAGAAGTGCGCAAACTGGAAGACAAGTTCCACGGCCTCGAGCTCAATCATATTGCTCGACGCTACAATGAAGCTGCGGATGAGCTTGCAAAGATCGCATCAACTCGAGGTACTATCCCTCCGGATGTATTCTTGAGAGACCTCTTCGAGCCCTCCGTTGACTTGGGCTCGAGGGATGGCACTGCACCCTTGACACTCGCACCTCTTGCCTCGACTGAGGCCCCCTTGACTGGGGCCGAGGTCATGGAGATCGAGGGGACACCTCCTCCATCGAGCCCACCTCGGATTGGCGAGTCCCTTTCCTCGACTACCTCATTCAAGGGGAACTCCCAGAAGACCGGACTGAGGCTTGCCGAATCACGCGACGGGCGAAGTCCTACGTCATCTACGGTGTTGGCAAGGAACTCTATAGGCGAAGCCCATCGGGTATCCTTCAGCGCTGCATCACTATCGAAGAAGGCAGGAGGCTACTCGAGGAAATACACTTGGGGGCTTGCAGCCACCACATAGCGCCGAGAACCCTCATTGGCAACGCCTTTTGACAGGGTTTCTACTGGCCAACCGCCATTTCCGACGCCATCAACATTGTCCGCTCGTGCAAGGGGTGTCAATTCTACGCCAAGCAGACGCACCTCCCAACTCACGCCTTATAGATGATCCCCGTCACCTGGCCGTTCGCGGTCTGGGTCTCGACATTGTGGGGCCTCTCAAGAGGACAACCAAGGGGTACACACACCTACTCATCGCTGTCGACAAGTTTACTAAGTGGATCGAGGCCCGGCCTATCGGCAACATCCGCTTCAAGCGGGCGGTCGAGTTCTTCACCGACATCATCCATCGCTTCGGGGTCCCGAACGTCATCATCATTGACAACAACACACAGTTCATTGGCAAGAAGTTCTTCAATTTCTGCGATAGCCATCACATCCATGTGAATTGGTCTGCGGTTGCTCATCCTCGAACTAAAGGGCCAGGTCAAGCGCGCCAATGGCATGATTTTGCAGGGCCTCAAGCCAAGAATCTTCAATCGCCTTAACAAGCATGGAAAGAAATGGGTTACAGAGCTACCTTCGGTCCTGTGGAGCTTAAGGACAACACCTAGTCGAGCCATGGGGTTCACACCATTCTTCTTGGTCTATGGGTCTGAGGCCGTCCTCCCCACTGATCTCGAGTATGGTTCCCCTCGACTAAAGACCTATAACGAGCAAACCAATGAAGAAGCCCTCGCAAACGCCATCGACCAGCTTGAGGAGGCTCGAGACATGGCGCTGATTCACTCCGCGAGGTATCAGCAGAAACTTTGACGCTACGATGACAAACACGTGCGCTCGAGGGACTTCCAAGTTGGAGACCTCGTCCCATGTCGATGACAGACCAACAAGGGGCGTCACAAGCTGACTCCATCATGGGAAGGTCCATACACCATAGCTAAGGTACTGAAGCCCGGAACATACGAGCTGGCAAACAACAAGGGTGAACCCTTCACCAATGCATGGAACATTGAACAGCTATGTCATTTCTACCCCTAGGGCACCGATGCCCTTGTACATTCTCGCATGTTTTGTACATTTTCGCATGACAAATATAAGAAGTACTTTTGATTATAAGTTCAAACTCATTATTATACATGCAAGAGGTAGCCTTGACCTTGTCTCACCAGAGTCGAGCCTCCCTCGGGGGCTAACAGGAGGATGAACCCCCTAAGTTCCTAAAAATACGAACAATTTTTCAAAAAAATCAAGCGTCTCCTTTTGCTTCGTAACTAAGTAGAAAACGCTTCGAACTCCCTCGAGGTCGATGAGGGCTGTCAAGCCAGGAGCTCTCCTACGCCTCAGGGCTACGGTACCTCCACTCACTCCCCCTTGAGGGATACGAGCATGCGTCGAACACTTAGTCGAAAAGCAAAGGTCAAATGATCGAAGCTCAAGCGTCCCTTCTTTCCTTCGCTTCGACGCGCTTCGCGACTAAGAAGAAAACACCTCAAATTCCCTAAGGGTCAAGGAGCTCTCCTACGCCTCTAGGCTATGCTACCTCCACTCGCTCCCCCTCAAGGGATACGAGCACGCGTTGAACACTTAGTAAAAAAAGAAAAATCTAGGCAAAAGAAAATAGAGAAGACTCGAACTTGAAATATCCAAATGCATTACAATAGATGCATAGATGTTTTAAAGGCCCCCGAGGCCATACTCAATATAAGTTACAAAAACTAACTTATTTACACGGGCACCTTCACCCAGTTTTGCCCTACAGGCCCACTCCGCTGTCTCCGTCGCCGCCTTCCTCGATGGTGTACCCTTCATCTTCGGGGGAAGGACTTCATCCTCGAACAGCTTCTCCAGTGCTTCCCCCGGCCTCTTGGCATCCCGAATCAGCCGCCGGCACCGCTCCTCGTTCTCGGCATCAGTCTTTGAGATGTCGGGGATGAAGCTATGGGCAACGACGTCCATGTCGAAGACGAAGCCAGAGGAAACCACTGCCAGCACGCGCTTCACGCCGATGTGGAGCACCTCCCGCACGTGTTCCCGAAGGGTGGCATCGAGGTGGTAGAGCCGGTCGACGAGCATGGCCCCCGGGACATCTTCTTCAGCCACCTCGACGGGCTTGACCTCCCAGGAGGTATAGAGCCTGTTGATGGCAACCCAGAACCTGCCGAGAAGTGCCCCTCCGCCACGAGGCCCTTCTGTAGCACCTTGGCAGTGGTCTAAGTGGAGAGCAGCTCGGACTCAAGGCCTGAAAGACAAAACAAGAGTTAAACAAGTCACACGGAAAGAGAAAGGTCAAAGCCCACCAAGGAACTTATTGGAACAGTGGGTCTGGAGGGCGCTGTGGTCCTCCAGCATGGCGTCACACTCCTCCCAAGCCTTGTCTCGCTCCCGCTGGGCCTCCTCAGAAGCCCGAGTCAAGTCGATCTTCTCGCACTGGAGGGTCTCAAGGGCGCCACCAGCTAAGATGTTGGCTTGCTCCTTCTCTCAAAGGGTAGCCTTCATCGCCTCGAGCTTGGTGTCCAGGCTGTCGGCTCGACCCTTCTGCTCCTTGACCAAGGTGGAGAGGGTGTCACGTACCATGGAGACCTGAGCCAGACTGGCCTCGAGTGAGCGGATACGCTCCATGGAGCCTCAGGCCTCCTTTGCGAGCAGATTGACATGCTCTTGAGCGCAAGCGCCATCGCTCTTGGCCTCCTCCGCTTCGCCCCTGGCCGCATCGACCTCCTCCTTGACCCACCGGAGCTCCTCCTTGACTCGGGCGGCTTCGTCTCGAGCTGCCTCGGTGTCCTCCTTCACTTGGATGACCTCCTCCTTGGCCCTGGCGGCCTCCTCTCTGGCCCGCTTCACCTCCTCCTCAACCTCGGCCATCCTGCTCTGCGTAGAATGGCTGGCCTCGAGTTGGCGAAGCACTTCCTCCCGGCTGTTACGCGTTTCATGGAGGAAGTATGATTTGGAGTGGGAACGCCTCTACAAGTCCTGGAAACAGGAAATTGAGGGTTAAGGTGATCCATACAGGAAAGGCCAAAAACCTTAGGTGATCCAAATGAGGACTTACCGTGAGACTCTGGTCGAGATCCCCAACGAGCTTGACACCCAGCTTGAGGAAGTGCTACAGCCACGCCCGGGACTGCTCCACACCCCCCAGCGCTCGACCTCCGCCGGGTCATCCATCTTGATCCTGGGAGCGCTGGAGTCGCCGAGCTCCTGGAGCAAGACATGCTCCTTGCCCCAATGAGAGAAGAGCGTCTTGACCTTGGTTCACGCCAAGGACTCGATCTCCTACGCCATGTCGCGTGGGGCTCGTGGTGCTCTACCAACTCGGCCGAGGTAGGGAACTCCGATGTGGTGCCGATGCCTCCCAGCCCGGGGTCGGACATCGACCTCATCCTCAATGGGCCAGGAGCCCCCAATGCGATGGTGGCCGTCGTCTCCTCCGACCGCTTCGCCTGCGGACTAGAAACTGCTGGCTCCTCCAACGGTGTGGCTGACGGCTGTGGTGGCTGGCTCAATGTTGGCTCAGGCGCCTCCTAAGGCGGCGGAGGGGACGAGGCCATCGCTTCCTCCAACGCCATGTCCTGTGGTGCCGATAGGTCCACCATCGACACATCTACCGGCGGGCTCGGTGCCAAGGTCTCCTCCTCGAGCTATGTCAAGGGTTTCAGTGCCGCTTCTTGTAGCAGCTCATCGAGGGTGATCATGGACACCCACTATTTTGGGAGTCCCGAGGTCTCCTCCCCCTCCGATGGCTTGGGCGGCTGCTGCGCCGATAGGTCCGGCGATGTCACGTCCCCCGGCGGTGTCTGCTACTCCTGATGGTGTTGGGGCTGTTCCCCATTCACCTCCTCCTCCTGCCACTCTTGCGGCTCCTTCTCCTCCTGCTGCGCCTGTGGTGGCTCCTGCTTCCGCTGAGCCTCCAACTCATGTAGCCCTATCGGCCATGGCTTCCGCTCCACCATCGAAGGGGGAGGGGTGATGGCCTCCTCACCCTCGAGGTCGATAGGGGCTACCTCCGTTCTCGGCTCGTGGCCCTTGGGGGCTCCTGCCTCGGGCATGGAAGCAGAGACCTCGGGCTAGCCCAGGTCAGAGGCTCCCGACGCTGGGGTTCCACTCTCTGGCACTGGGCTGAGCTCGGGGACCATGGACGTCAACATGATGGAGGCACTCCCCCCTCCTGCGTCTTCCTTGGCTCAGAGTCGCCGCCCATCATGGACCCTGAGTCACTCAACCCTGCAGCAAGAGTAGAACCCATCAGCCTACCATGAGCCATAGCCACGAGGGCTAAGGACGGCCACCTCACATCCCACGGTGCCAAGGGCCTCGACATCACACCTATTGCCGAGGCCCCCATCCTCGTGGCAGCATCCACCCTGAGCCACTTAGCCGGCGCAAGGGTCACCTCCTCGATGCGGCGCTTTGGCCTGGATGAAAAGCAGGATAGTAGAGAACTTAATGAACTGCAGAATGGGGAAGCAGCGAGAAGAGACTTAAATCAACAACACTTACCCAAAGGGGGTAGAGGCCTTTTGGGTCCCCCTTGAGCCGCTAGCAGACCTCGAGGCCCCACCCGAGGCCAAGCTCTTCCCAGGGCTGGGGCTGCTAGGGGCTGTCGGTGAGGTCGCTGTGTCTCCCTGCTCCGATGAGGCCTCCTGGGCATGACCCTACTCCGCCCGCGCCGATGACTAGGATCGGGTCTCCCGGCTCGAAGTGGGCAGGGTCCCGCCACGAGCACGATGGGAGGAGGACGAACCCCCCGAGTCGAGGGAGGGGTCAACCTTTCCCCTCACTGGCGCTCTAAGGCCGTAGTCGCCAGCTGAGGGGCGCGCTGCTTCGATGCACCTTCCTGCACCGAAAGATGGTCAATACGGGAGGGACCAGACAGAAGGGGCTCGAGACCTCCCGCCACCCCTTCAACATCATCATTGTCATCATCATCCTCATCCTTGTCTCCCTCATCCTCAAAGGGAGACTCCTCCTCTGGGAGCCCGTCATGCCTCTACTGCGTATGGCGCTTCTCGCGCTTTTTGCGCTCCTGGAGCTTCTTGTCCTTTTCCTTCCTCTCCTCATCCTTGCGCTTCTTTTCTTGGTGGGCGTCGAAGCATCTCACCTGACGATCAGGAGCATCCTCCCTCAATGGGGGGCCTCGATCTTTGGTAGTCGATTCTCCCTTGCACAAAAACATTCGGTCACGAGGACTAGAGTAAGGAAAAAAGGGGACGAAACATAAACACGAAAGGCATGGGTCGAGGCACTCACCAGGTCAAGGCACCCCTCCTCTGGCCGCATGGGGAGGCGGTTGACGTCCTCTGCCCTAAATGAACCCGCAACCATCCCTTTCACCCGTGCGACGATCTTCGCGGTGGGTATCTCCTCGCTGGACATCCGGCACCTCTCGAGCACTTCGGGCGCCACCGCGGGGAGCATCTCGTCCAACCACAGCGGGCGCTCCATCAAGGGGAGCACCCATTGACTGTGGAAGGCCGAGACCACCATGCCTGCCATCAGGCCCACCTCTCAAAGTGTCCTCATCGTGGCAGCGATGGGTCAAAGTCGACGTTGGAGATCCCCCGTCATACCGTACGGCCAGTTGAATGCCCGCTCGGCGATGAGCCACCCGGTGTACGGCGGGAAGTAGCCTCCATCATTGTGGAGGTAGAACCATTGCTCATCCCACCGAGAGTGGTTGGACATCAACCCGGTGGGGATGTACTCATGCGGCACCTCCGACTTGCCTGTCTTCAACACGAAGTTGAGGCAGCCCGCTCTGACAATCCGCCTCATGCCTGATCCCATCGGAGAGGTGAACCACACCCCCTTGTAGAGATGGAGCCACAGCTCCCAATGGGGTGCCATCCTCAAGTAGCCCTCGTAGACGGCCGCGAAGATGGCGGCGTTGGAGATGCCGTTGGGGGAAAAGTGTTGGAGCTCAAGGCCGTAAAAGTTTGTCAGCCCCCACATGAAATCGCTTGGGAGTGCTCCCAGCTCATGCCGGTGGTACTTGAGGAAGCTCACCACCTACCCCTCCAGCGGGTTTGGCTCGGGGTGGCTCTTCGGTGGCGCGATCCACTCCGGCCGAGTCGAATCGGTGACGGGGCGGAGGAGTCCTTCCCTCACCAACTCGTTCAGCCTCTGTCGCCTCACGGTCGACGGGTGCTAGGGTTTAGTAGGCTGGAAGATGGGGGCCATGGCAGTAGTAGTGGCACGGATCTGTTTGATGGGTGTGGCGGCGGTGGCGATGACATGGATCTCCTCGGCGGACGGGCAACTGGAAGGTTCCCAATCATGATTTCTTGCTCTAAGTTCCTACCCTCGAGCACACGAAAGCAGGGACTCGGGAGCACTAGCGGTGGTAAAGGAAATATGGCAAAGGTAGGGGCGAACAGCGCCTGTCCCCTCTGGTCTTATACCCAGGAAGTGCAACGAGCGGAAGAAAAAGGTAACTCCCCGCAGTTAATACGTTTACCTAACCGTTCCCCCTTGATTCTCGGCCAGATACATGTGTCATGCCTCAGGCAATTAGCCATTGCCCGAGCCCGCCACGATCTCCACCACCGAACCGCTTAACCTTCCTCCTCAAAAGACGCGTCCGATGGTAAGAAAAACAAATGTTACTTATCAGCGGATTCCTCCAGGAGAAGGTAAAGAGGCTCCGGCCCCAAACAAGCCTCGAGGGAGCGAAGGCTGGCCCTCAACCAGCGTTCGACAGCCGCCCTTGAGCACCTGAGTCAGGGGTGTCCAAGGGGGAGCCAACACAAGGCCCTGCTTGAGAACAAACCCTCAAGACCCCTTTGGACACATCCAAGGTGAAATGCTAGGACTTTTATGGAATCCCCCTGAAGGGAGGCATCGAGCCACCGAGACCTATCGAATGGAATCGGTAACCACCTCCGGGCCTCCTGCCGACCTCTATCGAACAAGGATCAGGCTCTCACTTGGATTTTCCCATTATCAGCTCACTGAGAACTTCGAGGCTCGCCCTATCAAGGGTAGTTCGATGCTTCTCGCCTCACATCCAATCAAAAGGATTCGTGAGATGAACGCCGAGGCCAGCAATGCCCCAGCCGCACGAGGCTCGGGAGCTTGACCATGCCTGGCACCCCTCGATGAAAGAGGGTTGGAAATCCCCCAAAGAGGTAAATGGGCTCCGGCTCCACAACAAGCCTTGAGGGAGCGAAGGCTGACCCTCGACCAGGGTTCGATAGCCGTCCTTGAGCACCCGAGTCAGGGATGACCAAGGGGGAGCCAACATGAGGCCCCACTTGAGAATGAATTCTCGAGACCCCTTTGGACATATCCAAGGCAAAATGCTATAGACTTTTATGGAATCCCCCCGAAGGGAGGCATCGAGCCACCGAGACCTATCGAATTGAATCGGTATCCATAGGTCCATGCATTTTGCTTTAATGAGACCACGTCCGGGCCTCCTGCCAACCTCTATCGAACGAGGATCGGGCTCTCACTTGGGTTCTCCCATTACTAGCTCACTGAGAACTTCAAGGCTCGCCCTATCGAGGGTAGTCCGACGCTTCTCGCCTCACGTCTGATCGAAAGGACTCATGAGATGAACGCCGAGGCCGGCAACGCCCCAGCCGCACGAGGCTTGGAGGCTCGACCATGCCCGGCACCCCTCAATGAAAGAGGGTCAAAAATCCCTCGAGGGATCAATGTTCCTACATACCCCTCGGCAAAGCACCATGACTCCAGTTCAGGTCCGCACCCGACTAGACGATCACCCCTCGACCGAAGACAAATAAAGCCCTCGAAGGAGTCCTCTGAATCCTCTGAGGCATTGGGGGCTACCCCCGTGGGGAACGCTCGCGCGCCCCCCATAGAAAAATTCGAGCCACACTTCGCTCTCGGTTCCTGACCCCCTACCTGAGTGCCAGCACTCGCGTAGGGGCTCGGGGGCTACTGTCGGTTACCTGGGAAACAGGTACCCTAAGGCCTCGTTTAACTAGGCGGATCCCCGAAGTCAGCAACGCAAGCCCTCCAACGACATCCCTCATTACCGCTAGGAAATCCATAAACTAAAGCATGCTACACTGGCCCACGAACAGGCATCGACAGCCCAAAGCCACAACCTACTCGATGGACCACCACACGGAGTGAGACTGTACTCTCGAGGGTGCGACTCGGGCGACCCCTCGAGGACGGAACTCCGCCCAGGCGAACGGGCCGGCCTCGAGGATGGAACTTCACCCATGCGAATGGGCAGCCCTCGAGCATGGTAAAACCCTCAGCTACCTACTCCCAGTACGGATCCAGGCGCATTCAATGCATTTTACCTGCTCCCACCTAACCGTATGGCCACAGTTACCGAAACAGCTACGGGTATGGCAGTCAAATCCTACTTTTACCACCCATACCCTAGAATCTCGTGAATCGTATCTCACTGCCACACCATACTGAGCATTGTGCCTCGTCCGGCACCCCCTCGAGACGCATATTCCCCACATATCCTGAGATTCGACCTTACCCGATGAGCCTCGACCCAAGGCCTCGACCGTCGCCCCTCGACAGCGTCACGCCGACCCTCAAGCGGGACTTCAACAACTTCGGTCAACACTTCAACAACTACCGACGCGACGGCCGCAGGGCTTCCCATACCGACGTACGCCTCTACAGTGGCACCGACATGATCGGCATCAACGTCATACGTCACCAACCATGTGAGCCCCAAAACATGTACTCTTGTGCCCCTCCTTCATCTATAAAAGGAGGAGCCAGGACTTTAGCTAGAAGGGAGATCCTAGAGCTTCATACGCTAAGGCTTAGATCACAGAACAACACCGTGAAATAGTGTAGAGGGCTAAGCGCCTGAAAAGCTCGAGCTCAAGCCCACACTTCTCACACCCGCTTGTATTCACCCCTGTACTAGCGCTTCAATGCAAGATAACATGAATATCCCCCCGCTGGACGTAGGGCCTTCTTTGACCGAACCAGGATAAATCACTATGTCCTTCTTGCATCACCCACCAGATTAAGGGAGCACACAATTACGAATTTACTCATTGGTGTTAACCCCCGGGGTCGAAACACCGACACATACATATAACAAAGCATTCATTCGCAATTTAAATAAGTTGGCATTCTATCCACTCTTCACCTTGATTTCTCGTAGGGCTTGTAGCTTCTCCAAGTCCTTGGGTGGTTGCAAGATAGAATGATTCTAACAGACTCACCATTCATTCATTCTTTGATAGACCATCAATCCGGAGGTTTTATGAGTTTTTGCAAAATAAAACAATTTCCTCAAGTGATTCTCTCAATTGCTCAAAGTGTATGATTACCTTATCAAAGGCATTGTAGTGTTTTTCCTTTATGTCCTACCACTAAGGCTGAGAGTGGAGCTTTGGGCAGGTATAAAGGTGGACATACTTACATCACATGTATTGCTAGTCAAAGACCGAACCATAAGGAGATACAAGTCATACACCTTGATTGAGACATGCAAGTGTGTGGAATGGATGTGGTGGAAACCCATCTCTAATTTTTTTGGCACTCCATGCATCATGACTCTCTTTTATTGGAGGAACAAAAACTCTTTGGAAAGATATGGGCTATAGAAACATCACACTTCTTTTCTTTTCTCTCTTTTTTTGAATGGGTATTGATTTTTCTTTCCCATTTATTTCTCATGCCCCTTGGCTTTTCTCTTCTTTTTTTAGCATATCCCATATCTTGATGTATGAAAATTTTTGGAATGAGAGATATCATGATGGCAAATGCAACGAGTGACAATTTTTGTATAAGGGATGCGTGACTCTCTCAGGGTGAGAGTGGGCATTTTTATTTGTTGGAAAACTAGGGCGCAACTCTTAGGGTAAGAGTTGGCGTATTTTTGGTGGATGAAAGGGTGCATGTTGTGCGCAACTCTCAGTATGAGAGTCGGCTTTATCCAGTGGGTGCATGTGAATCTCAATCATGGGCGCATGACCATAATCTCACTTAAGTCACAGGGATTTGACTCAACTCAAAGATCCGCAAGCAACATATGACTAAGGTTTATAAAAAGTAGAGCATATCATATGGCCTTGGTAGGTATTTCATAATCATTGAGAAACTTTTGATTTTTGAATTTTTGAAAAGAAAACTCCAGATGTCAAGTTTCTCGTAGAACAAAGTCATAGCAAAGTCTATTTGTACCATCTCATGACTCGCAACAACATAGAAAAGGATCATGCATTTGCAACCCACAAGATTTCAAGTTTTGAGACATTTTTACCCAACAAACTTAAATCCTGAGGAATACTAAGTTATAACTTAGAAACAGACAAATTATAGACAGAGCAACTATTCATCGTTTCAACAGAAGAGAAACTAACATATAAAAGCACACATGGGAGTGAATTTTTTTGATAAAACTAAAATTGCAGATTAAAATGATGAATTTAAAGCGCAAAAATTTTAAAGATACATGTTACCTCTGTGGGGTCTCTTCCCCCAAGCTAGCTCAAGGCTGTGGTCCAGGGAACTATCCCATATATCGCAGGTAAGCCATCGTTGCCTCGTGCCATCGCAGGTTCACATCCTCAAGGTCCATGAAGTGCTGCTGGTACTGCTAATGCCACTGAGTAGAGGTCTAGATGTGAGCATTGAGCGTACCTTGGATTTGTCTGTTCTGCAGCTCTAGTCCTCCCATGCGTGTGTTGAGGATGTCTAATGTGACTGGTTGTGGGTGAACTAGGGGTGGCAGGCCTTCTGAATCTGAGGAGCATGCATGCTCGTGATGCCTTGATCCACCTGTCTCAGATGTGTGCTGCCATCCTAATCCTCTAGCCTGATGTGACCGCTGCCATCCTGATCCTCCAGCCTCGTGAGGGTGAGGAATGTGTCCCATGCCAAATCCATACCCAGGGGTGAATCCGGGTGTAGACATGTCAGGAGTCCACTCCATCCCTGGTGTCATGGTGGGCATGGCTGGTTGTGGAGTGTGTTGTGCGGGCTGTGCTGGTTGTGCTGGCTCCTCCTCCTGTCCTCTCCTCCGTGATCTCCTGCGGGAAATAGAGCTCCTGCATCCTTCTTCCTTCTCAACGAGGTTGAAGGTGAGAGATGGGGAATTATATAAAGCGAGATCCAGGTTAGGTAATGAAATCTCATTTATATATCCCAGAAAATAAGACACAAGTCTCCTTCTTGATTCATCACGTTTCAGAATATGGGCTTGCCCAAAATAAAACTCATTAAGCATGATGCGAGGAGAAGAGAGATAAACAATAGTGTTAGCACCATGAGGATCAACACTAGCAGCAAGACGTGTGATGAGTGAAGTGCACATGATAGGTGTTGAAATCTTAAAATAATTAAGCCAATGCTTAACAAGATCATAAACAGGAGCAACTTTGACTTTCTTAAGCATGGCGTAAAGCAGCTTGAACTCAACATCAAGAGCATGATGAGTATCCTCTCTCAAAAAGAAAGAATTGGTGATCCACTTGTGCATAAGCCTCAAAGTGGGATGATGGATATTGTTGACATTGGGTTGGAATTTCCCAGTCACATTTTGTCCAGCCATTAAATGCCAAAAAGTATGACGATGATAACCCAAGAGAGAAAAACCCAAATCAGTAGAGCATCACTCATGAAAACCCAAATGTGCAGCAAGATCCTTCCAAAAGAGGCTATGCTCTGTCCCAAAACAGCTGAAAGTAATACCATAGTCAACAATTTGGAGAGTGCCCAAGATTTGGATGGTCAAAAGACGGGATCCAAGCTCATGCATAGGGGTAACTCAACTCCAACCAACATGCTCAAAAATGGTATTAAACTCATGATCCATACCTGTCAGCTGAAGGAGGATTGGGTCGAAGGTTGGTGTGTGTAGGAACTCGCGTTCCTAAGGAGTTCTCCCGCTTGTTCTCCAAGTCGATGAAGGGGGTGTCGGCCTCGTCGATGGCGTGGCCTCATGGCGCCTCCTCTCCTCCCTAGAGCTGGTTCGGTGGGAGACCAATCCCCGATCCCTGGTGGGAGCGACGGCCTACTCGGAGCATACCGGAAACCCGATTCCCGATCCGACTCATGGTGAGTGAGCTTAGCACGAGAGCTTGAGCTTGCTTTGTGGTGGAAGTGAAAGAGGTTTTTTTTGAGTTTTCTTGCACTTGAGCTTTGTGGAAAAAATTTGGAGAGTGGTGGAGCAAGAGAGTGATGGAGGGAGTGAAGAAATGTGAGTGTAAGAGGGGTGAGGAGCTCCACCTCGGGATGCTGGTATTTATAGAGCTGGCTACAGGCGGGGTGGCGCTCCTTGCAACAGCTACTAGCCGTTGGCAAAAGGCCGAGCCGCCTGGCTTTTGCACAGGGGGCGGCTACCCCTGGAACCGTCCAGTCCCCTGGTTGGGCCAATTCTGTCCCGCCTTTTGGCAGTGCCCTCCAACAGCTACCCCCAAGAGGTAGCCGGTTACGAATGACTCCCATTCGCAATCTTGCTCCAGATTTTGATTTTTCATAAATTTATTTGAAACTTTTTGGTTTCCAAAAATTATTTAAAAATAAGATTTGAAAAGAACAAAATCCAAACTTTCAGAAAATGATTTTTATAAGATTTTTGAAGAAACTTTATTTTTGAACTAAAATAGAATTTTATAAAACTAGAGAGAGGGAAACTCTTTTTGAAAATAAGAAAATAATTTTGTGAAAGATATATATATAAACTTTTTTCAAATAGGATAAGAAATAATACCTGAGTAGGGGCACCTCCCCAAGCTTGAATGATGGTGTGGGCCCCATTAGATAATTATCCTTATTTATATATATATATTATTTTTTTAAGATAACTACCGATGACCTTCGACAAGGGCTCAGCATTTATAGTCCATTGGAAAGACTCTCCTTCCTTCACTGCTCTGTAGCTGTATGAACAAACTCAGGAGAAGTCTCGGGTCACCCCGGGATTTTTCCCGTGTTGTTGACAGGAATAGAAGCAGCTATCTGAGCCATCTGTGTTTCTATCATTTTGTTAAAACATGCTTGATTTGTAACAGAAGAAGACAAAGTTTCAAGCTTAGCATTTATACTTTTAAACATTTTATCATTGAAGGACAACTTTCTGGTAAGATTTTCATTGATCTTAGCTTGTCCCACAACGAGATCTCTCAAGGAAGGCTGGTTTGAATTGAAATTTTAATTAAAATTATTACCTTGTGGGCGGTGCTGATTGTTCCACCCATTATTACCTTGCTGTGGTTAGCGGAACCCGTTGTTGACATAGGAAGCTTCTTCTTGGGTTTCGGGGCAGCTATTCCTCGAGTGGCCAACATTTCAATAGACCTCACATGTCATGTATGAGTCCATGGCTTGGACTGTGCTCATGGTAGGGTTGGTAGCACGGTCATCCATCTTTTGTAGCAGAAAGTCTATTTTTGTGGCCAGCAAGTCCGTCTCCTTCATGGTATGCATGCCTTTTTGTGTTTTTCTTCCTTCTCCCCAACTCTTATTCGCCACCATCTTCTCGATGAGTGCAGTTGCATCCACAATGGTGAGGGAGAGGAATGCACCTCCAGTTGTGGCATCTACATGCCCCTTCGACATGGACGTGATGCCTTCATAGAAGTTCTGGAGCATGAGCCATTCTTCCATTCCATGATGAGGACAGGCCTAGATGTATTCCTGGAACCTTTCCCATGCTTCGGGGATGGACTCAAGTGAAGATTGTTGGAAGTTGGAGATCTTCCCCCTCAGAGCACTGGTCCTGCTCATGGGGAAGAACAAAGCGAGAAATGCAGCAGAACATTTGTCCCACGTGTTAATAGCTTCCTTGTTCTAGTAGATCCATTACTTCGCCTTTCTCATGAGGAAGAAGGGAAACAAACGGAGCCTGACGCTGTCCTGGATGACGTCTTTGATGACGATGGTGTCGCACAGCTCAAGGAAGTGTTGCAGGTGAGTGTTCGCATCCTCGCTTGGCAAGCCACAGAACTGGCTTGCCTGCACCATCGAGATGAGGCCAATACGGATCTCAAAGTTTCCAATCCCAATGTTGACAGCGGACCCAATGGGCACGTTGGCAATAGCGAGGGTGGAGTAGTCACGGAGTGTCTTGGCCATAGCGGTAGTAGCGGATGGTGCGGGAGTGACTGATTTGTCTGTCGGTGGAGTAGCAGAAGAAGAAATGGTACACGACCTTCTCTTCCTTAGGAGTGCTTCCAGATTGCTGAGGAAGTTCTCCAGCAGAGCAAAAGTGCTCATACACTATCCTGTTTTCATTCCAATAAAAAAGAGGAAGAAAACAGCAAAGTTAGCCTACTTAAACTATGACTACCAATGCTTATTATGCAATTGATGTTTATGCCAGCAGGATGTTTGCCCTCCCCGGCAACGGCGCAAGAAATGCATGTTGACATCTCTTAACATCGTTACAAAAGATAGACTAAAAGTCCATCCATGGCAACGGCGCCAAAAATACTTGTTGGCATTTCTTAGCATTACTACTAAAGATAGACAATAAGTCCATCCTTAATAATAATACTAGAAACGTAAGTTGACATTCCTAACCACCATTACTTCAGAAAGGTAACCCTTGGCCCTTAATGGCGCTGGCCTAGGTAATGCAGTCTAGTAATAATAGCTAGAAGTGTTGGATTGGCCTTCCTAACCATCATTACTTACGATATGCAAAACTATGGCACGGCGCAGTGGGGTGCAAAAAGAATTACAATCCTTAAGTAATGGTACTTAGGTACGCCAATCGATAGCTCTGAATGAAATAGGAATAATTCTGCAAGCGCATAGAACTATCATTGTAGCATTTCAACCTGTGAGTATTCAAGGGTGTCATATTTATAATTTCCCGTAGGAGGGTAATATGCATCAAGTGTGGTGTAAACATGATCTCTTATTAAGTGCAATGGTAGACATAGAGTAAACAGGAATAAGACATGATATTCAATATAGTGGACACACATCGGGGTCAACCTCAAGGATAAAAGAGAAATAAAGAATAAAAGAATATAACTAACCAAAGCAGGCATGGGTCATATATAACTATGCAAAGAACTGTTAGCAAAACATCTAACTAGCATGCCTAGCATTAGAACTAAGTCTGGAATGATAGGGAGATCCCCGCAGCTGGTCTGCTAGCTTATAGAGACTTTACAAACTCCTACTGAATACCCGAACGTGGGGAATGCTAGGGATGGACAGGGCTATCACCACCTGCCCACCTACCCCTCTACCCGTGGGGTACCCACATATCCGCCGATCTCCGCATACCTGAACACCATGTTCACGTACATGGAAACAACTTGTAACCCTTGCGGACCCCAACCCTTCGGATTGATAGGCTAGGTTAAGAGCAACCAAAAAGGCATGATGAACCATCACCTCATTCCTAGTTCTTCCCCTATTCATACTAATTCGATGAACGATGAAGAACAATTATGAACAAGTCAAGAACATGATATATAAACCATATACTAGTTCATATATTGTGCTCATAACATGATCATAACTATACTCTAGTTCATATGCATGATCATATAAATATGATAAGAACTTGCTCATGGAAGAAGACCGAATTGTATTCATACCAAGAAGATCCTTTCTTCCAAGGAGATAAGCTCTCCTTGATAGCTTTTTCCTTGCTCACAAACTACTAGAACTATTCTAAAGATACAAGTGAGAGGTGTGAGGTGAATGACTCTAAAATGATGTGTGTGTGTTGGAAATGGGGGAGCTCCCTCTCTTTTATAGCTAACTAGGATGGTTTGGGCATCTCTAGATATGGAAGGAGGTGAAACCACCTATGAGATACCGCCTAGAGCACCGCCTCCGAAGGATGGGCCTGGGAGGGTCCACTGGGGGACCGGCCGCCCCCTGGTGGGGCCATCTGGCCACCGCCTTTGAGTGGACGGTTCCTCCCTGGGCCTGGACCTCTCCTGTGTTCAGGGTTAGGCCCAGGTACGCACCAAAGGTGGGCTTCTCTATTTGCGCATTTTCTGAATTCGTCTTTAGCTTTTGTGCTTTCTCCGTGGTGTTGCATATTTCCACTTGCTGCACCGTAAAACCTATAAAACATGAATACTAGGGGTACAAGTGCAACTTGTCAGTAGTAAAGGCATATGTGCTAGAATATGTTTGTCTTTCTTCCTTTTAGTCTAAGTTGGTGGTATATAAATGATCCATAATGATCACCAACAACCATCCATAGTTGGGCTCATCTCAAGCAAATCTTCATTGATAACTTCAAGCCCACCTACATCCAACCGAGCTCCAAGTACGCCTTGGCTCAGGTTTGGCATTGCTAGAGCGAGTCGCTATGGCAGTACATCTTCGACACGTGGAATCATGTGACTAGCCCCTATAGGAGTGATTGACCTCTTCACTGCTGGGCTGGTCCAAGAACATGGCATGGATCTAAATAAGTAAATTCTCTTGGAGCAACCACAAACCATGGAAGAGCTGCTCGCCATCGCTCACAGGTACGCCCATATGGACGATGGGCTGCATGAGGGGATCCGATTTCCCCACCCACAACTATCGCCGCGACGACGATCGGGACCACAATAGCAATCAGGACCGCCGACCACCTCGGCGGGATGATCACTGCGGAAATCACCGTGGCAACCGTGACCCCGACCACCGGGGCAACGATCGCACCTTCAAGTGCCATGGCCGGGACAACTATGAAGGTGGCCAACGCAATCGCAATGACCCCTACGTCAACGCGATGAAGGGTCAGAAGTGGGCGAATGACGAGGAGCTCGACAAGGTCCTCAGCAAGGACTACCCATGACATCTGGCAAGGGTCACATGTTGGGCGAGTGTCGGGTTTTCAAGGAGGCGCTGGACAAGACCACGAGCAAGAAGCCGCACCCAGCCCCCAAAGCCAAGGCCAAGAGAGCCATCCAAGAGGAGGATGCAAACGAGAAAGAAGCTCAGGATCAGGATCCGAAGCACACCTATAGAGATCCTGTGGAGAACGTGGCCACCGTCATCTTTGGCAGCAAGGTCGGGCTGGACAACGCCTGCAACAAGAAGTGTTGACATGACTTATCATGGCGATCCAGGAATCCGATGGGCCCGTCGAGGACATCAAGGTGCAGCCATGGTCTGAGCAACCCATATCGTTTAGCCACAGTGATATGTGGGCCAAGATCCCCAATGCCGGTTGGTTCCCGCTGGTCCTTGACCGCGTGATAGACGGTGTCTGGTTCGAAAAGGAGCTCATCAATCATGCCAGTGCTCTGAACATCCTGTTCTGTCCGACCTTCAAAGAGCTAGGGCTGATGATAGAAAGCCTCAAGCCTTACGATTCCCCATTTTGGGGAATCATGTTGGGCAAGCCCTCATACCTCCTTGGGCATATCACCTTGCTCGTCCAGTTTAGTACAAAGTAGCACTTCCCATCGACCACATCAACTTCATCATGGCTGACTTCAAGGGCATCTACCATGCTATCCATGGCCGACCAGGGATCACCAAGTTCATGGTAGTTCCTCATTACGAGTACCTCGTGCTCAAGTTAATGACTGAGTAAGGCATCCTGTCCCTGTGCGGCAACGTCTACATGGCTCGTGTGTGCGAAACCGATGCCTATGCAGCCACTGAGTTTGAGGACCTAAAGCACGCCTTGAAGCACACCAGCCAAGGGTTCAAGGAGATGCCCGCTATGGATCTCGAGGTCCCAGTTGGGTCTGCTCGGTGCCCTGCCAACAAGGTTAAGTAGCACAAGGTGATCCAGCTCGACCCAACCGATCTTTCGAAGACGACGAAGATCGGGGCCGACCTTCCCTCCAAATAAGAAGACATGCTCATCCAGTTCCTTTGAGAGCATATCAGTGTGTTTGCATGGAAACTTGCGGACATGCCCGGTGTTCCCAGGGAAAAGGCCGAGCACTACCTTGATGTCTCGAAGACCGCTAAACCGATCAAGCAGAAAATGCGACAGTTTGCTCATGACCGCAAGGAAGTCATTAGGATAGAAGTAGCCAAGCTTCTAGTAGCTGGCTTTATCAAAGAGGTGTATCACCCAGAATGGTTAGCCAATCCAGTTCTTGTACTCAAAAAGAATAATGAGTGGAGAATGTGCGTTGATTACACCGATCCCAACAAACACTGCCCTAAACAGGCTTTCAATCTCCCTTGAATCGACGAGGTTGTAGATTCTACTACAGGTTGCGAGTTGCTTTCTTTCCTAGATTATTACTTGGGCTATCACCAAATAGCCCTAAAAAAGAAAGACCAGGAGAAAACTGCGTTCATCACCCCCTTCGTTGCTTTTTGCTACATGACCATGTCGTTTGGCCTCAAGAACGTTGGGGCTACCTACCAGCAGGCCATCCAGGCCTGCCTCAAGCATGAGATCACCAACGACCTTGTCGAGGCGTATGTAGATGATGTGGTGGTGAAGATTAGGGAATCTAGTACGCTGGTAGCAAATCTTGAACGGACCTTTACGGCCCTAAATAAGTTCCAGTGGAAACTAAACCCTAACAAGTGCATCTTTGGTGTCCCTTCCAGGATTTTGCTCAGCAACGTTGTTAGTCAAGATAGCATACGCCCAAATCTCGAGAAGGTCCAAATCATGCTAGACTGTAGTGATCACGGAACATCAAAGACATCCAAAAGCTAACCGGGTGCATGGCGGCCCTGATTCGCTACATCTCCCGGATGGGCGAAAAAGGGCTTCCCTTCTTCAAGCTGCTCAAAGCCAAGGAGAAGTTCAAGTGGATGAAGGAGGCTGACGAGGCTTTTGCACAGCTCAAGGAGTATCTCGTGAATCCCCCAGTACTCACGGTCCCACGAGAGGGTGAGGAGCTCCTCCTCCACATTGCTACCATGACTAACATGGTCAGCACTATGATTGTGGTTGAATGCGAAGAACCTGGGCACGTCTATGGAATACAGTGCCTAGTCTACTATATTAGCAAGGTCCTTAATGAGACCAACTAGCGCTACAATCACATTCAGAAGTTGCTCTACGTACTCCTGATCACCAAGCGCAAGCTTCTCCATTACTTCCAGGCTTATAAAATTACGGTGGTCATGGAAGCTGTGCTGGGCGACATCCTCCGCAACAAAGATGCCAGCAGCCATATTGTCAAATACACGTTAGAGCTCTCTAAGTTCACGCTGAACTTTTGCAGTCGCACTACTGTAAAGTCTCAGGCCCTGGTAGATTTCATTGTGGAGTGGTCGGACCTCAACCTGCCCTTGGCCGATACATCTGCCGACCACTGGTGGATGTACTTCGACGGTTCCTTGAACATCGATGGTGCTAGAGCAGGGGTCTACTTCATATCTCCATCCAAAGACACACTCCGTTATGTCTTGCATATCCACTTTAAAGCGTCCAACAATGTAGCCAAATATGAAGCAGCCCTCCAAGGCCTCCGTATAGCAGTTGAGCTTGGCATAAAGTGGCTCCTGGTGTATGGAGACTCTGCTCTGATCATCCGATAACTCAAAAAAGACTAGGACGTCATCAACGAGAAGATAGATGCCTACGTGGCTAAAATCCGCAAGCTAGAGAATAAGTTCTATGGATTAGAGTTCCATCACGTGCCTCATTCTAAGAACACAGGTGTTGATGAGTTATCTAAGCCTGGATCATCCTGAACTGAGGTCCCACCTGGTGTTTTTGTCAAAGATCTAATTAAGCCTTCGATCCCTGATCAGGCTTACGAAGCACCCGCGCCTAGTCCTGCTACCGACCAGCTCATAGAAGCGCTCAGCGGCGCATATCAAGTGATAGAAGAAGATCACATTGGCCAGCAGGGATCTGATGAAGGCAGTGAGCCACCACTGGTTGATGAGCCAGCCAGGTTGGAGGTGCCTCCCCAGCCAGACTGGAGAGAGCCGTTTCCCAAATACCTGAATGACCGTCTTGTTCTGGAGGACGAAATCGAATGCCAACAGCTGGTCCGCAGAGCCCGTGCCTATCTCATGGTTAATGGTGAGCTGATGCGCAAAGGTCCAAGGTCCATGATATATCAGAAGTTCATTACTCCTGAGGAAGGCAAAGAACTATTGAAGAATATTCAAGCAGGCACTTGTGGCAATCATGCTGCATCCCGAACGCTGGTCGACAAAGCCTACCGAGCAAGGTTCTACTGGCCTATAGCCATCTCTGACACAGAATACTACGTGCGATGGTGCAAGAACTGCTAGATGTTCGCCAAGCAGATTCATGTCCCCGCACATGAACTTCAGACCTTCCCGGTCGCTTGGCCGTTCTCATGCTGGTGACTCGATATGATCGGGCCCTTCAAGAAAGCCCCTGGCGGTCACAGATATGTCTACGTCCTCATCGAAAAATTCACTAAGTGGATTGAGTACAAAGCAATCAAAAAAGCCTCATCAGAGAAAGCAGTGCAGTTTGTTGATGATATCATCCACCGGTTTGGCATACCCAACACCATCATCACCGATTTGGGCTCCAATTTCACCAGCGATGAGTTCTTTGACTTTTGTGATGATAACGGCATCAAGGTCAAGTACATGTCCATCACTCATCTTGAGCTAATGGACAGGTGGAGCGAGCCAATAGCATGATCATGAATGCCTTGCGCAGGAGGGTGTACCAGGATGATGAAGACCTTAAACCTAGTTGATGGCTCAAAGAACTACCTGCAGTGGTCTGGGGACTTCATACCCAGCCCAGCCATAACACTGGAGTTTCCCTATACTTTATGGTGTTTTGTTCCAAAGCTGTCCTACCAGCTGAGGTTGCTCACCTCTCATCACGGGTTCTCCACTACGATGAGGAAGCCTCCAACGACACCCGAGAACTAGATGTTATCACCAAGGAGGAGGTGGCACTCGAATCCTATGCTCGGACGGCTAAGTATTTGGCCTCAGTACACCAATACTATAACCAGAACATCAAAGGCAAGTTGTTCATGATCGGCGACCAAGTGTTATGACAAATACAAAAAGAAGATGGTCTGCACAAGTTGTCATCAAGATGGGAAGGGCCGTTTATGATTAAGGCTATTACACGCCCTACATCCTACCGGTTGGATACAATGAAGGGTGTCTTCTATCCATAGAATAAGATATGTACCCAATTTCTTCTTTTGGTATCTAATAAAATTTGTCTTTTGTCTCTTTTCCTGTCTCAAATTTGCTCTTGTGCATATACATCCCATACATGCGCCCTACATAAGTCACAATTAAACTTTGCTTTCTACTCAATGAGAACGCTTGACAAGGCACTAACCAAAAAACTCTTACGATGTGCTATAGCTCTGCACTCAATGGTACTAGGAGATTTCAGTAGTCGCTCCCTAAAGGTGCTAGGTACCTAGTGATCCTGGTGGTTCTACGCTGTTCACTAGCGCATCCCTAGTTACCCGACAGGGTTAGCTCGCTTCGAGGGTGGGGGTAAAACTTAATTGTTCAACATATTTTTGAAAAATGAACTATGCATTAAAGTGCATCTAAAAAATAGCAACATGTTTATCGCCCGCTTAAACATGCCTACCATGTCTGCATCAAAAGGCTGAAAAGTTTACGAGCACCCCATGCTCGGCACAACTAACAAACAGTGTTTCTCCATCACATATACATTGTTTGTGGCCTACTGATCACCATCATCTTCTGCAGGATCCTCAACTAGCGACATATCAACAATGAGGGCAGTGGCAGTAGGCTCAGAGGTGGCCCGAAGATCTTCAGCGTTGTGCTCATTCAGCTTTAGCGCAATGCCTTGTGCAACCTATTCTAGCTGTACCTTCAGGCACCTGGAGCGGACCACAGCAAGCGTGGTGGCAACCGCGTAGCACCCGGTGTCCATGATGAACCCCTGAAGCGCTGGCTACAGCCTCTGGCACTGGTCCTAGACAACCACTGCCTCACCCACAGGTCCTGGACAACCACTGCCTCACCCACTCCTCTCCTTGGAAGATGGCCCTCAAGGCCGATTTGATATGCTCGCGCATAGCTCGTATCTTCTCTTAGAGGACAGCGATGGTGTCCTCCAGCACCTGGAACTGGGACATATGGCACTCCCTCACATCTGTAGAAACAATACATGGTGTTTAGCATACCCTGGTCCGTCCAGTATGTAGCAGACCACATATAACAACTCTACGTTGTCTTCCTTACAAGTGAGCTCATCAATTTGCTTTTGATGCTCAACTACCTATTCCTCGATGGCCACTTTCTAGCCCAGCAGGTTGGCAACCTCCTCGGCCATGGCCTTGTTCTGGCCGCTCAGCTCTGCGAAGATTGCGCATAAGTATGCAGTAAAACACAACATGCATCAAGAAGGAGACAGAACTTAGTTTCATTATCCTCCTTCAGGGCATCCACCTCTCAGTGCAGGGTAGCAACCTCTCCCTCCCGCTCCAGCTCTCGCTCCTGGTAGACTTTGGCCTGCGCCTCTAGCTCAGCCTTAGCTATTCTGAGGGTCTTGCATTCCTCCCAGGTGGTGGCGAAGTGGTCGATGGTCTTGCCCCGCTGCGCGTTGGTTTCTTGCAGAATCTACTCAAGCCATATTGCCCCTAAAAGTGTTCTGCACCAACAACAAGATCTTCATAATACAACATTGGTGATCAGGCTTACCTTGATCCTATCCAGAAGCACCTCCACCGTGTCCTACACACTGGCGTCGATGTCATCATCAGGAATCTCCACATAGGACATGAATTTATCCTGCCCTAGCTTGCGTGTCATGTGGACACACTGTTTGGGTAGGTCTGTGCGAGGCAACCTGGGCACCCTCAGCACCTCCTCCACTTCCATCGGTGCAGCCGGCCTGCTCGGGCCTACTTGGTCTAGTGCCTAGTGAGAAAGGCCCCCTGCCACAGCCCTGAAGGGAACCACCCACCTCTCTGGCTGATGGGTTGGGGTCGGGGCTGGCCGGGTGGGGGTCGCGGTGCTGCTAGTTGCCTCCCTTTGCCTAACGGACTGTGCTGCATCGCTGGTTGTTGCCTACTCGGTGGTCAGTTGCAGGGTAGACTAGCCAGGAGGTGGGGTCGGTGCAATGTAGGAGGAACACGGCAGCGGACCACATCACAAGAGCAAGCAAATTTACAACCTACTTAATACTCAAGGAGATGCAAGGTACTCAAATCTAATGACACTTACCTGGTTGGCTGTTGGAACCGGAACCCTCCCTTGAAGGAACGGCCTGCTCCCCAGCCTGGAGCACCTGGGGCTCCGCCTGTTGCCCCGCTGCCGTGTCTGAGGACTCGGTCTAATGCCTCGCTCGTCCTTCTCGTTCTGATCAGGCACGTCAGAGAAGTCGGCCCCTTGCCTTTCTCCTGAGGTGCCGATGATGCAGCAGCACTGGCTGGAGGTGTCGCCTCCCTATGCGACACATGTGGCGGTGATGGTGGTGGCGGTGTTGATGTCCCGGCTTGCTTCGGCCGAGTGGTTGATGCGGTTTCATCTTGAGGTTGAGGCGGTGGTGGTGCATGCCACCCGGACCTTCTGGGTGTTGTAGTCGGCTGGGGCCTCGGAGTCCTCTCTGTCTGAGGTGCCTGGGCCTGACACTTCTGTGCATGCTCCTTTAGTGTCACAGTGTCGTCAGAGTCCGACAACTCCGGTGTACTTGGGGCACCCTTTTCTTGCTCCCCCCTCTCCGCAGTCTAGGTTCAAATTGCCCCCAGACAGCAAAGAGGAGGGCTTCTTCTTCTTGGCCACGGCTAACAAGGGGTGTTTGCCCGTAGCCCGGCATCTCCCCTGGGCGGCAGGGACTTCTCCATCATCAGAGTTGAATACAACTAGTGTCTCCTGCCTTGCTCTGGCCTGGCTCTAGTAGTGGGTCTTCATTGTCCATAGCTGGTTGGCCAGCGCCTCACCTTGAGGCCATGGCTCCACTGGCACAGCAGAGACAAACGTCTTTCGGTCCTGTCCAAGCAAAGTCTGATAGTCAGACTAGAGAGATTATTATGATCACACAAACATGGAGATTCATTTAAATTGAAACATTAGACTAAGATAACTTACCTTTGGTGGTTGACGAGAAATGTTGAAAGGTTGTGCATGGGTTTCTGGATAACTGAAAGTCAGATCGAATTTCTCAAACAAAGAAGACATCTACCGGTTCACCTTGTCTGGATCTGACCTCTCTTGGGTCTCCCGTGAAAGATCCTCGTGGCCGACGTAGTCGTACAAACAGTTGACCCGCTCCTTGCACCGCTGGATTTGACGAGTCAACTAGGTCCCCGCCACCAGTGCACCATTGACAACCTTGTTGTCAATCAATGTCAGCAGTTCATTCACCTGGTGCATCTCATCTGGGGATGGAGGGTCCGACCACCGTGGGTTGAATTCCGGCACCTGCATCACGTCGCACGGCACCCTCTGCCCCTCCACATCCTGGCTCATGTAGAACCAGCAAGTATTCCAGCTTTTTGAGGCTGACTGGTGTTTGCTCCCTAGCCAGTGCGACAGCATCCCGTCCCGGAGATGCACATATCACCCTCCAGCAACTTGGGATCCCTCGGTCTCGATCCCCTTCTTTCTCAGCAGGAATAAATGGCAGAACAGATTGAAGTAGGGGTCGATCCCCAGAAACATCTCACAAAATCCAACAAAAATGGCGATGGATAGAATAGAGTTGGGATCCAGATTGCAAATGGAAATCATCCAGTAAATGCATAGGTCCCCATGGAACCCGTTCACTGGAGCCCCCAACCCCCGGGTCACTATGTCCTTGAACACAATTATCTCCCCATCCTGGGGGCGAGGAGTGTCCTCACCTCATGGCTCGCGCCAAGCCCCCATCTCGTGCAGTGGCAGCAGCCTTTCATCGGTGAGCGCCTGCAGCAACTCCCGCATGGAGGTCAACTGCTGCTAGTACGGCCCCGGTACACTGGATCCCGACGCCTTCCCCGCCTTCTTTGCTACCTTCTTCACCATTTCCTCCACGGACAGCGGGTTGTGCGATGAATGGAGCACGATGGAGGTGCGAATGCACTAGACCTGCTCTATTGTGGAGCGGTGGTGTATGGATTTCGCATGGAGAACCGACAGTGGCAGTGGATTACTCGATGGCGGCGGTTGCAAGGAGGAGAGCAGTGGATGCGGAGCGCTTGAGAAATGCACGAGTGGGTTGATGGAAATGATTGCGAGTGCAGGAACCATCTCCCGTCCGACGGCGCCAGCTATTTATACCATTCGGATGATGCCCTTTTGACTTCTAGGGTTGGATCCACTTGACTCGTGTGGACGTGGCTTGTGGGCCGTCTTGGTCCTGAGTGTGAACATGGGCCAGGATACTTTATTCCCCCCGTGCACTGGAGTGCGTATCTAACCCTGGTTATCGTGCATGTGTCCGATAGTTTTGGGATTTAATACTAGATTTTGTTTTGATTATATACTTCTTTCCAAATTAGTTCTAGATGTTATCCTTAAATCTAGGGACTACTATTGTGGGTCAAATATCGTATTTCCCACACCTAGGGATTGCTTGCCAGTTCCACACCCAGTGGTACTTGCGAACCGTGGGTTCCCGGTGTCCTTGACCCGATCGAGCCCATGTGCCATTCCGAGTACACTTGGGGACTGCTTGCCAGTTTCCACCCAATGGTACTTGTGAACCATGGGTTCCCGGTGTCCTTGACCCGGTTGAGCCCATGTGCCATTCTGAGTACACCTGGGGACTGCTTGCTAGTTTCCACCCAGTGGTACTTGTGAACCATGGGTTCCTGGTGTCCTTGACCTGTCGAGCCCATGTGCCGTTCCAAGTACATCTAGGGACTGCTTGCCAGTTTCCACCCAGTGGTACTTGCGAACCATGGGTTCTCGGTGTCCTTGACCTGGTCGATCCCATGTGTTGTTCCAAGTACACCTGGGGACTGCTTGCCAGTTTCACACGCAGTGGTACTTGTAAACCGTCGGTTCCTGGTGTCCTTGACCTGGTCGAGCCCATGTGCTGTTCCAAGTACATCTGGGGACTGCTTGCTAATTTCCACCTAGTGGTACTTACGAACCGTGGGTTCCTAGCGTCCTTGGCCCGGTGGAGCCCATGTGCCATTCCATGTACGTCTGGGGACTGCTTGGCAGTTTCCACCTAGTAGTGCTTGCGAACCATGGGCTCCTGGTGTCCTAGCCCGGTTGATCCCATGTGCTGTTCCGAGCACACTTGGGGATGGATAAATAGTTGGCATACTTATTAGTCCTTGGCTCCTAGCCTCACCTCATTAGCATTGTTTTTTTGACTTTTCTTAAAAAGCTCAATACAACATGTCATATCGTCTGGAGAGCTTGGGGACTATGTGGGCCCACATCACCTCGTGGTTATTTTGGGACTATTTTCTGTTCTCAGTTCTAAATATGGGTATGCAGCGTTCATATGGCTAGAGTTTTATTTGACTTTTTCTTCAAAAAGCTCAATACAACATATTCTATCTTCTATCGAGCTTGGGGACTACGTGGGCCCACTTCACCTCACGGTGACTTGGGCCTATCTTCTGTTCTTGGTTCTATACCCCTACCTCTATGTATGGTTTGTGTTAGCATTCCAGTGATACTTCGTGTCAGGTGTTAACATGGGGCCACATCTCAGGACATAAAAAGAATTTTTCTTTTTAAGAACACCATGTATCTTTTGATAGACCACCTTCCTTGACAGAAGCTGTGGTCGGGACCAGCCTTACGGACTGCTCAGGAGAAGCCTAGATAGTACTGCCTAGTCAGCATCAGTGCTGGTCAGGGTAACATGGTCAGCATCTTCACTGCTCGGCGTCATGTGGTCTGCATCTTCACTACTTGGCATCGTGTGGTCTGCATCTTCACTACTCGGTATAGGTCAAGACAGTGACTCCCTTAAGATACTTGATGCTCGGGGACTAGCGTGGGGGTATAGACCCCCTATACCCTTACAGCTAGACTTTGGGCTGCTCGGTATAAGGTGGCCTAGACCAGAAGACGAAGGCTGGTCCATCATCATCCTGATCGGTGGGCCAGACAACAAGACAGAGCTCGTGGTCCGCTACCGCCTAGGTTGGTGGGCCGCACGGGAGCTGAAGATAGCTTGGCATGCAAGGAGGCTTAGTAGGTTAGATCTTCGTGTCCTCCAAGGATGCGGCGCAATGTAGCCGACCATAGGAAAACTCCAGATATGTAACCTTGTCCTCTGACTTTATAAGGCGGACAAGGACCCCCTAGAACATAAGACTTTTCATCTCATTGTACTCCGGTACTCATCAATACAGTAGCAGAGATCCAGGATGTAGAGTATTATGTTTCTGAGCAGAACCTGGATAAACCTTGGTTGTCTTGGTTGTTTGTCTTGCATCTCACATCTCGATCGTAGATCTCAGTGCGCCCTCACTGCAATCTACTGCCTCGATTTATCCCTGGTAGACTGTCGATGAGATTTCATCGATAGCGACAAAGATCGCTGCATTGGAGATGGCATTCGGGGAGAAATGCTGGAGCTCGACCCTGTAATAGTGGGTCAGCACCCGCATAAATTGGCTTGGAGGAGATCCGAGCCCCAATCGGTGGAACATGACAAAGCTCACCACGTACCCCGCTGACGGGTTCGGCTCCCAGTCTCCCCTCGGCGGCACCAACCACTCCGGCCGGGCAGGCAAAACAATGGGACGGAGAAGCCCCTAGTCCACTAGCTTCTCCAACTCCCACCTCGCCATAGCCAACGGGCGCCATTCTTCCACGGGAAGGAGCTACGGCGCCATGGTGACGATGCAAATCTGCTCGGTGGAAGGGCGAGAGGGATGTTTCCCAATATCTCTCTCTCTGTCTCCCTCCTTTCTCCTTCTTAAGCTAACATAGCAATTTCTCTCTCTTGGCAGCGGCAGGGAGAAGATAGGAAGGCCAAGTAGGGAACGGACGGATCCCCACCTCCCCGAATTTATAGCCAAGGCAAAGTGCAATGGGTGGATTTGGCCGAGGGGGTAAGTGAATCGCTGTCATTCATTGCGCTCACCAAACCGCTCCCTCGATTCCCAGAACAGGCACACGCGTTGCCCATGTAGCTTCTAGCCATTGCCCGAGTCCACCACGACCATGCCGCTTCGTCTCTCACCTAAAAAGGTGCACCCAACGGACAAAAGGACGGCGTTACATCAGCGATGCCTTCTATGAGAATGAAAATGGGCCCCAGCCCCACATCAAGCCTTGAGAGAGCGAAGGCTGGCCCTTGGTCATGGTTCAATAGCTGCCCTTGAGCACTCGAGTCAGGGGTGACCAAGGGGGAGCCAACGCCGCTTGAGAATGAACTCTCGAGACCCCCTCGGACGTATCCAAGGCCAAAACAAAGAGACGCTCATGGGATCCCCTTGAAGGGAGGCATCGAGCCACTGACCCCTAGCGAATGGGGATGGCATCCACACATCAGCTTGTTTGGCTTTAATGAGATTGCCTCCGTGGCCACTAGTCGACCCCTATCGAATGGGGCACAGGTTCTCACTTAGATTTCCCGATAATAGCTCACTGAGAATGTTGAAACTCGCCCATCGAGGGTAGTACAGTGCTTCTTCATCCACATCTGATCAAAAAGGCTCATGGGGTATCTCGCCAAAAGCTAGCAAAGCCTTGGCCGTAGGAGGCCCGGGGGCTCGACTACACTTGGAACCCCTCAACGAAAGAGGGTCAAATATGCTTGGGGGCTCGAAGGTTCAAGATACCTCTTCATCATGAGCTACGACTATAGTTCATGTTAATCTAACTTTTAGGTGCACCAACCACCCTCAATCAGATAAGCACCCCTCAACAAGGGCTGAGTAAAGCCCTCGGAGGAGTCCTACCCACTCCCCCGAGGCCTTGGGGGCTTCCCCTGAAGGGTACGCTCGCGCGTACCCTTCAGAAGATGACAAATGTTACGATTCATGAACCTCTGCGTGAGTGCCAGCACTCGCGTAGAGGCCCAAGGGCTACTGTTAGGTACCCGGATAAGGGGGTACCCTTAACCCTTGACCAACCAAGCTAATCCCAACATCATCAATGAAATCTCCTTACCATGATCTCCAGCTACGGCCCTTGGCCAACTCAGGCCTGGATACTCAAGGATAAAAGTCCAGGTGCTAAGTCACCCTGGTTTGGCCCACAGACGGGTCTTGATGACCCAATACAACGCTAGCTCGATGGCCCCCTCGAGCAATGAGGCTCGACCGAGCACCCCCTTGAGTGATAGAACTACGCGCGGGTGAACGACACCCCCCTCCGTCGACTGCCATACTCTCCTGATCCACCGACTTCTATACGGGAGTCAGGGCATTTAATGCACATCACCTGCCCCTGCCAACCCCCATGGCTACAGCGATAGTAATGATGGTCAAGTTCACCTTTTACCGCCCATCCCTGGGGAAACGCTGATTCGTACAAGACACTATTCCTCCATACTAAACACTATGCCCCATCAGGCACCCCCTCGAAATGCAAATGTCAACATCCATACCAGGATTCCTGGGGTTCGTCCTTATCCACATGGCCTCGAGGCCCCCAGGGTATCCCTCGACATGGGTTCTAGGTGGCCCTGGTCAATGATTTAGCCCCCCGTACGCCATCCGCTGCAAGCAGTATGTCCTTAATAGGATGTCGCATCTTTCACCACGCCACTGAGGCATGTCAACGTCATCATCAGGACCGGTCAATCACCGACTTCGCCGTGACATCTCAGGAAGGTGTGGCAGAACCTCCTAAATCATATGGCCCACACGCATGATTATTGTCTAAACAGACTCCAAATAACCATGTCTGTGTTTCATATGACTTAAAAACTCTGTCGGGTAAATCCCAAATCATCCACGATTCTCCAGCAGGATCAATCGTTATAGAGAGACATTGCAGTATTACAACAGTTTGATATAAATAATATACCACAGAGTAAAATAGCGAAAGACTTACAATAACATAAGTTTACAAACCTTTGAGTTTCAAATATTTACAACCATAAGTTTAGATTGTACAAACCATAATAGTAGTAGGGTAGCAGTAGATAACTTTATTACAATACCAAATGATAAGCTCTGCCCAAGAGCTAAACATCTTACTCGTCGTCACTTTCCTCGATGACTATCATGTAGCAGGATGCGAAGCATTCCTACCCATGAGGCTCACCTGGAACAAGGGTTCAACAAACCTTGAGTACAAAAGTACTCAACAAGACTGACCCGACGAAAAAGAGGGGTGGAGACTCAAGAAATGCAGGCTAGAGGGACAAGGTAAGGCTTGTAAGAGATAAGAAATTTTGCGGAAAGGCTTAACAGAAAGTAAAGTTTGCTTGGACTAGCTCCAATTATCAACCAACTTCATTATTAAACCTTAATCTTTGTTCAAGTTATTACTATGATGATGAACACCGATCGAGTCTTCTTCTTCGAGAAGCAACGGTGATTCGAATCCATTTTTATATTTTTTCTAGGTAGATGACATCATAAAGAACACTCACAAAAATTTTTAGAATTTTTGGAGCTATATATGAATTACTGTGATTTTTCAAAGAAAATAGCATTTAAATCATTTTCTAAAAATAGAAAAAGAAAATTGGCACAGTACTCCCGCGCTGACCGACGACCCGCCGGAGGTTGATCGGCAATTACTCGCTGTCGGCAAGGTCTCCAGCGATGAGGTTTGTCCCTACGGGCTCCACTCGACACGGCGAGTCGATTGAGGTAGCTAACGGCGCGGCGGGGCGACGGCGGCACCCACGCCGGCGGCCATGGCGGCACGGTGGAGCGCGGGCACGGTGGCGAAGCTCACCGAAGCTGTTTCCGGTGACAACGAGGTCACGAGTGTGCGCAGGGTATTCAAATGAACTTGTTTGGCAACAAAATGAGGCCAAACAGGAACTCCAGCCATGACGGCTACGCACGCGGCGGCGCTGGCAACGCTGCGCCGGCGGCGAGCTACGGTGGCCGGCGACTACCATGCGAGAAAGATGAAATTGATAGTGCAGATAGATGTAGGAGCTCACCACGATGCTGATGCACATGTTGATGGAGGCTCGGAGTGGCTGAGTCCAGCTGCGGTCGTCGGCGGTGATGGCGGCAGCGGCGCTCCGATGGCAAGGACGGCGTCACCGGAGTTCCTGTGCACCATCCAGCCAGCCAAGATGCTCATGAGGGGCAGGATAACATAGTGAACAAGATGATGGGGTTAAAGAGAATATATTTCAACCTCGACGATGGTCGACGGCGAAAAAGGCTCACGACGGCTCGGCGACCGGCCGTGGAGAAGATGATAGCGCGCGGGCAGCTCGGGCGAGGAGAGCAAGCATGAGTTAGCTCAAACTGACCGTGAGGATGTGGCGGAGCTAATGGCAAGAGCAATTAGGGAAGGATGGAGCGACGACAGCGAATTTAGACGGCGGAGCAAGGTTGTCGGCGACGGCGGCGGGGAGAAGAAAGAGGAGAAACGGCGGCGACCGACCGGTATTTATAGGCCATTGGCGATGCATGGATGGGCGACACGACGACGGTGAAGGTTCAAGCATCTAGAGCGAGCTAGCGATTGAGATATTCACGGCGGTGGACAGCGGCGCGCGTTGAGAAGCCGGCGATGGCGGCCGACGATAGGTTTCGGTACTGTTCGCAGAAACTACATAAATACCATTTGTTTCAAAATACAAATTACTCCAACATTTATATAAGAACCTGAAAATCTCCAAAAATATCATTTGCATAACTTTTCAAGAGCTACACTTTTCCTTTAACTGGCATCATCAAATTCTATCTAGATTTTGAAATTTGAATTCAAATTTAAAAAGGAGATAAAACCCTAGAAATAAACATTTGAAATTACTTTTGATTTTTCATTAAAACATGAAAATCTTCAAAAACTATGAAATGTTTAACTTTCCAAACCAAACCTTTTTCATATACAAAATTTTCCAAAATTTTGCATAATTTTTGAATTATGGTTTTAAAACCAAAAGGGGACAAATGCTGGAAAACTGTATTTTCAAATTCCTTTGAAATTTCTTTTTGAAAATTGAAAAATTTTATATACCAACTTTGTAGCTCTTGTCAATATCTACAAACTATCTTTTTAGAGTATCTCCAAATTCTTTATAGATTTTAAATTACAGAAAAGGGGGTAAAACTAGGTTTTGGAATAAAGGGTTTTTGAAATAGAATTCAAACTCGATTTGGTTTCTAACTTAATTGGTTGGTTATTAGTGATCACAAACATCATCCAAGGACATTTTTAGGTCATTGACCCAATGACACCCTTGGTTGACCAAGTTGACTTTTGAAAAACCTTTTATAGCATTTCTAATTTGAATTTAAATTGAAATTGCCAGACTTAGAAATAAGCTTTGGAATCCAAATTCAATTTCAAATATGGAAATCATTTTTAGGGTTGGACTTAGACTTATACACTATGCTTGACACTAGTGTAAACATGGTTTACACCTCAAGTACATAGAATATAAACTAAGCATTTGTGATGACATTCAAAAATAGGGTTTTATTATTTCATGTGACAAAACATTCCAGAAACCCAATCAACCTATGAAATGTAAACTTGTTTTAGTTAATGCACATTAAGATTGACTTAAACATGAATGCTTTGTAGTGCATATGATGACATGGCATGTTTTAGTTAATATAACACCAGAGGTGTTACAGAAGGCAAATCTCATCATCACGCATGCCGCTACAGGGCTTGACTTCGCTTCAGTGCACATCCCTACAGTGTCCACGACATGATCGATCCTCGACATCATTGCTTGCGATAGCCCTCGCCACATCGCTAGGGTTTCTTGTATACCCATGCCCCTCCTTGGACTATAAAAGGGGGCGCAGGGCTAGCTAAAAGGAGCAGAACTCATTCGGACTCACTCTGTCTTTCCACGCACACGGCAAGGCTTAGGACTAGCGCTTCTAGACTTAGGCCCTGCTCAACCCCTTCCTCGCATATGCTTGCTTGTATCTCCCCTGTACAAGCACTTCGGTGCAAGATAATATAATCTCCCCCCTCCCCGCTAGACGTAGGGCCTTCTTTGCCAACCAGGATAAATCGTGTGTTCTTCTTGCATCACTATCCGGAATTGGGAGCATGCAGCATGTAGTTACTAGTTGGTGTTAGGCCCTCGGGGTCATGACACCAACATTGTTGATCTTGTTCTTGGTCTTGGTTTTGATCTTGGCATTGCTATTCCTATTGATGATCTCTCTTTCTAGCTCATACGGGTACTGAGGGTGTGCTAAAAATTGCAAAACTTTGTTTTTGAAGAAGAAGGTTTCTCGCTTGCCCATTATGTTGAAGATGATCTTAGCAGTGTTGGAGTAGATGATGGCTTCGGCAGTGTTCAAAAATGGTCATCCCAAAATGATGGCGAATCTCTCATCACCTCCTGTGTCCACTACCATGAAGGCTGTAGGAACGTACGAGCTTTCTACTCGCACACAGATGTCTTCTATGGTTCCCATTGGGTAGCAGAGTGACTGGTCTACAAGCTACAAGCACATGGTTGTGTAGGATAAAGGAAATTAAACATTTTCTCATATATCACCTTGGGCATGACATTGACACTTGCGCCAAAATCACAGATTGGCACATTGAAATTAGCACTTCTAATGGAGATTGGAACAACTGGTCTCCCTGGATCACCTTTCTTGATTGGTAGAGTCGGGTCATTCCATGATCCTCGTGGAGAGTCACTCCAATAGCTTCCTGCATTAAATATGTCTATAAGATTTAAAGTTTCTAATCCTTTCGGTTGCCTCAGAATCTTACCTTGGTCGGCGGAGGAAACAAAGTTGGCAAGATGTTGCAACTGAGACTCTAGCATCTTATTAAAGCTAAGTTGATTCTTTATAGCATTGGAAAAACTATCCATCTATTATTAATTATTTCTAGAGTTTTATCATAGGACGCTAGCTTCTTAGACAGGTTATCTATTAACTTACCTTGATTAAGCACTAACTCTCTTAAAGGCAGCTGATTGAAATTATTGTAAGAAGAATTATTACCTTGGTAGTTACCTGAGTAGCTGCCTGAGTAGTTAGGCCTCTACTATTGATTCCAGCCTTGATTTTGCTGAGGACGAGAGTAGTTGTTGTTGTTGAGGTAGTTTACGTCCTCCTTTATCTCTGGGCAGTTAGCACCTGTATGCCCAGTCTCTCCACATTCTCACAAGTCATGCGAGAGTCATGAATGTGTATGACTTCTTTCTTCTTAGTGGCTTTCTCATCAAGCTTCTTCATTAGCAGGTCCATCCTGGCAGATAGCATGTCTACCTCCTTAAGCTGGTGCATCCCTCCACCTCTCTTGCGGCTCTGAGTTCTTTCTTCACTCCAACATTGGTTGGAGGCCATCTTCTCCACAAGAGCTATGGCTTGAGGAAGAGTAAGTGATAAAAATGCACCTCTAGCACTAGCATCCATGGTCTCACGAGTGCTGTTGCTGAGCCCATGATAGAAAGTCTACATGAGCAAATTCTCCATTTCCATGATGAGGACATTCGAGGATGTAATCTTGAAAGCATTCCCAGGGCTCTGGGACTGTCTCTTCATGTTGTTGCTAAAAACTTGATATCTTCCCACGGAGAGCATTGGTCTTGCCCATGGGAAAGAACTTCAACAAGAAATTGGTGGAACATAGTGCCCACATAGTATTCTTCTCCTTGTTGGCGTAGAACCACTGCTTTGCTATTCCCAAGAGTGAGAATGGGAAAAGGCAAAGTAGTATGGCATCTCTAGGAACATCCTTGATGGTGAAAGTGCTGCAAATCTCCAGGAAGTGTTGGAGATGGGCACTGGCATCTTCATATGCCTTGCCACAGAACTGGCTTGCTTGTACCATGTTGATCAGTGTAGGCTTGAGCTCAAAAGATTTATCGATGTCCGCAGCTGGTCTAGTACGGATGTTGTCCATATTGGGAGCTGAGAACTCACGGAGTGATTTGTCAGCCATAGCTGCAAATGCTAATGTCAAGCTTCGCACAACAGGTGGGTCTTCTGACTTAGAAGGACCAGCAGGTTGAGCCAACGATGATGATGATCAGGGTTTTCTCAACTTGGCCTTGGTCTTCCTGATTAAAGCTTCTGGATTATCAATGTAGTTTTCTAGAAGATCAAACCTGATAATATATTACCCTACATAAAACAAAACAAGGGTAATCCTGTAGAGAAGGGTTAGTAGAACAAGTTTGCTCAATCACATTAGTGGATGCAGTGATGCTCATTATCCATTTGGTAAGCTTTCAACCTTCCCCGGCAACGGCACCAAAAATGCTTGTTGACACCTCTAACACCACTTAAGCTAGGTTGTCATCCCTAGCATGGCGCCAGAGGTGCTGGTATTAAATGCATATGCTTTTCTAGAAAATAAATAAGGAATCCACAAGCGCACAGATAATACTAAGATAGCATTTTAACCGGGAGTAATCCAGGTATCGTTATTTATATTTTTACCACTGGGAAGGGAATGCTTATGGATATGAGCAATGAGCACAGCATATAATAATGGAGAGCTTAACCGTGTCTTTATCTATCTTTTCATACAGGGTAAGTGTCACATAAAATAATAATATATAAATCAATGGTAAATGATAAAGGATAAATGAGTGCACATAGCCACATAAAATAATGATAAACATCTCAATAGAGTACTCTATGTTTATAACACTAGCATGGACTAGGATGATCTACAAGAATAAATCTTAAGTTATTCTAACTATAAAGCCAAAGCATACAATGATTAGTGCAAGTACACCTAACAATCATGGTGGGAAAAGGTTACACCTGTGTATAGTGATATTACCAAGAAAGATCATGAACAGAGAAATCACTTCCATATAATAATGGTGTTCTACTAGTCCCATACTTGGGAGGAGGACTACGAAGGACTCAACAGGACTATCACTCCCACGATCTACCTCACGATCCGTAATATAGATTGTAATCACAGATAAATATAGCCTAGGCATCACACCTACACAATATTTATCACTCACCCATCCATCTAATGAGCAAGCGCTATACGATCCTATACATAATTCTAATCCAACTATGCTAAGCATATAATCAAAGTAAACTAAGAACAATATAATTGAGAACATAAACAAATAGAGCAAAGTCATATCTGATATATTAGAATAAAATAAAGTACTATTCATAGTAGCAAGAACAATGATGAATATTATAATGAAGTAGATGAAATTACCAAGAACGCTGACAGATCCGGACTCCAAGCTAGGATTCACTCCCTCTAGATCTATTCCTAAGTAGCTATGCTACTAAACTATGGAGCTCTAATTGAGATGGTGGCTCTAGGGCTTCTCTTGAGTTGAGGATGAATTCTCCAAATGAATTTTTGAATGAATTAGGGTTTCTCCAGGGGCCAGGGGCCCTGTTTATATAGCCCCTAGGATGCACCGTAGCCCTTGGATCAAACCGACTTGAATAGATGGCTAAGATTGCTCCTCAAGGTCAATGGAGGCAGGATCCATGAGGTTGCCCCTGATTGGTCCAGGTGGCTGGGCGGCCGCCCAGGTGGCATGGGCGCCCCCCATGCTTGGCTGCCATGTGGGCCCAGCTTCGTAGGGTTGCATTCTCGAGTCTTCTAGAGTATTTTTGAGTTGCTGGACGTGGTATTCTCTGTATGTAAATCTGACATGTGGACCTCTTTTGGTTCTTTTTCGATAACCCCCTGCAAAAATAGACATTCACCAAAACTCGTGGAATTCTGTTAGTGTAACCCCTATAACTAGATGGTATTCATGTTTTAATCCTTTCTCATATTTTGTTGATGGTTAAAAATGATACTTATCTACCATCAACAGTCGCCGAGGAGGTTTGAGAGGTAGCCGAGGTGGTCGATGAGGTAGCCGAGGGGTTCAGCGAGGTCACCGAGGTTGACATGGTCATATCAGTTTGGAGTCTAAAATAAAAAGAAAAGTTTCTTTTCTGTCTCCCTCCTTTTCTCTATTTCTGGCATAGCACCTCAGGCCTAGCCAACCACTTCCCATCGTTTCTCTGCCTGCACGGCCCACTCCTGTGCCCAGCTGACCGCATCAAGCTGCTGCGGCCCACCCCACATGTGAACACGCGTGGTTCTCCCTCTCTCAACATCTATCACGTGGACCTATGCTATCATCCTCCTATTCAATCCGATAGGTAGACCCTGTCGGCTAGCCTAGTCTTCCTCTAGCTCAGATGACACAGACTTGAGCCTTTTCACGCAGCAGCCCCAATAATTCTTGGTTGAACATGTGAAAATAATCATCATCACAAGAAGCATGTAATAATGAGCATACAAATTCAATTGTGAGAAGTCTAATCCCTCTATCGTCAGCTAAATTCTAAAAACCTTGCCAACCAAAATAAGTAAAAATAGAGTCTAATTATGAATTCACACCTATTTTGTTGAGAAGGGTTGTGTCAAATACCTTGGTGTGTTCAAAGATGCAGTCCAGGATGACGATGTAGCTTTGGTACTCTTGTTCATTGAACAAGGGTCCTGTCTTAGGATCCACCATCCTTGTAGTTTTGTCCATGGTATTATCCCTCGTAGTTTTGTCCATCGGTCACTACTTCCTCAGTCGCCCCCAAGAAAACAAGAACACAACTAGGACAACAACAAATTAGCGTTAGCATTAGGAATTAGTAGTCTAGAGTCAGTCATTCTTGTGGGGTGTGTTTGCCTCCACAAACTGTTCTTCTGGGTTTTCAAACTCCAGAAACATTCTTTGGAGAACGACTCATGGTTAAGACAAGCTTAAAAATGCACTAAGAGGAGATGAAAAATAGAAAATACTTTTTTTGGATTTTCTTCTTGTGGCTAAACCATGAACAAAACATGGGAAGAACCTTCACCAAAACTTGAGAGAGATGGGAAATAGGAACATTAATTGATTCTAAAGCTTTGAGTGTGGAAATAAGCTCCTCTTGCATGGCCTTTTATATCGAAGGAAGGTAGGGAGGTGGAAGCACCATGGGGGGTCGGCAGACCATCCTCTTCCTCATCCTACAGCACCACTTCATGTAAAGCACATATGTAGGATTCTAGACAAAGCTTGATGTCTGAAAGAAAGTTGAAAAATGGTGGAATAGGGTGGTCGTCGACCATCCTAGTTCTCCTTTTTCTTTTTTTGTCACCACCAAGTCCAATTTTGTTCCCCATTTAAGGAATACAAATGGTAGAGGTGAAAGAGGTGTTGGTTGACCACATGCTAGGGTTGGTTGACCACCCTTTGTCCCTAAAACTTTGTCAAATGTTTTTCACAAATTTATTTCCAAAATTTTATGCAGAAAGGGAAAATGGTTGTCAAAAAATCAAACATGAAAATTCAAAATGAAAAATGCAATTGGAAAGTAAATAATGAGATACATACCGATTTACCTTTCAACGAGGGCTCAAAGTTCTAAGTCCCTAGAGCAGGACTTCTCATTCAGGTTCATTGTTTGGGTGCATCAGTTAGTCCTGAAGATGGGGATGCAGATGGTTGCATATCCTTTTTTGCAAAACTCGTTTGGGTTTTGGTTATGGTTGTGGCTTGGTGGGTTAGTCCTTTTTCGCCTACGGGGTTTGATTCCTCCTTCAAGGTGTGGACTATGACTTCATCTTGGACCAATTTGCTTTGACTTGCTCATCAATATGATTCATAGGAATGCATGAGGCAAAAGCAAACATCTTTTTGCCAATGTGGAAGTGGATTTTTCTAGACCCCACATAAATGCAATCATTAGTGGTGTTGAGAAAGGGCCTCCTAAGGATGAGTGGAGTATGTTGGTATTTCTTATCACATACAAAAGATTCCATAAGTGCACATAATTACCATTGTAGATTTCACCCAAAAGTATTTATGGTATCATATTTCCACAAGGAACAGAGGTATTTCTTCTAGCTAATTCATCCAAGGACAACATAAGGGTAGAGTTAGAAAGGGTAGAGATGGATTCCAATAGCTTTTGGGTCATATGAGAAGATAAACTCTACTTCCACTTGCTTACTTTGGGCACCGGATATCACCGCATTTGCCAAGTGATGCTGGCCTATGGCTCTACTCTATAGCCGAACATGGGGGGGTACAAGGGATGGACAGGGCTGTCACCACTTGTCACCTACCCTACTACCATGGGATACAAAGGAAACAAAGGTAGCCTTGAGCCTAGACACCATGCCTACACTATCGACTACTACTCTAGCATTGTACAAGGTGATCCATCTTTATCAGGAGCCCTCTACTAGAGCATCTGCCATGAGGATGGACTAACATGAATTTTTATATGATCAAGTCATATGGAGACAAGAGAGAGTAAAGCAATTGTTGAGAATTTTACCTTTGCATTCCTGAGAGTACTTACCTACTGCATATGTGGATAGAAGTTTTGCATAGCGGCTTTATCAGATGTGGTCTATCTTAGGTGAAACGACACGGCTAGGAAATAGACACATGCAGTATGCATAGACCATGGGCCTTAGTGGTAGCAAAGGTTATGAAGAGAAGAATGTTCCTTCTTTCTTCTTTTATATATATTATTATTTTTTCTTCTTTTTTATATATATTTTTTCATAATATATTTTTAACTTCCTTTTTTCTATCTCTTTTTTATAGCAAGATAGAACTGTCATCATCATTTTTTCTTTTAAACCCAAGATGACCATTGGTGTGGATGCAATTTTGTAGTGAGATTTACATCCCCTACTCCACACTTGGACTTTTATGTAAAGTCAAGTTTGTGATGTCAGAGTTGTCCCTTTTTAGTGTGTACCATCACCAAAGAACGTCGATGAGCATGATTGATGCAGCTCGCATGTTCTTTAGCATCATATGCACCCTATTCTTCTTGTTCTTAACCTAAAAGGGTTAGCGACAAGAATACCCGAAGGTGCATAATAACTAGATAACATGATCTTGTTTTTATTAAGGAGAATTTATTATTATTATTATTAATATTATTATTATTTATAGAATGTAGAAATACATTTCTTTTCATGGTATTCATATAGATATATATATTTATGATAATCATACTATTTTATTTGTAATATAATAATATTATTATATAAATATATTTTTAAGATAATCTGGGGTATCTCCTGGTAGTGCTTAATTTAGGGTCTTACATCGCAGGAACTTCATCTTGCAGCTATCAATGGTGATTTAGTTCCTAGCTTTTACCACCAATCATTAAGCATTTTTGTTCAAGTTGCAAGGATTGTACCATAGTGCTACTACAAGATCTGCAAAACTTATGATAAACAAAGACATCTACAACCATCCTCTTAAAAAGTTTGGAAATTAGGAGCGATGGGTGGATGTCTTCCTCATAGCAGCAAAAGGTACTAAGCACAATGATCTTTGGAGTCCCTAAAAGTGAATATGAAATATTAGATATGTTGAAAGAGAAGTTTTCATGCTCATTAGTGGAAATCCTCTTTGTCACCAGAGTTGATGCTTTGGATACGTCCATGTCACAAAAGTTTTCTTTTTCAAGAATTGAATCATGCTGGCTAGATGGACATGGCTTGAGTTCGGGCAAGAATGATGATGGATGTTCCGCTTCACAAGGATGTCAACTAAATGAGGAAATGAACTTCATTTCCTCGAATGAATCTTTGTTGGGATTATGCCCAGCCATTGAGATTTCTAGGCAAGATATTAAAGTGGCAAAAACAATTGTTCCCAACTTTTCATGAAGAACCCTATGGGAAGATTTCTCATGAATAAGTTTTTCCAAAGGGTGGCCTATGAGGATATCAAACTCAAGGATGGCAAAGATGTAGAGATCTGTGAAGACCTTGATTTTGTTAATTGAGATCGGCATGGTCCTAGCAATCCCACAACATTCATAAAGGAGTCTTGATGGACTCTTGAAGAGTTGATTGGTTGGGACTAATGATATATTACCCAGAAGGTTTTCACTAGGAATTCTGATATGATGCTAGTATGAACTATGGGGTTGTGCAGGGCTTCTTTGTTTGTTCCACATAACGAGCAAGGTATGGTCATGGAAGGTAAAAAAATCAAAATTGCTTTAGAAGAAAGTTTTACTTCCATTAACCATTCCATGGACTGTTCTTCTCTAGGGAAAACTTTTTTGTGAGCTTTTTGTGCTGTGGTAACTTGAAGGTATTGCAAAAATCCTTGAATTTGATAGGGAACTCCAAAGGATGAATTACTCTTTCCTTTAGGGTTTGTGGTTTGGGTGAGGGATCATAAGTCAAAGCAAGGGATGGTAAGAGTTTGAATTCAATTAATGAGGACTCCTCAACACTTGACATGACATTCGCCTAGAGTGTTCTTGATCTTATGATGGTGCTAGTTTGCCTTTTCAAGAAGTTTTTAAGAAACTTCACTTGCTCCATCATAGGTTTATGTGTAAATCATCCTCTGGCCATCTAGGCATAGGTCAATATTTATGTGAAGACCCGAATAAAAAAGGCGCAAAACTATGCCATCGGGTAATGAAAAATCTAGGTTGGGATGTAATAACATTGAGAATCGTGCCCAGGCTACACCTATAGACTCCTCATCCTGCTCGAAATTAAGGATTGCCCTTGGTAGAGAGCTGATACAGAACATAGGGAAAAATGCAAGAGAAAACTTGTCCTTAAGTTCATCCCAGTCCCCATTTTGCTTTCTATGGCTTGGGTGTACCATTGTTTTGCCTTCTCTATAAGGGAAAAGGGAAACAATGTTCACCTTAGAGTTTCTTGTGTCATGCCTGAGATACTCAGCCATGAACACATTTCCTTGAAGTCACATAGGTGATTGCATGGGTTTTCACTTTCATGCATTGCATGGGTTTTCACTTTTGTGCCCTGACAAGTGTAATGCTTGAACCATATTTTTTAGTCTAGGGTGGAGTTCATATAGCCAAGTGAAAAGATTTCAAAAAAGATGGTGTCTTAGAGAACCCCCCTTTTGAAGTAGTAGGGTAAGGACTTGAAATTGGCTTCATGGTGAGAAAGGTAAAAGAAAAACTATTTTTGTTTTTTTAAAAATATATTAGGACAAACTACTTTCAAAGAAGATAGCAACCATTCCCTGGCAATAGCACTAGAAAGATTGTTGGTATTTCTTATCGCATACAGAAAGGTTCTGCAAGCATAGGGAATTACCATTGTAGCTTTCTCTTGAAAGTATTCAGGGTATCATATTTTCACACAGAATGAAGGTATTTCTTCAAGCTAATTCGTCCAAGGATAACAATAGGGTAGAATTGGAAAGGGTAGAGATGGATTCCTATAGCTTTTGAATCATATGAGAAGATAAACTATAGCCCCACTTAATTACTTTGGGCACCAGATATGACCTGGTCTGCCAAGCAATGCCGGCCTGCGGCTCTACTTTGTAGCCAAACATGGGGGAGTACAAGGGATGAATAGGGCCATTGGCACCTACTGCCTGCCACGCTATCGTGGCATACAAAGCAAATGAAGGTAGCCTCTAGCCTAGACATCATGTCTATGCCATTGACTACTACTCTAGCATTGTATAGGGTGATCCGTCTTTATTATCAGGAGCTCTCTACTAGATCATCCACCATGGGGATGGATGATGGACCTGTAAACAAGTTTATGTAAAGCTTAGCTAAAAAAAAGATATAAAGACTATAAGAACCATGAATGCTTACTTAGCAAAGATCTTATTAAGGTGCCAAGAACTTGTTGGTAGAGGTACAAGCTTGGGGAGACACTGACAAGCCCAGCGCTTCCCTGCTTCCTTCCCACACATCTTTCTTATTCTACTTGCTAGATAACTAGGGCATAGCCCTTGGAAGTGTAGCTCTTATTTCTAGGAGTCAAGTAGCTCTTGATCCTTGAGTGTTGTCCCCAAATGAGAGGAGGCCCTCCTTTTACAGGTGGAGAGGAAGGGTGTATTCCTTGGAATATTTCCTGGATCTCCTCCTATGGAAGGTACCAAACCGACGTCAAACTGACCTCAAGATACATTAAACCTGGCAGAATACCTACAGAATTATCATGAGCAAGAAGGTAAGAGGTAGCAAGCCAAAGGTGGGCTCGAGATGCGCTAGTAGGGGTACGGGCACACCATTGGTGCAGGCATACCCTGAAGGCCTTGTTTTGGCCTTATCTTGGTTGTGTAGGCCTCTAGGACTGCATGGGCCACTCATGTGAAGTTTGGCCCTATTTAGAGCATGTTTGCTTTGGGTTTTATGCTTTTTTCTTCACGTGACAGGGCTCTAATTTGCTTGGTGATGGGCCTCGCTCGTTTGGTCTTTGTGTCTGATGGAAATACACTTTGCATGATTGTGTATTCTTGTCATATTTCCATGCTTTTCATTAATACCCTCCTCTAAAAGGTAAAACACCAAAACTAATGGAAATGTAAGTTATAGTAGAGTTTGGTAGTCATATTTGTTGTATTTTGTTGAAATGTTACTGGTGAAAATATGTGTTAGAGCACCAATAGTGTGTCTTCGTCTTCTCCCATGTCAAGAACAACAAAATCTGCAGGGATGTTCCCCTCATAGAGCTTCACCAATATATCCTTGGCTAGTCCCTCAGGGAAGCAGATTGTCTAAGTGGCTAGCTACAAAAGGATACACTTTATGGACAATAAACTAGATAATATTGCCATACATTACATTAGACATGATTTTTACTCTTGAGCCAAGGTTGCAAAATGCATTTTCAAATACTTCAGATCCGATGGAACACTTGATCTTTGGGTGACTAGGATCTCCCTTCTTGGTCACAAATGGCGGTCCAGGAGCGAACCAAAGCTTTACCGTAAGGGAGCCTTACCAAACCTCGTGGTGACTAATTTAATAGTTTCAATGGGTTCTCTTCTTTCTAGGGACCTTACCTTGTTTGAAGGATAGGATAGTGGCCACTAGTTGATCTAATTGGGTTTCTAACATCTTAATGCTCAATTGACTTTTAATGGCAGAAGCATTGCTATCCATTTTAGCATTTAAATTTTTAGTAATATTGTCATCGGCAAACAACATTTTATTGATATTTTCACTCACTTTAGCTTGGCCTATGGAAAGATCTTTTAACGAAGGTTAATTATTTAAATTATTACCACCATTACCTTGACAGAAAGGGCATCAATTCTTTCCATTTTGTTGTTGGGCGCGAAACCCATTGTTGTTGTTGCTGTTGTTGATGAAGTTCATATCCTCCCTTGTTTTGCAAAAATTGTTGCCCGAATAATCATCTCCTCCACACACCTTTCACCGTAGGTCAGCTTCAATGGCTTGTGCGGTCGTGTAGTGTTGGATTGCCTCTTTCATCAATTTTTTCATCAAGAGGTCCATTTTGGCAGAGAGTATGTCCACCTCATTGATGGTGTGCATCCCTCCCTTCTTGAGTGGAGCCATTTGTCACTCCATCCTTGGTTGGAAACCATCTTTTCAATGAGTTCCTTAGCTTCTACCACATTGAGTGAGAAGAAACCTCCTCCAGCGGGAGCCACAAGGTGACTATGGGCTTGGTTGGTAAGCCCCTGGTGGAAACCTTAGATCAAGTGCCATTTTTCGATTCCATGATGAAGACAAGCCTGAAAGTACTCCTAGAGGTGTTCCCATGGTTCCGGAATGATCTCATCCACTTGTTCCCATGCTTCATTGCAAGTTTACATGCTTGAAATCGGTGGAGGAGGATGGGTCCACAAGGATGGTTAGCCCACCTTGTCCTGTGGGCCCTCCTCTTTGGTATGGGGCCCCTTTGCACCTTCCTTGCTAGGTGTGTGCTTGGGGTTCCATCTTGAGGTTGGTTTGCCTTACAAGTGGCCCATCCAATCCATGTGCTCTCATCTTTCACCATTGAGAGAAATCACAACTTTGATCCAAGGGTGGTGTTGGTTTGGGAGTGTCTCACATGGATGATGGCAGCTTGTGAGAGTAGTGGGCCTCGAGTGGTCGGCCAAACCCCCTATGATGGGCCCACAAGTTCGTCTTCTTCATTTAGCTTGTACCTGCATTGAAATACTCCATGGACATGTGGAACTTCTTATTTGATAAAATATGCTATGATATGCTTATCTTCTATTTATTCCGAGGTTGCTGATGGTGTTTTGAGTATGTGAAAGTATGACATTTTCACCGTCAAGAACATTCTTATATAATTTAGCTTGTGTGGCTTACCTTTCTAGTTTACCTTGCTAGGTTAGTTGATAGGCCTCAATCCTAGGGTGCATGCCTTTTTTCATTAGAAATGTAAAACCTTAGTGCACATATACATAGACTTGTGTAGGTTTAATAATAGGTTTTTAGTTGTCTATAGGTTTTAAGTTGCCTGATTTAACGCCCCTCTTGGGCATCACAGTCCCTTCGAATGTGCATGCATGTTTCGATAGCAGAAATAATTCAGTTTCTCGCTAGAATAGGAAGAATTGGCACCAAACACTTCGGCCACGAAATGCTCCGGCTGCGAAATGTTTCTCCCATTCCACATTTTTTTTGCTTGTGGGAGAGAAACGGGAGTATGCTGGTTCCACTGTTTCTGCTTCTACACCCCCCATATGCACTGGTGAATGTTTTTTCCTTATCCTTTTTTCAGTGCAACAATTTTTAAATGGATTGCATTAAGGTTGTTATATCCCCATAAAAAACCAAGATTTTGTGAAGCATATTTATATTTTATATGATTTTTATAAAAACATTTATTTAGGAAATAGAATCCTGCCTAACAGCCAAACAGTTTCACGAAAGGATTCTGATTCACCACTTGAAACATTTCTTCGGAGATTCTGGATTTGAAACGTTTCGACAAGAAACTAGAACCTGACCAAAGGCTCTCTAAGTGTGCCAGCCAATATATGAGTATATATCGTCTGTACTTTGATTCAAAAAAGCATATAGGTCCCAAAAAGGCAGATAGAACTACCACACCCAGCTGCTCCACTTTTTACTATCACGAATGATAGATGTGCATGTGGGTGGAGATGGCCAATGTGGAGATGGATACCTGGTTATCCAAATTATCCAAATCCATATCCAAGATATGGATATCCATATATTGATGTACCCGATTCTATTTTCACTATTTTTATTTATACAAATCCAGATCCATACTAAAAAACTGTGGAATATCCAATAGTATCGTAGTCATTGAAGAATATGGTATGTGGTGAAACAATCTTTCAATATTACTAACTATATCTACACATTCAAACTATTTAAAAGTTATCTCTATGACTAACGATATTATATTTAACATTACTAATGATATGTAAAGACTTTAAGTTCAATTTTGATATAACTTGAAGCCGATATATTTTCTTATAAATCATTTTATATACTTTAGCCTATTAATTTGTTAAAATTTTTATATACTTCAATTATTTGCTTCATGACAAATATTTATATACTTAAATTTATTTTTATCTATTTAATACTAAAGTATTTATTGATAAATATGTTATTTTTAACAAGCTATCCTTGTTCTACATGTGTTAAATACTCCTACTTTAATCCCTACTTGTAAATTGATTTCATTCTTCCAAAACCATCCGTAAAGCAAAAGGATACTTGCTAATAACCAACTTAGTAGATATTCAAATCCAAACTATTAGTTTGCATTTGTATTTGAGAATATTTGAATTTGAATTCATATCCAATGGAAAATTTGGTTTTCCAACAAAAAAAATATCATGATCCCATCCGTATCCGAAAATAAAAAAATATCCTACATTACTTGTATCATTTCTCCATCTAGGGTTGACAAAGCATGTAATTGTACATGCACAAGACACGTGTATAACCTTCCATTCCAAGAAGGTCATTTATTTATTTTGATTGTTGCTATGTACGTGAAGCATATCTCTATAAAGAAAATGGCTCCACTTCTCTTTATAGATGGACAAACAAGTAATAAGTAGTCTTATTCTTCATGGGCAAGCTCCTTAGCAATTTTTCTCTGTTTCTTTGTGGGTCTTCATCCGGGCTCCATTTGTTTTGAAATATTAGGTTCCTTGTACATCTTCTAGGGTCTTCTAAGTGTCCACTTGCTGTTCATTTGATGCGATTGATTCCTCCATCTTCACCTTGGCCTTTCGCAAGTCAATCTCCTTATATCCAAAAAACTATGTCCTTATATACTAGCCAACATTGTTAGTTCCATTGACTATTTTGTCACTCAACCATGAAAATCACGAAACCCTTATTAGTGACCATATTTCTTACAGATGATACAATGAGAAATGTATGTCATAATCATGGAAAGAGTTTTGTATATTCAGCCTAGGTTGTATATCTGAAATGATCTGGGTTGGAAAGGCCCACATAAGTACAGGAACTGGTGTCATGATCCTCATAGTTGGGCACTACTAACGGGTAGAGATTATAATAATAGCATATTCTGGTCCTTTACCAAGGACATCACATCATAACATGAGAAAATATTGAACATGCAATATGGTGGGCTATACTAAGAGAGTATAATAACTGTATGGAACATATTTTGGTAAAATTAATTATATATATAATATGTGTGAACTAAGTGCTATCACCTGGCACCTTGGCGTTCAAGGCAAGGATAAATACTTAGGCGGTTGAACTGATCAAGATGTAAATACATTATCAACAATGTACCACTTGTATCTTGTACGATCAATATGGTTATAGCTTCGATGAAAAACATTTACATCAAGCCACTTTGACATGCTGTAAAATGTCACATCCCATATTTCAGCACACGTTTGAAGTACTAAACATGGCCCAATTACAAAATAAATTATATACTCGGTCTGTAAATGACGAGATAATTTTTTTAAGCCTAATTAATCTGTCATTAGAGCATGTGTTACTGTAGAAGTTTAGAGTCTAATCAGGAGCTAATTAGGCTTATTAGATTTATCTCGTGATTTATAATCAAACAGTGCAATCGATTTTTATTTGGTCTAGATTGAGTGCTCTACGGCATATCCGATGTGATAATTTTTGGAAGTTTGGAGAATGGATCTAAACCGGGAGAGGAGCTGTCACTCCTTGAATCGCTATCTTGGGATGTGGCAACGCGAATCTGTGGATGATGATGAATTAAAAACGTGGCGTCTAGCATTCAAAGGGTCTTGTTCTTTGCCTTCCTTCCATGTCAGGGGCTCAGGAAGCTTGACAGGTGCGATGTGGCGTGCCGTCGCTGTGCGCAGGCGGGGCAGGTTGCCCATATCCGTTGATGCTGACGTTACTAGCTTTAGTCATTATCGTCAGTGCCATATCACACCTACGTGCTATCAGTTTTCACCGTTAATTTGCCTGTTTCTATTCATGAAAAGTTGCCAAAGTAGATGCTTTTTAATTATGCAAGTTTAGGTGCACACGAAGAAATAAAGATTTGAACGGACAGGCACAATATTAAATTCCGGCACACAGTATAAATCATGATAGTTCCGAAAGTAAAAATTATGCAAGGGACAAGCTACTTAGCAGCATTACAGTGTGACATATACCGGCACCGATGGCCAGCCTATCTCCGCTGTGTTTGGTAGGGCATGAATGACAAATGCTGGTACCAATCTATGTCATGCATCAGATAACTCACAAGTGCTTTTTCGCCACGTGAACGGCCTCTAGCGAAAGGAAAATGTGATTTCTAGCACATACCAGGCTGTTGCGGTGTCACTGATAAATCAAGTCTTAAATAAAGATATACCTCCAAATGATATCGCTTTATGCCATTTTCAAGATTCTAGAGCCAGATAGTCACTCCGCTCGCGATCAGTGCGATGTGGTGTGCCGTCGCTGTGCGCAAGCTAATTAGCAAATTTACAGTGGACATATACTGGCGCACATGGCCTGCCCATCTCTCCTGTGTTTGATAGGATACGAACGACAAACGCTGCTATCTATCCATGTCATGCGTCAGATAACTTTTTTTAATGCAAATGCATTCAGACTCAAGTGTGTCCTTCGCCACATGAACGGCCTGTAGCCAAAGGAAAGTGCGATTTCTAGCACATATGCCCACTGTGTATCACTGACATTGCTGCGGAACCAATTTTCAGTAACAGCCACAACTGCCTTTGTTTGTCGTCCATTTTCATAGGCAGATATACATCCGCCTCTCGAAATCGATCTCGAGAGGGTGATCTCTAGTGGGCGAAAACAGCAGCCACCTCTGTAGAGACCGATTTCTTGAGACGGTTGATATTGTTAGCCGTTTCTAAAAATTAATTTTCAGACATAGTCTTAAAATTAAATTAAAACTTGGGATGTGACAACGTTACTTTCTTGGGATGTGACAACATCGCTATCTTGGGACGTGACAACGTGAATCGTGGACGATGACGAGTTAAAACTTGGCGTCTAGCATTCAATGGGTCATGTTTTTTGGCTTCCTTCTTGTCAAGGCTCAGGAAGCATGACAGGTGCGATGTGGCGTGCCGTCGCTGTGCGCAGGCGGGGCAGGTTGCCCATATCCGTTGATGCTGACGTTACTAGCTTTAGTCATTACCGTCAGTGCCCATATCACACCTACGAGCTATCAGTTTTCACCGTTAATTTGCTTGTTTCTTTTCACGAAAAAGTTTGCCAAGTAGATGCTTTGTAATTATGCAAGTTTAGGTGCACACCAAGAAATAAAGATTTGAACGGACAGGCGGAATACTAAATTCCTCCACCCATAGCAGCATTACAGTGTGACATATACCGGCGCCGATGGCCAGCCTATCTCCGCTGTGTTTGGTAGGGCACGAACGACAAATGCTGGTACCAAGCCATGTCATGCATCAGATAACTCGCAAGTGTTTTTTCGCCACGTGAACGGCCTCTAGCGGA
>CM041642.1:42240055-42282575 GCA_023333625.1 Bothriochloa decipiens | reverse complement strand
AATAATAATAATAATAATAATAATAATAATAATAATAATAATAATAATAATAATAATAACAATAATAATAATAATAATAATAACAATAATAATAGTAGTAATAATAATAATGTTACACTATATGCATATTATCGATGACCAAAATTTAAGAGTTCGCACACACGAAGACTTCTGCAATCTGCGTCACGTAATAATGTCGACGTCCAGTCATGGAATTGGCCTCCCTTATGTATAATCTCGTTGAGGATAAACTTGCAGAGGTCCCCAACATTATCCAAAAGAGCGTCCTCATCGAGTTCTCTATCCTTAATAGGGATCCAAGGCTACTACAACAAAAAAATTTAAAATGATGGTTTAAGACATATGTACATGCGTGTGTTCTCAACTTATATAGTGAGATGAACTAGTTACATATATTTTCAGGGTGTCTTATGCACCTCTCAGTGAACACCCTGATGTACTGGCAAATGTAATATCCACAATGGATGCTCCCGAAGCACTGCTTGTGGCATTGTGTTGATGCAACGTGTTTTGATATTAATACCAAGTACTTTGACACAAATGTAATGCATCAATAATATTAAAGTACAGTGATGCATGTGCGTCGTACCAAAATTTTTTGTTTTGATATATAACTCTTTTGTTTTGATATATAACTCCATTAACCTTTTTGGATTAAACTCCTCTTTAAGGTTCTTAATGTAGAACCTATATGCCCTGTTAGAATGTATTGAACCAAGTTACTATCAACTCGGTATAATGATTATATATGCATATCTCAAATAATGAGTATGGTTCATATAGGTTCAGAGAACGGATAGTAGTGTATTCCATTAGTTTCTTATCTAGTGGATCAAGGACCCAAAGCATGCCAAGCTTGACATTAGCCACTATGTAAATCTAGAGGCTGCTGCATTAATTGAAGCATACATACATAGGTTATAGTGTATTGAACAAAATATGTATTCAGAAACAACTGTAGTTTAGTGAATGGAATCGAACGTACCGAAAGTTGTAGGGGTGATATCTAAAGACCTTTGCCTTCCATTTGCTTCCACGCTCATGCAATGTATAAGGAAACCTTCAGCATCTCTACCAAGAGTGGATATTCTCTTTCTCTTATTCTTTCCTTTATTTGGCTCATTGCTATCTAGTTTCCACTTGTTAGGAAAGTTAATGCATGTCTATATAATTTTTTGAAGATCCATGAGCCCACTTTTTTTCTTCATTTTGCTTGCATCGGTGATTTGCATCCTTCCAAATGTCACTACTACAAAATTCATTTTAGGAGACAGGCCATTTTATTAACAGAGACGGTCACAAAATGTATGTGTCTCCTAAACTAGCTGATGATTTTTGGAGGCGGACATTTTATTTACGGAGGCAATCACCATTGATTGTCCCAGAAAATAGATTTATAAAGGCGAATATTTTTTAAGGAGGCAGTCACAAATGCCCGTCCCATAAAATTAATTTACGGAGGCGAGCCTCCTATGAGGTCCGCCGCTGAAAATAAAGCCTATTTTTAGAGGTGGACCTCTTAAGAGGCCCATCTTTGGAAACGATGTCGAGGCCTAGCTGGCCTACCAAGCAACTACGCGTATATATACTCAAACTCAAAACCCTAGCCTATTCGGATCATTTCTCTATGTGCTTGCTTCTCCACACCGAGACTCCTCTCACTTCCTTCACTAAGGAAAATGTCGGTTGCCGTTGTAGGGACCCGCCACGTTAATTGCCGAGCCCCCTAATTTAGGGTCCTCTGTGCATCGTGTATCAGTTCCTGGATCTGTAGCAGATACGTACAATTTAACAAGATTGATATAAAAAATCATATAAGAGTCGTAGCTGATTGAGAATCAATCAATCAAGCACAATATAATTTATTAATTTTTTATTCAATCCCAATTTTTCCTTTTCCAACCCTAATTACAGTTCTCCTTTTGCCTCCATGTCAAATTGATGTGTTCTAGGTAGCCTACTGAACCAAGAGAAACCTTAGGTGCACCTGTCCCGATGGAGTCCCACCCGGGTAGGCATTGATAGGAATTCGGGTATTTCCAACAAAAAAAGAGATTAAGCTGGCTTCAAAAACCGGCCGGGCTGGATTTTGTGGGCTTCACTACCAGCTGATTTTCATGTGATCCGTGCATTCTAGAACTCTGCTGTGTAACCCAAACTTACGTCAACAACTCTAAAATGCTACTTGCAGGATGTTATAACGATGCAACTCCAAATCTACGAAGCCTAAGTTTAATTTTGCTCACTATAGCTACATCAGATGGTACTGGGAGCAGTTGCGTCGTTGGATTAAAAACAGGTGGATACTATGCATTCACATGAACAGTAAAAGTGGTACAGTACTTCACAAACAATAAAATCTGCCATTATTTATTAGTGCACTCCTCTGATGCAAATGCTTCTAGTCAGAGGATTTGGTTCCAAGGGCTGCTGCACCCACTACCGGAAACGCCAACTTTGCCGATGGCTTAAACATTTGCCGACGGCCAAGGAATAAGCCGTCGGCAAAGACATCTCTTTGCCGACGGCCAGGTCACGCCGTTGGCAAAGAAGTCTATGCCCAAGGCCGAACCGTTGGCAAAGAAAAGCCGTAGGCAAAGACAATCTATGCCGACAGCCGGGCCGTCGGCAAAACCTAGCCGTCGGCAAAAGAAACATTTGCCGACCGCCGGGCTGTCGGCAAATACAACCGTAGGCAAAGGCCACTTTGCCGAGAGTTGTACTGTTAGGTTGTCGGCAAAGGCCAAGCCGTCGGCAAAGCGCAGCCACGTGGCGGCCGCACAGCCTGCCACGGCCACCGCCTTTGCCGACGGCCGCGTGGCCAGGCCGTCGGCAAAGGAGCTTTGCCGAGGGCCATTCCTAAGCCCTTGGCAAAGAATTTTTTTTGGTTTTTTCTTTTCAATTTTTTCCTGGTGCCTTCCTACACCAAATACAACTCAACTTCAAAAGTTGGTCAAAGTTTGAGTTTTTTGCTATATTTTATTATTTATTTTTGTTTCTTTGATTTTTTCCGGCAACTCCAAATTTGAACTACAGGTACATGAAATAATGGAATTTGTTGATTCTAAAAAGTATATTCATGATGTTCGGAGTATGTAGAGGCCGTATCCAGGGCCTCGCATCAAATTATGACCATGTTGGCGTCGTAACATGACGAGTTACGTGCGTGAAAAGTATTTTTTTATTATATAAAATCCAAACGAAGTCCGAAAATCACGAAACTTAACGAGGTGTCATGTTATCGCATGTGGAGGCTATGATAAAAAATGGAAAATGTTTAGAGTAAGTTACGATGCCGGATATCTAAAACTCAGACATCTCATATGTAAATAATTTAAAAAAATGGTGCTGTAGTGCCAAGAGGTGTAGGGAAGCTGAAATCACTGCACATACTGGGTGCTGTGGACATCAGAGGCAGTGGAAAAGCTTCCCTACGGGACATAAGAAAGCTCACCCAATTGCGCAAGTTAGTTGTGACAGGCATTAATCAGAAGAACTGTGAAGAGCTCTGTTCCACTCTTGTAGAGCTTAGCCTTCTAGAATCGTTGTCAGTGGTATCAACTGATTTACATGGCTGCTTGGATGGTGTGTCCCCTCCTCCAAAAAACCTGCAGAGCCTCAAGCTGCAAGGCACCCTGGTCAAATTGCCAGAATGGATCGGTGGCCTCCAGAGTCTTGAGAAGTTGGGGCTGTGGAGGACCAGGCTAACGGAGGTTGATGCCACGATGCAAGTCCTTGGAAAGCTACCAAACTTGGCCATCCTGCAGCTGGCGGGGTATTCGTTCATCACTGTAGAAGAGCTCTGTATGACTTTTCATTTGGAGGTGTTCCCGAACCTGATGGTGCTGTACCTGGGTGCTGATGGATCGGTGGTATTTGAAGCAGGGGCTACGCCTAGGCTTGAGCTGCTGGTTCGTGCATATGCAAGATACGGCGGCATCTCTGGGCTGTCATCTCTCCGGAGCCTCAAGGAAGTTGTGATCAAGAGGGTCGTTGCACTGAGGAACTCATTGGAAGCGTGCGGGATCAGATCTCCAGGAATCCAAATAATCCCGTTTTGAAGAGGGAGTGAGGTGGCGTGCGTAGGGTGTACGCAGTCAAGCGATTGAAGCCTTTTTTTAAAAAAAAAATTTAAAAAAATTAGCCACGTCACCTACCTTTGTCGACGGCCAGACACGTCAGCCGTCGGCAAAGGCCGTCGTCATCGTGCCGCCGCAACGGCTGACGTGTCGCCACGTGGCCCTTCGCCGACGGGTTGCCGACTCTTTCTTTGCCGACGGCCCTTCGCCGACGGCCCTTCGCCGACGGCCGACGTGACAGGCCATCGGCAAAGGCTTTACCGACGGTATAACAGCCTCTGCCGACGGTTTGAGGTCATCGGCAAAGGTGGCCGATCCGGTAGTGACCCATCACTAATGATGGACCATTCTTCATCATTGTCGTCCTGACCATGCACTGCGGCCCTCTATAAATACTGGGATTCCTCCCCAGTTCACAGATCACACAACACACGCAAAAAATAAACGGTAGCTGCCATAACTAGTACAATGGCCAGTCTGAGAAGCGTTCTAGCTGTGAGCCTAGCCGTGGCACTTTTTGCAGTAGCTCCTGCATCGTTCGCACTGGACGAGAAAGAGTTGCACCTGACTTTGTACTTAAACCAGACATACAGCGGAAACGGCCTTAACCAAGTGGTGGTAGTCGAACCACGCCTACCTGGGGAATTCGGCAACATCGCCATCCACGACTGGCCTGTGACCAAAGGGGAAGGTAGTGATGCAACCGTCGTTGGACGTGCGCAGGGCATCCAGTTCAAACCAAGCCAGAGGAACGACCAAGCCTGGTACACCACCTTGACCATAGTGTTCGAGCGCACGAGGTAAGATCTTTTCTACTGTCACCAATAATACAGCAAACGCAGTCATGGAACTCTTTTGAATAAGCATCATTTCGTCTTCTAATAATAGCCTCGAGGGATCCACGCTTCAGATGATGGGTTACATCCCACAAGATGGTCAGTGGAGCATTTTTGGAGGAACTGGACAACTTACGTTGGCACGCGGTGTTGTGAACCATAAGGTTGTGCGCCAAACCAATGGCGGCAGGATGTATAAGATCAACATACATGCCTTCTATACCCCCTTGGGCGTAAGGAGCCTTTCCTCCTTTCTTCGACTTTTCTATATGTGAAGCTTCAATGCTCGTCATTTCTCCATAGAATCTTCTTCACTTCCATGAGCACCACTGACCTCTTCCATTGCTTATGTGCCCGTGTGTGAATGTTTGTATAGGCCCTTATGATAACATTTTCTTTAACGATTCCATAAAAGTAGAATCTCCATGCTTCAACCTAAATATTTTCCTGTTTTTGAGATACTTTGTACAGGCTTCCAGCAACTGTAGGATTAACCCGTGGCGTTTGGACTTCGATGCTTGATCGACAAGTGTGGACTACGACGGGAGCTTAATGCATGCAAACTTCACACGGGAACAATGTTCGTCATGGACGCCAGACCAACCATAATTTCTGTTCTGTCTGTATAATAAATAAATGTGTAAAGAATAAATACTCCGAAGGGTATTCGGAGTTGCAGGTCGTCGTTCCCTGTGCCTTATGGCCTGCAAGGTACATGTACATATTTCTGCGAGTATTATCAGTAATGAATAAAGTGGTTGGTTTCACGGTGTGCTTGCATGTTTTTTTACGTTACTTGTGCGCGTTGTCTCAGCAAACTCGCTTTTGGTTGTAAAAAAATTCCCTTTTGTTTGTAACGCGTGGTTTGCAGGAGACACTATAGCATACTCCATCCAAACAATAGTGTAATTGTAGGTTTAAACTAAGTCGAATTTCTTTAAGCTTGACTAAGTTTATAGTAAACAATATTAACATTTATATCCTAAACAAGTTTATTATTAATATTTAATCTAATAATATTTATTTGGTATCATAAATATTTTTTTTAAATGAAACGTGGGGCAAAGAGCCCCCCGGCCACTTATATTTAACAAAGAACCAAGTATAGCACAACTTACAGGATAGGAAAAGAAAACTCAAACCAACGGTTAGACAGACCAAAGAAAAAGAACTGAGGGAGCACAAGCTGGGGGGGGGGGGGTGTGGGGGTGGTGTGAAGCAGGAACAAAACTTACTATATACACAACTACAGAGCGTCTACCCATAACTGGATGGATTGATGAGACGAAGCCTTGATCCTGCAAAAATGGTCCTGAATTTTTTTCTTAAAAGTTCTCTTCCAAGTCGACAAACTTGGAATCTTTCCATTAAAGATGAAGGCATTCCTTTCATTCCAAATGCACCATATCCCAATCATGACAATCTCCATGAAGAAAGGCTGAGAGAACTCCAGTCTGGCCAAGTGGAGTTTTTCATGTATATTAGCATCATCATTCCAAGTGATACCCAGAGCAAACCATTATTCAGTCGAGGCTGTGGACTTGAAGAAGAGATGCTCTGAAGTTTCTTCAATGTCATCTTGACAGAGCACACAATTAGCTCCTCCTCTAATTTTTTTCTGCGTCTCAAGATGTTCCTTGTGTTCAGCCTAACATTTAACAGAAGCCATGCAAAGAGCTTAATTTTTGGCATACACTTTGATTTCCAAATCCATATGACAGTTCTGGGTGTGGCCAAAGTAAAGAACTGATTTTGATAGTATCTGCTTTGAAGAAAATGTCTGCAGACCCCAGATATAGGTCCAGTTGTCTTTCTAAATATTATTACTTTTTTTATATATTTGATCAAACTTGAGATTGATTAACTTAGAAAAAACTTAGAATTGCACTCTTTTTAGATTGAGGGGTATCAAGGCTTTCTGTTGATGGCTCTCCCCCACCACCACCACCTCGCCTCCGCTGCCTCTCTCTCCGTCACCTGCAACCCCGCCGCCGGCCATGATTCCACCTGATCGCGTTCATCATGATGGCAGGACTCTCAGATCTCGTCTTTGATCCGGGACTGGAGTTTGAAAGGGTGGTTTGGAACCGCTTCAAGGCGCCAGTTTCTCCCAATCTGCCTTCCTTGGTCAGTTCAATTCCCTCCCCCCAAGGGATCCTTTCGTCTGGTTGCTAGTCTTGGGAGATCAGCCATTCGCCTCAATGATGATTCTGCTAGTATCATGATCCAATCCTGCCTTGGAGGCATTGCAAAAGATTTCAATGTTAATCATTTATCTGGCTGGATGTTTAGTTTCACCGTTTCATGCAAAAAGGTTGGAATTATGATTTACAAATTAAAAAGTTATGTGTGCAAATAATTTGCTATGTACTTCTATCTTTGGGGCAATGGAGTCCCGAATTGGATTAGAGATTTTGATAAGTGGTGTCAGGAAGAAGAGGATTCCTGGACCACAATTAGACGCAAGAAACCCCTGGCCTCCTCCCCTTCTCTCCTAGATCCACCTAGGACCTTTGCTAATGCAGTTCATAATGGATCAATGAAAAAACCAGTCTTTGTCAGGATTCAGTATCCAGAAGATTACTATGATCATTTCACTAAGCCCATAATCATTCCTCCGGTCAAGGGTAATCATGCTTGGATCCCCAAATTTTAGATCCACACATCCAGTACTCGAAGAGATTGTTGGTGGGTTCTTTGGGACTGTTGACAGGTTCAAACGCTATCCCAATTTCAAAATTCAAACCTGGAACCAATCAAGGCCCAGCCAATCCTAATGGGCTAAGAAGATGTGGGAAGTGCCTGGCCCATGGTCACCTAAAATCAGAATGCCAATCCCGGATTCGTTGCAAGATCTGTTTCAATTATGGCCATGTTGGCAAATACTATTTCAAGAAGGCTAAAACCTTGTGGGTTTTTTGGCCCAAAGCAAGGGTGGAAGTTGGAGCACCGAATGCTCTTGACATAAATGCTACCCCTCCAGATCAATCTACAACTTCTTCCTCGGCCACCTCACCATTTGCTACTGTTGCACTGGCAGAAAACCCCACCTCCTCATCGCAGATGATGAACTTCGCCGTTGATCCCACCCACCATGTGCCTCCTGGCTTTGATCTTCAAGAACTCCCCATGCGTCCTCCTCTTCACCATGAAGTTTATGTGACAGGATGCTACTCACTGCACAATGAAGACCTCTCCATCGCCAGGTTCACCCCAGCTGTCAGCAAGATGGATTTTGATCATGTCAAATCAGCGCTTCAAGCATTCTTCTAGATTCATGAGGTATATTCTCCCAACATCCAACCTTGCGCGGTTGGTGATGCTTATGTTAGATTCAATACAGCCTTAGAGAGGGAAAGGTTCTTGGGTCCTGTCTTTCACATTGATGAGGAATATTAGTTGTTCTTTGTTAAACACGATGAGGCAGAGAATGCTAGAGCTGTCTCGGGTTATGCTATTAGGATTTCCTGAAGATCTTAGGACTACAGATCTAATTGCTAAAGCTGTCTCAGGTTTTGGTATTCTTATTCATGTGCACCCATCTAGTACCTTGGCCTCTATCATTGTCAAAGTCTATCTGAATGATGATGTAAAGATCCCGGACTTGGTCAAGGTAAATGCTGGAATGCCCACCAGAGGTAGATCTTGGACTGCAGCTGTGTTTGTCCTGAGGAGGAACAATGTTACTGAACCACCTGATGATGACCCCTTTGTGCCGGTTGGTCCTCTGCACCCCATGCCTCCTGAGCCACCTCGTTGGATGGGACCTATACATCCTGGCAACTAGAACCTAAGTCCTCATGGCTCCAACAACATGAATTTTGATAACAGGGTCAAGTCTTTAATCACCACGAGTTTCATGCTGTGCATTTTGCTATGCCTGGGCTTGATGGCATCAATGATGAAGAAGCTCCTCCAGTCATGAATCCTGCTACTCTTGGCTCAATTGGAGGCAATGTCAATGCTGTCATTACAGATGCAGAAACAAATGTAGTTGTAGGCATAGTCCAAAGAACCTACATTACAAATGAGACTACTGAAGCACCAGCTGTACTTGTGGAGAAAGAAGCTCCTGCACCTCCTGCCCCTATTCCAAAGAAAGCTAAACTGAAGTCTGTCATTGTTTATGATCCTTCCAAGTGAGCTGTGGCTCATGGCTTATTCCTACCGCCTCCCCCTCCCCCAACAAGGGAGGAATTTGGAAAATTCACAGTCCCAATCATTGGAAAGGTACTGAATTTTATTTCCATATGCCCTTCTGCTACTCCTTTTCATTTCCTCAGCCTCCTCGATATTGATAGTTCCATGTCAATCCCTACCTATTTTGCTGATTATCTTGTGTTGGTCCAACTGGTTTGTCTTCTCCCTCCACCGATCAAAGAACCGATTGGAGGGAGCAACTCCATCCTCTCTGATGATGACCTGATGGAGATCACTGGTGATCACTTCATCCCAAACAAGCGTAGAGCTGTGAAGATCAAGGAATAGCTTGATGAGCAATTCCTCCATAGAAGCTAGAGGAATGCTACCAAGAATGCTAGATTCAAGAACAGCTCCCCTGGTGTCAAGAATCTCAAGAGGAAGCAAAACGAAGCCCGCTGCCCGGTCCCTCTGGCATTCATTGCCCCTCCTACTAAACCAGCACCTGCACCATACCTCAACAATGATGCAGTGATGGGTATTGGCACCGGCTTCCTACAGATCCAGCCTATGGCGGTGTCTGCTGTAATCCTGAAAGCAGACACCAATGATAAGAAGGAATGAAGACTTGTGCAGTGTGGGCTGGAGTGAACATTTCTCTTCTTGCCCCACTCAAATCTTTTGCTTTTTAATTTCCTTAGTTTACTTGTTGCCTGCGTGCAGAGTTTCAGTATTAAACTATGAAATAAGTCTCTGCCAGTTACCTACTTGCTTTGTGCTTTGTGACAGTTATGGTTTAAACTACTCGTGGTTTGCCTATATCCTTTGCATCACTGTGATTTGGCTACATGTCTCTATTTGTCTTAACCCTGATGTACCCAATCAACTAGATAGTCATTGTGTGACTATTCTTTAGCCACCTCTTTTGCTCATAGTTACTTAATGGGTAATAATAGAAATCATAAAATTCTTTGCTGGAATATGAGAGGGATTAACTCCCAAAGAAATGAGATGCCATTAGGGACAAGATTGCTGAGAGCTCTTGTAAATTTTGATGTAAATTTTCTCTAGGAAACCAAAAGAGAAAATTTTGATGTAAATTTTCTCAAAAAATTCTGCCCTAGGCACTTAGATAGTTTTGCTTTTTGTCCATCTATTGGGGCCTCAGGAGGTATCATTACCATTTGGAACAGCAACTTGTACCAATGCTCAGTTGTCCAAGCACAAAACTTTGGCCTTACAATCAAAGTAACTTGCTACTATGATCAAAGTTCTTTACATTTGACAAATGTTTATGGTCCTGCTCATGCATCTGGGAAAACAGCCTTTGCCACTTGGCTACAGAATCTAGACACGTCTGATTTTGAACGATGGATCTTAACTGGGGATTTTAATCTATATAGAAGCATTGAAGATAGAAACAAGTCTAGAGGGGATTTCTCAGAAATGCAGATGTTTAATGATATCATATCTGATCTAGACCTCATTGACATTCTTTTCAGTGGAAGAAGGTACACTTGGAGAAATATGCAGGAAGACCCCCTTTTAGTTAAATTGGACTGTGTTCTAGTTGATTCTTCTTGGGGTCTCACCTACACTGCTACTTCAGTTTAGCCTCTTTCAAAACCTGTCTCTGATCATATTCCTTTCTGCATTAATATTGGAAACAAGATCCCCAAAGGTTCAGGCTTCAGATTTGAAAATTTTTGGGTTGGACCAACCAGACTTCCTACAAATGGTAGAACTTCACTGGAACTCTAACCCTTTTTTTGCCAGTGCTGCCAAAACCTTGGCTGCTAAATTCAAGCAAGTCAGAGCTGGTTTGAGACAGTGGAGTAAAAGGTTATCAAATCTCAACAAGCTCATTCACAACTCTAATTGGGTCCTACTTCTTTTAGATGGCTTGGACGATCAAAGACCTCTTAATATTCTAGAAAAGAATTTTAGACTGCTGGTCAAGGAACACTTGAGATCCCTTCTAGAATCCAAGAGGAAATACTAGAAGAAAAGGAGCACCATCAGATGGGTCACTTTAGGGGATGAAAATAGTTGTTACTTTCAAGCAATGGCCACCCACTGTAGCTCCAGAAAGAGTATTGGTAGTATCACCACTCCTGACAACATTTTAGTCACTGACCATGAACAAAAAGCTATCATCCTCTAGAATTCTTTCAAAAATAGACTGGGTATTAGTGATTTTAGTGGACTTGCCTATGATCTTCCTAGCCTCAAGACAAGCCATGTAACATCCTCGATGTTAAGCATGCTTAAGCACTTGCATTGCATTAGCCTAATCATCATTTGCATTAGCATCATCTCTATATCATTCTGACATTGCATGTGATGCTATGAGGGTTGAAGTTTTGTTTGTCCTTTTGTGAAAAACATGATAACCATGGTCAAGTGCTTGATGATTGCTCACTAAAATAATCTAGAGATTATTAGGGTACCAAATGAACCTATGTTCATGTTAACAACTTTGCCTAATTATGTCTCTAGGTGATAGTTGACCAACAACGGGACCATGAGTGCTCTGCTTTGACCATTTCAAAAATCCTTGATAGAGTGTTTGCATGTCTGTGCACCCTTAATCATTCTTGTCCAGAATTTTATAACGAGCAAAAGTTGTTATTATCACTTTTCATGAAAATATTTGGAAAATGTTCAAAAAGATTGAAAAAAGCAGGTTTGGGGGCTGTTTTTCATTTAAAATTAATTTATGAGGTATTTTCAATTGGAATTTTGTATTTCAAAATCTAGGAAGAATCTGGCATGCTTGTTAAAGATGAAATGTTCTACTCTTCTAGAGCTATATTTTCTTCAATATGAGTTTTGGCTAATTCGACTTGGTTTGGGAGTAATAGGGCAGAGAAGTTTGCATTAGAGGTCATTAAAATGGAATTTCTATGACGGTTACCCCTTAGCCGTCAGGAAAATCGAGGTCCTAAAATTTGTGGCCGACCCGCTCAGGCCTCTCGCGCCATGTGGCGTCCTTGCACCGGCGTCCGTGGGCGGCAGCGGCCCGGCAGGCCGCGTTAAGGCGCCGTGCTGCGCCCTCACCCACTCCATTTTCCCCCCATCTCTTCATTTCCTCTCTCACCCTCTCCCTTTCTCTTTCTCGGCACAGCATCGGGCGGGCACCATTGTTGCCGCCGCGCTTCACCACCACCATAGCACCACGCCACCACCTCATTTTCTTCCCAGCGCCCGCACGGAGCTTCGCAATGGCCACCTCCATCACCTGAGCCTGCTAGCAGCAGCCGTTGTCCAGGGGTAGGGCCGAATCGGCCGAATTTTTTCTTCCGCCATGGCTGTCGAGCTCAGGCTCACCGTGGCCAACCCGGCTCCGACCGCCTCCTCCTCTCTCATCTTGAGAATCGAGTTCGCCTTGCCATGGGGACCGTAAAACCCTAGCTGGTTTGGCCGACAGGGCCCCGACGCGTCGCCTCGCCGCGCCGCTCCGCCGCCGAGCCGCCGGTGTGTGTGGCCAAGCCGCCTCGGGCCGCCTCCGCTTGCATTGAGGGTACCAGTGGGTGCGCGGTAGCCTCCTGCTGCTCTGCCATCTCTTCTTTGCTGCCGGTGAGCCCCCGCTGGCCGGCGACGGCGAGCTCCGGCGCCTCCTCTGTCTCTACCCGCACAAGGACCTCGGTCCAGAATATGAAGAAACGCAGGGGCCCAGATGCAAAGTTTTTAGAGAGGAAGAACTTCAGATCCGGGTTTGGTTTATTTTCGGAAAGCTCAAGGTCCTTTCTGCAAAGTGGTTTTCTATTCCGGTTTATAAGAAAATGTATTTCCAGATTTTGTTTAAACGCTTCAAAAATTCATATCTTGCTCATTTTAGCTCCAAATGAGATGGTTCAAGTTGCATTATTTTTCTTATGAGCAGATCTACATGATAAAAATATGATATGACATTTTTGTAGAACTTTTCTTTATAGTTTTATTTAAGTTGATTTATTCATATTAAATGCTTGATATCTTTGGAAATGCATAACTAATTGTGTATAGCTCAGAAAAATATGATTCTTGTTGGGTTAGTCTTTTGTTGGCCTGCTCTATCTATCACAAATATTTGGAGTATGCTTGCTGTGTAAAAATATGAGGTTGTAGTTCAAGTGTGATTTTAGGGCTATTCTTGAAATAATTCAAAAATGCATTTTGTGGACCTAGTTTGGGGTTAATAATTTTTGTGAGCTACTTATATGCAATAAGGTAGCTCTTGATGTAGTGAAACATGAGGTTTGATATAATTCATAGTACAAAGTATTTTTAGGTCCCCTGTTTTGTGCTGCCTTGTGATTTTTGTGTAGAATGATGGGCTTATCCAAATGAGGTGAAATTTGGATGGCAGCCTAGAATTGGTATGTTTTGTCTTCTGTAATTTTTGTAGAATTTTTTGGGTAGTATAAATATGTGATGCAGTTCTACCCTTATTTATATATGTGTTTATTAATGCTTTGCTTTATCAGTTCATGCTATCTACAATGCTTCTTTCTATTCTTGCAAAGTATATAATCTGTTAAAGCTATTATTTAGGATTGATGCTTATATGAGTGGATGATACTTACATGTTAGAATGGATGATGTGATGGTGGTGTGTTGTTCCATTTTAATGCTTGTGTAGTAGTTGTTGTAAGAGAGAATGCAGTAGATGACATGTGCTCATAATATATGTTCTTGAATGATTTTGATGACTTTGTGAAAGTCATGTGCGAGCAATCATGCTCATCATCATAGTCCATATCCATTTTATATGCATTCCTAGTATTCATGTATGCATACGCATCATACAGGATCGCATGCGAGAACCTTGTCGGGAAGTCGAGAAGCCAGAATGATGACTTGTTGGAAGTTCCCGCATCAGAGGTGATTTGGGACTAGGAGAAGGACATGGAGCTATACGAGTGTCCGAAGAATCAACCTCGCTCTTCTAAGGAAGGCAAGCCCCGGAGCATTTCTCCCTGTGGTTTGCAAAATATCTAACTTGAGTCCTTTACTTGTTTGATGCATTAAGTTATAGGTGTTGTTTTGATACCGTTGCTGCATTACTTATATTCCTTGCCACTGTTATACTTCAACCCTGTTAGGTTCAGGTGCGATTATCTGCTTAGCCCTGCTTTACTAGATCGGTAGAAGTCGGGTGATTTCCTGTCATCCGCAAGTTATAGGTGGTAACTTAGAATGGTTGAATACATTGTTATCTTGGATAACCATGTGGAGATAATAAATCGAGACCGGGCGGGATTGGTGTTGAGACTGAACTGGAGGTTTGGTGAGGTTATCCCGTCTGTGTCGAACTAGGACCCTGTCCGTTGTACATCCTCAAGTCATATTGAATTTATGCCTCACATTTAGCTGGAAGGATAAGTCGTTCCGACCCCTTCTGATACATGCCAACCAATATGGTTTTATCAAGGGAAGAACTATTCAAGATTGTCTAGCCTGGGCCTTTTAATTTCTTCATATTTGCCACCACTCAAAGAAGGAGATTGTAATCCTAAATCTTGACTTTGAAAAGGCTTTTGACAAAATAGAGCATCAAGTTATTATTGAGGTTCTTAAGGCAAAAGGCTTTCCAGATAAATGGATTAGATGGATAAATATGATCTTGGGTTCTGGCACTTCATCTGTACTCCTTAACAGTGTCCCGGGAAAGGTCTTTAATTGCTTGAGAGGAGTTAGACAAGGTGACCCTTTATCACCTCTGCTATTTGTTTTAGCTGCTGACCTCCTCCAATCAATTGTCAACAAAGCATGGAATCAAGGGACTATAAACCATCCTATCTCCAATGATTTTGGGGGACATTTCCTAATCGTACAGTATGCAGATGACACTCTTCTAATTATGTCTGCTGATGGAAGAGCTTTGTTCAACTTGAAATGTTTGCTAAGATCTTTTTCTGATAGTACTAGGTTACTTCTAAACTTCCAGAAATCCTTCATGGTACCTATCAACATCAACAATGACAAATTACAACATCTAGCTAATACCTTTGGATGCTCAATAGGATCAATGCCATTTACTTACTTAGGCCTCCCCCTTGGTACTCTGAAACCTTCAGTTCATGATTTTGCTCCTCTGCTACAAAGAATAGAAGCAAGACTCATTGGGATTAACAAGATGCTTTCATACCATGGGAAACTGTTGCTGGTAAATTCTGTACTTTCAGCAATTCCTACTTATTACATGTGCACTTTAGTTATTCCTCCACAAGTGATTGAGTAGATAGACAAGTATAGAAAACATTGCCTTTGGAGTGGGGGTCATATCATAGAAAAGGAACCTATTTAGCAGCTTGGGGCCCAGCATGTAGGGCAAAAGAAGAAGGAGGTCTGGGAATCATCAACATTCAAAACCAAAACAAAGCTCTTCTACTCAAATTTCTTGACAAATTTTTCAATCATGCTGATATCCCCTGGGTACATTTAACATGGGAAAAGTTGTACAACAATAACAATTGCCCACCTCATGCAAGGAACTCGGTTGTTTCTTTTTGGTGGAAACACGTTTTAAAACTGCACTCTGAATCAGAAGGATGGCTACCTGTATTCTAGGAAAAGGTAACTCTGCATTATTTTGGACTGATAGATGGCAGAATTTTTGCTTCCAAGAGAGTTTTCCTAGATTGTACTCTTTTGCCAAAAAGAAATCTTGCTCGATTTGGGCTTACCCGTCTAATGATGAGAGCTCCAATTATCACCTGCCTCTGTCCATCCAAGCTGCCAATGAATTACAAGACCTCCAAAACTTGCTGGCTTCACTGAATTGGGATCTTGAATCAGAAGATTGATGGATTTATATTTGGAACTCGGCATACAGCTCAAAGAAAGCTTACAAAGTGATGCAAGAAACTGAATTGACCTCCCCTCTTTTCTTTTGGCTATGGGCAGGAGATAATCTGGGTAAACACAAATTTTTCCTTTGGCTGCTACTTAAGGATAGGCTCAATATCAGAAATGTTGTGCGCAAAAAGAACAGAGCTCTGCCAAGCTATGCCTATGCAATTTGCAACTCCAACTCTGAAGAAATAATAATGCATCTTTTCTTCGAGTGTTCCTTCAGTAGATCGTGTTGGAACATCATTGGGATCTCATGGAATCTTAACCTCCCTCCTCTTGATATGGTAATTGAAGCAAGAACCAACTTCGCTAACCCCATTTTCAGAGAGGTTTTTATCAGTGCTTGCTGGTATTATTTGGTGCTCTAGAAATGGTTTAATTTTTGATGGCAATGCATGCAGCATCACATCTTGGAAGGAACACTTCAAGGAATAAATTGGTTTGATTTGTATCAAAGCCAAACCGAGCAGTGCGGGCGCTTTTAAAATCTGGTTAGAGAACATAGCTTAGCTCTTCTTGCTTTTTCTCTTTGAGCTTTGTAAGCTCCCTTTGCACAGCTCGTGCGTTTGTAATAGACTTTATTACCATATTAATACAAAAAATAGGTGGGGGTTTTTTCCCCCACTGAGCCCTCAAAAAAAAAGGCTTTCTGTTGGATGGCGTAACTAAGGAATGGCTCCTTTTCTAATTCCACTAAAAATCCACGTAAGAGCAAGGCCATCGTTGGCATTGATGCCCATGTCTTTTAATCGGTACATGGCACATGGAACGAGTAATTTTTTCTATTTTTGACCTTATTAACTAATATTTTTAAAATAATTCGTCTGAAAAAATATTTGAATGTTTAACCCTTTTGGCCACGCCAGGCCACATAGCATGACAAAATCACAATACCTTGTCAGAAACATTGGTGCAGCAATGTGTGCAACACTGGAGCACGCATGAGGGGTCTACGGCTCATATTCCACGTGAAAAGCTTGCTGCGCCACTCCATTGGGTGTGGCAGCTCTATTTTCCCGCGCCACCCGGAGCCCACCTTCCCACCTTAAAAAAACATATATTTTTTTATATATAGTAAGATGGACATTTATTTTATATAAAAATTGCAGCTTTCGATGAGGTCTAAACATAGGGGCTTGTCACCATAGAAAAAACATATCTTTTCTTATAGAGTCAGATGGAGATGAAATTTATATAAAAAATTGTTGCTCTTGACAAGATCTGCAATATTTTATTTTTGAGTTTTTTCATTTTAAGTTGTTAATATGCTTAAAATTGACACAAAATTTCTGCAGCATATTAATATAATAACAACCTATATGCTGAAAAAAATGGTTCTGAAATTGTATCATAAAAACGATTCCCTCCCCCAATGTGACATTGACAGCTTCGCGTCCTGGCTTGACTAAGAAATTTCAGGTTTCAAGCACTTGATTGCAAAGTCAGGGAGATATTCTGGATATGCCGCAGACCAAGGGCTTGCATGCACGATAGAGAATGTGAGCTGGGAACATGTCCTAAGTCGTCTGCCATTTTGTTTTCCATGCACAGATGATTCCTTGAGTGCTATGGGGGTTGTGAAATTCTGTTGGGTTAAGGCTGGGGAAAGCTTTTTTTTTTTTGCTTCGGGTTGTAAAATTTCAGAACCATTTTTTATTTGTGAAATTCCATGTGCAATAAGATAGTACTTTGCCTTTTTTACAATGTCTTTGTATCTGTGTAATAAGGTAAAGTACTATCTAAAATTTTACCATTGTTGTAAAAGGTATCATAAAAATGGTTGTATCATAAACAGTACTTTACCATTGTTCGTGGATAGTACTTTACATTTTTATCTGTGAAATTTTACAACCCGAACAATTTTTACAAGCATTGTTGGGTTAAGGCTTGATCAACATTGCTATGGAGTCAGGTAAAACATTAAGGCTGGGGTTGTAAAAAAGCACATGGAAGGTAAAGTACTATCTTATTGCTCGTGCAAAAGTTATCAATGTCTTTGTATCTGTGTAATGTTTTCCATTTCAGGCGAAGGAGGATGCTATCAAGAAAGTGGAGGAGGAGGAGGCGCAATGAAGATTTGAGGAGTCGAAGGCCACTGAAGAGCCTATTGCAATTGTAGTGCCATCCCTTGTATGCGTTGATATTGGAGGCCCCTTACCCAACTGAGACCGCTGCTCATGACTATGGGTTGATGCAGACAAAAGGGTGTAGGTTTAGATCTTGGCATTGTTCAATTTTTGTGGAACCTTTTGTGCATCCTTTGACATGGTTGTACATAAAACTATGGTTGTGTTGACAACTAAAATTGTCTGGTTTGTAAAGTTGTCAAAATATAGAATGGACTTCACCATTACGTACCCCTCATAGAGATGGTCAAAAAACCATATATGGAACATCCAATTTGAAGTCCGGATGAAAAAATTACGCCCTCGGAAAGGTGCTCCCACATCAGAAGTTCTGACCTAGGTCGGAAGTTTCGATATACCTAAAAAAACCTGTTGGGTGCTAGGGTTCCTGCCACATCGAAAGATGACAGACATTGCAACTTCCGATGTTCCATATCTGAGTTCAATTTTCTTGATTCCGATCCAAACTCCTCCGAACTCATGGGAAACTTAAAATTTACATCATGGAAAGATTTCCTACTAGGATAAGATCACTCCTTTCTATATATATTATAGGATCATAGCCGATTGAGTTATCCAACTACACAATAGATTAAAAATTAATCTACTACACTTTTCTCCTACCATGTATTCCTCCAACCTCAGTGCATCTCTCGATGAGATTCATTGGCATTCGAGGTGACGTCGCCGACTCTAAAGAAACCTCGCCGTGCCCCTTCCCAACCGGTGCTCTCGGGAGGTGTTCGCAAGCTTTTCAGGCAAAGATCAATTGTCAGGATTCTGTGGCCATCCTGCTAGGTCGGCCTCGCTATCTTGACCAATCTCCGCCATGAGCTAGGCCGTGTGAACGTGCTAGTCATAGCTGATGTGTCTCAAATCGGCGTGAACATACTTTTTAGTGACTCTGTTGGAGAAGAAGAAGAATAGATCTACTAGCGACTTGTCAGATGATAACAGCAAGAAGACGGATGATGCTACTGATCCGAAGAATTAGAAAAACATCGTCTTGCCGACACCCGTGGACCAGCTCCCCGACGACATTGTTTACTGCATGATAAATATTTTGATATATTTAATTGATATATTGTTTATCGATAAATAAATATGTCATTTTAGATGAGCTATCTTTGTCTACCTGTGTTATGCACTCATAGTCAAACCCAACTTGTAGAATGATTTTGTTCTTCCAAAGCAAATGGTACTTCCTACTAATCAACTTTAGTAGATATCCGAGCACAAACCCAAATCAGAACTATCAATTTTGCATTTATATTTGCATCCGATGAAAAAATATGGATATCAGACAAAAAAATATCCAGACCCCATCATATCTGTTCCTTTTGATGCACGGTGCAATCAGTGACAGGTGCGATGTGGCGTGCCGTCGCTGGGCGCAGGCGGGGCAGGCCATTGTCGTCGGAGTCCGTATCACACCTACGTGCAATCGGTTTCCACGTAGGTGCACACGAAGAAATAAAGATCTGAAAGGACAGGCAGAATACCAAATTCTAGCACACAATATAAATCATGATAGTTCCAAAAGTAACGATTATCCAATCTGCAAGCCACTTAGCAGCTTTGTAGTGGACATATACTGGCGCCGATGGCCAGGGTATCTCCGCTGTGTTTGATAGGACGCGATCGACAAATGCTGGTACCAGTCCATGTCATGCGTCAGATAACTTACAGGTGTTTTTTCGCACCGTGCATGGCCTCTAGCGAAAGGAAAATGTGATTTCTAGCACATACCCGCCGCCATGGATAAGTAAACACGAAAAAGGGGAACATGACATGATCGCCACTAGAATCAGGCAAATTGTCCAGTGCCAAATGAACTCGGTAAAGGCCTCTTTACACTCGATAAAGGGCCTCCGGCATATTGTTTTTACAGCAAAGGCCTCTTTGCTGAGTGTCTTTTATCGGGCACTCGGCAAAGACTTTGTCGGATGCCTCGGTAAAGAATTTTTATTTTTTTAAAAAAAATTTTGCCGAGCGCTCTACCAGCGACACTCGGTAAATAAATAATTTTTTAAAAAAATATTTGCCGAGTGCCATTACCAAGACACTCGGTAAAGAAATATTTTCTTTTAAAAAATCTTTGCCAAGTGCCATGACCAAGGTACTCGACAAAGCTTGGAAATAGGGTGCCCAGTTTCCTAGCTTTGCTGAGTGTCTTGTCCATGGCACTTGGCCAAGACTCTAAAATTGTAATTTTTTTGTTTTTTACAATTCATTGACACAAGCAATATATATATATATACAAATCATTTTCTCACAATATATCACAACCACGAACACATTTCATAAGTTCATCATAATTTCAACGTCACAAGTCCATCACAAGTTCAACATCACAAGTTTATTATTACAAAAGCATCATTGGTGTGGTAAAGGCTAGCTGTGCCACCCAGACTATGGTGAAGTAAAGGCGGGATCAGTCGGTGACGCATTAGTGGGATTACTCGATCCCGCTGACGGAGGCTGCACAAAGCAAAAGAGATTGCTCATGTTAGGCAGGATGATTTGGATAGCTAATATAGGAATTTCTTACATGTATGGGATTGCAACTATTAATCTAAGAATACAGTTATGGAATTTAGAGAGAATCCTATCAACTTGCCTATAGTAATCTAGGAATACAATTTTGGAACTTAGAGATTGCATCTAGTAATCTAGGAATGCATGTATGAGATTGCATCTAGTAATCTAGGTCATATAAGCAAAGCATAAGTGAAAGTAGTAAACTTTCATACTCACAGGAGTGAAGTAAAGAACCAGAGGTTGAGGAGCCATCAATTGCACTTGTACACCCGATGCTTGCCTAAGATTTTGCATGATGTGCATCATTTCCGCCAACATGTTCTCCTGGGCCTCAAATGTGACCCTCTTGGTCTCGAACGCAGCTGGCCTCTAGCTCCAAGGTAAGGTGCGTAGTCCTCTGGGTCTGCTCTTGTAGCTCGGCCTGCAATATTTCACTTTTAGTAATGAAAATATGATCCAGGTGTGTAAAGATCAATGTACGATGAGTAAAACAAGAATTACCTCGAGTGCATTGACCTAGGTTGTTGGTGTATGGGTTGGCTGGAGCTCATGCTCCATGCCCAGATAGAGGAGAGAGAGGGAACTTTGGTCGAGTCTACAATCCACAACCGCATGTGCTTCTTGCCTTGTCCCAGCCTCATGATGACCTCTGTATCAAGGGACTCAGTGGTCACATCGTAATCTGCCCCATGGAGCTCTCTTACCACCGCTGTGTAGTCTCTGACTTTAGCATGCATGCTCAATTTGAAGTACACCTCAGGTGGGGCATCTGGGTTGAAGGAACATTGGATGTCGCCCTGCCCATGTGGGACATAGCCTATGCCCTGAACTTCGAGACTTGCTGGCCCAGGTGTGCCACCTCCTGCAAGAAAGACAGCAAGATGATTAGAAATTAGGTAGAATTGAGCCTCCGAACAACTTGATGAAATCACGTATGAGTGCTTGTTTGAACCTGGCAAGGCTGCGACTGCCTTGATGATCAATTGCACTGGGCATCAGGTTTCGGCGGCCACGGCTAGCCTCATGCCTTTCAATGTATCCTGGGTGTAGGCACATGTCCATGATCATCGCCCATTACTCGGCATACGCTCGGCACCATCAGGGAATCACATAAACATCAATGAGTATTAGACATATAAGAAGATCAAATTGAACCTACTTAAACTCAAAACAAATCAATATTAATGTTATTCGTCAACCTGAAGGTACTAGTCCCAGGTTAGCATCACCCGTATTGCCTCAGTCTTGGAGAGGGATTGTCGACGTGCCGACGCGTAGTAGTCTCTATGGGCCTGGACTCATGCCTCGTAATGTATGCCGGTGATGTATTTTTGATAGGTTGTGGAAGCCACTCGATTTGCCACGTTCTCCCACCATCTTCGACTTTGAAAACCTCTGCATACCAATACGATGTGGAGACTCATGTCACAACTTGCTTGAAAATTTTTTATCACAACCTGTGCATGTGATGATATGACACCTCGATAAGTTTCGTGATTTTTAGACTTTGTTTGCATTTTATATAATTTAAAAACACTTTTCCTGCAAGTTCCTCGTCATGTTCCATGAACAATAGGTTCGAGAGTTCTTGTGAGTTCCTAGATACGGCCTCAAAATACACTAAATATTATGAGTATCATTTCTTGAATCACTAAATTCTATTATTCCTTGCACCAATAGTTCAAATTTGAATTATCTAAAAAATTCAACTAAATAAAATAAATTAATTAAAAATAGCAAAACACATAAAAAATGTTCCAAACTTTAATATAGGGTTGTAGGTACTGTAGGAGGGCCCCATAAAAAAGGGTCAAAAACAAAAAAATATTTTACTGAGAGCCAAGCAAGGCACTTAGCAAAGAATTTTAAAAAAAATAAAAAACTCTTTGTCGAGTGCCAAACGGCATACACTCCGCAAAGGTTGATGGCAGTGGTCGCTGTGACCACCAGGCCATCTTTGCTGATGGCCAAAGTTTGCCGAGTGCTGGGCACTCGGCAAAGATGGTCTTTACCGAATCCCATGTCCAGCACATCCTCCTCAGTCTCATCCAGGAGCAGATTACTCACATCTACAAGATAAAACAAAGAAGACGTAAGAAGTAGCAAAAGAAGAAAAAATAGGAAGAACTTAGAAGCAAGCTCACCTACAATAATATTACCTGTGACCTGAAGAGAACCCAAAGCCACAGGATGCGCCTTTTTAGCAGCTGACCCAGTAGCGTCACGCAGCGCCCTCTTACACCTAGGATCAAAAATCATCTCAAGGATCTTGGGATGCGGTTGATAAGGCACAAGTTGAAACTGGCCCTCATGAATAGAGAAACCAGTATAAGGACAATCAGATTCAGGAGAGATAGATCGTTTCTTAGGAAAAGCGGAAGAACTCACCTAATCCCCATCATCAGCAGGATCAGCCTCAGCATCAGCAGCAAGTTGGATCACGAAATCCCGGCCAAATCCCTAAAACAAAAAAGCAACGCATTGATACAAGCAAATAAAGGAACTCAGAAGAATAGAAAACAAGAAATGAAAGGCTTACCGTAGGAGGCGGGTTGTCAAAATGATATTCTTTGACAAGAGGAGGGATACAAGAGACATCAGCAAGAACAACCCTCATGCACTGTTCCAACTCCTCATCAGTCAATTTTACATTCGGCTTGATTCGAGACGAATCTGAACACCAATGTACTCGAAGCCAAAGTGCTCCCTCTACATAAGAGGTTGCACAAACCGATGAAGAAACCCAGCCACCAACCCATGGCCAGTAAGACCCTTCTCTTTCACATATTTGAGGCGAGTAAGAAGAGGTCGAATGGCCATAACCTTAGCCTCGAAAAGCTTTTGCGACCAAATATCAGAATTGGCCGGATGGGCAAAAAGATCAGAAGAGAAATATGGAGTAGGTTTGGGGACATAAAACCACTTGTCCGCGTAGACCATCTTGTCATAGAAAGATAAATTGAAAAACTGGCTACCCATCCCCTGTTGACACTGAATTGTACAACTACCAAAGGGAGAAGGAGAAGCCATGTCAGTTATCTTCGGACAAAAGAAGTGACAAAAAAAGAAGAAGGTTGCGAACAACCCCAAGATACACCTCACAAAGGTGTACAAAAGCAGAGAGATAAAGAGCCCCGGTAGGGGCAAGATGGATAAGCTGAAGGCCAAAAACTGAAGGAACTCGAGAAGGAAGTTAGAAGGAGGAAAGCGGAGACCCGCACAGACAAAGGCGACAAAAAGGATAGTCTGGTCCGGAGAAGGAGTGGGGACGAGATGCTCACTAGGCAAATCATAATGAGAAAGTGACCGGTGTTGGAGCATGCCACGCTCCACAAGAAGCTCCAAATCCGCCGCCGTCATCGTCGCCGCCAGCCATATTCTCTGCATAGAATGCATATTCATAAAATCTTGATTCTCAATGGTAGACAAGGACTACTCATCATTGACCTCAGCAGATTTAGCCTTGCTCCTCGACCTTGAACCAGCCATTGCGATCAAGAAGAGGATGGATTGGTTTAAGAACAGCAGCAAAAACGGATCAAGATGAGTGGAGAACCTAGGGTTTCACGAGTGGCGGAGAAGGCTATGGAACAGAGGATTTAGGGATTTTTTGCATACAGAAGGCAGGAGAACAAGTAAACAGGAAGAGGAAAGCGGCCACATATTTATAAGGACCAAACGGCCCAACAAGCCCACCAGATCTAACGGTTGCAAGTTTCGAGCACAAGCTTGCCGTTGCAAAATTACCGCAATGGATAAATGGCTAACGGTAATAATAGCAATGGTAACAGTTCCAACAGGCAGAAAACAGAGGATTTTAAGATAGATTTTCTTCCTATCCAGCCTCAAAGACAACCAGAAAGAAAGAACTCACACGGCAGCACCATCTCAGTCTAGAAGAACCCGATACCGTCAGTACAGCATAGAGATCAACCACGGCAGCACCATCTCAGTGTAAGAAAGGAGCCGATACAGCCAGTACAATAGAGAGATCAAACAGAGATCTAGCACCTTCATGATGCTCCGACCTCCGAAGAGATACATCACGTGACATGGCGTGCTCGGGTCGCACAGCCTCACCTGTGGGCGGCGCCCGTGGTGCGCGGTGGTGGCCGCGCTCGGCTTGCCCGCGCGGACAGTGCCGCTTTGCTGCTGGTGGCTAGCGCCTGAGCTGCCATTCACTCATCAGACGAGGACGAGAACACCACAACAGCTGGTCATCGAGGTTGTCAGCATCCACCATCCACAAAACTCCGGAGCCGCGTCTTCACGACCAATCTGCTGTCTTGACTCTCGACCAGCACAGAACGGTGTTAGTGACCCAAATCACAACTTGCAACGTCCGAGTGACACAAATCAACAATACGACGTCCTCGGTCTTATACTCTTATCAAGCAGAATTACCATGAGATCAAGACACACTGACTAAAAATCAACACTGAATTCCAAATAAATTATTCAGATGTAGTACATTATTAGTGCGGTGATTGATATCTATTCACCAGGGCAAGAGCATTTGAAGCCAAATGGCTATGGCTTCAAAGGACGCATGCCGAGAGGGCTTGGGCAGTGCTGCCGCTACGACAGTCAGTCGAGGCTAGGGACTTCTTCCAGGCGTCAACATACACTGTCATCGGGAATGGCCCCTACGCTGCTCCAGTTTGTATCCAAGAGGGCCATCAAGAAGCTGTCGGTGGCTGAGGCACTAGTCAACAGAAGGTGGGTGCGCACGATCGTAGGAGGGGTCACCACTCCGGCAACGGTGGAATACCTAGAGGTATGGCACGCAGTCCACGGAATCCAGCTATCAAGCACGCCGAACAGGCTGGTTTGGCGATGGGAATCCAGTGGATCCTTCTTCGTAAAGTCCGCCTACAACGCGCTGCAGTTGGGATCCCACCCAAGCCCCGGATGCATCAGTGTGTGGGAAGTTGGGCGCCACTAAGAGTGAAGCTATTCTTGTGGCTCGCTATCCATCATTGGCATTGGACGTGGACGGGAGACAGAGATACGGCCTCGACACCCATGACAATTGCTTCCTCTGCGATCAGGAGTGGGAGACGATCGATCACATCATCGTCCAATGCTCATTCTCCAGAGAGATCTGGTTCCAAGCTGTGGCCGCGCTGGGCGCGAACCTGCGGCATCAGCCGGATGGCACCGTCATCGACTAGTGGGAGACTTGGCGCTCGTTTTGGCCGGGTTGCGCCAAAGGAGAAGACTCCCTGTTCACTCTCGTCTTCTGGGAGCTATGGAAAGAACGAATGCTCGATGCTTCAGAGGAGCGTCAACGCAAATCCAGGCCATCAAGACCCTGATTCAGCAACAGGCGGTGCTATGGGTCGATGCCGGCGCCAAGCAGTTAGGTCATCTAATCCAACGTGTAATAGGATAGCGAGGAAGTATTGAGGGAGGAGCGGAATTGAAAATCATGTAAACACCTAGTCTGTAAACATTCTCTTCTTCATGAAAACATGCGTAAGTCTTTTGCGTGATTGAGAAAAAAAATATCTAGTCACCAGTTATGCAGAGGATAACAACACTAATTAAAATCTGACCAGTCCATTCCATTTGTTCCATGATCGAAATCTCGAAACAAATAAATGAAACGCATCAGTCGACTTGACCATATAATCATATATGCAGGATTTCAGTTGCAGGCGAGCAGCGCATGATCAGCTAGCGATGCTTCCATCGATAGCGAGATGACGCAGAGTGGATTATGCCGCCACCATGCCACTTCTTCTTGTAGTTGTTCCGTGCCACCTTCCGGTGGCAGCCGCCGCTTCTGTCGACCCTTGGACAAACCGTCTCCTTTTCCTCCTCATCCTCGTCCTCCGACGGATGTTGGAACAACCAGTACTCAACGGGCCATGACGACAGCCAACGAATCCTCCGGCGGATGGGATCAAAGGAGTCTTCGATGTAGCACGAGCGCCTGAACAACATGGGACGGGAACGCCGCTAGGCCTCCACATACTTGTCTTTCCAGCTCAATCCCAGATTGTGCTCCTCGTCGGTGCTGCAGCTCTCGGTGTCGGGGAAGAAGAACCACCACGGACGCCACCTGCCCCGGCGCCGGGGCGCAGGCAGGGCCTTGTACAAGACCTTCCACAGCTCGTGGTCGCGCTCTGCCACGAGCAGCCTCAGCATGGAGCTAACGCACTCGACCCTCGTGAGTTCCTTACCGTTGGTGAGCTTCTCCAATATGGCTCCCTTGAGGTCGTGGGGCAGGGACTGGAAACCGCTCAGCGGCAGTCCGTTCCTGTGGCACATCTCGTCGAGGAGGCCCCGGCACACGCTGTCGGCGAGCGACTTGCAGATCCCGACACCCAGGGCTCCACGCCGCCGAGGCTGCGGGAGAGGAGCAGCCTCACGGTGCCGAGATCCAGCCGCTCTAGGTACGCGTTCTCGGGCACATCGTCATCGCCATCGGTGGTACTGGTGAGGAACATGAGGAGTGCCACATCGCCACTTCCACTTAACGAAGAACGTGCGACGCACACTTTCGAAAAAAGGAGCGGAACGTCGCTCCCCTACACACACAGCATCAGCAAGGACGGAGCTAGCGCCCGGACGGGGCGGGCTCGAGTCCCCCCTACCGCGACGGAGTACGTTGAGAGGCTCCGAAGCCTGCTCTTGAATTTCAGCCGTAGATATGCAGGATAGGAAAGGCTGAGATCTTCTGGAAGGGGAAGGAGAAGATGGGCTTTTTTGTTAATTGGGCGAACAAAATTACAGAGACAGATGATCATACAGCCCAAGCCCAAAGTGAACGAAAAAAACCCTATACTAGTCCACCGTGACCGTACGTCCCTATTCGTCCCCATCCAGCGCTCGTACAGCAACAACGACGGCCGGCGGCGGCGGGCGAGTGAGGAGCAAGCAGCGGCGAGCGGCCAGCAAGCGCGCCAGCGCGTCGGGCGGGCGCTGGCGGCAAGGACGCACGCCCCCGCAGCCAGTAGAGTAGGCGCAGCACTGTGGGGCGGCCAGGCTGGGGCTCCAGCAAGAAGGCACGGCCGCACGCTGAGATCTGACTATGAAAACTGAGCAGGTGAATTTCTTTTTTCTATGAAACTGTGTCTAATTGGATGATTGAATTGAATGTTTGATACTTTGATTTGATTGTATGATTTTAATTTCCCATATGTCGAAAAGAACTTTACCTGATGTATTTTGTGAATTTCATCCTTAATCTAACTTTTTAATATAAGATTACTTCAACATATATCTATTGTGAGGGGGTTATAGTAAAGTTAAGTCGTTAGAGACTTTGTTCAGCTCGTCCTAAATATTTTTCTGCCTTCGTCCCTGATCAGCACGGCAGCGTCCGTGCCGTCGTGGCACGCGAGGTCCGGCGTGGTGTACAGTCGGGAGAGGCATAGCAATCCTCCCTCTTGCGTGATTGCTTTTTCAGGAGGTGTCCTGACCGTGGCTGCGCGCCGTAGGGCTGGAAGCCGGCGAAGAGGAAGGCGGCGTGCATGACCATGCCCAGTCGCCCGGCGATGTCCTCGGCGTCCCAATGCTCAGCGGCTACCAACTTGTTTAGGAGGCTCGCCATAGTAGCTGCTATTGTCTTATCGTCATGGATCGTTTAATTTGAAGCCGATGGCAATGAAATGGATCCAACAATACCAGGTTGTAATTACCTGCGAGTTCCACCAAATCGACTTGGTGGTTAAGCAATCGACTTGTGCTCGGTCAATGTGACACGTATATTGCTGATTATAATTTCATAATCCTCTTATATAGTTATTAATGGAGGATTAGAGATCGTTGACATTGACACAAAACAAATCATCGATTAATAATCTAAGAGCAAGTTGAATAAGCTTGGCTATAAGCCAAGCCAAATCATCAATTACGTTAGCATAAAAGACAAGCCATACAATAATGTCGCCAGGTCATTCATTCTTGGTTTATAGTGGATAGTTCACGGGAGCATGTTCTAGATGATTAAACAAAGATAATCTTCACAGCTTTCCTTTTTCCTTGGAGATTTTCATGATCTTTTTCACGATCACGGAAAGGGTTTGTATGGAGATTTTCATGATCTTTTCACGATCACGCAAAAGGTTTGTGTATCTATATACTAAGATAGAGAAAAAATTTAATACAACACGCCTTAGCAGCGTCCTAGAGGTCAGAAGAACTTTACATGGATACTCAAACCCACGTACTGAAATCTATGTTGTTACGTTGGGAACAACGTGAAAAGAGGCAACCCATAGGAGGCCTTTGCCCGTGCAGACGCTTGCGTGCAACACCCACATCGCCGTCCGGCAGGAACCACTGACGAAGCGCCTCCATGTGACCCGGGCCACCGCCGTAGATTTCTTCATACGTCATCATGGGCGATGTGGACGAAGTCGACATCCCACTGGTTAGTCCCAGTTGCCTCAAGGGTACTAGCCTCGCTTAGCCTCCAGGATGTGGGACAGGCTCTATGCCACTATCCACCTGGTCCTCTTGGGGAGCACTGATGGTGGACGTCTCTGTTGGGGGCACAAATCATCTCCGGGCTGCTCCAGGAGCGGTGGCTGCCTTGCCTTCGTGACTTGCTCGATGAAACTCCTGAGACCACTATTTGCAGAGTCTGTTAAAGGGGATGGAGTGTTGTTGACGACGTCCGTGGCAGCCACTGGGTCCCGACCAGCAATCGGTCAAGCACACCTCGGAATCCATGATGTTGGGCTCCCTGCCCTGCCCCCCTCCGGGCTGCCACTGCATTCCTAGTCCGTTTGTAATTCCTAGCAAGCTGTAGAAGCTGTGGCAGCCCCGACCAGCACTAGGTCAAGCACCCTCGGAATCCACGATGTTGGGCTGCCCGCCTCACCCCCCTCTGGGCTGCCACCGCATTCCTAGGCCGTTTGTAATTCCTAGCGAGGTGGTAGAAGCTGTGGCAGCACAAGCAAGTACCCAGTGCGAGTAGAAGAGGCAGTTGAAGCATCTTGCGTGAAGCTGCATAGGTACCTTCTAGGTCTGCTAAGCTTGCTTTGCATCACGACAAGGCTCAGTCAAGGCGATCGCAGGTCGAGCTTCTTACCACATGAGGATCTCCCGTCACCCTTTGGCATTCGGATGGAGACCCGTCCACGGTGGCCAAGGCACTGGAGTGTCGGGATACGGCCCTCCACTGGCCGAGCATGCAATGCAGCACACCAGCTATGGGTGTGACTGACTTTGTTTCCCACGCCATTGCCCAGGACCCTAGCGGCCTGCCACCGCTCCACCGCAACTCAAAATCAGAGTTTTGGCACACAGCAGGGACAAAGCGACCAGTTTTGGTGGACAATGGGAGGTGGCTAGGTGTAGTAGCTGGTGCGCGGGGGGGGCGGGGGTCACATCGGATTCATCACCGCCGGTGTCCGCCCATCAACATATCTTCGTGCACCCTCCCGCAACCGCATTGGATAGCTATGGTGACCACAATAGAAAAGGTTGGTGCATTGCATAGCCATTGCCAATTGTTGGCCTAGAGGCCTCATTTATGAGGCAATTTCTCCGGTGCCTCATCAACAATTTCAATATGTTATTTTCCACTGGTAGTTTCTCCTTTGCACTTCAATCTTTGTTGCTTTCTCCAATGTATCACCGGAGCTCCATTACTCTACTCTTTTTAATCATGCCTATGCACAATGTTTCTATATGGAATCTTCGGTCATAAACTTTGCTTCAGATTGATACCATTGAAATTCTCTGGTGCTTCAGTTTGAGCACTTCGGTGCACCACTAGAAAGATCAGGTGCTCCTCTGAGTGCATTTCTTTGTGTCTATTTGTTCTATACTCGTGATGAGATAATAGCTGCTTGTCATTTAGGGCATTCAGTGCTCCTCTTTGGTCTTCTTTTGAGATGTTGATGCTTGATCTTCGCCTTAGTCTTGTCCAAGTATATCTCTACTCCTAAGAGTTATATTATCATTTAACCATCAAAATTACTAAACCTCTGCTAGGGTCCATCCATATTCTAATAGTGAGATACTTCACACACACAAAGTTGAGGTGGGATGATGTTGAGATCTAAGAGATGTTTGTCTCTAAAAATAGCCCAATGTTTAGATGAGTTCCTTCTAAGATGGAGGTTCATCTTTGTAAATTGATTTTTAGAAGTGGGATTCACCCATTTGGCCACAAGATGATTTACGAAGGTGGTAGCTGAAGATATCCTACCTCTAGATGAAATCCATTGTCTTCTAAATTTTTGTAGTAGTGAATAACTATTATTGGCGATGACGATTACAATCTACCAAGTTAACAATCAAATTAAATTGTTCTAATTGAATTTCTAGAATTATATTTTTTTCTAATGTGTCTCAAGAATTAATGTGATGATTCTATTTGGAAGCATCAAATTAATATTAGATGGTAAGATATAAAACTATGGGTTAGTACACCTTCCTGGTGGCCGATCGAGTTGAATTTGTAATCAAAGTTTGGCCAAATTCATATGGATAAGGATATATCATCTGGATATGTGTAAGGTATAAAAATGGGTCCTGGCTGACATTGTCAGACTGAACCCGTTTGGCATAGCTCTATCACCGAGATCTATGCTGGATCTGTAGTTTGTTAACTAAAAATTGAAGTGTTTTAAATTTTTTATTTAATCAAAAATATAAAAAATGAGTTACACAAATGCACTTAGCAAGCCTATAGATTCAAGATTTCTAGAGCTATGAGTGATCAGCTCTAGGAAATCATCCATATCTATATATATATAGATTTTGTAGAGCTAGCTACTAGAGCTGCCAAACATGGCAGGTCCAAACCAAGGAGTAGTTACGTAACCACCACGATGGATGTAAATTTTGCTAGCGGGGCCATATGTTTAGTCTGTATCTATCCACCTAATCTCGTGCCTCCAACTGTATAAAATGCAATCGGAGTACCTAATTATGAGTTGTTACCATCACAAGATACAAGCAAGTACATATACTACATACGTTTAGTGGCTGTACGTGATGCTGCTTACTGATGATGAGCTAGCACATGCGTCGGACTATGTAGAATTTCTTCTTAGTTATGTTTTGTTGTTTTCATTGTCTCCTCCCTCGTTGAGTGTCAATTGCGTCTCATCAACAGGAACAGCACTCACACATATTTTTGCAGTTAATAACGTCACTTCTAGCAAGCAAAGCTTACGGTCACGCACGTATTCCCTGGTGTCGCTCGCTTTTTGTTGGAAAGACGACGCGACGCGAGGTTTGAAGGTACGTACTACTACAGCTAGCCACTTCGTGATCTTCTATAGCTACTATAGCTGGCTAGAGCTCTCGGTCGACTCCTGCATGTAGTACGTAGCTGTGATGGCATGCATGCATGCCTTATATTTTCTCTCTTCTCCTAGATGCTACATTACATATTATTTTGCCTGAACACGGATTAGATGAATTATCTCCTATATTGTTTCTTGTAGCTAGGATCGGGGGGTGCTAGGTAGTCGAAGGTCTAATATAATGGCTGGAGGAGGGCCTCTGCGGATTTGGAACGAGTGGGCGACCCAGATCCTTGTGCTTCTGAGCCTCGGGCTGCAGGTTATCCTCCTCCTCTTCGCCGGGATGCGTCGTCGTGAGGCCGGCCATGCCAAGGCTCCTCCTGTGGCTGGCCTACTTGCTTGCCGACTCCACCGCCATATACGCCCTTGGGCACATCTCGCTCAGCGGGCAGCCCCAGCTGCTGGCGTTCTGGGCGCCGTTCCTGCTGCTCCACCTGGGCGGCCCCGACAACATCACCGCCTACTCGCTGGAGGACAGCAAGCTCTGGCAGCGCCATCTGCAGAATCTCGTCGTGCAGGTCCTTGGAGCGGCGTATGTCCTCTACAAACATGTCGCCGGTGGCGACTTGTACATCTTGCCGGCCGCTGTAATAATGTTCAGTGTCGGCTTTGTCAATTACGGGGAGAGGACCTGGGCGCTCATGCCCAGCAATTTGGACAGCATCCGTGGCTCTATAAAGCAACAAGATGTCAAGCACCACCCAGACTATGGGTCCATGGTGGCAGCCATAGAAGACGATGAGTTCTATTTGCGCCGTGCGCACTCCATGTTCGATGTATGCAAGCGTGCCATAGTGGACTCTTGGGTGGCCACCGTGGATGACAAGAAAGAGGGTAATCACCAGAGCACTGAGACGAATCCGCAGAGCTTGTTTCGCAAAAGGAAAACGAATAAGGAGATTCAGTTGGATATCAAGACAGAACTGAAGAGCTACAAGGGCCTGGGCATGTGGACACTGATGGAGATGGAGCTATCGCTCATGTACGACCTCCTGTACACCAAGGACGGTATGATACAAACTTGGCTTGGCTACGGCATCCGTGTCGCCTCCTCCATCGCCGCCGCTGCCTCGTTCCTGCTCTTCCAGTTCAGTAGTAGCAAAGATGGCCACGGCAGATTTGATGTTGTGGTCTCATACACCTTGTTGTCGGGGGCCTTCCTCCTGGAGACGGCATCGCTGGTGAGACTGTGAGAGCGCTAGGGTCAACCTGGACATATGCCTTCTTGTGCAACACGAGGTGGAGCTGGCTCCGGTACACAGCACTCTGCAGTGGCACTACGGGAAAAGCCTCGTTTGCCGAGTGTTATTACGTTTGCCGAGTGCTTTTTATCGCGCACTCGGCAAACATCATGTTCACCGAGTGCCCCACAATAGGAACTCGGCAAAATAAAAACACTCGGCATACACACGTATTTGCCGAGAGCCAGAACAAAAACACTCGGCAAAATCTGGGACGACACTCGGCAAAAGACGGCCCTCGGCAACAGGGAAAATGAGGCACTCGGCACAGAGCTGCCACTCGGCGAAGCAGCACGTGCCGCTCGCGTGCGCCTCCCGGCGTCGTTGACCGACGACCGTCAGGCGTTTGCCGAGTGTCACTAACGGGACACTCGGCAAACGCCTGACGGTCGTCGGTCAAGGACGCCGGGAGGCGCACGCGAGCGGCACGTGCTTCTTCGCCGAGTGCCCCATTTTCGCCACTCGGCAAAGATGCTCTTCGCCGAGTGTCTTCCTATGACACTCGGCGAATAGTTTATTTTTTTTCCTTTTCTGCCCTCGAAAATTTTTCCCCTCGATTTATACAGTACTTGGTACATTGTGTTGGAATTTGGTAGCTTTCCTGATTAATTTGCTATTTTTAATTTGATTATCTCATTTCAATGTATTATTTTGAATTAGTGAATTTTGAACTACAATTGAGTTAAATAATGGTGAACAATTATTAAAAAAATAATATTCATGATACTAAGTCCAATTTGAGACATTCTGCATGAAATGAATGAAAACTGAGAACCTTTTATAATCGATACATTACCACGAACATGTGACCGAAATATTTTTAAATTTTCTAAAATTCAAACGAACTCGGAAATTCTTGATATTTGTCATGGTGTCATGTTACCATACATGGATATTGCGATAATTAGTTGAGAACGTTTCGGACAACATTTCACGTGGCTGTCTTACTAATGCGGAAGATCTACGTAGAAGTTTCACAGAGTTAGACATGGAGGCAACTAGATTTTGAATGAAAGTGAAAGTTGGATTCGATTTTGACTTCATGACTTTGTGTATAGGCAATATAGACAACAAATGGTCTCATATGAAATTTTGAAACTTTTTGGCCTGCATCTGTTATTATTTTCAAGTTAATTGCATGTATATTATTTCCAAATATTGTAATTAAATAGAATTTCAGTTTAAGCTCATGAACTAAAACAAAAATATTTGTGAAATCATTACATGTGTTATGTTAAGTGCATTAAATAAGTTTTTATTTTTAATTTGTCGATTGTAAGTAAAAAGTAGTACATGAAATATAGGACTGAAATTTGTTTGCCGAGTGTCTGGCACTCGGCAAACGTGTAGATCTGTTTGCCGAGTGGCAGACACTCGGCAAACATGGGGATCTGTTTGCCGAGTGTTTGACTCTCGGCAAACAGATCCTTCCCGGCCCATACTTAACCGTTTTCTTCTCACTCTCTTGCTCTTCTCACCACCCAAGCCGCCGCCGGCCTGCCCGCGCCGCCGCCGGCCTGCCCGCGCCACCGCCGGCCTGCCCGCGCCGCCGCCGGCCTGCCTCCCCGCGACGCTGCCGGCCTCCCCGCGCGGCCGCCGCCGGCCCCGCCGTCGTCCCCAGCCGCCCGGCCGGCCGCCACCGAGGTAATGACCAAGCTCTGAAATTTTTTTTCCCTTTTCAACATTGGCACGCATCAGACTGCACCATGCCCAGAGGACTCTAGATGACAAGGTACAAGTAGTGGTTAGTTCCTTGACAATGCATACTGTCAACTTTGTTCATTTCCAAAATTTGTGCCTAAAACAAGAACTAAACCTTAGTAAATCAACTGATACATTGTTCCATCAGATAAAATGAGCGGCAGCCCTAAGATTATCAGATTGCCTGAATACTTTTCATATATGACAGCAAAGCCTAACAGATTGCAGAATTATGATTGTTTGATGATAAAATGATTTATTCTTTACACACGCATAAAATTACTGAACCTTCAGGCATGGTTCAAACTTCAATCAAAAGCACATATTCAATAAGTATTCGATTGACACTAGGGCTTGGGTTATCATTTGAAGCATGGGACCTATAAAAAAGAATACATACTCTACAAGAATTTTGCTATTATCTCCTGACTCGTCAATATTCATCATGCCATACAACAACTTGCTCAACTTGCTATCCACTGCCATATATACTTGCTCAACAGTATGGTAGTTTGAATTGGATGTGGATGTCGGCCATCGTGCTGTAACTTTCTTGCAGGTCTTGGAAACCTCCTCGTCAAGGGGAGGTGCTGCCGAAATTGACAATGTTGACACACCTGTCATTTTTTTTTGTTGCAGGTAGAGGCAGCGGCTATTGTGGCATCCTCGACCACCGGCGTCGTGTCCGTCTCTTGCCTTTCGTCCAGGTAGACCTCCAACCCAGCCTTTTTGCTATCAAATGCAATTGCCAAATAAGTTAGAGGTAGTGACGTAACCTAGTTAGACGTCTTCCGTTCGAAAGAGATACGGTTCGAGATATGCATTCATTTGCATATCGATTACCGTATCTGTTTCAAATTGTCCACGGTTTTTTGGACAGCCCGAGGATGTGTAGACGCGGCTAGTTTCCATGCTCTACTCCGGTTCGAGATGGAGTTTCGACAGCACCTACCCGTTGTTCTCCGGATACACAATCTCCTTTTAGGACGTGTATTTGGAGAACAGCGGGGAGGTGCTGCCGAAATTCTGTCTCGGATCGGAGTGAACCATGAAAACTAGCCGTGTCTACACATCCTCGGGTGGGATTAGGACCTATCTTCCCCCATTACAATGTTTAGGGATTCGGTAGATGTAATTGACTGTTTTATTACTCGTTCAAGTGTTTGAGGATGGATGACCGTGACTGGATGTACACGGGCCGCCCAAGTAAGAAGGAGATGACTAAGGAGTGGATTGACAAGTCGAATGCTTTCTTGAAGAAAGCATTTGCAAATATTAAAGGGAAGCCTCGGCGAACTTGGTGTCCATGTGCAGTTTGTGGAAACGGTAGACGACAAACAAAGAATGTCATGGGTAAACATCTCGTCAACAATGGATTTATGAGCAACTACACCCGGTGGACCCACCATGGTGAGGGACGTCGTGAGAGAGACGATGTCGTGAGGCAACGCATGGAGGCTTTTGATGCTGATGGCGGGGTAGCAGACATGTTAGAAGACTATGAGGAAGCACGTATTGAGGAGGAGCCGGAGCCAACTGCAAAGGCGTATTACCAAATGTTGGAGGCGGCACAGGCACCCCTTCACGAGCATACAAAGGTTTCTCAACTGGATGCCATTGCACGTCTGATGGCCGTAAAGTCCCAGTTTAGCCTGAGTCATGCTTGTTTCGATGATATGTTGACAGTATTTGGCAGCCTGCTTCCAAAAGGCCACTTGTTGCCAAAGAACATGTACGAGGCACAGAAGGTACTTCGTGCACTCAAGATGCCATATGAGCAGATTCATGCTTGTCCAAACGGATGCGTCTTATTCCGGAAGGATCATGCAAATGCAACCCATTGTCCCACTTGTAAATCCTCTCGGTTCCTGGAGGTAGAATCTGCCAACGGTGAGAAGAAGCAGCTCAATGTCCCCGCGAAAATCCTACGGTACCTACCGTTCTTACCGAGGATCCAACGTCTTTACATGACCGAGGAGATCGCGAAACAGATGACATGGCACAAGACTGGAATTCGATACAATCCTGAGAAGCTTGTACATCCGTCCGATGCTGAGTCCTGGAAATATTTTGATTTCAAGCATCCTGAAAAAGCTGAGGAGGCTCGGAATGTACGTGTGGCCCTTGCAACAGATGGGTTCAATCCTTATGGAATGGGGGCCGCGCAATACACTTGTTGGCCCGTGTTCGTCATACCCCTCAATCTGCCCCCCGGCGTCCTTTTTCAGCGACAGAACATATTCTTGTCGTTGATAATTCCTGGACACCCGGGGAATAAGATGGGTGTGTACATGGAGCCTTTGATTGATGAATTGGAGCGTGCTTGGGAGGAAGGGGTCCTGACATACGATCGAGCATCGAAGACAAACTTCAGAATGCATGTTTGGTATCACTACTCTCTCCATGACTTCTTGGCATATGGTATATTTAGCGGATGGTGTGTTCACGGGAAGATGCCATGCCCAGTATGCAAGGCAGCTGTGAAGTTCATTTGGTTGAAGAAGGGTGGGAAGTATTCTTCGTTTGACCAGCACCGTCAATTTCTTCCTCTTAATAATGCATTCAGAAGAGACAAAAAGGGATTTAGGAAAGGTGTTGAAGTTACCCACCCGCCACCGCGCCCGATGACAGGTGCTGAGGTGCGTGCTATGTTAGATGCTCTCGTTCCCGATGGAGGTGGTGCTTTCGTGGGATATGGTGAGTTACATATGTGGACTCATATCTCAGGATTGTATAGGCTTTCCTATATGGACGACATTCTTCTACCACATAACATTGACGCAATGCACACAGAAAAGAATATTGGCGAGACAAACTATGTAACACTCATGGGCAATCCTGATAAGTCAAGGGACAACGTTAAGGCAAGGTTAGATCAATCGGAGTTATGCGATAGACCAAAGCTGAACATGACGCCTCCTACAACAGTCAAGTCATGGAAGAAGCCTAAAGCCGATTTTGTACTGACGGCCAAACAAAGGAAGGAAGTACTGGAATGGTTCCAAACGTTAATGTTCCCTGATGGTTTTGCATCGAATCTGAGGAGGGGAGTGAACTTAGCTACAGGACGAACAAGTGGGTGGAAGAGTCATGACTATCACGTTTGGCTTGAGATGCTTCAACCGGTTATGGTTCGAGGCTATGTTCCTGAGCGTGTGTGGAAAGTGCTGGCAGAGCTGAGCTATTTCTTCCGCACCCTTTGTGCGAAGGAGTTATCGAAGACTCTTATTGACGACATGGAAAGATTGGCTCCAATTTTACTATGTAAGTTGGAGAAGATCTTTCCACCTGGCTTCTTCACTGCGATGCAACACATGATTTTGCACCTTCCGTACGAGGCACGAATGGGCGGGCCTGTGCAGAACCGTTGGTGCTATTCAATTGAGAGATGTCTAAAGGTCCTTCGAACGAAATGTAAAAACAAATGCAAAATTGAAGCTTCCATGGCAGAGGCATACATTCTTGAGGAGGTGTCAAACTTCACCACAAAATACTATGTTGACAACCTTCCAAGCGTGCATAATCCACAGCCGCGTTACAATGCGGGTGAAAATGATTCCACTCTCAGTCTTTTCCAAGGACAACTCGGAAAGGCAAGTGGATGGAAGCCCAAGAACTTGAGACATGAAGAGTGGCGCTCCATCATGCTATACGTATTGACCAACCTTTCCGAAGTCCAGCCTTACATCAAGTAAGTTTCTACCAACCTTGTTTTTCTCAAATTCTCACTTTTCTGCATCCAACCCTCTTGTTCCTTGTTGGTACAGGAAATTGTTGGTACTTGAAGGTAATACGAATAACACAAATTTCAGATTTTACTACTTCGTTGAAATTCCTATATGCTATATACTTGTTATAATGTAGGTGGTGCCGGAGTGGTGTGATGAGGACTGCTGGGCAGAGTTTGTGGATGAGTGGCTGAGCGACGCATACGCCCAGAAGCACAATCTACAACGGGAACGGCGTTTGCTGATGCAAGGTGCTTCCCACCATCAGGGCAGTAGCAGCCTCGTCGAGTATCAAGAGAGATACGTATGTATATGCTCAAATTCTTTATGCTAAGGCTCAATTGTTATTTTCTAATCATATTGTTGCTTTTTTCAGATGTCGACTCATCCTGGCGAGGACATCAACACATACCAAGCCTATGCTCTGGCGCACAAGGGCAAGGCGACGGCCGCCATCCGCTTCAACCCGGAGGACCCGGCCGAGGCATACAGTAATCCCTCTATCCACAGCCGCCTCAGTTCGTACTCAGAAATGGCAAGGCAGGTCTATGGGCCAGAGTATGACCCGAGCGCACACGACCTCGATGGAGAGGTTGTCATGAGGGTAGGAGGAGGCAAGAAGCACGGGCGGTACTATCTCGGGGACGGTGTGATCGACTCGTCCACTACTCCTAGCCTCTCCCAGATCCGGGCACGGAGCACTGGCGGTGACCCAGGCATACTCCCACGGCCGTCCCAGTCATACTCATCCGTGCAGGTAATTTCTGTTACATTCATCGCATAAACATCCTCATATTGCTACTTGGTGACTTCAGGTTAATATTGCATTGAATATTGCTTGCAGGCACGGTTAGAAGCAGAGAAGAGGAGACGAGAGGAGCTGGAGATGGAGGTGCATCACTTGCGAGAAAACCAACAAGCGCAAGAGATGCGGGTGCAACAAATATTGCTGGATCAGCAGAGGCACAACCAGGAGCAGATGTCACAGATGTATGCGTACATGGCAAGCCTTTCAACACAGAACCCGCTGCCGATGCCTCAACCGGTCCCCTGGGTCCCGCCAAGTATGCCGCCATTGGTGCCAGCACGGCCACCATTTGGTTTATCTCCTGTAAGTCTCTTCACAACCGAATACTTCCATCTCAGTACTTAGAGAAACTTAGCAAAACTTAGAAACCTAGAAAAACATAGAAATTTAGACGTAGAAATTTAGACAACCTAGAGAAACATACATAGTTATACAAACTTAGAAAGCAACTATCTTTTTCCTTCCAGACTACTCCTGGATCGGCGGCGTCGAATGATCTGCCCCAAGACGACCAAGATCTGTCGCAACCTCAGGCTCCTCGCGGTCCTCTATTCCCTCCTTCGTAGTACATTTCTGATGTTTGTAATGCATAACTTGAACTATTTGTGGAACTTGGACTATTTGTGGACTTGTGATGGATATTTGTGATTTCTGGACTTGTGATGGATATTTATGGACATTTGTGGATGTTGAATGAATTGTGAGCTCTATTTGATGCTATTCTATTGTCGAATGATATATATCAACTGCCTGTGATGATGTATGAATATATATTGTTTGTTGTCAATTAAAATGCTGGGAAAAACAAAAAAAAGTGGATCTGGAAATAAGTTTCGCCGAGTGCAAAGAGAGACACTCGGGAAAAATGCCATTATTCGCCGAGTGCAAATTCTGACACTCGGGAAAAATGCCATCATTCGCCGAGTGCTGCGCTCAAGACACTCGGCGAAATTGCCATTCTTCGCCGAGTGCCTTCGAGGCAGACACTCGGCGAACACGTGACGTTTGCCGAGTGCCCTCGACACACTCGGCAAATACGGCATGACGGAACGGCCTGACGCCGTCCGGGCGCGCCGTCAGGTCGAATATGTTTGCCGAGTGTCACCGCGGCACTCGGCAAACGTTCGCCGAGTGCCCGATAAAAAACACTCGGCAAAGTCTTTTCGCCGAGTCAACTTTGCCGAGTGTTCTTCGCCGAGTGCAAACGCTCGGGGAAATATTTGCCGAGTGCTATATGCTCTTCACCGAGTGTTTTTTGCACTCGGCGAACGAGGCATCTGGCGTAGCCGGCAGGTGGGATCGCCTCCGCTGGTTTGTCAAGGCGATCACGGGAAGGAGCCGTGGCCTGTACAACGAATCGCCGCGGAGGTGGTCCGGCAAGATTGGGCAACACAACATGCTGCGTGCTTGCAGCCGCCGGAGCAGAGCGTACAAGTCACTGCTAGGCAGAATGGCAAGGATGGTAAGGTACGAGGACTGGTTCTTCAGCTACCATTTCTCGGGGACAATGGAGTTCTCACAAGACCTGAAGCAGCACCTATTCCAGTACACAAAGTACATAATAATAGAAATGGGGGAAATAAACATGCAGTGTGTGCTAAGGGGGAAGTGGGGTCCACGTGCGTTTTGGAAACACAAGGAGGACAAGCTGTACGATTCTCTCGTATCTGGGCCTTGTTTAGTTCACTCTAAAATTAAAATTTTTTCACTCTTTTTTCATCACATCAATATTTAGCTGCTTGCATAAAGCATTAAATATAGGTAAAAATAACTAATTACACAGTTTAGTTGAAAATCACGAGATAAATCTTTTGAGCCTAGTTGGTCCACGATCGAACAATATTTATCAAATAAGACGAAAGTGGTACTATTTATCGGGTTTATTTTTTTCGCAATCTAAACAAAGCCCTGGCAACGATTACCTTGGAGCTGAGTTCCAAGAGGCCGTCATCATTTGGCACATTGGTACAGATGTTTTCATCGCCAAGAGCAGAGGAGACGATGCAGGAGACGCTGGCCTAGTAAGGGATGTCAGGACGCTGTCCAACTACATGGCTTTCCTCCTGGTAGACCGCCCCTACATGCTACCAGGGCTTGCTCAGAGAATGCTGTACCGGCAAACCTGTGATAATCTGGAGGAAATACCAAACCCCAATCCAGATTGTGACCTACGCACCAAGATCAAGGAATTCTTCAGGCTGCGTGATGACCCCAATTCGGACGGATTGCTGCAAGTAGACGACCTTGCCGGCATCCTTTCCAAGTACAAGGACGGGCCAGAGCTCAGCCCTGATGTGCCTCGCCTCTACTTTTCCTATCAAGTTGCTGCAAAGCTACACAACAGAAGGAGAAGGACACAGAAAACGACAGGATGAAGGAGAAGGACACAGGAAGGGCGGCCATGTTGCGACTACTCCTCGATGTGTGGACGGACTTTCTTGTGTATGCGGTCAATAGATGCTGCAGGGAGTCCCATGCCAAGAAGCTCAGCAATGGTGGTGAGTTGACTACTATACTGTGGCTTATGTTAGATTACCTTCAACGAGATAAGAGGCGCCAGCGTGGGGTTTAATTATATTTTTATATATGCGTGCTAATTGTTGTACACAAATCCGGTTCTGTATCTGAATTCTGAAACGGGTTCTACCTCCATTTGGAAGTATAAGGTGTTTTTTTTTCTTTTGTCCTCATGTCCGTGCATTACGTAATGACCTGTATTGTTTGAGTATCCTCTCCAAGCCAAAAACAAGACATGCAGGATTATGTGCTGCTAGATGTTTACAATGTTCGTAGATATGTAGTTGTTTGAACATTCGAATTTGGGCCAAAATCATCTACTTTGTTACTGTTAATCTAATGGGACTCCGTTCAAATCCTGGAGCTAGCATCTTTTTCTAAGATTTTCATGTGTTATGCGTAATTCCAGTAGCGGTGCAAACCCCTCCTGTTTTATAAAAAATAGTAAGCGACGTTCCCATCGACAATGAGGAGCCAGTGGTGACTCCGGAAATCTACAGATCTGTCGGGTTCTCAGTCCTTCGAAGGTGCTCATTGTGGTAGGGTTTGCGTAGGGGTGACTGTGCGTACATATTGTGGATGTCTGTATTGTACGGTATAATTCTAAAAAAATCTAATGTCCATCTGATCCTCATCACACAAACACTTCTCGAACCCTTGCAAACC
>CM041642.1:42176586-42233564 GCA_023333625.1 Bothriochloa decipiens | reverse complement strand
AAGCCCTCACTCGAGGACCGGCCTTCGCTCCCTCGAGACTTCGAGGCAGGGTCGGAGCCCGCTCTTTTACCTTATGTAGAAAACTCCGTTAGCGAGTGACGGTTCTTTTTTCTTACCGTTAGGCACGCCTTTTGAGGAGAAGGGCTTAGCGGTACGATCGTGGCGGGCCCAAGCAACAGCTCTCGGTCAGAGGTGTGACGCGTGCGTCCGATCGAGGGTCGGGGGGAACGGTCAGGTAAACGCATTAATTGCGGGAAGTTACCTTTTCTCTACCGCCGGGTTCCGCCTGTTGCTCTTCCCGAGTATAAAAACGGAGGGGGACAAGCGTTCGCTCCCACCTTTGCCATTCTGCCGAGCTCCTGCTTTCCTGCGCACGTGAGGATGAAAACTTAGAGCGAGAAGTCGCGATTGGGAACCTTCCCGGTCGACCGTCTGCCGAGGAGATTCGTGCTGTTGTTGCCACCGCCGCGCCCACCGAGCAGATCTGTGCCGCCGCCGCCACTATGGCCCCAGTCCTCCTGCCCACCGAGCCCTATCGCCCGTCGATCGTGACGCGGTAGAGGCTGACCGAGCTGGTGAGAGAAGGACTTCTCCGCCCCGTCACGGATTCGAATCGGCCGGAGTGGATTGCGCCGCCCAGGGACCACGAAGAGCCAAACCCGCCGGAGGGGTATGTGGTGAGCTTCCTCAAGTTCCATCGGCACGGGTTCGGCGTTCCCCCAAGCGAGTTCATGCGGGGGCTGACGAACTACTATGGTGTTGAGCTCCACCATTTCTCCCCCAACGCCATCTCCAACGCCGCCATCTTCACGGCCGTCTGCGAGGGCTATCTCGGAATGGAGCCACATTGGGAGCTATGGCTCCACCTCTACAAGGGGGAGTGGTTCGCCTCCCCGGTGTCGGTCGGAGTAAGGCGAATCGTCAGAGCGGGATGCCTCAACTTCGCGTTGAAGACCAGGAGGTCGGAGGAGCCACGCGAGTACATCCCCACCGGGTTGGCGACCAACCACTCCCGGTGGGACGAGCAGTGGTTCTATCTTCGCAACGACGGCGGCTATCTCCCGCCGTACACCGGGCGGCTCATCGCCGAGCGTCCATACAATTGGCCGTTCGGTGTCGCGGGAGACCTTCAGCGTCGACTTCACCCCCTCGTCGTCACGATGAGGACCCTTTGAGAAGCGGGCCTGACGGTAGGGATGGTTGCCTCGGCCTTTCACAGTCGACGGGTGCTCCCTCTGATGGAGCGCCCGTTGCGGTTGGACGAGATGCTCCCCTCGGCGGCGCCCGAGCTTCTCAGGAGGTGCCGGATGTCCGGCGAGAGGCCGTCCGCCTCGGAAGTCGTCACGCGGGTAAAGGGGATGGTGTTTGGCTCGTTCAGGGTGGAAGACGTCAACCGTCTCCCCATGCGGCCGGAGGAGGGTTGCCTCGACCTGGTGAGTGCCCCGGCTCGTGCCCTTCGAGTTCTTCCCCCCTCCCCTTTCTTATGTCCCTGTGACTAAACGTCTTTGCGCAGGGGAGAATCGACTACCGGGGATTGAGGCCTCCACTGAGGGAGGACGCTCCCGATCGTCAGGTAAGACGCTTCACCGCCCAGCAAGAGAAGCGGAGTAAGGACGAGGAGGAGAAAAAGAAAGCCAAGAAGCTCCGGGAGCGCGAAAGGCTCGCGAAGCGCCGCGCTGAGCAGAGGCACGACGGGCTCCCGGAGGAGGAGTCTCCCTCTGATGGAGATGAAGATGATGATGACAGTGATGACGTCGAGGGGGTGGAGGGGCACCTCGATCGCATCCTGTCGGAATCCTCCCATGCTGACCGCCCCTTCGTGCAGGAGGAGGTGGCGGAGCAGCGCGCCCCTCAGCCGGCGGCGTCGGCCTCGGAGCATCGACGTGGAAAAAGGGGGGCCGAGGCCTCGCCTCGATGGGGATCACCCCCCTCGTGTCGTACTCGAGGCGGGAGCCCACCCACTTCGATCCAGGAGGCCCCGTCGAAGCAGGGAAGCGCGGCGACCCCACCAACGGCCCCGAGCAGCCCCAGCCCTCCGAAGAGCTCGGCTTCGGGAGGGGTCTCGAAATCTGCGGGCAGTTCGAGGGGTACCCGAAAGGCCTCTATATCCTTTGGGTAAGTGCCGTTGAATCGTTTTCTTTTCGTTACGTCTTCTTTGTGCGCTTCAATGAACTTTTTGCCGTTCTGCTTTCCATTTAGGCCCAAGCGCCAGATCGAGGAGGCGTCTCTCGTGCCCGCTAAGCGGCTCAAGATGGATGTAGCCACGAGGACGGAGGCCCCGGCTACAGGTGCGTCGTCGAGGCCATTGGCCCCGTGGGAAGCCAAGTGGTTGTCCTCAGCCCTTGGTGCTATGGCGTGTGGTAGGCTGACGGGTTCCACTCCTGCTGTAGGGTCGAGCATCCCGGGGGCCGCTGCGGGTGGTGACTCCATGCCTAGGAGGACGCATGAGGGAGGGAGCGCCTCCTTGACGTCACCGCCTGCGGCCCTCGAGCTCGACCCGGCACCAGGAGGCGGCGCCCTGACGTCGGGGGCTTCCGTTCCTGGTGGTCCGGAGGCTTCGACCCCCGCACCCAAGGTGGGAGACCCCGAGGGCCACGAGCTGGGAGAGGAGGCCGTCGTCGTGGACCTCGAGGGTGAGGAGACCTCGACCCTTCCCCCCTCGACGGGAGAGCGGCGGCCCTGGCCGGCGGGGCTGCGCGAGCTCGAGGCCCGGAGGGAGCAGGAGCAGGGGGCCCTGCAAGAAGCGGAGCTGCCACGGCCGTAGCAGGAGGAGGAGAAAACTGGGGGCCAGCCCCAGCATCAGCAGGCGCAGCAGACGCCACCGGGGGATGCGGCGCTGCTGGACCCGCCGGCGCAGCAACCGCCCGAGACGTCTGAGGCGGAAGCGACTTCTGGACTGCCCAAACAATGGGTGTCCGTGATTACTTTGGACGAGTTGATGGCCGAACAAGAAACGGCGTCGAAGGCGTCGACGGTCCCGCGGCTGCAAGGGGCGCAACCGGAGGATGCCTTGGTACCGAGCCCGGCAGAAGACGCGCCGGCGGTGGTCCCACCGGCGCCACAAGTCATGGCGTTGGGTGAGGCGACGGCCTCCACACCTTCGCTGCCTCCGACGGCGCCGTAAGCAGCACCGGATCAGGCGCCGCAACCGTCGATGGAGCAGCCGGAGGAGACGGCGGGTGTCGGCGTGCTGAGGAGGTCGACGTCCGACCCCGGGCTGAGGAGTGCCCGCGCCGCGTCAGAGTTCCGCATCCCGGGGGAGTTGGCCGTGGGCTACGGCGTTCTAGGTGATGTGGTGGGGGAGATCGAGTCCTTGGCGCGAGCCAAGGTCAAGATGGTCCTTCCGCATTGGGGCAAGGAGCGCATCGTGCTCCGGGAACTCGGCGATTCCAGCGCTTCGGGGATCGAGATGAACGACCCGGCGGAGGTCGAGTGCTGGGAGGAGGCCGAGCGGTCCCGGGCGTGGCTGCGGCACTTGCTGAAACTGGGCGCCGAGCTCGCCGAAGGCCTTGACCGGAACCTCGCGGTGAGTCGCTGCGTTAGGCCATATGTAGTTTTTTAAGTTCTTTCTTATGGGATGCCTTAACCCTCGATTTCCTGTCCCCAGGTGGCGCGGAGGCGGTCCTACTCCAAGTCAGTCTTCCTCCACAAAACGCACAACAGCCGGGAGGAAGTGCTTCGCCAACTCGAGGCCGGCCGCTCTGCGCAGAGCAGGGTGGCCGAGCTCGAGGAGGAGCTGAAGAAGACGAGGGAGGAGGCCGCCAAGGCCAAAGAGGAGGCCGCCCGGGCGAAGGCGGACTCCAACGCCGCTCGAGGGGAAGCCGCCCGCCTCGAGGGAGAGCTCGAGCGTGCCAGGGAGGAGGCTGACACGGCAAAGGCTGAATCGGAGAAGGCCAGGGTCGAGAGCGTCCGAGCCCAGGAGCGCGTCGAGCTGCTCATGGCGGAGGCTCAGAGCTCCATGGAGCGCATCCGTTCGCTCGAGGCCAGCTTCGCTGAAGTCTCCGCCACGCGCAACGCCCTCTCCGCCTTGGTCCAGGAGGAGAAGAGCCGTGCCGCCGACCTGGAAACCCAGCTCGGGGCAATGAAGGCCACCCTCCAGGACAAGGAGCAGGCCATCATCCTACCTGGTGGCGCCCTCGAGACCCTCCGCTTCGAGAAGACGGAGGTGACCCGAGCCTTCAAAGAGGCCCAGCGGGAGTGGGACGAGGCTCGGGGGGAGCGCGACGCCGTGCTGGGGGATCGCAACGCCCTCGAGACTCGCTGTGCTGGTGAGTTCCTCAAAGGGTTTTTGATCTTTGTTCTTTCCGTATGGTTTATCAAATTCTTGCTTTGTGTTTCAGGCATCGAGTCCGAGCTGCTTGCGACCCAGACCGCCGCCAAGGAACTGCAGGAGAGCCTTGCAGCGGAGGGGGCGCTTCTTGGTCGGCTCCGGGTTGCCCTCAATGGGCTCTGCGCCCTCTGGGAGGTCTGGCCCGTCGAGGGTGCCGGAGAAGACATCCCGGGTGCCGCGCTCGTGGACCGGGTCTACTACCTCGATGCCACCCTTCGTGATCGCGTGCGGGAGGCGCTTCACACTGGCGTGAAGCGGGCGCTTGCAGTGGTCTCCTCCGGCTTTGTTTTTGATATGAACGTGGTGGCCCAAGGCTTTGTTCCTGACATCTCGAAGACCGACGTCGAGAATGAGGAGCGCTGCCGAGGGCTCATCAACGACGCCGAGAGGCCAAGGGGAGAGCTGGCGAAGTTATTCGAGGACGAAGTCCTCCCCCCGGCGGATGGAGGGTACCATGTCGAGGAGGGCGGCGGCGGGGCAAGCCTGTAGGGCAAGACTGGGCGAGGGTGCCCATGTAATGAATTATTTTTTTGTAACTTATATTCAATTGTGGCTTCGAAAGCCCTTTTTGGACATTAATACATCTATCGTAATGTGATGCGTCCTTTTACTTTCGAACCTTTTCTGCTTTCTTCTCACCTAGAGTTTGCTTTTTTGACTAAGTTTTTGACGCAAGCTCGTATCCCTCGAGGGGGGGAGCGAGTGGAGGTACCGTAGCCCGGAGGCGTAGGAGAGCTCCGGCTCGACAGCCCTCGACCCCAAGGAAGTTCGAGGCGTTTTCTACTTAGTTGCGAAGCGTATCGAGGTGTAAGAAAGAAGAAGCGCTCGAGTTTTGCTCGCCTCACTTTTGCTTTCCGACTGAGCGTTCGACGTGAACTCGTATCCCTCGAGGGGGGAGCGAGTGGAGGTACCATAGCCCGGAAGCGTAGGAAAGCTCTGGCTCGACAGCCCTTGACCCCTAGGGAGCCCGAGGCGTTGTCAACTTAGTTCGGAAGCGAAAAAGGGAGGAGTGCGAAAAAATCGTTCGTATTTTTAGGAACTTAGGGGGTTCCCCCCCGCTAGCCCCCGAGGGAGGCTCGACCCTGGTGAGACAGGGTCGAGGCTACCTCTTGCATGTACAATAACAAGTTTGAACTTATAATCAAAAGTAGTCCTTATATTTGTCATGCGGAAATGTACAAGACATGCGGGAATGTACAAGGCATGCGGGAATGTACAAGGGCACTGGTGCCCTAAGGGTAGAAACGACGTAGCTGTTCGATGTTCCACGCGTTGGTGAGGATTTCGCCTTTGTCGTTAGCGAGCTTGTACGTCCCGAGCTTTAGCACCTCAGCTACGGCGTATGGACCTTCCCATGGCGGCGTCAGCTTGTGACGTCCTTTTGTTGTTCTGTCATCGACGTAGGACGAGGTCTCCAACTTGGAGGTCCCTCGGGTGCACGTGCTTGTCGTGGTAGCATCGAAGTTTTTGCTGATACCTCGCGGAGTGAAGCAGCGCCATGTCTCGAGCCTCCTCGACCTGGTCGACGGCGTTTGCGAGGGCTTCTTCGTTGGTTTGCTCGTTGTACGCCTTTAGTCGAGGGGAACCATACTCGAGGTCAGTGGGGAGGACGGCCTCGGACCCATAGACCAAGAAGAATGGGGTGAACCCCGTGGCTCGACTAGGTGTTGTCCTTAAGCTCCATAGGACCGATGGCAACTCCGCGGCTCATTTTTTTCCGTGCTTGCTGAGGCATTTGAGGATCCTTGGCTTGAGGCCCTGCAAAATCATGCCATTGGCGCGCTCGACCTGGCCGTTAGTTCGAGGATGTGCAACCGCGGACCAATTCACACGGATGTGATGGCGATCGCAAAAATCCAAGAACTTCTTGCCGTTGAACTGCGTGCCGTTGTCGGTGATGATGACGTTCGGGACCCCGAAGCGATGGATGATGTCGGTGAAGAACTCGACCGCCCGTTCGGAGCGGATGTTGCTGATGGGCCAGGCCTCGATCCATTTGGTAAACTTATCGACGGCAATGAGCAGGTGCGTGTACCCTTTGGTCGTCCTCTTGAGAGGCCCCACAAGATCCAGCCCCCAGACCGCAAACGGCCAGGTGATGGGGATCATTTGTAGGGCGTGAGCTGGGAGGTGCGTCTGCTTGGCGTAGAATTGACACCCTTTGCATGAGCGGACGATGTTCGTGGTGTCGAAAACGGCGGTCTTCTAGTAGAAACCCTGTCGAAAAGCATTGCCTACGATGGTCCTTGGTGCTGCGTGGTGGCCGCAGGCTCCCGAGTGTATGTCCTCGAGGAGCCTCCTGCCTTCCTCGATGGTAATGCAGCACTGAAGAACGCCCAAAGGGCTTCGCTTGTAGAGTTCCTTGCTGTCACCGTAGATGACGTAGGACTTGGCCCGTCGCGTGATCCGTCGAGCTTCGGTCCGGTCCTCCGGAAGTTCTCCCCGAATGAGGCAGTTGAGTAAAGGGGCTCGCCAATCTGGTGGCGGGTTCGACGGAGGAGATGTCTCCTGGATCTCCATGACCTGGGCCCCGGTCGAGGGGGCCCCGATCGAGGTCATGGGGTGGAGCTTCGAGGGTGTAGTGCAAGCCCCCGAGCCCAAATCGACGGAGGGCTCGAAGAGGTCCCTCGAGAACACGTCCGGAGGGACTGTACCTCGAGTCGATGCGATTTTCGCGAGCTCATCCGTGGCTTCGTTGTATCGTCGAGCAATATGACTAAGCTCGAGGCCGTGGAATTTGTCTTCCAACTTGCGCACTTCATTGCAGTATGCTTCCATCTTGGCGTCGTGGCAGCTCGAGGCCTTCATCACTTGGTCAATGATTAGCTGCGAGTCGCCTCGAACGTCAAGGCGTCGGACCCCGAGTTCAAAGGCGATTCGTAATCCGACGACAAGTGCCTCGTACTCCGTGACATTGTTAGAAGCGGCAAAGTGGATGCGAATGACGTAGCGCATGTGGACTCCGAGGGGTGAAATGAAGAGCAAGCCCATGCCTGCTCCTGTCTTCATGAGCGACCCGTCGAAGTACATCGTCCACAGCTCGGCTTGAATTTGGACTGGTGGCAACTGAGTGTCGGTCCACTCAGCGACGAAATCCGCCAGCACTTGAGACTTGATGGCCTTCCGTGGTGCGTAGGTGATGGTCTCACCCATCAGCTCGACCGACCACTTGGCAATCCTTCCAGCGGCCTCCCGGTTATGGATGATCTCCCCCAAGGGGAACGAGGATACCACAGTAACCGGGTGGCCGAGGAAGTAATGTTGGAGCTTGCGACGCGTAAGGACGATGGCGTAGAGCAGCTTCTGCACCTGTGGGTAGCAGATTTTTGTTTCTGAAAGCACTTCGCTGACGAAGTAAACTGGCCGCTGGACTGGCAAGGCGCGTCCTTCCTCTTGCCTTTCCACCACTATGGCCGTGCTGACCACCTGGGTGGTTGCGGCGACATAGAGGAGGAGGGGCTCAGGCGGTTCAGTCGACGTTGCTGGTCGAGGAGAGACGAGGATCGGAGTGGATGTCAGCTTGGCTTTGAGTTCATCGAGGGCCCCCTCGGCCTTCGCGGTCCACGTAAATCGCTCGGATTTTTTCAAGAGACAGTACAGAGGCATGGCCTTCTCCCCTAAACATGAGATGAAGCGGCTGAGGGCCGCGAGACAGCCTGTGACCCTCTGCACGCCCTTGAGATCCCGAATCGGCCCCATTCGCGTGATGGCCGCCACCTTCTCGGGGTTGGCCTCGATCCCGCGTTGGGAGACGATGTATCCGAGGAGCATGCCCCGAGGCACTCCAAAAACACATTTCTCGGGATTGAGTTTTATGTTTTTGGCTTGAAGGCACCCAAACGCGATTTCAAGGTCTCGGATGAGGTTGTCCGCTCTTTTGGACTTGACCAGGATGTCATCGACGTAGGCTTCGACCGTGTCGCCTATGTGTTCGCCGAAGACATGGAGCATACACCGCTGATACGTTGCCCCGGCGTTCCAGAGGCCGAAGGGCATTGTCACGTAGCAGTACATGCCAAAAGGTGTGATGAAGGAAGTCGCGAGCTGGTCAGACTCTTTCATCTTAATTTGGTGGTAGCCGGAGTAAGCATCGAGGAACGAGAGGGTTTCACACCCCGCGGTAGAGTCGACAATTTGATCAATGCGTGGTAAAGGAAATGGAACTTTGGGACATGCTTTGTTTAAACTAGTATAGTCAATACACATCCGCATCTTTCCATTTTTTTTCTTAACTAACACAGGATTAGCTAACCATTCGGGGTGATGAACTTCCTTGATGAATCCAGCCGCCAAAAGCTTGTGTACCTCCTCGCCGATGATCCTGCGCTTCTCCTCGTCGAAGCGGCGCAGGCATTGCTTCACCGGTCTGGACCCGGCCCGGATTTCCAAGGCGTGCTCGGTGACTTCCCTCGGTATGCCCGGCATATCCGAAGGACTCCACGCAAACATATCGGTGTTCGCATGGAGAAAGTCGACGAGCATGACTTCCTATTTGTCCTCGAGGTCGGCGCTGATCGTTAACACCTTCTCGCATGGGCAGTTCGGGTCGAGGGGGACTTTCTTGGTGTCTTGTGCTAGCTCGAAGTTGCCGGCGTGTCGCTTGGGATCTGGCATCTCGTCGGCGAGGTGCTCGAGGGTCGCGGCTATCATGGCATTTTGCTCGATGGCCTCCCCATATTCGACGCATTCGACATCACAGTCGTACGCGTGCTCGTAGGAGGAGGCGACAGTGATGACGCCTTTGGGTCCCGGCATCTTGAGCTTGAGGTAGGTGTAGTTCGGGATCGCCATGAACTGCGTGTAGCCCGGTCGGCCGATGATGGCGTGATACGTTCCGTGAAACCTGACCACCTCGAAGGTGAGGGTCTCTTTCCTGAAGTTGGCAGGGGTGCCAAAACAGACAGGGAGTTCGATACGGCCGACGGGGAAAGCCTTCTTCCCTGGCACGACGCCATGGAACCCCCCGGCACTGGGTCAGAGTTGGTGCCTCCTGACCCCCAGGAGGTCGAGGGTCTCGAGGTAGATGACATTTAGGCTGCTGTCGCCGTCCATGGGGACCTTCGAGAGGCGGGTGTTGATGATGATCGGGTCGACAACGAGCGGATAGGCCCCAGGGTTGGGGACTCGATCCAGATGGTCATCGCGGTCGAACGTGATGGGCGCATCAGACCAGTCGAGGTAGTGAGGTGTCATGACACGAATGGAGAAGACCTCGCGACGCTCCCGCTTACGCTGTCGGGGCGTGAGCTGGGTCGAGGGACCCCCGTAGATCATGTAGCAGTCATAGACTTCGAGGAATTTTCTGTCTTCCCCGTTGTCTCCCTCACCGCCGCCTTGGTCTTTCTTGTCGTCGCCTTTCTTCACACCCACTTGCTCGAAGTGCCTTCGAAGCATGTGGCAGTCCTTAAGCTTGTGCCTTGCCCCATCCTTATGGTAAGGACAGGGCTCTTCGAGCATCTTGTCGAAGATGGCGCCCTCGGGGGGGCGCAGGGGGACCTCAAGGTCTTTTACGTTTGGTTGCAGCGACGAGATCTTCTTCTGCAGCCTCACGCTTGCCTTGTTAATTTTTCTTCTTCTTGTTATTTCTCTTCGACCCTTTGCTCGAGCCTCCGGCGTTGTCGGCTACCGGTGTTTTTCCCTTGTCCTTCATGTCACTGAAGAAGGCGCCGACAGCCTCTTTGCCAGCTGCGTAGTTGGCGACCACATCCATAAGCTCGTCGACGGTGTCGGGGCGGTTACGCCCTAACTCACGAACTAGGTCCTTGCAGGTCGTACCCGCAACAAACGCCAGAACGACATCGAGGTCGGAGATGTGGGGTAGCTCGGTGCGGAGCTTGGAGAATCATCGAGCAAAGTCGCGGAGAGACTCCCCTGGCTTTTGCTTGCAGTTGCGCAGTTCCCAGGAGTTTCCGGGACGCACGTAGGTACCTTTGAAATTCCCCTCGAAGATACGGACAAGGTCGGTCCAAGTGCGAATCTGGTCGGGGGGAAGCTCCTCGAGCCACCTACGCGTGGTGTCGGACAGGAACAGGGGAAGGTGACGTATGATGGCATGATCGTCGCGCGCCCCGCCCGCCTGACAAGCCAACCGGAAGTTGGCTAGCCAGAGCTCGGGATTGGTTTTGCCGTTATATTTGACGAGGCTCATGGGGGGTCGAAACTTGTCAGGCAGCTAGGCGCAGCGGATCCTCCTGCTGAAGACCCGGGGGCCCGGTGGCTCTGGGGCCTGTTGGTCTTCTTCGCTGTCGTAACGCCCTCCTCGATGGGCGCTGTACCCTCGATCCTCGGCATTCCCGTGCTTGCGTCTGCGGTTCTCGACAATGTCGAGGCGCGCGTCGCGGGGAGCGCGGTCATCATTGATAGGCTCTCGGGCTGGGTTCTTCTTCTGTCGGGGGGCCGCTCCCTGATCGACCGAGCCCTCCCTCTCGGGCCGGGAGGGCTCGACCTGAGGCTCGGAGGCAGCTCCTCGACGCCTCGAGGCTGAGCTGTCGGCTTGTTGGGCAGCAGCAACTTGGAGGAGACCCTCGACCTCGCATTGTATCCGCCGAGCTTGCGAGTTGGACGGTGCGGGCATATTGCGGAGGAGCATAGCCGCCGCAACAACGTTCTGGCTTGCTCGGGGATAACGGCGGATGGGTTGCTCGGGTACTCCTTCCTCGATGATCTGCCGGTTGACCTCTCGGGCCCTGGCTCGGGCTCTACCGCCGAGCGGTCGCCGTTCTTGTTCAAGGGTCAGCTCGAGTAAGCGCAAGCGTTCCTGCTCGTCGGCAAGCTTCGCCTGCAACTCCCAAATCTGTGCCATCTGCGCGTCCTGCTCGCCAGGACGAGGGCACGCTTCTCGGGGTGCGTCTGGTTGTTGGTCTTCTGCTCTGGGAGGAGCATCTCTCGCCACGGCGGTAGACGCCGCGACCGCTGGATCGATGGTTTCCTGATCGGAGTCGACGCCACCATCGATGTGGAGGCACTCTCGGGTAGGATCCTAGTGATCAGAGTCAGAGTCAGGGTCGCCACAGTAGAAGACGGGGAATTGCCCCCGCGCCTCCTCCTGCAGCCGCCGTCGGAGTGTGCCGACGGTGTACCTCCGAGGGCCGGGCGTTCTTGCGAAAGCCAAACCCTCGGAGGCTGGTGTGACAGTCCCCACGTCCGTCATCGCACGGAGAAGGGTGTCTGGGCGGTCCTCCAATGCGCTCGTGTTGGAGTGGGTTGCTGTCGTAGTCGTCATCGTAGGATTGTTGGAGTCGGTCGAAGACCACCGACGACGCTCGAACAGCCCGTGCGGAAGCGAGCTCGATCGAGCGGGGGTTTCGTCGCACTTCCTCGACGAGCGCACGGTGAAGGTGGAGTCAGGGTTGTTCTGGGATCCTGCCGATTGGCCCTCTGCCTCTAAACTCGGATCAGATACTCCCTCAACAAGAGGTTTCTCATCTCCGGTCAGGGGCGTGGAGAAAGCGGCGGGGACCCTTCTTGACTTGGGTTGACGGCGATGACGGCGCCGACCGTGCCTCCTTCTGGATGTGGAAGCGTGGTCATGAGACTGGCGAGCGGCTCCCCATGAACGTGGGGGCGTACCGCGACCTCCGTTCGGGTCACTGATCGAGAGCAGGGTCATGTCGTAGCCCTGGCCGAGGGTCATGAACTCCAGGCTCCCGAACCATATCACCGTAGTGTGCGAAAGTGGTGAAACGAAATCGCCCATCCGGAAAAATGGCGGGAAATCGTTAGTGACACGTGGCTCCCCTACCTGGCGCGCCAACTGTCGGTGTTCTGACCCTCGAGGGGTTAACACCAATGAGTAATATTGTATTCGCGTGCTCCCTAATCCGGTGGGTGATGCAAGAAGGACACAATAATTTATCCTGGTTCGGGCAAAGAAGGCCCTACGTCCAGCGGGGGGAGGATGATTCGAAGTGCTAGTACAGGGGAAAATACAAGCTGGTGTGAGGAGTGAAAGGTGGAGTTGGGGCGTTCGGACGCCTTGCTCTCGACCTTGCACTGGCTCATGGTATCGCTCTGTGATCTAGGGCCTTAATGTTTCTATGCTCTAGATCCTCTCGATTTTTCGTCCGGTCCCTCTCTCTAACGCCCTAGCGCCTCCTTTTATAGACGAAGGAGGGGCACAGGTGTACATGTATTTTGAGTTCGCATAACGCGTACGACGTTGAGGCCAATCATGTCGGTGCCGCTGTAGTGATGTACGTCGGTATGGGAGGCCCTGCAGCCGTCACGTCGGGAGTTGTTGAAGTTCAGCTCGAGGGTTCGCTCGGTGAAGTCAAGGGGCGACGGTCGAGGGTCCTGGCCGGAGCCAAGGGGGTCATGCCGAAGAGGTCGAGCTTCACTGGATAAGATCGGATCCCAGAAAACACGGAAAACATGTTAGTTTATACTTTTCGAGGCGGTGCGGGTCGTGGCACAGCGCTCGGTATGGCGCAACAGCGTAATATGACTTGCGGGATTCCGAGGCATGGGCGGTAAAAGTAGATCTGACCGCCACGCCTGTAACTGTTACCGTAACTGTGGCCATGCGGTTAGGCGGGGGTAGATAGATCGCATTAAATGCGCTCGGATCCGTACGGGGGAGTTGGTGGCCGAGGGGTGCACTGTCCTCGAGGGCCGCCCATTCGCCCGGGCGAAGTTCCGTCCTTGAGGGGAGGCTCGTTCGCTGGGCAAAGTTACGTCCTCGAGGGCAGGCTCGTTCGGAGGATGAAGTTCCATCCTTGAGGGGTCGCTCGAATCGTACCCTCGCGTATACAGTACTTGTCCGTTCGGTATCCTCTCGGGTGGACAGTACTGGTCCGTTCGGTAACCTCTCGGTTATACAGTACTAGTCCGTTCGTTAGCCTCTTGAGCAGGCTTTGGTTATGGGCCGTCGTTGTTCGTTCGCGGGCCAGTCCGATATGTCTCAGCCTATGGGCCTTCGTACGTTAGCGCGGGAGGTTATCGGAGGGGTCAAGATGCTGATTTTGCGGGGTTTTAGTTTGTTAAGCAAGGGGTCTGGGATACCCGTTTCCAGGGTATCGACACTTTGATCTTCTAACTTACCCATATTACCATTGACCAGGGAGCTTATAACTTTCTCTTGGGTCTTGAGTAATTGAAGAGTAGAACAATCAAGTCAAGCACTGTTCCTCACACTCTTTGATCAACCTTTATCCTGGGGTTTTATAAAATTTTTGAAATAAAACTCAGAGATCCTATGCATGGTCCTTTCAAGTCTCTCATTTGTGGTATTTGTAGATTCTCACCCAGGAAATAATGGTTGTTTGCCTTCTCTCCTCTAGTATATGTGGTAATTTTGGACTTAGGCAGAGTAGCATCATGCCTTCTCTCTTCCTTACCCTAACTAATAAAAATATCTAGAGTTCATAGGTGGGATAGGAGATAGCTTACTTGTAGTACATATGTTTCCTAATCTAACACATGGATCTAGAGGATAAAATCCGAAGATCCTCGGCATATAATCAAATCAAGATGTGCATGTGTGGTTTCAAAGGTATGATCAATGTGGTAGAGAATATTTGTGGGAGGTAGGAAGGGTGAAAATATTGCTCCTTGCAAAAGATAACTTGTTGAACCTTGAAGAATTCTAAATATCTTCAACAATTGGAACTTTGATAGATAACTGAAGCTTTGATTCTTGCAAAACTTTCTTCCCTTTTCTTTCTCTTTTTTTTGAACTAGAAACAACCTTGAATAACTTGTGAAACCAATGAAATGGATAACCTTGAAGCATATATGGAGCATGTCTAGAAAACAAAGAAAAACCTATGGATATGGTATTTTTGGATGTTCACTCTCAGTGTAGGAACAGAACAAATTTTTAAGGTGGATCTAAATAGGTGTATATGGTGGTGCGTACTTCTAGGGTAGAAGTAGCAAGGGGTGCAAAGTGTGTGAATCTTGATTTTAACCATATGATAAGTTCCTAAGGGTCAACATGGTCGGACCAAACTCAATGCATACAAGTAGCCAAATCAGTAAGGAAATCTTTCCTATTCTAATCAAGCATATTTATATGGCTGTGGTAGGAATTCAAACTCTCATCATACAAGATCTCATCATGTGGTAATTTTAAGTTTTCAAAATAAATAACCTGGACTAGTATCACTTAGAACATGGAAAACAGCAGCTCAAACCATTTTATATCACACTCCCCAATCACCTAGACATAGGTCAAGCATTCGCCACCCACAAATCTTAGGTTTAGGGCAAATCTTCGTATCAAAATAATTTGATCCAAAACTTAGGAGAGTGCAAGGTTAAATATAAAGTACTTCAAAGGAATTATGGCAGAGCAACTATTTTTATCATCTCCAAGCATACAAAATTTCCTAAAGCTCCACTATTTAAGGTAGGTTAGACTTGTACATTCCCTTTTAACAAAAATAACTAATAGTAAATATTCTAAGCAAAACTTTTTATTTGGTTTATTAGTTATGCATTTTTTATTTATTTTGAAAATAGCAAACTTAAAGAAGTAAACATAAGATAGTACTACTTAGCTAGATACATGGGGGATACTCCTCCCCCAAGCTGGATGTTGACATAGTCGTTTAGCTTAACAACAAAGACATTCTTTATCTCGTCGGATTTCTCCAAAGTTGATGTAGATATCAATGAGTCCTTCAAATCTTGTTAAGCTCAAATAAACAACAAAGCTGGTAGAATTGATTAAGCATTAGCAAAAGTAAAACTTCCTTTGGTTGTCTAGAGCCCTTCAGAACTTCAATATATATATTTTTAGGATTTTTATTATTTATGCATGCAAAAATAAACTTATTTTTGTGCCACCATAGTAAACAAAGATTTACATGGGGCTTAAGGTTTTTGTGTTTTGTCGATTTTTTAGATGCAATAAGATAATGCAATAATATTTTTATTTTCTTTTTCTAATGCAAGGATGCTTGTGCTAAAATAAATATGCTAAAGTAAAGACTTATGTAAAAAATTAAATATGCAAAGGACTATGCAAATAATTAAATATGTAGATAACTCCATATTTACCTTTTGGTGAAGGTTCGGGTTTTCAGTCCGTCGAACCGGACCCTTCCAATTCAAGTGCTTGAGGAGGTGTCTACTGGGACAGAGTCCTCCTTTGATTTCTTCACTTTTGTTTGTATGTTGGGTGATGCCTGAAGTTCTTGATTCATTCATACCAATCCCTTCAGAATTGCTTGTTTCTAATGATCACTAAGAGACTTCTGTTCTTCTAGTTTGCTTGCTAGTATTTCCAATTTCTATGCAGTAGTGCTTGGTGGTGTCGTCTCTTTCTTCTTCCACACCTTTCTTGTTCTCAGATCTTCTTCATGGATCTCTAAGGCAGCTATCTCTTCCATCACCTTGTCCTCTTGATTAGATCCTTCTTCCTTAATGACTTGCTTTATTTGGCGTTGAGAGCGACGCCTTCCATTCCTATTCTTCTTGGACTTCTCATAAGAAATGTAATTATTAAAGTAACAACGTACCTTTTTCCTAGAAAAGTGGAAGTGCATCTCTCCTTGCTTCATATAGATGATTGCATTGGTGGTGTAAAGGAACGGCTCCCTAGGATGAGGTGAACATCATCTTCTTCACCCATGTCCAGCACCATGAAGTTGGCAACAACCTCTTGATCCCTGATCTTGACGGCTACATCTTTGGCTATTCCTTTCGAAAATTAGAATGATTGATCCGCAAGCTGCAGCTGCAAATATGTTGGGTGCAAGGGTGTATCTTGATATAAATGTTTATACATTACTATAGACATTATGTTGACAATTGAACCGATGTCGCAGAATATCTTATAGAAGGTACTCTCCTGAATCATACAATCTATGGTAGGTACTCCAGGATCATCAAAATGTATTGAGGGAAGAGCAGTCTCATGTGGTGGCTCAACAGTGTTGACCATCCAAACTGGTTCTTGAACAGGTGGCTTTGCTTTTCCCTTCTTGTTGATGTTCTTCAGAGTGGGTAGTATACCTTCATAGGTGTTGACATTCTTCTTAACTTGAACTTTCTTTTTTGGAACCTTGTTCTTCTTTGATGGGGACTTGTTCTTCTTTTCTTCTGTAGTCTTGTCAAAATTCAAGTAATCATATGGGTGCTGAGGGTGAACTCGGTTGGTATATATACAATTCTTGAAATTGAATCTTTCCTTTTTCTCCCCTATGGTGAAACAGATCTTGGCGCTATCGGTATAGATGATGGCTTTGGCTGAGCTGAGGAATGGTCTTCCTAAAATGATTGGTGCTCTTTCATCTCCTCCTATATCTATCACCACAAAGTCTAGGACTAGAGACGAGTGTTCAACTCCTATGAGCACATCTTCAAGGATTCCTTTGGGGTAGCACAATGATTGATCTGCAAGCTGCAAATACATGGGTGTAAAATAAAGGGTTACCATGAATTTTCTCATATATTACCTTAGGCATAATGTTGACACTTGCTCCTAAATCACAGATGGCTTCTTTAAACTCATGAGATTCAATATGGATGGGGATGACGGGTCTCCCTGGATCTCCTTTCTTCTCTTAATATTTTCCATCTTGCCACCACTGTGGTCTTGGTGGAGCTATGAAGCACTCTCCTGCATTGAAAATATCTACAAGATTCGCAGTTCCTAATTCTTCTTGAATCCCCAGAATCTTACCTTTTTTGGTCACAGGTATTGAAGCTGCTAACTGAGAGAGTTGTGATTCCATCATCTTATTAAAGCTAAGTTGATTCTTTATGGAAGAAATAAAGCTATCCATTCTATTATTTATAGTTTTAAGAACTTTATCATTGGAAGTTATCTTTCTAGACATATTCTCAATAACTTTATTTTGATTAGCAATCATATCTCTCAAAGGTGGTTGGTTGAAGTTATTACCTTGGTAGTTACCTTCATAAATACCTTGATAATTGGGCCTTTGTTGACTCCACCCTTGATTCTGTAGATTCCATCGTTGGTTCTGTTGGGGGACAAAAGTTGGGGTTGTTGTTGATGTAATTGACATCCCCTAAGACTTCAGGACATTTGCTTCCCATGTGGCCAGTGCTTCCACACTCTTCACAAGTCATGCGAGAGTCTTGAATGTGCATGACTTCTCTTCACAAGTCATGCAAGAGTCTCGGATGTGCATGACTTCCTTCTTTTGTTCATCATGTTAGTCAAGCTTCTTCATGAGCAGGTCCATCTTAGCAGACAATATGTCTACTTCTTTGACTTGATGCATTCCTCCACTCTTGCGTGGTTGAGTGCATTCTTCATTCCATCCCTGGTTAGAAGCTATCTTCTCAACAAGAGCGGTTGCCTCATGAATAGTGAGTGATAGAAATGATCCTCCAGTAGCTGCATCAATATTCTCATGGGCACTTGTGGTGAGCCCATGGTAAAATGTTTGCATAAGTAACCAATCCTCTATCCCATGATGAGGGAATTTTGCAATATAATCTTGAAAGCGTTCCCATGCCTCAGGGACAGATTCATCATACTGCTTCTAAAAAGTTGAGATCTTTGCACGTAGGACATTCGTCTTTTCTACAGGTAAGAACTTTGCTAGGAAAGTAGTGGAGTAGAACCATTGCTTCGTCAGAAATAGGTGGAGTAGTGTGGCATCTCTTGAGAATCCTTTCATGCTGAAGGTGCTGCAGATCTCTAGAAAGTGTTGGAGGTGAGCATTTGCATCCTCATGTGCTTTCCCACAAAACTGATTGGCTTGTACCATGTTGAGCAAGGCTGGCTTGAACTCAAATCCGTCATCTCCCACATTGACTTTTGGTTCAGCCCTAATATTAGCAGTTGTTGGAGAGGAGAATTCTCAAAGAGTCTTGTCAACCATTGCTTCTAACAATGGTATTGAGCTACTTACTGGTTCATCTTCTGACAAAGTGGTTAGGATCTTTCTTTTTAGTTGTGCTTTAGCTTGTCTGATTATTGTCTCAGGATAGTCGATGTAGTTTGATGGTTGATCAAAACTAGTCATACATCACCCTGCATAAAAAATATTCAAAAATAGACAAAATGGCAGGGTAAGCCTGTTTGAGTAAAGATCAATAGTATGTCTCAATTATCATATGTGTAAGATTATTCTGAGATATTCAATTTCCTTCTCTAGACCTCCATTGCCTTCCCCGGCAACAGTCCCAGAAATGCTTGTTGACAATTCTTAGCATCGCTTAAGATAGGTTGTCATCCCTAACACGACGCTAGAATTATGGTTATATTATTCTAAGCACTTTACATAAAATTAAATAAAAGGTTATCCACAAGCGCACAGATAAATACTCCCATTGTAGCATTTCACCCAGGAAAGTTTCAAGTATCGTTATTTATAATTCACCACTAGGAAGGCAGAATGGAGGTATTGAGAATGAAGCTATAACTTACACTTGTGATAAGAGGTCTACTAGATCTACTCAAACAGGGATCAATCATATCATAATAGTAATAAAGGATAATAATTCAAAAAGCCCAAAGGAGGTTGAACCGAGCATTTTCCTTCTTGGGCGTGATTCTAGAAAGAACTAGGAAATGAAGATACGTAACTCCTAGGGTTGATTATAACTATAGGTCATTGAGCTACGTTAATTAGTGCAATTATATCTAGCTATGATGGTCAGGGAAACCTCATATCCATACTAAAGAGACATTGCCAAGGTGGGTCAGGAACAGAGCAAGATGTCACCCTGCAACTAAAAGTCTTACAAAAACCTACATTCGAGGAGTGGACTACAGAGGACTCAACGAAGCTATAATAGTCACCTTCGCGATCTACCACATGGCCCGAAACATAGGGGGCATTCGTAGATAGACCTAATCTAGGCACCATGCCTATATTATTTCTTCCACCCACCCCTTGTACTTCAGGATGAGTGCTATACGAACATGAGTATAAACACCAAATTACTCCAACTAATCTAGACATATAACCAACATAGGCAATGAACATTATAATTATGAATCTATTGTTATAACAAGTCATGATAGATATTCAACTACGAACACAAACACGACATGAACAAGAACTAGAACAAGAACTAGAGGATTATCATGAACTAGAATGGTGAACTAGACAATTAGACAATGAACTAGACGAACATGAAGCACAAGTAGATGAACTAGAATATAAACACAATGAACTTGAAACACAAATATATTAATACTGTTGAATACAAGAGAGAAGTACAAGGTATTACCAAGCCTCCTCGTGACTAGATCCGGAATCTAAGCGTGGCTTGCCTCCTCTAATTCCTATTCTTATATTCTAGCTATGCCCTAGATGGTGGAACTCTAGGTTATCCTTTTGAGGGACTACCCTGAATTGAATGAGATGATTATGATGGATGATAGATGATAGATGATGCCTCCAGGGGGTCTGGCTGTGCTTATATAGCCCGGTGCTTATATAGCCCGGTGGGATGAACCATGGCCCTTGGATCAAACCGACATGGAACAAGGGTTGAGATGCGCTGTAGAGGTCGGTTGGAGGCCACCACATGAAGGAGGGCCCACTTGGCAGGGAGCTAGGCTGGCCGGCTTGACATGTGGGGCCGGCCAGCCCCACCTGGTAGCCGCTGGGCTCCCGCTTCGATCTCATGTCTTCTGGAGTCTTCTACTTCCTTCTAGTGCCTCTTTTCGATCCGTTTGTGCAATGAGTCGTGTCGTGGATGGATTCTTTCCTTTTCTAGCTTCTAGATAAGCCCTTGGAAAATATTATTTCATAGAGCTATGGAGTTCTATCGGTTTAGTCCCTAGTCTTATGATGATGATGATTTCTAGGGCCTTCTAGAGTCTTCCGAGTCGTAACTATTGAGGACTTTCTCTCCGGTGCTCCAAATATGGCAAGTGATATGTCTGTCTTGATCGTCTCAGCAAACTATCTGCAATGGTGTGCTTAGATTCCTCACTTGAGATACTTTTATGATGAAATATTAAATATCCTGCAAAACAAGTGAGAGCAACACAACTCATAAAACTCATTAGAATAAATCCCTACTACCTTACTTTATCTTCAGTTAAGGTTTTATCCTAGATCAGTTGATGGTTAAAAATTAGAGTTAATTAGCATCAACAATGAGGCAGTAATATCTTTTGCAAAATTCAAAGCTCAAGTTGAGAATAACTGTGGGAATAAGATCAAGGTGCTTAGATCTGACAGAGGTGGTGAATTTTTGAAGGGTGCCTTCCAAACAGTGTGTGATGAAGCAGGCACAGAAGGCAATTCATAGCTCCTTATAAACCATAGCATAATGATGTAGTGGAGAGGAAAAATAGAACAATTATGGAGATGAAAAGAGCTTTGATGGTTCTAGGCAGTGGCAGTTGGACATTCTATCTATTTGTTAAATAGGTTACCAACAAAGGCTATGGGTTACAGAACATCATATGAGGCATGGAATGGCAAGAGGCCACATCTGGGGCACTTGAGGATATTTGGGTGCAATGGTCATGTTAGATCAGCATTGCCACACTTGAGGAAACTTGATGATAGGAGTGTTCCAATGGTATACTTTTTTTGACCAAAGCCAATGGTATACTTTGGTATAGAAGAAGGCAAGGATGTTGTTTTTGAGGAGACAGTGATGTGGAGCTGGGAAACTGCAGATACTGAAGATTTTTCAGTTGACATGGAGAGTGGACGGTGGTACTCTCAGATGGGATCAGGAGTACAACTAGAAGTTGATGCAGGAGCTCATAGTGATCATTAAACTCAGAATGGTGTAGATAGTGGTGGACAACATTCAGTTGCAAGGGGGCATGGAGACACCAGACACTGAAGGCAATTCAAAATCTATCCAAAATATGGTGATAGAAATGCTGTCAGGCTCACCACGACATTCAGCACAGGGTTCAGTCTGGGATCTTGGATGCCCTAGACAGTGATGACTATGATGAGACACCACAGAGGTTCAGAAGCATTAATGAAGTGTATCAACACTCACATGAGGTTACTCTTGAACTTGAAGAAGATGACCAAGAAGATGCAGGCTCAGATGAGCAAGGAGATGTAGTGGAGGTAGCTGCATTGCTCATAGTAACACTCACATGAGGTTACTCTTGAACTTGAAGAAGATGACCAAGAAGATGCAGGCTTAGATGAGCAAGGAGATGTAGTGGAGGTAGCTGCATTGCTCATAGTAATGGAAGAACCATCATGTTTCAGTGAAGCAGTTGATGATCCAAACTGGATACAGGATATGGACAGTGAGATGCAATCAATATGCAAAAATGGAACATGGGAACTTGCTGCTTTACCACCTAGACAGAAAGCAATTGGGCTTAAATGGGTTTTGAAGCTCAAGTAAGATACAGATGGTGAAGTTGTGAAACATAAGGCTAGATTAGTAGCTAAAGGTTATGTGCAGTAGCAGGGTGTGGATTTTGATGAAGTGTTTGCTCCAGTTGCAAGACTTGATACTATCATGTTGATTCTGGCATTGGAAGCAAATAGAGGATGGCAAGTTCATCACCTTGATGTGAAAACAACATTTCTAAAAGGAGAATTAGAAGAAGTGTATGTAGCACAGCCTGAGGGTTATGTTGAGAAAGGCAAGGAGAAAATGGTTCTCAAATTGAGCAAGGCACTTTATGGGCTCAGATAGGCTCCAAGTGCCTAGAAAGTTAAGCTTGACAAGTCATTGAAAATGTTGGGGTTCAGCAAGTGTGCTAGTGAACCTGTTGTGTACAAGAGGAGTTGGGAAGGGTGAAGCGATACTTGGAGTATATGTTGATGATCTAATTATGACCGGTGAGGATGTGTCAGAGATTAACAAATTCAAGAAGCAGATGACCTCACAATTTGAGATGAGTGACTTGGGACTCTTGTCATCTTATCTTGGGATTGAGGTGGAGAAACTTGATGATCACATCATAATCAGACAGAGCAGTTGTGCTAAGAAGATTTTGTCATAGTTTGGGATGGCAGATTGTAACCCAACAAAATCCCTAATGGATCCAATGCAAAGCTAGATGCTGATAAACAGTGGGAGAAAGTGGATGCCACTTAACACAGAAGAATCATTGGGTGTTTGAGGTACTTGTTGCACACAAGACTAGGCCTTTCTTTCTCAATTGGTACGGCAAGCAAGTTCATGGAAAAACCAACTGTCAAGCAGAGAAATGCAGTTAAGCAGATCTTGAGGTATCTCAAGGGGAATTAAGAGTTTGGGTTGGTGTACACTCAAACTAAGTCCGAAGAAAAGCTAGTGGGATATTCAGATAGTGATGTAGGTGGTGACTTGGTGGAAAGGAGAAGCACAGGACGCATGTCATTTTATCTGAATGAGAGCCTAGTGACTTGGTGTTCCCACAATGAAATGATAGTGGCATTGTCATCTTGTGAGGCTATGAGCAATAGAGGCTGCAAAGCAAGCATTGTGGTTGAGAACATTGCTGGGAGAGTTGACTACAAAGAAGCCAATGAAGGTGACATTGTTTGTGGATAACAATTTGCTATAGCCTCGATGAAGAATCCAGTTTTCCATGGTCGTAGCAAACACATTGATATCAAGTTCCATTTCATAGAGAATGTGTTGAGTGTGGACAGATCTTGGTGAAAAGGGTATGTACCAATGAATAGAAACAAGATGCCCTGACCAAGCCATTGCCTGTAGTGAAGCTAGCAGTGATGAGGCATTTGTTGGGAGTTCATGAGCTGAGTTCATATCAAGCTTAAGGGGGAGAATATTAGCATAAGCATGATGTGTCCTCGGGTGTGGGAAACGCTGTGGTGGTGTTGATGAAATAAGAACCGCAGCAGGATTTCAATTGTGTCATTAGCGGGAACAGTTGGCGCACAAGGAGGAGCGTGGTGACCGCGTCCAGTGTGTCGCTCTGTGAGGAGCAGTTGTATTCTGTCAACATGTATCAATGTGTGGTTTGAAAATTGTGTTGTAAGTGTGCTCATTAGCTACTAGTATAAGTAGCAGGGAGTTAGAAGTATGAGTTAGCGTTTGGAAAAACTTGTAATCGTGTTTGTACTTTGTTTAATAGAAGGTGAAAAGGGGCACCGTCACCCTGGCTGTTGCCGTGTGTGTTCATCCCAAGTTCATGCAATTTTCTCCCTAATCTTGCGCGATCTTGTGTTTAGGCTTAGCCATTGTGTGTACACGCTTGTGATTGTCAGTCCTTTGCTAACATCTCCGACGCCCAACGCATGCCCATGTCAACATTATCGCCACCGGCAACATGATGCAAAGGCGAACCGGCTAAGAGTGCTGGCGGCCATTGTCTCTGGACCCTAGGAGGGGCACCGCTCCCATGCTTTAGAGGTGGCCTACGCCCTCTCGGGACAGATGCATTTGCCCATACACAATATCACAGTCACTCGCCATGGTCGGAGGGAGTTCTTTGCCAAGTTAGAGTCGGGAGAACATGACCGCGCCCTCTGCAAGGAGTTCATGGAGATCAGAGGCACTGCTTTCCACATCCGTCCTTGGTGCTCTAGGGGAGCCACGGAGTGCACCTTGTGGTACAAGACGAGCTGCCAAGGTCGATGGGGTACTCATCGTTCGCTGCATGGTCCGGCAAAGCCATCGAGATCAACGGGCTGTCATCGCTGACTCACCTCCCCCACACCAGCGGTGGGGAAAGATCGATGACAAGAAATCTTGATCCATCTTGTAGGCTACGAAGAGCTCCCGTCGCCTCCCTAGTTTTCTGTGTTCTCTATGTGTTCATATATTTTGTCCTTGTGTACATCGATTTCTCAACACATTTCACAGATGCTGAACTGGGCTGGCGCCCGCTCAAGCACCACATTTGACAGCAATTGCTACTCTTTATTCTTTAGTGAAAAATGGTAAAGCACATGCCCCTGCCATTGTCCTCAACCAAAAAAGAAAAAAAATAGTAGCATGGAAACAGTGGATGCATAGCCATGTCACTTTGTGTCTCGCTACCTATACGACACTCATGCATGACTCTTTTACATTTTGAATTCGGAATTAAACATACCCGAAAATTGCTCATCAACAATAATGGTAATTATCCATACAACAGTAGCCTTGCACACAACAAATGTTTGTGCAAACATCAGGTACCACAGGACCTTGGTGCCCAATCTCTATCTGTTTTTGCTTCCTGTTCTTTTTAGGCTCGTCTTTTTCTTTGTTGCTTCCATGTGGTGGGTCATCGCTGCTGGTTTTTTCCCCAGTCCCAAAAAGGCCAGCGTGCTCGGTCACTATCCACAGAATGGTTGTGAGCTCACCACCCCTGCCAAGCTGCTTGGCATGGGAATCCTTGCTGCACCGGATGGCCGCATACAGCATCTTATCCACCCACACATAAAACAAGAGCTCCAGTAGTTTCCCGATCTCGTCCTCCGCTTCTAACAGCTCGGTGGCAAGCTGATTTCCGACCCAGATAAGACGATGACTATTGTCATCGACAGAGTCTTGGCTTTTGCCAGCTGTCTGCAGAAGCTTAGCAAGCTTCGCCTTTCGAGATGTGCAACAGGGGTCACATTTCTCAACCTCTGGACCAACCCATGAGTCCTTCAAAGCTTTGCAGGTGACCTCGAACAGCTTCCGGAGCTCTAGCCCTGGCAGCATGCGCGGGCGTACAGCAACCAGAAACATCAGGTAGTCTGAGAGCGCCTCAATTGTTTGCACAATCTTTTGATTGTCATCCAGTTTATCACTGCGGGCGAGGAAGATGGTGGTGCCGATATGCCACAAGAGGACGTCCTCTTGGAATTCATGGCCAAAAAACTCCAGCTTTATGCCCTTGAATTTGTCACCTTTTTTTCTTCTCTTCACCGTCTCTTGGCCCCATTGTGTGGTGATGTCCTTCATGGAGTAGCCGCCATTCTCAGCCTTGAGCGACAAAAATCTTTGTCGAATCCTCTTGAACAACTCCTCCTTGGCTTGTTTCTCAAGCTCATAAATGCAGCTCGAGTACTGGTATTCCTTCCAGATGTCCTCCAATCTGTAAGTTGCTCGCCAGGCAGGTGAACAGACGCTCCAACTTGGATGGGCGTCTGGTGCACTAAGCCAGCAAGTTGTACCTCCCGACCCTGCCCGACCACATTCTGCGGCTGGTTGGATCCTTCCCAATCCTAAGTAGGCACCACAGATCTAGAGAAACAACTAAGCCGTGGAGCTTGCGCCACCATCCGCTGCACAGCAACGCATGGTGAAGCCGCATGTCTGCCCTATCATTCAGGAACGCGTGTGCCCAGGTGGACCCTAGGGCACTCAGCAGAAACACCACGTCCAGGAACAAGGCAGAAGCCAGCAAGAGGTAGGTGATGGCGACATCAACAGTCTCCTCACCGTCCTTTGGGTAGATCCAGAACAAGGACAAAGCTGCCGCCGTGCAGAACGGCGAGACGAGGCGGAGGAGGTAGCCACACCAGGTGTGGACTACGGTGGCCTTGGTGTACATGACGTCGTACATGAGGGAAGCCTCCATCCCGGTCACCTTGCATAAAGCATCACCCTCTGGGTCCAAGTCAGTGAAGATCTTCCAGCCGGTTTCGTAGTTGTGCGAACCCTTGTTGATGGAGGAATCGGCCATGGCACGACGGCCACAAGCCTTGAACTGAGCCTGAGCAATGAGCTGCAGGGCCGTAAGTTGTTCGTCCCAATACTGTTGCCTAGAGATCCTCATTAGATGATCTATACGCTCACCGGTGCTTGTCTGCTTGCGCTTCTTGCTTTCGTCGTCGTCGCCGGAGTGCCACAGGTTGTCAAAGTTGCCTCGCGGTTGGGTGATCACCTTCTCCGTGTACCTGGCTACACCGAGGAGGGACATGATGGTGGCCACAGCGAGCAGGACCCCACTGTTGCAAAGGTTTATGTACTTGAACATGGCATACAAGCCTTGTAGTATCTTCCCTAGGGCCTTGACGACCTCGCGCCAGGAGAGGTTGGCGTCCTCCTGGGTGAAGGCAGCGATGTTGTCCGGGCCAGCCAGATGGAGCAGGAGGAATGGCGCCCAGAAGGCGACCAGCTGCTGCTCTTGTGCTGTGGTGGATGTGCTGCTAATGCTGAGGTGGGTGATGGTGTATTCCGCGGGCTTTGGCTGGACCTGGTACACCGCCCACAACACCAACAGAACAACGGGATACCTGTTGTGTCGGCGGGCCTCGGCAGAAAGCATGAGGATTGAGGTCAAGACCAAGCTGGCAAGAGTTGCCAACCGAAGCACCCAATCATCAATGAAATTATCAATGATTTGCCAAACGATACAGAGTTCCTCCATTATCCACGTAACAGCTGACGACGACATCGCGATGCAAGCTCCAGAAACAAGATACAGACACAGATCATCAACATGTATGTATGTCTAAGTCTGACCAGATACATGACTCATGATTTACTTGTGCAAATTTAAACGAACAAACACTATATAGCTCAAGGTCTTAAGGGCAGAGACGTACCGGCGACTGATGATCCAGATATCGATGTGTTTACGTGTTCTTTACATTCCACACTTTTGGTAAATACGTAGAAATTCATTTAAGCGTAGAAAATTTAAAATAATTTCCAAAAGTTTTGAGACTTATACACGACTACTTATATGTATAGTCTATTGCTTGTAAAAAAAAGTGTGGAAGTATGAAAGTCATTTTTCCTAAGGTAGCTCATGGGATCCTTCAGTGTTATTCCTCGTATGGATTTCCTGCGGATCTCTATCCCACCAACTAACCTAAGTAGTGGTTGCTTTGCTAAAGCCTATGATTTCAATTAACATATATCCACTTAGAGATAGTAGATGATAAATTACGGTTACAGAAACAAATATATATGACCCTCTCCTGTGTTATTATGGTGCATTGCACACACGTCAGAACCCACTGCCATAAAGTGCTCAGAAAACTTGTTTATGCGACACCATCCTAGGTTAGTGTACAACGACGTAAATGGGATTAGGTACCTCTAATGGCAAAGCTAAGAGGTCTTTTGAATGCATCAGCTAGGCAATACTTCTCATGTTTCATACAATGCAAAAGTGACCAACAAAGATTAGATTCCACTACTGCATGCGTTTAGTATTATCAGTAACCTGCGGGCCTGCTATATATATATCAATCTCCAGCCGCCAAAGGTTTGGACTATAGCACGCACTGGCACAGTTTAGTCTGGCTGGTTGCTGATATGGCCTCCAGCGTACGGCACCGCGTGCTAACCAACAATCATTGCCATGTGACCTGAATTCTGCTGATTTTTTTTTTTGACAACAAACCAATATATTATTATCAGCGGCAACAAGCTGAGAGTATTAATACGTTGTTGATCTTTACAGATATCAGGGCCTGCAACACAGTGAAAAGGCTTGTTTGATGCTCATAGGAACAAGAGTACTGCAGCTGATTAACAGAGCAAGCTAGAGCTTGATGGGCTAAAGCATCAGCTGCAGTGTTTAGACTTCTTGGAATCTTGAAAAATCTTCGAATCCCTGTTTCTTGTGTGGTTGGAGACTAATTGTGTGAAGTACTTAATTCTCCAGTCCGGTGGATTGGTATGATCCTGTGAGTTCAGGAATTGGACAAGCTGTTCACAGTCCAAAAGGAAGTTGATGTCCTGAAGGTTCATACAATCTGTCACCATGCTAGCAATGGCGATGGCAGCTGCTCCAGCCATTAGAACTAAGGAGGATGGAGTAAGCTTTCCCTTGATCTGGACCATCTGTTTCGGGAGCACCTGCATGTTTACAAGTAGGATTCCAATGCCTGCTTCACTTCGAGATGAAGGAAGGTGATCTGGGGACGTTGAGGCATCGACATAGCATGTACTGCCTTGGAGCAGGGATGGATTTGTGATGGTGAATCTGTTCGTCACCTGCAAAATATTGATCGATGGGATTGTGTCTCTTATACCTTGGAGTGTGGTGTCTGCTCCTTGTGTAGCCTCCAATTCTGTAACTTGATGGCGATGGGAGGGTGGTCCTGCAGCTGGTTTTCAAAATTCATACCTGGTGTAGCAGTTGAGTCACTAACATGTTCAAGCTGCCCGTTGCGGTCGCCATAGGATGTTGTGTTGTGAACTTATCCACCGTGTTCTGATTTTGTTGTTGCTGCTGGGTATAGCATTGAACTGTCCCTGCAGGAGGAGTGCTCGTACCTTGGTCTGGAGGTATGTCTTGGTCGCTTTGTTGTAGTAGGTGTACAGATGAGGTGTTTGCTTCCTGATCTGTAGCCTGTTGTTGTTGTGAGCCTTGGCTGATTGGTTGGTTGTGGTTGGACACCTGTGGAAGGAGAGCTTGATTGTGGGAGGCCATGTGGGCTGCTGTTGCATGATGGACCTGAGCCGCTGTCCATTGCTTCCTGTTGAAATGATATTCGTTCCTAGCTTTCCATATGTACCACAAGGTGAAAAGGATTTTACGAAAGATAGGGCCAGGTGTAGAGTTAGGAATAAAAGACTGAAGTGAAGCTTGTATACCATCGGCCTCACTAGGGAGGTTGGTAGGAGGCATAGAAGGATTGAAGGTAGACCATACCTCCCATGGTAGATTGCAATGGAAGAACAAGTGGGAGGTTTTCCACTTGTCCACAGACATCACAGTGTTCATCTATGTGGGTACAGTACCTTGAAGCACGGTCAGCAGTAGCAAGAGCTCGACGAATTAGCCTCCAGGTGAAAATTTTAATAAGAGGTGGGAGGTTTTTTCTTTTCCAGGCTCGACACAGGATTTGATTAGCATGGGGCTGATACTCCTGGATCCCTGCGATGGCAATTGGACAACATTCGCTGCAGAGAGGGTCTTGTGGATCTCCTTGGTGGTGCAGACACCTTTTTGGGATGTTTTCCACCTAAGAATGTCATGTTGGTCAGAGTGAACTGGAGTGGTGGATGTGATGGCCTGTACAACATCATGATCATAGATGTTAGATAAAAGTTCAGTGTCCCAGTCATGGGTATTAGGGGCCCAAAGATTAGAAACTTTGGAAGGAAGAGGAGACACTGTGACTGGTTGAAGGAGGTGGTCATAAATGGATTCCCAAATGGGGCAGACCAAACAGAAGAATTGCCTCCATGGAGTTGAAGAATAGTGTTGTTGTGAAGACCTTCTTAACCTGCATAATAGAGGACCATAAAATGGAGCAGGTACCCGAGTTTGTAGCTGTCCAAAAGGATGAGTTGGGATAATATTTAGCTTTGAGAAAAAAAGTTAGCAAAGGATTTTTGTTAGTAGCTATGTTGTAAGCAGCGTGAATAATTAAGCTTTTGCTGACCGTTCCTAAATCCCTAACTCCTAGGCCACCATTAGTTTTGCTTTAACAAATATCATCCCAGGATCTGTAAGCAATAGGGGATGACAGGTTGTCATCCTGAACACTTGTCCACCAAAATCTCCTAATAACAGTGTTGATTTTGTTCACAAAAGATTTAGAGAGAAACACTGTAGACATATAATAGACAGGTATAGAAGAAAGAACAGACTAGATATAGGTTAGCCTTCCTACATGATTAAGTTTATTAGCCCTTACTGTTGTAAGCTTAGATTGGAATTTACCAAAAATAAATTGTAAGCCCTGTTACGATCATTGTGGTTGAAGATAATAGGGTGCCCTAGGTGCTTAGTGTTTGGTTGAAGATCAGGAACAAGAAAAATTCATTTAATAGAATGTTTATCGTGAGCATTCACATTCTTACTAAAAAGAATAGCCGACTTTTGAAGGTTGGGTATCTGACCTGATGCATTGCAGAATTATTGAAGGATAGTTCTGATGTTGGCTGCTTCATGCTCTGTGGCCTGTCCACAAAGAATTAGGTCATCTGCAAAGAGGAGAGAGTGAATGGGTGGGCATCCAGGCCCTAGAGTGACACTTTTGAGATTGGACCTGTGCATTTCATGTTGTAGAGTTATAGATAATACATTAATAGCAACTACAAAGAGGTATGGAGATAGTGGCATCCCTGTCTAATGCCACGTTGAGAGCAAAAATCCTTGGTCGGTTCACCATTTACTAGAATAGAGAAAGTAGGGGTCGAAATGCATGTGTGGATAAGGTTAATGAAATGACTTTGGAGACCCAACCAGGTGAGGGCAGTAGTGATGAAGCTCCACTCCAATCTGTCAAAGGCCGTTGCCAAATTGATCTTGTGGTGGAAAGCCTGCTGATTCCAAGTCTTAAGGTTGAAGGAATGGATAATTTCCTGGGTAATGATAACATTGGAGGATATGTGCCTATTTTTTATGAAAGCTGCCTGAGCATGGTCTATAAATTCAGGAAGGTAAGGTTTAAGTCTTTCGGCAAGAGACTTGGCGATGGTTTTGTAAATGACATTGCATAGGCTTATAGGCCTAAAATCCTGGGGCACTACTGGCTGGGATTTCTTAGGAATCAAAACAAGGTTGGTATGGTTAATTTCAGGTTGCATGAAAGTTGATGTGTAAAATTCAGTTACCAGATTGTAGACGTCATTAGACACCCAAGACCAAGCAGACTTGTAAAATGCCGCATTGCGGCCATCTGGTCCCGGTGATGCATTGCATCTCATCTCCTTGATGATATTGTATAGCTCTTGGAGGCTAGGCTTGAAGTTGGTGAAGTCTGACACATCTTGTTGTACCAGCTGTTGTGGAGTAGTGGGTTCTGTGGCATCTCGGCTTTGCTGATTTATTGCGCTCTGATCTGCTTGATATAGAATGCATGAGGTCAGATTAGTATGGTTATGCAAAGTGGGGAACTGAGAAGTAAAAAATGCCACAAAAATAGTTAATAAGAGTTTGTGAGAGTTGCTCATGAGTGGTTGATTCACTGCCATCTTGTTTGATCAAATAGGTGATTCTTTTTTCCTTGTCCTTTTGACAATAGATTGATGGAAATAAGATGTGTTACGGTCCCCATACTGTGCCCAGTTCTTCTTTGCACGTTGAAGATGGAATTCTTCATCTTTGACCAACAATTGGTGGTGGTGTTGAGTGAGCTATTGCTGAGGTCAAATTCTTGTTGATTTGGCTGTTTGAGCTGCTCATGTAAGATCTAGTCTTATTAGAAGGCTATCCAACATTACTAGCTACTCCTCACTCACCACACCGCTAAAACCAACAATTACTCATCTACTATACAAACAGTTCCAAAATCTGAAATCCACTCAAAAATAACACAGCCAACTCAGCCTAGAGTCCAAAACAATTAGCGTCCCATTAGTAGTAACCAGTTTTTTTGGTATCAAGATCATGGATTCAATGAATAAGTCAATACATGACAAATCCCTATCTGATCATGTGGTTCTTTTTTTATCATGCAAAGCACGTCTTTCATTAAGTAGAAGAGCAGTTTAAAAGTACATAACAAGGGCGCAAATGGAAAGTCTATGCTTACCAAGCCCCAAAACCACACAAAATTGAAAAAACAAGGTCCAGTGGCCCGGCCACTAAAACTTCTACATGGATAACAGATTGCATGACGAAGACGACAGGCAGCAACGAGCTAAGCCGCTTCCTCCTCCAGGCCCACGGCATCAAGGCCTAAGCAAGCCGGGTCAAAGTTGCATCAAAGAGAGCTTGCAATGCTTCATGTTGAGATGCATATAATGGCTTGTTGTAGGTGGCTCTGAATTGCTTGACCACCTCCGGATCAGCCGCCGGCGAGTTGACCCACGACCCCCAACTTCTTCAGTAGGATGTTCTGCGCCTGCTTGGTGCAGTTAGCCTCCCTTGGCTGCATCGCTATCCTGACACTATGTCAGATCAATGCAATAGATTTTGGAGTCATGGACCTGTGAACCTTTGGTGGGCCATGGATCACTGTTGTTTGCAGTGGGATGCATAGCTTGTTCACAAGGACAACTCCCACCGAAGGGGGTGTGGCCACAATGACAGAAGTGGAGGGGCAGCCTGTGTGCAAGCATCATGGTCAATCACCACCGGGCTGGTCAACGTGCCAGGCGATGGAGTAATCGGTGGCTCGACAGTAGGTGTGGCCAATGGTGGAGTGGCCGGTACATCCTCACCATCCATCCCCGGCATCTCTCCATTAGCAAAACTGAGTTGGACCATAGGTGGCGGCGATGCTGTCTGGGCCTCCAAAGAGGCAGCTGTCGAAGGAGGTGAGCGTAACACAGAAGCCTGTATTGCCCAACTCATGATAAGGGAGGCATTGATCTCATCGAGCATCAGGTCAACCCATACGGGAGGCCCCACGCCCTCACACGACGCAAGCACGATTGGGTCAATAGAGGTGGTAGCTTTGCCGGCATAGTCCAGAGGCACGACAGCATTGACCTCCCTCAGCAGCTTGCTCCAACATCACCAGCATCGACGATGGACACGACTGGCGCCCCTCACAGTCCCATGCATGGCTCCATCCAAGCCACCCACAACCAGCGACAAAGAATTTGTCCGACAATGATGGGTGTCACCTGGTCCATTTCTGGTGTGTCAACAGCGCCCAGGTGGCTGACACTGTCATCATCAATGCTGGCACTGCTAGGATATGATTGGTGTGGGAGTGAGCCAGCGTGATGGTTGTTGTTGCCGTTTCTGGGACAAGGTTGGTGCAGTTGTGATCCAGCAAGACCGTGCCTTGGAGGCCGTTGTCCCTAGTCTAAGGGGAGGTGCCGAGGTAGATGATCGTGCTTGCAGTTTCTTGCCTAATGCCTCGTGCTGAGGTAGAAAAGGCAGTGGGATGGGAGGGTGCACCTGATGGTGATTTGGTCCCCCACCAAACAGTTGAAGCAGAGGCGGATGAGCGAAGGTGGCACTGGCTGCTGGCAACATGGGTGAGGTGGGGCATGGGGGCAGCTGCGTCGATGACTTTGCACAACTATGAAGTCATCCGCATCAATAGGTGCGGCTGCACGGGGAACATAGTGACTGAGGCGCTAGTGCACAGGCATCGCTCCACCGGCTATGGGTCGAGCAGCTGGTGCACAGGCACCCTTGCGACCGATAGTTGGGGTGCCACGGGAGGACTGTCGGTGACACTATTCTTTGCATGGCGGCGGCAGCGCCGCCTCTTCTTGGTGATAGCGAATGGATGTGGGGCCTAGCTGTCCCCCTCCTGCGGCGCAGCAGGCACGGGCGAGTCATCGCCTTGGTCCGGCGAGCGGCACCGCTGGGCACATCTGTCCTGCATTGATGGCGCCTTGCAGGGAACGGATGGGCACCCTCCATGACAGCCATGCCCAGTGCCGCGTCCAGAGCCTGTGCCGACAGAGGAGGTGTGGCCTGGAGAGCCCTGTGAGCGGCATCAGGTAGGACAGGCGCATGGGCAAAGAAACAAGTTTGTTGTTAGGACTGTCAGCGCCAGGGTCCTTCTCCCAACACCAGAACTTACTCCTGCCAGCTGAACAATGGGCAGAGAAGAAGGAGAGGGCATGCGAGGAGAGGGAGAATGACAAGGAACTACATGAGCATGTGGCATCCTCCTCCTCATCCTCATCCTCTGGAATGTCTTTGATGATGATCCGCTCCATGTCGCCCATGGTGGATGCCTACAGAGAAGAGGCACCCCATGAGGCGACACGGTCAGACGTGCATCCTGTGGAGGCCCAAGCGTGCCAGTCCCCTCGAGGGCGACCTCGTCACTAGTGACGATCGCAGACTGCGGGGACGGACGAGTGTCCACGGGTGCCAAGGCTACCATCCCCGAGGCGCCCATGGTTGGGATGCACGGAGCTGGCATCTTAATCATCCTCATCACCAGCTACTTGTCCATGACGCCTGCAGCAGCATCCATGGCGTCATCACTGGCAGGCATCAAAATTGGCAAGGACCCTGGCGTGGGTATGGACAGGCTACGAGGTCGAGGCCGATCCTACTGGGAGTCACCATTGGAGGGGCATGACGCGCCTGGCACGGGCAGCGGTGGCTGAGCCCTGAGCACAAGAGAGGAGTGGAGAGGCTCAGAGGCAGGGAGGTGATGGAGGGGAGGGGGTAGCCCATGGACAGACGGGGAGGGGCTGTTGATGGCCGCCAGGGCCAGAATAGCAACCGACGGGCTGGGGCTCGAGATCTATAGGAAGAACTCCATGAGCTCCCCAGGGATCGATAGATCAGGGACTAGGGACCTCAAATCTATAGGTGGACGGGAAGGAGGGGGCTAAGAGGGCTGGCCAGCAAAGGGGCGGGTTGAGCGCCGCCGCCGTCACTTGCGGGAGGGGACAGGTTAGGAGGACGCGGTTCCCACGGCTCCATCTCTTAATGATCGTGTGGTTCATATGTCTGCTTCTCAACAAGCATGTGATCCTAGTATTCATAAGTTCATATATGCATCTACAGTTACCCAAATAATCTATTTAATATTAAGACAAATATTCAGGTTGTACCCTTTCTCTGCTATATACCCTCACGGCTATACATGGGCCGCACTATTGAAGATGGCCCAACCCACAATATGAAGACATGCGGCACACAACGTGCACCGTACGGTATTATAATAGTACCAAATAGGATACTTTGCTTGTAAACCTATCCCTTTAGAGTATATAAGTGGGTGTAGGGGTCCCCTAGAGGGCAACTCAGATCACCATGATTTCATATCCAATGAATAAAAATAACAGAGCACAGGATGTAGGGTTTTACGCCATAATAGCGGCCTGAACCTGTATAAATCCGATGTCTTGTATCTCTACCACCATCCGATTTCTATTTATGCGCACCTCTACCGATCAATCTACCATCATGGGTATACCTCTCAGTGGACTGCAAACCAATATATCATTGACAGTGGCGAGCCAGGTAGGGGTCGTGCGTGCTGATGCTCTGGTGAACCAGATGGGAATCTTCTTTATCAACATCATCTATGACAACTTAGTTTTTGACAGTGGCATCCTTCATTAGCTTATCACGGGCTTGCCTCGATGCAATGCATGACTACATGTTCCGGTACGCAGAGATGAGCAGCCGATCACGGCGTCGACATCGCTTTTTGACCCATGGTGCAACATGGAACGTCGTACATGGCACGGGGCATGCATGATCCACTTTTGATCAGCAAGCACCATTCTCGCTTAGCTCGACGCCAGCACACATGCAATCATTTGATCCCAGTGTCCAGCCTCTACCAACTCAGACTAGCATGCAAGACCTGGGTCCACACATCAATGCAACGTGCGTTCAAGGAAGGCAATCAACAAAGGGAGGTGTATCAAGCTATAGCTCTGTTGGGAATATGCCCTAGAGCTAATCATGTAGATGATGATATTCCGATTGTATCCATGATTAATAAAGTGTTCATGGAAATCCATTAAAGACAACTTGTATTGATTAGTAATTATGTGAATTATTTTGTGGAACTCTTTACTTGCATGGTTATTCTAAAGTTGTCCCTGGTTGGCGTTCCTGTGAGAACAAAATTGAATATTAGACCAGCACATGTATTAGTTGATGGCTATGTTTCACAAGTCATGGAGATGGAGATATCAAGCTAATAATGTGGGCACATGTGAGACATGGACTGATCCGACATGAGAAAGTCTCTATTCACATCATGTACGTTATGTCCTTAGACCTAAGATTGTGGTATGTACTCAAGATGTGAAACGGCCTACTTAGGGACTATCAAACGCTGCTCTATAACTAGGTAGTTATAAAGGTGGTCTTCGGGTGGTCGGGAAGCATGCTATGAGACATAGACAATCAAGATGGAATTTGGCCCTCTCAACGTGAGAGAGATATCACTGGATCACTCAAGTGATTGGATCAACAAATGTATGGTCGTGCTTGGGTTAAGTGTTAACCCACGAGTTGAACCATATATCGAGTGGCAAAGGGAATAACTTGTATGTGGTCATAGTGGTTCGTCTGATATGATCTTTGCATATGCATAGGAGTTGTCACGCCTTGCTAGAGGCCGTTGTCAACCATTTGGAGTTATGTCAGTTGGGAGACCATCAAACCCATGGATGAAGAGGGTTCCCACATCATAACCATTCAATTTATTTGCATCTTGCAAAAAGATGATGATGGAGTTCTTTACTGCCTTTACAATCAAGAGCATCATGTTCCACGAAAAGAACTTAGTGTGCATCTAGGTTTTAATCAAAGGTGTTCAATTGAAATTGATCATGCTATTTCCGATTTTGAGCGCAATAAGTTTTGGGAAGATATTTTGGGTAGAGTTGAGTTTGGTATTTTCAGACCTCAACATACCCAAATTCATCATCCTACCTTGAGGTTTATACATCATTGAATATGCATGACTTTTTTCCCTGCTGGTAAGATAAGATGGGTAGACAAAATAGAATTAAAATTGCTCTTTGCCATTATTAAGAAGATAAAAGTCGCTCCCATCAGGGAAATTTTTCATCATTGGCTAGACACCATTAAAAATTCTTATGTGTCACCTACACCTCTCTTGTTACTCGCATTGCCAATGCCCTTGGCATATTGGATGGGGAATTCATTGAATATATTTCCATCCCATGCCCTGTTTGTGACTTCATAGTTTTGTTTTAGGGGCACACATTAAAGATGGATGGTACGGAGGATGAGATTTACTTCTATTTTCCTAGCTATGCAAATAAGATCTAGTTACCTAACCTGGATCTTAATTTGTATAATTGCTAGGTACTAACCTTCGATCTTAAGACTCCTGAACAAGTCCGCAGGGAGAATCTTGCTAGAAGGATACATCGAGCCAGTGTGGAAGATGAGGCAGGGCCCAGCTATCAGGAGGAACACTATCCAGAGTGGGCTCCTCCTACATATCCTCAGTATGACGAGCTTCAGTGGGAGCAGTTCCAGCCCCCACCTCAGGCCGACAATGCAGGGTGGGCTGAAGCAGATTCAGATGAGTGGGCGTGACGTAGACACGGATGACTCCAATGGCTACCCACCACCTATCCAGCCACCTCACAACCCAGCATTGGAGGCTCTCAACACCCGCATTGGGGAGCTACAGATCCAAACAGTAGAGATTCAAACCTCCTTTGATGAGTTTGCACACAATATGACCCAATGGCAGAACTAGCAAGACCAACAGTGGGACACAGCGACTGCACAGATGCAGCATCAGCAGGAGCAGCAAGAGGCATACTGGAAGTTCTAGGGTTTCTACCCTGGACAATGAGCTGCAGGCTAGCTTGGGGGAGAACTCCCACCCAGGTATTTGCATTGCATATTTAAATTCTACATTTTATTTTTTTAGCATATTTAAATTTTTAGCAATTATGCATTGAAAAAATCTAAAAATACTAAAAAGACCAAAAATATTTACTCCACTCTATATATATGTGTTGTAAAATATTTGGTTCAACCCTTGTTGAGATGATGAATAGTTGCTCTGTCTTTTGATTCACTTGTACCCATTTTATAATTGAGCTTTGTCTAAGATTTAGGTTTATCAGCTAATAATGTCTCATCCTAAAACTTGAACTAGTGGGTTGCACATGCTTGATCTTGTCTAAGTTATTGCCGGATATGATATAGCGACATGGGCTTCGCTATGACTTTGTTCTAAGTGAGACTTGACATCCGGGGTTTTATTTTAAAATATTCAAAAACAAAAATTCCTCAATGATTATGAAATACCTACCAAGGGCATATGACATGTTTCAATTCTGCAAACCTTTTAGTCATATGCTGCTTGTGGAACATTAAGTTAGGTCAAATTGTTGTGACCTTAATAAGATTATGGTCATGCACCCATGATCAAGATTCACATGCACCCACCAAATAAAATGCCAACTCTTACCTTGAGAGTTGTGCACAATATGCACCCTTCCATCCACCAAAAAAGTGCCAACTCTTACCCTAAGAGTTGCGCACCTTTTCCACCAAATAAAAATGCCGACTCTTACCCTGAGAGCCGCGTATTCCCTATGCAATAAATTTACTCCTCGCATTCCCATCATGACATCTCTCCATCCAAAAATTCTTCATGTGCCAGTAAAGGATATGGGTTATGCTAAAAAAACATGCCAAGGGGCATGAGAGATGCAATAAACAAATGGAAAAGAAAAATTCTAAATACCCATTCAAAAAAATGTGTGTATTATTATAGCTCATATTTTTCCAAAGATATCATCCATCTAGTAAAGAGAGTTATGATGTATGGAGTACCACAAAAATACTTAGAATTAGGAACCATCTCTTCATTTTTCACACACTTGTGGTTCAGTTTTTAACTTAGCAATCAAAGTGTATGACTTGTATCTCCTTGTGGTTCAGTTTTAAACTTAGCAATACATGTGATGCAAGTATGCCCACCTTTACACCTACCTAGAACTCCACTCACAGCTTTAGTAGAAGGATAAGAAAGGCAACATTATAGCACCTTTGGTGAGATAATCATATACATTGAGCGATCGAGAGAATCATATGAGGAAATTGAATTTCTTTTGCAAAAACTTTCAAAACCTCCAAAAAGATGGTTGATCTTGAGATGAATGATAAGCAATGCCTGTGAATCTGTTCTATCTTGTAATCATCCAAGATTTGAGATAGCTAAAAAGCCCCATTGGTTTTGAGACAATAACAGGGTGGATAGCATGCTAATTTATTCAAATTGAAGTAGAAAGCTTTGTTATAAACTTGGTACATTTGAAATATGATCGGCATTGTAGCAACTCCTGATCAACAACCAAAGCCTAGCTTTGCTTGGGACAAGCAAAGGGTAAGCTTGGGGGATCTTGTTGGCAGTCCTTAACGACCATTTTATACTACCAACTTAAGACCAAAAAAGGGTGAATTACTTATTTACATACACATATACATTTATTATTAACCCAATTCCACTTGTACTTGGAGAATTATCACTCTGCAGGAACATACACCAAGTGCAAGACATTTCATTCAGAAAGCATAAAATCAAAGAAGAGGGAATAAGTCCACTTTGGGACCAAACTGGGCTGAACACACCATGTCACCATGGTCCAAGCCCATCCCACAACTGACCAACCAAAGTCGGTCATGGGATGGCGCCAACCAAGGGCGCACGACCTGGGGGGCACACACCCGAGCTAGGTGTCCCCCCGGGCCTAGCTTTGGTGAGGCGGTTTCCACCTTCCATGTGAGGGTGATGTGGTGGTGCGTTGGACTATTCTACCCCCGAACCGCCTTCAGCCACCTATAAGAGGAGAGGAGGATCACCCCCCAACACACACCATTTGGAGTCTCTACCTCTCTCTTTACCTCTCTCTACTCTCTCTCTCTTTAGGTTAGACACTTAGAATATTTAGAGCAATGTTAGAAGCTATCAAGGAGGGCTTGTCTCCTAGGAAGCTATGCTACTCTTGGTAATAATCTATGGAGAGTTCTTCCTTATTCAAGTTCTCTAATCTTATATACATTCTTGCATATGAACTATAGTCATGAGCCTGATATATTCAATGATTATGAACTAGAATATAGTCCATATGAGAATGTTCTTCATTATTCATATGATATGAAAAACTAGTGATGATGATAAGAATAGAGTAATGATTCGTTGTGCCTTTGTGTTTGCCTATGTCTTAGCTCGTCCATCCGTAGGGTGGGAGTCCTGGGAGGATGTAGATAATTCCTTAGTATGTGGGCATGGTGTCCGAATACGAGGGAGCCTTCAGATATGACGGCATGCTACGGTTGAGGGGTAGGTGGCGGGGAGTGACCTAGCCCTGTTCGTCCTTCGTAATCCCCCACGTCTGTATGTCGTGTAGGATTTTGTAAATATCCCCATTGGCTGATAGATCAGCTACCGGAATCTCCCTATTGCTCTCGCCCCTGGCTTGTCTCTTAACCTGTATATCATGTGACTTAACTTGTTCTATGCAGATGTATAAGATGTACCTGCTCCACTTAGTTTATTATTTTATTCTTTATTTTACCTTTATCCTTGAGACAGACCCAAGTGTGTGTCCACTATCTATCAAATCCTTATTGCTTACCCATGCATAGCTTTTGGCCTCATTTCAATGATATGATGTCATAACATTTCTATGCAAGAGGTATTTGTACCCACCTTCCTATAGGAAATTATAAATAATGACACCCTGAATACTTCCGGGTGAAATGCTACAATGATGGATCCGTGTGTTTGTGGATATTCTCTCTATAAGGTTATGATCTATCACCATGGCACTCCTTACGTTGTTGCTAGAGATCCAATTCTAGTAGCGACATTAAGAAATGCCAACACTTAGTACTTAAGAATTTTCTTAATTAGTAATAATGGTTGTATGAAAATTATGAGAAAATAAAATAAAAAGGTGTGTCTAGTTTGCTTGATTATTGAAAACTTGTTAATAAAAGAAGACTATCTATCTAATCTCTAACATAGAAATAAGGAATAGTTGCTCTGCCATAATTTCTTTCAAGTACCTAGTTTTCAACCTTTAATTCTTTGGACTTTTGGATTGTTTTGATATAAGGGTTTGCTATGAACTTAAAACTTGTAGGTAGCGAATGTTTGATCTAATTCTAGGTAATTGATGGATATGATATGAGATGGTCTGAGCTAATGTTTATCTTCTTCCTAGTGACACTGAATTTCTAGAGATTTATCTTTTCTAATACTTAAAAATGCTACATGATGAGTTCCTATATGACGAGAGCTTAAATACCTATCACAGTCATACATGCATGCTTAGAATAGAAAAACTTCCATAATTATTTACTGTGTGCATTGAGTTTGGTCGAGCTGTGTTGACCCTTAGGAACTTTTCATGCGGTTTAAATCAAGATTACACACACTTTGCACCCTTGTTACTTCTACCCTAAAAGCATGCACCACACATTCACCCATTTAAATCTACTCAAAAAATTGCTCTGCTTCTACACTAGGAGTGAACACAAAAAAAATTTCATAGGATTCCTTGTCTGCTACCCAAGTTCCAAAACAATGCTACTAGTTGTTATTAATTATCCTCTCAAAAATTCTATTGTATTAGAGATTGGGCTATTTAAAAAAGGAAAAAAGAGAAAAAGTATGTGACAAAAAAGAGAGATCCAAGCCCCAGTTTTTCAAATTCTTCAAATTTCGAAGTTGAGAGTAGTTACCCTTTGTTGAGGAGCATTGTAGAATTAGGAGTTCACCCCTTCTTCCTTCCATACCATATTTCTTTAGTATAACCACACGTGCACATCTTGTTTGATTATGTGATGAGTTCCTTTGGATCCATGGTTTGACTAGACAACATATGTATTGCAAATATGATTGAGATATTTCTTTCCCACCTATGAACTCCACATAAGCTTACTAGTTATAAGGTGAGAGAGAGAATGCACAATGTTATTCTGCCTTAATCCAAAAATACCACATATCTTGAGAGAAGAGAGAAGGCAAAACATCATTGTTACCTTGGTAAGGATCCACAAATACCATATACGTAAGACTTGAGAGGGTCATAGAAGGAATCTCTGAGTTTTATTTTAAAAATCTAAAAAAACTCCAGAATGAAGGTTGATCGAAGAACTTGAGACATAGTGCTTGACTTGATTGTTCTGTCTTTCAATTCCTTAAGACCCAAGTGAAGGTTATAAGTACCATGGTTGAAGGTAAAATGGGTAAGTATGAAAGTCAAAGTGGTTGACTCTAATCTGGAGGAGAATTCTTATTTGAACGCATGTGTACTTTAAGACATGAAAGCATTGTATCAACTCCTGATCTATTGCTAAGGTTGGCTTTGCTAAGGGACAAGAAAAGGGTAAGCTTAAGGGAACTTGTTGATGGTATGTCAACTATAGACGATCAACTATTACATAATTTGATATGAAATGAATCACAAAGAATAGTTGTAGGGTTTGATTCTAACAAGTTCCACAAGTTTTGGTGTTCTCATTTATTTTGTATGATATTTAAGATTTAATTATATAAAGTATCTCAAATGACAAATTAGAGTACACCATTATGAAGGTGTCATTGAGCCAATCGCAATGGACATATCATTTGCTATATTTGGAGCTCCGGTGAGAAACATATCAAGTTTCCAATGGAATATGACTTGGAAAGTCCAGAACACTCTAGAACCATCACTACCATATTGTTTGAGGACTAAATAGACAAATTCCATAGCTTTGGTGAATCTATATTTTTGTAGGGACCGGACAGAAACTGGAAACCAAAGAATCCATCCATGGTATACTTGCGCAAGTGGATTGGAAATTGGCACTAGGAGGTTCTAGGGGACACGAGAAGACACCAGAGCGAAGCGGATGGCGAATAGCCACATAAGGACGCCGGTCAGCCTACACCCTAGGCTGGTCAGCCTAGGCCCACCTGGAAGTAAGATCTCCTTCACGTGACGGCCTCCAACCGACCTCCACTTCACATCTCAACCATTGTTCAAGGTTGGTTTGATCCAAGGGCCACGCTGCATCCCTTTGGGCTATATAATCAGCCCCAGACCCCCCAGGAGCCAGGCATCCTCAATTCATAATTCATATTCTCTAGTTAGGATCAGGTGAGAGGGGTCCCAAGAAAGGATCTCCTCTCCATAGCTAGCCGTCAAGAGAAGATTAGTCCTCCTTAGGATCGAGAGATAGAGGGTGAGGGAAGAGTTGGAGGCAGTGCCGGCCTATCGGTGCTCCCTCTTCGGCTTGTACTTTGGCGAATTCAAGCTTCTCCAAGTCTGCATCTGAGATACATCTGGTAATTGAGTTCTATTTAAGTATTTATCTTATTCTTTTATTCATTGGTTCATAGTTCTTTTGATTGCTCTAGTTCTTGTTAGTACTCTGAATTAGAGTAGTAATTGTTAGCATAAGTGTGGTGCTTAGGCTTTTAATTACCTAAGTTTGTGCCCTGTTCTCTTGTTGTGTGGTAGTAACAAGGAGTGACTTTAATCATGTCCACACATTTTGTGTAGGTTCTTAGATTAGTAGGACCGTAGTCACGTCGGTAGAGTTCTCTTTGTTAATGCTTTTCCATCTAAGCGGCGTCCCCAAGTGAACATTAGAAGAACATTTCCATCATCATCTTAGATTCATTGCCATAGGAATTCTCTCTAGTCACAATATCTTTAACCTTGATTGCTACCCCTGGACAAACTAGTTGTTAGGAAATTCACACACATTTCCCTATGGATATGATATTTAAAACCCTCCGTGTGAAAGTTACAATGGTATCCATGCACTTGTGGATCTTTTCTGTGTGCGTCTTAAATATATCAATAGGGGGCTGAGACACCAACCGCCTGCTCCGCTTTGGCAGTCTAGGCTTAACGGGGGCTACTTTGGAGGCTCACAAATAAGAGGAGAGTCCCGGTGCTAGAAGGTGTTGTCACTGGCCTCACTAGAGGGGTATCCAGTGGCTCCGGGTAGGCTGGGTCAGCCGTCATCGGTGAGCCCCCTGCCCATTGGATGGGGCATGGACGAGGGTCCTCACTATGCAAGAGTCCATTGTCATTGGGTTCTCATCCGCCAACAAGGTGGCCACCATTGTCGGGGCCTCATGCTGGAGCGGGGGGAACTGAAGGTGACACCGCATGCTCAATGGAAGGCCCCATGACGAACCGTGTGCTGGCGATCACCTGCGAACTCCTCCAACATTGGGTCCTCCATGATGTCATGAACATGCACGGCGCCCAGGCAGAGTGACAATGTCAATGGGTCTAATCTGGGCGATGCCCGTCCTGCTGGATAAGTCACCGAGCCCAGGCGCTATCCGTGTCGAACGTCCGTGACACCGCCGACGTTGGGTGCCATCTGGCGTCACAGGGTCGGCCCCGATCAGGTGACCGTGGCGTCCCCATCGGTGCCATGGGCGTCGACATTGGCATCGCCATCCTTCACCGTGATGTCCATCCATGCCCGAGCCCGATGTAGAGGGACCCAAGGCTCTGGCTCAGTAGAGTGACCCGAGGCTCGTGCGGTACTTGAGCCCTGAACGCCCATGTGCCTTGACTGCTTGCAGTCATGTGCAATATGACGAAGCCCCATGCACCATAGACATCATTGGGGTAGCTTGCATGTTGCCACCCGATGTGCGGAGGAAAGGCAATTTAGGCACTTGCCGGCCGACGGCACACTGGCTGGCCCTCGGCGACAGGCCCCCATGGCGCGGTCGAGGCGGCCGCGGGTCATGTCTCATGTCGGTGAAGTATGTCCCACCACCCCTCGGTGTTGGGGGCAGAGACCCATTCACAGTGCCCGAGATGCTAGCGTGCCGTTATGCGGCCCTCCGCTGGACGAGCCAGAATACCGTGCACCAGCTGTGGGTGCGGCCGACTGCGTCTTGCCCGCCTCCGCCCAGCATGTGCTGACCTGCCACCATACCACCATGCCCCGATAGAGGACGGGAGTGTAGCAGGAGATCGCAGGCCGTGCCGATGCCCGCGACGGTTGCTGCTCATGAAGAATCGCGTCTAGGTAGGGGGTGGCAGGAGAAGTTGGCATCTTCTTAGCATCCGAGTCATTGAGGAGGTCGTCGTCTACCCAGTGACGGGCCATGGGGCACCCCTCTGTGCAGCCACTGCAAGTTTAGTTTTCCTATGTTACTCGGGTAAATTAATTACAACTTGTCGTCTTGGTGTTTTATTCAATTCCTACCTATTATATGGGTACTCTGAAGCTTTCCAAGAGTGATTGGAAGGATTGGTAACACTGAAAAATTGTTTGGGGAGAGGTACTTGCATCAACGCTAAGGGATATAACCTGGCATATTGGCATATGGTCACTATGTCTAAGAGCAAGGTGGCTTCGCAGTGCAGGACCTCTATATTTAGAATGATGTTGCTCTCATAAAACTTCTAGACAAATTCTACATTAAAGCTGATGTTTGGATTTGTGACTCCTTTTATAAGAACAAAGTCCTCCACCTCGCTATCCCTAGAGGGCCTTTTTAGTGGAAAGATATTTCTCAATGTGCCTTTGGTACTGGGGGCGCAGCGGTGGGCCTTTGAGAAGACACCTTCTTGGACCAGTTTTTCTCCTCCAAGTTCTCAATTCTCTTTCGATATGCTAAGCATAGCAATATGTCTGTCTGTCCAAGTGGCATTTCATGACACGTTTAGGCTCGCCATTTCTAGATCAGTTTACAATGAATTCTTGGTGTTCGAAGATGCTTTGGCGGGTTTATGGCACAGGATCCTCTAGATAATTCATGGTTTTACATTTGGAACAATGCCACATAGGTCGGCCAAGTTCTACAGGCACCACTTTGCAGCTATAACTCCTCCAACTCCTTTCCTCTGAGTATGGAAAGCAAAATATTCTCAAGAATCTCCGGAGCCACGTCTCGTGAGGAAGTATATTGCGCACATAGGACACCACGACAGCCGGTCATCAAGGTCTTCAGCATCCATTCACAAAAAAAAAAAGGTCGTCTGCATCCACCATCCAGGAATCTTAGGAGCCGCATCTTCACGACCAATTTGCTGTCTTGAGTGTCGACCAGCACACAGAACGGTGATAGTGACCCAAATCACAACTTGCAACGTCCAAGCGACTCCGATTGTGGATAGTAGGATGTAGCAACACCAATCAATAATACAACGTCCGTCAGTCTTACACTCTTGTCAAGCAGAATTACCATGAGATCAAGACACTGACTAAAAATCAACACTGAATTCCAAATAAACTATTCAGATGTATGTTATTACTTTGGTGAGTGATATTCAGTCACCAGTTATGCAGAGGATAACAACACTAATTACAATCTGACCAGTCCATTCCATTGGTTCCATGATCTAAATCTCGAAACAAATAAATCACACGCATCAGTGGTTGACTTGACTATATATGCAGGATTTCAGTTGCAGGCATACGAGCAGCGCATGATCAGCTAGCGATGCTTCCATCGATAGCGAGACGACGGTGAGTGGATTGCGCCGCCACCATGCCACTTCTTCTTGTAGTCGTTCCATGCCAGCTTCCAGTGGCAGCCGCCGGATCTGTCGACCCTTGGAGGAGCCTTCTCCTCCTCCTCCTCCTCCTCCTCCTCCTCCTCCTCCTCCGGCTGATGTTGGAACAACAAGTACTCAAGGGGCCATGACGACAGGCCCCTCCGACGAACTATTGGGATGGGATCAAAGGAGTCGCCAAAGTACAACGAGCGCCAGAACAACATGGGACGGGAACGCCACCTGGCCTCCACGTACTTGTCCTTCCAGCAGCTTGATCCCTCCTGCTCCTCGTCGGAGCTCTCGGTGTCGGGGAAGAAGATCCACCACGGACGCCACCTGCCCCGACGCCGGCGCGCAGGCAGGGCCTTGTACAAGGCCTTCCACAGCTCGTGGTCGCGCTCCGCCACGAGCAGCCTCAGCTTGGAGCTAACGCACTCGACCCTCGCAGGTCTTTACCGTCGGTGACCTTCTCTAATACAGCTCCCTTGAGGTCGTCTGGCAGGCACTCGAAGCCACTCAGCGGCAGTCCGTTCCTGCGGCACAGCTCGTCGAGGAGGCCCCAGCACACGCCGTCCGCGAGCGACTTGCAGATCAGCGACGCCCAGGGCTCCACGCCGCGGAGGCTGCGGGAGAGGAGCGGCCTCACGGTGTCGACATTCAGCCGCTCCATGTACGCGTTCTTCGGCGCGTCGTCGTCGCCGTCGGTGGTGGTGAGGAACATCAGGAGAGCGACGTCGTTCCCCTGCGCACACAGCATCAGCACGGCAGCGTCCGCGCCGTTGCGGTGCGCGAGCTCCGGCGCGGTGTACTGTCGGGAGAGGCACAGGGAGCCTCCCTTCTTGCGTGATTGGTTCTTCAGGAGGTGTCCCGACCGTGGTTGCGCGCCGTAGGGCTGGAAGCCGGAGAAGAGGAAGGTGGCGTGCAAGAACATGCCCAGTCGCCCGGCGATGTCCTCGGCGTCCCACTGCTCAGCGTCTACCAACTTGTTTAGGAGGCTCTCCATAGTAGCTGTTATTGTCTTGGCGTGATGGATCGTTTACTTTGAAGCTGATGGCAATGAAATGGATCCAACGTACAATACGAGATTGTAATTACCTGCGAATTCCTCCAACTCGACTTTGTGGCTAAGCAATCGACTTGTGCTCGGTCAATGTGACACGTATGCTGCTTATTCTAATTTCATAATAGATTATTAACGGAGGATTCGAGATCGTTGAACACAAAACGAATTACCCTGTGGTTCATTCTTAGTTTATAGTGGACTTGGTTTATAGTGGACAGTACACAGGAGCATGTTCTAGATGATTGCTAAGCAAAGGCAATCCTCATTTCTTTGTTCTTTCCTAGAGATTTTTTTTTTTGATTTTTTCATTATCACACAAAGGGTTTTTATGTTAAGATAGAGAAAAGGAACAATACATCTTAGCGGCGCCCTAGGGGTCATAACAATTTAACATAGACATAGGAATAAATAGTTATGTACAGGATGCTGTTACCGACCACACACGCTCACTAAAGGATATTACATGAAGAGTTAAACACTCTTATACTTAACACCGTGGCCTTGCCGAGCTATTGAACCTCGGCCAACTCACGAAGATGAACTAGGTCTGCCTAAACCTTGATGGTGCGCAACCCTAGTCTTCTGAAATTTATGGTGTTGCATTGGGAACTAATCAACCCAAAAATAGGCACCGCATATGAGGCCTATGCCCATGCAGTCGAGCAGCGGCACTCCCGCTTGCATGCACCCTCTTCACCTTCCGGTAGGAACCACTCACGAAGCGCCTCTGGGCCACCGCTCTAGATTAAGTCCCAGGCGCTTTTTGTTCACCTCGCTTCGCCACTAGGATGTAGGATAGGCTCTGTGCCGCTATCCTCTTGCTCCTCTTGGGGAGCATGGGCAGTGGATGTCTATCGGTGGTCAAATCATCTTTGGGGTGCTCTAGGAGCGACAGCTACCTCGCCTTCATGACTCGCTCGCTGAAACTCTTGAAGCCACTATTTGCGGAGTCCATCTAAGGGGATGGAGTGCTGTTGATGACGTCCATGCTAGCCACTACCGTCGCGCTGCCTTAGGTGGTAGACTTGACCAATGCTAGGTCATGCACGCCTTGGCATCAACGATGTCGGGCTGCCTACCCCCACTATGGGACAGTGTGACCTGTGGGTGGCCCCTCCACATGCAACGATGGAGGTGAGTCTGTCATCCATTGTGCAGTCTTCAGTGGAGAACAGGTGTCCATCAGTGATGTATCCACTTCTTGAGAGGCACCATCTGGAGTAGTCGAGCATGCTCCTGCTAGGGGGCTAGCCACGAGCAAGGCGACAAACTCCTTTAGCATTGAGTCGATTCATGCAGGACCCCGAGCATGTTGGCGTAAGCATGATGTGTCCTCGAGTCAGGGACACGCTGTGGTGAAGCTGATGTGGCATGAAGCGCAGGGGAATTTGAATGGGAGCCTTGGCGAGAACGGTTGCAGAGCGCGCTGGAGCGGGGTAACCGCGGACATGGTGACGCAGAGTTGTAGTTGTGTGTTCTGTCAAGTGCATTCAAACTGTATCTTTGTTTTCCATTCAGTAAGAGTGTGTGTTATCTACTGGTATAAGTAGTCGAGTGTTAGAGGTGTCGGTTAGCGCCTCAGAGATATTGTAATTGTGTTTAAACTCTCTATAATCCAAGGTGAAAAGGGGCACCATCTCCCTGGCAGTTGTCGTATGTTCTTCCCGTGTTCATCCTGTTCTTGCTTGATCCATGCACGGATTTGTGTCATAGGCTTAGCCACCGTGTATATATGCTTGTTGATCGTTGATTCCTTGGTTACACATCGTATCGGAGCCATCGATCACTTGCAGTGTGTTGAGTCCGTTGTGTTTGTTCGGTCATGAGTGACCAGAGCACCGGCAGTGGTGGCGGAGGGGATAGCGGGTGGATTCCATATCTGCAGCTTACTGCCACCAATTACACAGGCTGGAGTATCCATGTTCAAGCCATCATGGAGCATCAAGGCGTATGGGAGGTGGTGGAACCGTCAAGGGAGGTGTCCGACCAGGACGCGACGGCGGTTGCAGCGGCGAAGGCGAAGGATTGGAACGCAAAGGCTCATCTACTTCAGTGGTTGCCAGATGACTTGCTGATGCAAGTTGCAATGAAGAAGACCGGGAAGGAGGTCTAGGAGTCGTTGAAGAGGCGCTATGTTGGCAAGGAGCTCATGAAGGAAGCACGCCTACAGACACTGAAGAGCGAGTTTGAGGGATTGCAGATGAAGAAGGATGAATCCATTGATTCGTATGCTGGGAAACTGATGGGGTGTTAGTGAGGTATGCAAATCTGGGAGGATCCTTTGATGATGCAGCACTAGTGAAGAAAATCTTTGACATAGTGCTGGAGAAGTTCATTAACATAGTTACTGGAGTTGAGCAGTTCTATGATCATAAGAAAATAGCATTTGATGAGGTTGTGGGACGCTTGAAGGCATTTGAGGAGCAGACAAAGCCACATGGTAGTGGTGGCTCTAAGACTGACATTAGTCAGGCGCTACTGACTCAGGCTGAGTGGGAAGCTTGGCAAAAGAGAGCCACAGGAAAGGATCTGGCATCAGCAGTAGATCATAGGACGACGGAGGTCAGGGAAGAGGCTGAGGTTGTCGAGGTGGTCGTGGTGGACGTGGTGGTGGCAAGGAAGGCACTGATGGTGGCAAATGAGATAAGAGCCACATCGAGTGTTTCAAGTGCCATCAACATGGGCATTATGCCAATCGGTGTCTGGGGAAGAAGAATGAAGAGGAGCATCTTGTTAGAGCAGAGGTGGAACAAGCAGTGCTGTATGCAGAGATGGAAGTTTCAAATGCAAGACAGTCAGTTTCACAGAGAATTCAGAAGAGTTTTGTTCTAAATAGTGGCAGAATGCAGCCAAAGCTTCATTTTACCGAAGATGGTGGGCCCACAGGAAATATTTGGTGCCTTGATAATGGTGCCAACAACCACATGTCTGGTGATCGAGGGAAGTTCAGAGAGATTGATCCTTCAGTCACTGGTAAGGTTCATTTTGGTCATGGTTCAGGTGTTGATATTCAGGGAATTGGCTCAATAGTGTTTCAGGGGAAGAGTGGGGAACAGTGGGTGCTTAGTGATGTTTATTACATTCTAAAACTTAGAGCTAATCTGATTAGTCTTGGGCAATTGACTAAAATTGGGTATAGAATAGTTTTAGATGATGACGTGATAACAGTGTTAGAGAAGGATCCACATAAACTCATCATGTTTGTGCCTAGAATAGAAAATAGCTGAATATTGTTATGCCAAATTGTTTGCTAGCTAGCTTGAATGAAGATGCTTGGTTATGGAATGGTAGACTGGGTCATGTTAACTTTTAGTCAATTAAGAAGCTAATGGATAAGGAAATGGCAGGGGGGTACCTTTGATTCAACATCCTGATTTGTCAGTCTTGTTTGGCTACAAAACAGACTAGACAACCTTTCCCTAAGTTATCATAGTGGAGAGCAGATGAAGCACTTGAATTAGTTCATGTTGACTTGTGTGGTCCAATTTCACCTACTTCAGTTAGTGGTACAAGAACTTTATGCTGCTTGTGGATGACTGTACTAGATGGTGTAATGTGTACATGCTAAAATCCAAGAGTCAGGCAGTAGATTTTTTTGTGAAGTACAAGGCTGAGATGGAGAATTGTACTAGGAACACAGTTAAATCATTGAGATCAGATAGAGGAGGGGAGTTTCTTGCTAATACATTTTAGGGTGTTTATGAACAAGCTGGTATTAGACACTACTTTACAGCTCCTTATACACCACAATAGAATGGAGTGGTGGAGAGAAAGAATAGGACTGTAATGGAGATGGCTAGGGCATTGCTGAAAAGTATGAGCATTCCAGGGATGTTTTAGGCTAAGGCAGTTAGGCATGCAGTGTATTTGCTAAACAGATTGCCTACCAAACCAATATGTGATAGAACTCCTTATGATTCTATGAATGGAAGGAAGCCTCATCTTAGTCATTTGAGGATATTTGGTTGCACAGGTCATGTCAGACCAGCAGGTCCTCATTTGAAGAAGCTTAACAACAGAAGTGAGCCAATGGTGTACTTTGGCATAAAAGAAGGAAGCAAAGCACACAGAGTGTACAATCCAAATACTAACAAAATTGTGGTTAGTAGAGATATAGTATTTGAGGAGTCAAGGAAGTGGAGCTAGAAAGCTGCAGAACTGACTGAGTTTTCTGAAGTCAATGATGGTGTGAATGGTCAGTTCATACCTCAAGTCATTATTGTGGAGAATGATAATGACAATGGGCCTAATCATGATGTAAATGATGAGAGTATTGATTCAGGGGGAGCACTTGGTGGTGGATATGACCCAGAAGCAGAAGCAGGGTCAGGGTCAGTAGCTAGAGGTAATCAGTTTGTGACTGACCAAAATCCGACAATAGAACATCAAGATGCAGCAGTTCAGAATTCAGGGCAGGGAACTAAGGAAATGGAGATAGATGGATATAATCTGTCACCTGATGGACCTTAGAGGTTCAGGAGCCTAAATGATGTGTATGTGGATGCACCAGTGGTAGAACTGGAGTCTGAATCAAAAACTGATGATGAAGTTGAAGTTGTTGCATTGCTTGCAGTGATGGAGGAACCAACCTATTTTAGAGAAGCAGTTGACAACCCAGATTGGGTGCAAACCATGGATAATGAGATGTAGTCAATTTGCAAGAATGGAACATGGGAGCTTGCCATATTGCCACCTGGACATAGGCTAATTGGATTAAAATGGGTCTGTAAGACGAAGAGGAACTCTGATGGAGAGGTGGTGAAGCACAAAGCCAGATTGGTAGCTAAGGGCTATGTATAGAAACAAGGTGTGGACTTCAATGAAGATTTTGCACCAGTTGCAAGGTTGGACACCATAAGACTGATCTTGGCACTGGCAGCAAATAGAGGATGGGAAGTGCACCACCTTGATGTCAAGACAGCTTTTCTGAATGGTGATTTAGAAGAGGTGTATGTAGCACAACCAGAAAGCTATGTTGAAAAAGGCAAGGAGAAGATGGTTCTAAAACTGGGCAAAGCTCTGTATGCGCTTAGACAAGCACCTAGAGCATGGAACATCAAACTAGATAAGTCATTGAGACAGCTTGGGTTCAGTAAGTGTGCAAGTGAACCAGCTGTGTATAAAAGGGGAATGGGAAAGACTGAAGTATTGTTGGGGGTGTATGTGGATGATCTGATTGTAACTAGACAGGATATGTCAGAGATTGCAAAATTCAAGATGCAGATGACCTCACAGTTTGAGATGAGTGACCTTGGGAAATTGTCATATTATCTTGGGATTGAGGTGGAGCAGGGAGAAGATTGCATAACAATCAGATAGTCAAATTATGCCAAGAAGATACTTAGTCAGTTTGTAACCCAACTAAGTTCCCAATGGACCTTGGAGCAAAGCTTGATGTAGATAAACAGGGAGAAAGAGTTGATGCAACTAAATATAAAAGGATTATTGGTTGCCTCAGGTACTTGCTGCACACAAGACCTAATCTCTCTTTTTCTGTTGGCATGGCAAGTAGATTCATGGAGAAACCTACAATTAAGCACAGGAATGCAGTTAAGCAGATCATGAGGTATATCAAGGGAACCCTGGAGTTTGGGCTGGTGTATACTCAAGCAAAAGCTGATGAGGTGCTAGTGGGGTACTCAGCTAGTGATGTGGGAGGAGACCTGGTGGGCAGGAGGAGTACTGCAGGCATGGCCTTCTATTTGAATGAAGGTCTGATAACCTGGTGTTCCCACAAAGAAAAGACTGTGGCATTATCTTCTTGTGAAGCTGAGTTCATGGCTGCTACTGAGGCAGGAAAACAGGCATTGTGGTTGAGCACATTGATGAGTGAGTTGCTGGGCAGGAAGCCAATGATAGTAACTTTGTATGTGGACAACAACTCAACAATTACATTGATGAAGAATTCAGTCTTTCATGGCAAAAGCAAGCACATAGATATAAAGTATCACTTTATTAGAGAATGTGTTAAGAGGGGGCAGATCTTGGTGAAAAGGGTCTGTACCAATGAACAAAAGGCAGATGCTCTAACCAAACCATTGACAACAGTGAAGCTTGGAGTCATGAGGCATTTGTTGGGAGTTCGTGAGCTGAGTCCACATCAAGCTTAGGGGGGAGAATGTTGGCGTAAGCATGATGTGTCCTCGAGTCAGGGACACGCTGTGGTGAAGCTGATGTGGCGTGAAGCACAAGGGAATTTGAATTGGAGCCTTGGCGGGAACGGTTGCAGAGCGCGCTAGAGTGAGGTGACCGCAGACACAATGACGCAGAGTGCAGTTGTGTGTTTCTGTCAAGTGTATTCAAACTATATCTTTGTTTTCCATTCAGTAAGAGTGTGTATTATCTACTGGTATAAGTAGTCGAGTGTTAGAGATGTCGGTTAGCGCTTCAGAGATATTGTAATTGTGTTTGAACTCTCTATAATCCAAGGTGAAAAGGGGAACCGTCTCCCTGGCGGTTGCCGTGTGTTCATCCTATTCTTGCTTGATCCTTGCACGGATTTGTGTCATAGTCTTAGCCACCATGCATATCTGCTTGTTGATCGTTGATTCCTTGGTTACAGAGCACACCCATAGCTCTAATGCCAGCGGATCTTCCTCAGAAGCGAGGAAGGCAGTGGCGGTAGGGTATTGTCATCACAATCGCCTGGTGTGCCCGGTGAGTCACTCCAACATCGCCACCTCTTTGTTGAGTTTTGCTAGTGCCCTTCTCCCCAGGATCCCCATCTGAGCCGCCATGAGGCGCGTGCGGCCGTCGAGTTGTTGTTGTGAGTGGGGTGCCTCGGTCGGCCGCCATCCTTCGCCATCGATAACACCGCATGCCTATGCCTTTTGTAGTCCCTAGCAAGGTGGTAGAAGTCATGGCAGCATAGGCAATGCAATGTTGCAGCAACCTACAAGTCACTACCCGATGCGAGCAGGAGAGTTTTGAAGCATCTGCATTGAATAAGTAACTTCTAGGTCTGCTACGCTTGCTTTGCATCATGACAAGGCTCAGGCAAGGCCTTCGAAGCTACATAGGTACCTTCTAGGTCTGCTATGCTTGCTTTGCATCACGACAAGGCTTAGGCGAGGCGCTCGCAGGTTGAGCTTCCTATGCCACATGAGGATCTCTCATCACCCTTTGGTATGGGCGATAGAGATCCGTCCATGATGGTCAAGGCACTAATGTGCCAGGATGTAGCGCTCCACTGGCCAAGCAGGCATGCTGCACACTAGGCGCGACAGACTATGTTTCCCCGTCTTCACCAAGGACCTTGGTGGCCTGCCACCACTTCACCATGGCCTAACATCAGAGTTTTTGTGTGCGGTTAGTGTCCAGCCATCGATGGTTCTTCATACGACCTCCTTTCCCAGGTAGAATGGTGCCACTACCAGAGAGAGGGTGGGTGTGCTAGGGGTGCCAAAAGCAGAGGCAGCCTCCCCACCGTGGCGTGGAGATGTGGGTGTTAATGGCAGTGGCCTTGCGTTGCGCTCCTCAACATTTGCATCGTGTTACCAGGAAAGCTCATGATCTTGGAGCAGCCTTTTAGGCCATCGATGAGGTCATAGATAGGTCACGCTGGTTGTTCGAGGCCCGCTGGCATTGGATCCATTCTCCTCTACGGGCTGTGGCAGCAGGCACACCCCTGCCCCTCCTCCCACAAGCTGGCGGGAGGAGTCTGCGCCGAGCACATCAATTGAGGAAGGAAGGAGCACATGGAAGGAGGAGATGGAAACGGGGAGTTTCGGGGCCGACGACATTGGGGTTGTGGCGACCGCACTGTTTTAAATAGCGGGCTATAGCGCCGCTATAGCTGCTGGACAGACTCGTCGCTAAGCTATTTGTATTTCTGCTATAACGCTGCTATTTATAGCTATCTACCGCTATTTACCACTATTTCATATTTCATCTGCTATTAATTTAGTATTTTGGATAACTAAACTTTCATGAACCATGTTGTAAAGTCATATTGGTATTAGGTAATGTTATCTAGAGTTGTAGAACATTAAAGACATATTTGTGTTCATCAAATGTCATAATTGCTTTGATTTTTTCATCAATTACTGGTGTTTTTCATGATTTTTCTTATAAACCGCTATCTAGCATAGTTCCGCTCCAACTTTGTAGCCTCTGAAAAACATACTGCTATTTGCCATAGCCCGCTATTTAAAACTTGGGGCGATCATCATGGCCGGCTGTGTCACACAGATGGTGAGGGCTAGGGGTGGAAGGAGAGAGGAGAACGGGAGGGGGAGAAGGAGGAAGGGAAGGAGGCCACCGACGCCAGAGCAGGCTAGTGGCAACGGCATTGTGGAGAGCAGGGCGCAACCCTACTAGTGTCTAATAATGGGTCTGAACCCGAGTCAAGAACATGTAGATTTTTATGATTGTTTTATGGTTCATTGGGAAGAAGCGTGGTCCCTATATCTTTAACAATAAGATGCCACCAATGACAACATGGAAGAGTTTTTCTTCAGCTTATAAGTTAATTAAGCTTCACCTAATCCCAGCTTTTTTACGTCCCCTTAGTTATGAATTAGCTCGATTCTTCGTAACTCCTCTTTTTTGGCTCTTGTCTTTGTAATGTTGGCGTAGGCTCCTAGTAGTTATTTTAACTAGGTAAGTTCTCTTGGTTAGTCTTTCACTAACCATAACTTTTTTATTGTACTTGGTAGATTTGCTCCACATTTTTAATAGAACTTCTCATTCCTCAGTTCCAACCGTCTAATAGAACTCCACCACTGATGCTACTCCTCCAGTGAGCCGCCCCGAGCACCGATTAAATAACGAGTAGCTAGTATGAAGAATCTATACTATAAAAGAGCCTAGGAATTGGGGGACACCCACCCTAGATCTCATCTGTCAGATCGGTCTAGATTGTACATCCAATGGCTATCCGGGTGTGACGATCCTTAGGTGACACCGTGTGTTTCGCTTTACCGTCGCGTCGAACTACCCGCCGCACGTCCATGCGACTCCCCGCGTGACTCGTAGTTCAGGCGCCTCTTCGCGCGACTCGCAGATGAGAAAGGCACGGCGGTTCCACCTCTCGACCCCGCGCTTCCTCGCTTAGGCGACAACTGCCGCGCTTCCTTGTTTCGTTGTAAACACAAGGACGCAAAGTATCGTCGCATGCTTCTTGTCTTCCTCTGCCTCAGCCCCAGCGGAGGGGTTCTTGATGACAGCAGCTGCTCCGGCCGCCGGCCGCCGGCCCCTGCAAAAGGAAGATCCCGATCACGGTGGCCTTAGCCTGTCACCGGATCGTGCGGCACCGCAGCACCATGGGGCACCCATCGACTGTGGAGTGTGGACACCCGATCAGGCTAGCATCCGCGAGGACGCTGCCCTGGCCCGGATTCTGCTGGTGAGGATCTGCCAGATCGGCTGCGCATACCCTGACGGCGTGGCGTCCTGGACGGCGACGGCTGCTGCATGGTAGACCCAATCCCATATTCTCCGCTGTCTTCCAAGCCGAAACGCTATCTTTATCCACATCGGTGTCGATGTGGCACCACGCGCACGCCCATGGTCAATCTCTCCGTCTCCAAGTGCCAAGGCATTAGCACCTTTCTGTTTGTTGCCTGCGTGTGTATTTACGCATGTGATAGTGTGGTTTAATTATCTACGAATGCATTAGATGCAGTAGTGACATGCAATTCTGATGTGATGACGTTAAACTGCAAGACGCAGGTAATTCTTACCAAAAATACAGGTACAAAGGAAATGCAAATTATCCATTCTTTGGCCTGACGATTGGATCTGGATCTTAATCTTCAGATGGTGTTTTCAAGTGAGTTGAGTAAGTGGTTAGAAGTGTGTCAAGTAAAAAAATGGTCATTGCATTCGATCTTTTACTTTCATGCCAAGCGTCTACTTTTCTTGAGAAGTGTGTTGATGCATGACAGGAGTTTATGTTTTCATTGTGGTGCAGACACTACGCCAGATGCCTCGTTCGCCGAGTGCAAAAAACACTCGGTG
>CM041642.1:42097002-42121586 GCA_023333625.1 Bothriochloa decipiens | reverse complement strand
CTGGCTCGCCACACCTAAACACAACCCTCCTCCTTTACCCGGGCTTGTCATTTCATAAGTCTGACCAAAAAAGAACAGTAGATCCATTTCCAATTTTGCAATTAGCAATTCCTCTAAAAAGATCACACAACTTCAAAATATCCTTCCACCAAAACGACCCTTTATCAATAACTGCATGTGGGATGTCACCATTGGAGTAGTGTGCGTGCCAAACTAGTTTCACCATGGAATTTCCTTCTTATTGTAGAATTTGTCGAGGTGCTTAAGGAGAAGGGCAGAGTTCTGGCTTCTGAGATTGATGATGCCAAGACCACCTTTTCTTTTTGGTTTGCTGCATTTTTTCCAGGCCACTAGGGGCTTCATTTTAGCATTGCTATCAGAGCCTCTCCAAAGGCAGTGCCTCCTTGCTCTGTCAATGTATTCTATAACTGAAATGGGCAGTTCAAGAGTACACATAGCATATGTAGGGAGAGAGGACAAAACTGAATTGACTAGCTCAAGTCTTCCAGCATGTGACAAGAAGTTTGAAGTAGCTGTAAGTCTTCGTTCAACTTTGTTCATGATGAATCCAAAGTGTTCTACCCTTGGCTTGGTGGTGCCCATTGGCAGTCCAAGGTAAGTAAAAGGGAGGGATTCCAGTTTACACCCAAAAACCCCAGCAAGTTGAAGTGCTTTCTCTGGAGAGATGTTTAAAGGCACCAGACAAGATTTTTTATAGTTGACCCGAAGTCCAGTTGATTGCGAGAAAGATTCCAGCAGCCCCTTTAGAGTGAAAAGTTCCATTTGTGAAGCTTTCATGATGAGTATGGTGTCATCTGCGTACTGTACAATTGGATATTGAGCTGTCTCATAGGAAGGGATGGGTAGTTCAAACAATCCTTCGTTGTGTCCCTTGTTGATGATGCACTGAAGGAGGTCTGCAGCCAAGATGAAGAGAAAGGGAGAAAGAGGATCCCCTTGTCTCACCCCACGCTTGCATTGAAAGTGCTTTCCAGGTACTCCATTAAGAAGGATGGAGGAAGTTCCTGTATCAAGAATTCTTTTGATCCAGCTACACTAAATTTCATCAAATCCTAAATGTTCCATCATTTTAATGATCACATTATGCTCAATAGTATCAAAAGCTTTTGTGAAGTCTAGCTTGAGTATAATGATTTCTTTCTTGGATTGCTGACATTGATGAATATACTCATAAGTCCATGCTAAGCAGTCCTGAATTGTCTTGGTCTTAATGAAGCCATACTGGTTGGTATGAATGAGAGATGTAATCTTGCCTTGGATCATTCACGGTGGTAGGGTTGTTTGTCTTGGGGATCAGAGTGATGTAGGAGTTGTTTATAGATTGCAGGTCTAGGGTCCCATTGAAAAATTCAAAGCAAAGGCTGTAGAAATCCATTTTAATTATTTCCCAACAGCTTTTGATGAAGTACCCATTAAACCCATCTGGGCCTGGTGCTTTATCCGCAGGCATTTGCTTGATGACATTATCAATCTCAACTGTGAAGGGTCTCGATAGTTGCCATAAATTATTGTTGGACTGAACCAGCTGATTCAAATTATATAGCATGTCAGGTCTAGTGGTACATCCCATTCTGTGTTTGTATTCTTCAAGTAGCAATGCAGCCTTTTCACTGTGATCACAAACAGATCTTCCATCTTCAGTTTCCAGAGAAGTGATAGTGTTTATCCTATATCTTTCAGTTGCAGCAGCATGAAAAAATTTTGTGCTCTCATCTCCAAATTTAGTCCATCTGATGGTATATCTTTTTTTCCAGTATTCGTTCTGATGCTTGAGGAGCTTGAGGATATGGTTCTTCAGAATCTTCCTAAAGTTGAACTCCTGAGGAAAGAGGGGCCTTTGTTCTTCTAGTGTATCTAGGATCTCCAATGTAGAGTTGCAATTTTTTATGAGACAACTGAGATTAGAAAGACCTTTGCTCCACCTTTTTAGGGCAGCCCTTAAAAGTTTGAATTTGGCAGTAATTATCGTGGCACTGTTAGTTGCTGGGACATTTGAATTCCATACAGAGTTTACCAGATCAAAGAAACCAGGGTGCTCTACCCAGAAATTTTCAAATCTGAAAACTTGGGCTTTTGGAATAGAGGTCCCAATTTGAATCTTGCAAGGAATGTGATCAGAAGTGGGTCTAGCCATTGGAAGAAGCAAAGTGTTAGGGAAATCACTGGTCCAGCTTGATGTTGTGAACACCCAGTCTATTTGCTCAAGGAGTGGTGCATTTTGCATGTTGCTCCAGGTAAAATTTCTTCCTTTGAGAGGGATCTCGAGCAGGCCTAGATTGCTTATGATTTCATTGAAGATCATCATGTCATTCATATTAGCACCATCTCTATTTCTGTCAGATATAGATCTATAGAAGTTGAAATCCCCAGCAAACATCCAGTTCTCATCAGCACTGACATTAAGGTTGTTGAGCCAGTGAACAAAGTTGTCTCTTTCTGGTCCTTGGCAAGGGCCATAAATGGATGAGAGAGTCCAGGTTTGCCTATTATGGGAAGAGGTGAATCTGACTGTCACTGTGAATTTATTTATTTGAATTATCTCTCCTGTGAAGATGGAGCTATTCCAACCCATCAGAATCCCCCAGAAGCACCTTCAGAAGGGGAGAAGGCGAACTTGTTGAAGCGCTTTGGAGCTAGTTTTTTAATGTAGGAATGATCAAAATGTTCTCTTTTTGTTTCTTGTATGCAAAAAATGGCACATGCGCTTTCATCGATTTTCTGCTTGATAGCATTGCATTTGTCTTCTGAGTTCAAACCTCTAATATTCCAATTTAAAATGTTCCAACATCTGTTGGAATCTCTGTTGGAGCCACTATTCATTGATAACTAGTTGAAGATCTTTTGTGCTGCTCCCACTTGAATTAGCTTCATCCAGACCTAAAGCTAAGAGCAGCTCTGCCGTCACCTCCGAAGGAGCAATGCGGCACTTCTCAGTTGCTATCTTCTGAATCTCGACCACGGGAATTTCAGGAAAAAGGACACCAGTTTCATTGCTTTTATAGATATGAGATAGCCCAGGAAAGGAGGTGGCATAGCAATTTGGGGGAGTAAGTAGATTGCCCAACAACTCAGATTGGGGTGTCACTTTTTTATTTTTAGCCTTGCCTCTTTTGACAATTGCATCAGGAATGACTTCAGGTTTATGCCCATCGAAAGCATTCTTGAGTCTGAGACTTCTTCTGAGCTTCTCCGTTGAAATTGGGGTAACTCTGCCCTTCTACTTAAACATCTAGACAAGTTCTATAATAAGAAGGAAATTCCCTGGGTGAAACTTATTTGGCATGCTCACTACTCTAATGGAGACATCCCACATGCATCCACTGATAGAGGTTCCTTTTGGTGGAGGGATATTCTGAAGCTTTGTGACCTTTTTAGAGGGATTGCTAATTGCAAAATTGGAGATGGATCAACCGTTCTCTTTTGGTCAGATCTATAGAATGATAATGTCATGCAGATCAAGTTTCCAAGGCTATATTCTTTTGCAAAGAACAAGAATATCTCCGTCTCATAATTTTTATTAAGCAATAGCCTCCAGTCACAATTTCATCTTCCCTTGTCTGAACAAGCTTATCATGAATACCAAGGTCTTCAGGAATACATACAAACAATTCAGGTGGAGCAACATACTAAAGATTCTTGGAGTTACTTGTGGGGAGCAACAGCTATACATCATCTAGATTCTACCACCTACCCTACAAAAATTTACATCCTCCTACTCCCTTTCTCTGGATTTGGAATTCAAGGTGCTACAACAAACTTAGAGTGTTCTCCTGGCTTCTGCTTATGGACAGGCTAAATACTAGAACCATCCTCAAGAGAAAAATCACAAATTGGAGGGCAATAATTACAACTGTGTTCTCTGCAGAAATAATGTTGAGGAAACTGCTCACCACCTATTTTTTAGTTGCCCCTTCAGCCAGGAATGTTGGCAGCACTTGGGAATCCATTAGAACCTTCAGAATGAATTCTTTCAAATGATGATACAATCAAAACAGCATCACCAAAGTCCCTTCATCATTGCTGCCTGGCATATTTGGAAGCAAAGAAACAACTTCATTTTTTGACAGAGGACTGCCTTCTTTCTCTTCTTGGAAAAACCTCTTCTATGAAGAGGCCAAACTTCAGGCTTTTAGAATGAGGGATGATAAACGTGCAGCTTTTCTCATCTGTTTAGATCTTCTCCCTTAGGCCTCCCTGTTTTTTTGGCCAGTGGTTCCATTCCCGCCGTGGCTACCACAGCCCTCCGGCTGGTTGATTTGTTGTGTTTTCTCGCTCTTTTGTACAGGTTTCTGTTTTTATTTAATATATAAAATCCTACAGTGGGAGCTTCCCCTGCTGTATTTCCCATTCAAAAAAAAATCGTCAACACGGGTACTGTAGTACTGACACCTCGTATATCCTGCACCCACTTCATCTAGGTAAGGGCTTCATACACTGTCCTTTTCCTTGCTTTGTTGTTGACTAATCTAAAAAGATTAGGCACCAATGCATCTAGGATCTGGCCATGCAACCACCTGTCAGTCCAGAAAATTGTGTTCTTGCCATTGCCGACCTCCGAGACAATGGCTACTTTAAAGAAAGCTTTGACCGGGTGCACTTGGATTTGGAAAGCCGCCCAGGGCCTGTCAGGTTCAGTTTTCTGCAGCCACAACCAACGCATCCGGAGAGCCCATCCTAGCTGTTGTAGCTGGGAAATGCTGAGGCCTCCGAGCTCTGGTGGTCGAGTGACCTTAGGCCAGGCCAACAGGCAGTGTCCCCCTTTAGCATCTCTTCTGTCTCTCCAAAGAAAACCTCTTCTAATTTTATGTAAGTGAGAAGACGATGAACCACCCCAATCGTCAAACCAAACATACCCTTGTTAAGCCTGCTTGTCGTAGACTCTGTCTGTCTGCTTGTCCACCTGCCTGTTGCAACTTGAGGATTCCCCATGTGTGCGGCTGCCCCTCCAGATTGCAGTAGCAGAAGCATGTTGCCCTGCTGCTACTCATCCTCCATACTGCTGGCGCTATTATGCTGTTCTTTTTTTAACACAAAAGACTGTGGGGGAGTCCCCACAGTTCTGATTTATGCTGTTCAACTTCACTACCGATCATCATCACTTGATCTTTGTCTGTTCTGGTGCTGCATGGGGAGGCTTTCTTGGTACTGGTGTTCTGTGCTCTGTTTTGCTAGCTGGTGTGGTCCATCTGCATTTGCCATTTCCCTAGCATGTACCATGTCAAAATTCTTGTCTTATGGTTGGGCATTTCAAATCTGCCATTTCTATCTTAGTTGATTTTTTTAATATTCATGTTAACATAGTGAAATCTGTCCATGAATTCTATATTTATTTCGTTTCCTCTTTCTAACCTAGTTTAATAGTAATGTGTTGAACAAATTTAGTTATGAGGAGAAAATATATTTTAAACTGCATAAGTTTTCTGTTTTAGATGTTTACACTTAAATACAATATGAGATTGCCACATGGTCCAAGTAGTAAATTTGCATAAAATCCAAGTAGTAAACTTGTATCAAAAGTTCAATAGTTATGTGTTCAACATTTTTCTTTTTTTTTTCCCTGATGATGGAAGAGATCCCTTATAAACACCCATATGCATAATTTTGAAACTTAATTTACTTGCATTACTAGGATGTATAGTGCCCTAATATGCATATTTCATGACTTGGTAGCTACTGTGGAAAGCAAAGATGGATGGCATGAAGGGGTCGCTGTCTTGCCAACTTATTTCCCAAATAAATAGTATAAAGACGAAACCAGCAAAAAATGTCCATAGCGTCCAACTAATAATATGCAGGTGGAAACCTGCATGAATAGCATGGGGGCATAGAAACAACCACTGCCATAAGTGTGCAAGAAAATAACAACAACAACATAGCCTTTTGTCCCAAGCAAGTTAGGATAGGCTAGAGATGAAACCCAAAAGAGGCATGAAAACAAAGAACACATAAATGGTACAAGAAAAAGATTACGGTTCAGGCACGTTAATTGCTAGTCTCCAAGCGCTCCTATCCATAGCTAAATCCTTAGGGATATTCCACTCCTTAAGGTCTCTCTTAATCGACTCGTCCCAAGTCAGTTTAGGTCGACCTCTACCTCTCTTTACATTATCGACCCGTTTTAGAACCCCACTACGCACCGGTGCCTCAGGAGGCCTCCGTTGGACATGGCCAAACCATCTCAACCGGTGTTGAATCAATTTTTCCTCAATTGGTGCCACCCCAACCCTATCCCGAATATCGACGTTCCGGACTCTATCCCTCCTTGTGTGTCCACAACACCATCGTAACATACGCATCTCTGCTACACTCAATTGCTGGATATGTCGCCTTTTTGTAGGCCAATATTCAGCACCGTATAACATCCTATAAAACTTACCTTTTAACTTCTGAGGCACCCTTCTGTCACAGAGGACACCTGAAGCTTGACGCCATTTCAACCAACCGGCTGAAATTCTATGCCTAACATCTTCATTAATGTCATCATCCTTTTGTAGCATCGATCCTAAATACCAAAAAGTATCCTTCTTGGCCACCACTTGCCCATCGAGGCTAACGTCTCCCTCCTCATTCCTAGTCGCGCTGAAATCGCATCTCATGTACTCGGTCTTGGTCCTACTAAGTCTAAATCCTTTCGACTCTAACGTGTGCCTCCATAGTTCCAACTTTCTATTAACCCCTGCCCTAGTCTCATCCACTAGCACCACATCATCAGCAAAGAGCATACACCAAGGGATATCACCTTGTATGTCCCTTGTGACCTCATCCATCACCAAAGCAAATAAATAAGGGCTCAATGCCGACCCTTGATGTAGTCTTATTTTAATTAGAAAGTCACTGGTGTCGCCATCACATGTTCGGACACACGTCACCACATCCCTGTACATATCCTTGATGAGGGTGATGTACTTAGTTGGGACTTTGTGCTTTTCTAGGGCCCACCACATGACATTTCTCGGTACTTTGTCATGTGCCTTCTCGAGGTTAATAAAGACCATGTGCAAGTCCTTCTTCTGCTCCCTATACCTCTCCAACTGTCGTAATAAGAAAATTGCCTCCATGATCGACCTACCAGGCATAAACCCAAATTGGTTTTGGGTCACACTTGTCACTCTTCTTAGGCGATGCTCGATAACCCTCTCCCAGAGCTTCATCGTATGGCTCATCAACTTAATCCCACGGTAATTAGTACAACTTTGAACATCTCCCTTGTTCTTGAAGATCGGTACTAATATACTTCTCCTCCATTCTTCAGGCATCTTGTTTGACCGGAAAATGAGGTTAAAAAGTATAGTTAACCATACTATCGCTCTGGCACCTAGGCATCTCCACATCTCAATGGGGATACCGTCAGGGCCCATCGCTTTACCTCCCTTCATCCTCTTCAAAGCCTCCCCGATCTCTGCCTCCTAAAATCTCCTCACGAAACGTCTGTTGGTATCGTCAAATGAGTCATCCAACTCCAAGGTAGGACCCTCATTCTCCCCATTAAACAACTTGTCAAAGTACTCTCTCCACCTGTCCTGGATCTCCTCATCCCTCACCAAAAGTTGATCCGTCCCATCCTTGATGTATTTGATTTGGTTGATGTCCCTCGTCTTCCTCTCGCGGATCATAGCCATCCTATAAAGTGTGTGCAAGACAACACACAAAATGTGTAGATAGTCATCATGGATTTTGATATTGCATAATTGTTTTAAGGGAAATCTTTGTCAGACATGTCAGTTGATCCAACCAATTCATTACATGACGGCCATCTGTCACCACCAAGAGTAATTCAGTTTGGAATGACCAGGAAGCTATCTGTTGATCAGTTCGACCCTAAACTGTAAGTCCCTTCTGTTTTTGTTCTTGATACCATGTTACACGGTTGGTTATATCTTTTTTCACTCTTGATGCAAATTATTAAATTAACTTGCTGCTTTGTTTGTGTTTGTATTATTTGGCAGTCGGCAAGTCCTTCGAACACGTCAGTTCTTCCATTCTCACAAAGGACAGGTGTTGAAAATTGTGTACCTCTTCTCATATATTATCTGGTTCCCATCCTATACATTTCTATAGATCTTGACTGTGTAGGAGGAATAGAATTGGGTAGAATTGGATGGTTTGCATTCAACCTCGCAGGTGGTATACATAGAGTTGAAATGACTTGGGGGAAGAAGCCAAAGGTAGAAGTCAACGATCTAACATGCCCCTGCAGTCTAAAGTCTAAACGGTACTCTATGGGTGTGTTTGTTTCAGCTTCAGAATCAGATGAATCAGTTGAATCAGGTGAGGAATAGTGAGAGAGGAATAGTGAATAATCAGTAGAATCAGCAGAGAAAGAATCAGAAACAAACACACCCTATATAGAGAAGAAAACCAGCAAGTAGCTCATGCAAGATGGTAGCCCTTTGTGTTGATGTCGAGGTAGCTGAGTGTGAGGGCGGAGTAGCGATGGTTGAAGGTCTTGTGCTTAAGATTGCCATGACGATGTAGTCATGGTCGGGTTGCCAATGTCGAGGCAGTTGTTACGAACCTGAGGTTAGAGAGGATATCAGGAAAGCAGAAGAGCAACACTCCCTTAGTGGAGATAGCTGTATATATGGAGAGAGCCTCGTATGGGCCTATAGTACATGGATCTTCGTACACTTAACAACGGTCACACATGGAGCCTTGGGATCAAAGAGGCCATGGTGAGGCAGTTGTCATGCAAGGGATGACGCCGAGTTTGACATAGTTAGGACATGAGAGATGAGATAGGAAGGGTTGATACAGTCAAGCCGCCATAGTAGAAGCAAAGGCAGGCATGTGCTATGTTGAGGATGAGAACATGCACTGTTGTTGCCAATACTAGATGTACAAGGGAAAGGGCCCAACCATGCGCTAGAAGAGAAGGCCTTCATGACGATTGTGGGTACCTCTTCTTTGAATTGGATCGACGAGACGAGGAATCGAAGGGTTGGATGGCAGTGCGGCTGTGGTTGAGGCATTTTTTTACCGAAGCTGTGGTTGAGGCGTTGGGACTCGATATTTAGCTTGTGCGATAGGAAAAACGCTCGACATTCATGCGGTTCTACACTGTGCGGCAAATGAATCTGCTATGTATGCTAGGTCTAGGCTATGACGTGGACCGCCCAACATACCCTTGTATGCTTGGTTTAGACTATGACGTGGCTCACCCAACATACCCTGTGGGTCTGCCTTTACCTACTACTCAGAGAAGATGAGCTTAATACTCGATGACAGGTATCACTAGAGCGAGATGGAGCTCGCACAATCGGTTCACTAGACCCAATACGCGCGTGGCGGGTTGACAATGGAAGAAGTTGGTGGTTACTCCCAATCTACAATGGTGGTAACGAATTGGCAATGAAGATGTGTTGATAGGATGACCAACACGAACCAACAATGAAAATGTGCTGATAGGATGCCCAAAGAGCGACACATGAAGGTGTCTCCTCAGCATTGCATGCCCAGCCTCCCAATCTACAGTGGTGGTGACGAATTGGCAATAAAGATGTGTTGATAGGATGACCAACACGAACCAACAATGAAAATGCGCTGATAGGATGCCCAAAGACCAACACATGAAGGTGTCTCCTGAGCATTGCATGACCGGCCTAGTCACTGGCCGAGGAGTCGACTGCCTAGCCTAGTCATACGGTGGAGAGATAGAGACCAATGTAGTATGTTGGAGGAAATATGTGCGAGGTGCCGAGGTAGAGACGAATATAGTCGAGTGCCTAGCCTAGGCAACCTGGATCAATGATGGGGATATAGATACAACAACAATAGGGCCAAAGAGTTCGTTGGTAAGCATTGCCACCTAAGTTGTGTGCCGTGAAAGCGGCGGGCCCAAATGCCTAGGTGCAAGATGCCTAATGGTGGGCGCGGCAATTGGTGACCCAGTCATATGGCGGCGGCACGAGAGGGTGGGCTTTGGTTGGTTTTGGCCTCCAGGCATGGGTTGCTCGATGACAGGCACAAATCGACAACTTGGCTGACATGGAGGGACCCAATTGATGGGGATAAACCCAGTTAAAAGGGTAGGTAGTGAAGATGGTTAGATTCGCTCACCGGTGTTAGCGCTCCAATTTCCATGGTGTTCAAGCTTGGGGGTGATGGAGCATGCTGATGGGCACAGTTTGGCCTGGTCGCCATGTATTGTATGAAGCGTATCCTAACCCATCTGCCAATAGAGTGGTGTGGTACAACACACAACTAGCTACATGTAGTTGGAGATCTAGAGGCATGGTGGTTGCAGCCCCAGTGACGAGCATGGGCACGAGGTATGCGTAATCATAGTTACTACAGATGCGTATGAAACGACGTTCTGAGTCCCATGAGCGGTCGTCCGAGACGTAAACGGAATCAATAAGGGACGCTCTCTAGATGGATGGCAGGTATAGGGGACATCGTCGTATTAGTTGTCGAGATATCTAGAGGTATCAAGCATGCGAGAGCCACAATGAAGGGAACAAGGTAGAAACGTCGAAGATGGTGAGGGCTATAGCCTTCTCAGAGTCTGAGAGATCGGGGTGGTGCATGCCTCTACTTCCCAAGCAAATTGACAGCAGAGAGAAAAGTTGGGTGAGGGCAATTTACTAGTCGTAGTTCCGAGCTGATGATTGTCAGTTAGGAATTTTAGACGGTCGTGGCGTCTCTATGATGCCAAGGATAGAGAAAGGAACGAGAAGGTGACTGGTGGCGATTGCAAGCTATGTGCCTACTGGGGATTTAGAAGGGTTAGGGAAAGTCATGTTGGGCCGCCAGGAGATTAGCCCAACTAGGATGGGGTGGGCCAAACTTGTTGAGGAAAATGCCCAAGCTAAATATGTTCTATCAAATACCTGGAAAGCAAGATATCTATGCATGGTTCGTCGATGATGGCTTTGATGGCCAATGTCTCAATGAAGCTGTATGATTCGTCGTCATGGCAGATATCGATGATCTATCGAGAACATGAATAGCTCGTAGCTTGATGCGATCAAAGCTTATTCGATCGATTGGACAACCTCAGCGAAGCCAAGTATCCCCCCTCAAGGGAGTGCTTCATGGTAGAATCAGGCCTCAATGGCCATGATTAAAACAACAACTCAATCAGGGACATCATGAACGCCCTTGTCTCCTTCATGGCTACAAGGTCAAGCACCTTGCGAAGGACACCATGAGGAAACAGTACTCGGACACCATAAAAAACAATAAGGCTGCTCAAAAGGAAGATCCACCGACCGCTGACAACGAAGGAACAAGAGTATCGAGTTCCTAGAAGTGTGGGATACGATGCTTATATTTGGCGGGCCCAAGATCTATGAGTCCAAGCATTAGGGGAAGCTTATCGCTCGTGATGTCAACATCATCCTACTCTAGTACCAAGCTACCTCACATGGTCAGAGAAGTTGATCACCTTCGATAGGGACGATTACCCTGAACCATGTCCCCGAGTGGGGTCGCTTCCTTCTTGTGGTTGATACCATGGTGGGAGATGTTCAGACGAAGGTCCTAATGGATGGAGGGAGTAGCTTCAACATCCGCAGTCGGAATTCATTCGATAGGTTATGAATCCCTAGATCAGCACTCTGTCTGATGTGCCATTCCAAGAGTCATCCCCGGAAGGCGTGCTATGCCGCTCGGACGCATCGTGCTCACTGTCACGTTCAGTGACCAAAGCAACTTCAGGACAGAGAAACTCACTTTTGAGATAGTGGGCTTCGCTGGGTCTTACAACGCCATACTTGGGAGACCATGCTAAGCAAAGTCCATGGTTGTACTGAATTATGCCTTCCTCAAGCTTAAGATCCCAAGGCCCAAGGGCATCATCACAGTGCATGGCAGCTTTCAAAACACATACCAAGTGAAGTAGTCACTTATAACTACTTGGTGGCTCAGTGCATACTACTTGGTAGCATATTGTCACAAATGATCAATCAATTTGATGGGAAGGCCTGATATAGTGTTGGAGGAAGCATTTTATGATGTTTGCGAAGCTTGCTAATTGCAATTTTGTTTCCATGTCCAAACGTTTTGGGCCAGTTTTCAGCTTTTGCGTTATATATGCATTTATGCTTTTCATTCTGGTAATTTAATTCGTTCTCCTTGAGCATTGGTTCCTAGTATCATGTTAACCTGCCTCCAACTGTCCAACATGATTCATTCCTATATTTGCAATCTAGCTTAACCATCTCTTTATACATATTGTAGCAAATGACATTTGAAGAAGTTCTCTCAAATCATGATAGTGAAGACGAATTTGATGATGATGTTGCTGACTTCGAAGATAGAATGGTAAGATAGTGATAATCTTTCTGCTCTGTTCTTGCACAAGCATGAATATGAGCATATGCTACCGAGCCCAATTCATTCTGTATTACTGCAAAATAGTTTAGTTCTTATTTTTAACTTTCTGACTGAATGCAGATGCTTGATAGTTTCGATGATATTGCGAAAGATGAGAAGCATTTCATGCATATGTGGAATTCATTTGTTTCGAGACAGAGGTCAGTCCATCCCCAATATTTCCTCTTAATTTCTGCTATCAAGGTACATAGAAGTAAATTCACTTCCTCCTATTCCATGCCCAATATTCCTCTTAGTTTCTGCTATCACTGTAATTCTGTAAATAGAAGTGATTTCACTTCCTGCTACTTAAATTGTCTTTAGTCCTATGGCATTTTTTTTTTTGAAAGTATTGCCTTCTTTTGGTGAGGTCGCGTAGGTGACTTGAGTTATAGGGCATGTTTGGTTGCCCGCATGCTCGAACCTGCATCGTACTGGCCGAGACAGGCCCTCCATGGCCAGGCTGCTATCATGCAATTCCTTACTGTTTGGTTGCCTGGGCACAAGTAGCATGACTGAGCAGAGAAGTAGATTGGTTGCCTGGACAAAGGAGCCGGTCTGCACCGCTGCTCTCACATCTCATGCAACTCGCACGCCCAGCCTGCATCCCGCTAGTCTGGCCCCACAGAAACGCTCAATTACTACGTATCTCTAGAGCCTGGATGGGAGGGGAATCTTGCATGAAGGGAGCTTGGTTCAACATCTACGCCAACCAAACATACTGCTGTTCTCGCATGCGGAGAGCTGGCTTAGGGCCAATGCAGACAACCAAACATCCCCATAGAGAATAAATGTGACTAGATTTAGTATGTATATATGCAACACGTTTGTAACCTTGAAGATAGCTGTCCATCTTCTGGTTTGGATTAGGTCCAGTATGTTTTCTAGGGTTAAGAATATCTAACGTCCTGTTACTAGAAATTAATTCATGTATTTGCAGTATTCACTATGTAAATGCGATAGTTATGATCAAGAAGCATAAGTTTGTTGAGCTATGCACAAAAGAAGTGTAACGCTGTATTGCTGTATAAGTCCCAAAATCCAACTACCTGATTTGATAAAAAACATTCTTCAATTTGAAAAAACACATTCTTCAATTTAATGCCTTAATAATACTATGAATGTAATATTATGCGCTATTTGAGTGACACTGCAAACTTCCTTTTTCGGAATGTACCAACATTGTTGTCCTGTAGCAAACGTCCTTTTTTTCCTCTCAAATATGCAAGGGTGGTGTATCATTTTTGTGGAAGTTCAATTTTGAGCCCTCAAACTTTTGTTGAAGTCTGGATCCAGCCCTTGAACTCCAAAACTAGACATGTGCAGCCCTTAAATTAGTAAAACCGGACAACTTTGACCCCTGGCTGGTTTGAAAGGTAAAGGGACAATTGGTTGTGGGACATCATCAAAGCTTAAAATTGGCCGCCACACACATCCACTTTCGTTATTTTCTAGAAGGCATTGCGGTTTCGTGTAATTTGGCCATAACATATCGTATCTTTTATTTTATTATTTTTTACTGAATGAGGAGAGAGAGGTGAAAAAAATATCATTATTGCCCTTGCCTCTTTCTTTTACCTCACTCCCTTCTCTTTTTTTTCTTCTCTCCCTTTCTGCTTCCTTGCACGCCGTCTGCTGCCGCCTCCTCTACTGACCCTCCGTCCCGCGGGACGAAGAAGCTCCACGGGGAGGGCCATCGTAGCCGGAGCTCGTGACCCCGCGAAGTGGCGGCGACCGCGCAGGGACCGCATCTCCTCGGCCTCCGCCTAGGATGAGGGAGCTCGTACAGCCGGGGGAGATGGAGCTCGCCTCGCTGGGTGGGGGAGGCCGCCGGACTTGGAGGGAGCCGCCAGCTGCCTGCTGTGCCCCTGGGCGAGGAGACGCCGCCGGAACCCAGGACGAGGAGGAGCTCGCGCAGCCGGGGGAGGAGCTCGCCGCACTGGGGTGGGGGAGGCCGCTGGACTTGGGGGAGGGAGCCGGACTTTGGGGAGGAGGAGCTCTCAGCGTTAGGTAGGGGAGGTCGCCGGACTTGGGGAAGGGAGTCGGACTTGGGGAGGAGGAGCTCGCTGCACTGGGTTGGGGGAGGCCGCCAGACTTAGGGGAGGGAGCCTGACTTGGGGGCGGAGGAGCTCGCCGCGCTGGGGTGGGGGAGGCCGCCGGACTTGGGGGAGGGAGCCGCCACCTGCAGTGCCCCTGGACGAGGAGACGCCGCCTGAACCGGAGTCACCGAGACGGGCGGCCGCGGGCCTAGCGTCGCATTGCTGCATGGGTCGTGGGGCGTCCTCCGGTTGCGCGAGGAAGGGGTGACACCGGTCACTGGGTAGAACACAGGGGGCACCGTTATTCCTACTCCGCCGCGCCCTTGTTGCATGCGGGGATTCCCGTTCGCTCCGCCCCGGTTGGGTGCTCCAGTTCTTGCCGCCCAGGATGGCGCGTGCGGAGCAGCAGCCATTCTCCCCTGCTTGCTCACAACAGAAGAAGAAAGAGAGGGAGAAAAAAAAGAAAGAGAAAGAAGAAAGAGACAAGGGCAAGAATGGCATTTCCCAATCTTCCTTTCTCCTCATCCACTGGAATTAATAAAATAAGGGGTCTGGTGTCATTGGCCAAACTAAACGAAACCGCAATGTCTCCTGGCAAATATCGAAAGTGGAGGTGTGTGGCAGCCAATTTTAAGCTTTGGTGATGTCCCACAGCCAATTCTCTCTTGTTGAAACCAACAATAAATTTGTTCGGTTTTAGTAGTTTGAGGGTTGCGCATGTTTGGTTTTGCAGTTTGAGGGTTAAATCCATACTAAAATAAAAGTTCGAGGGCTAAAATAAACTTTTTCCATCATTTTTTTAAAGGTGAAATTGTCTATGAAAGAGTTATATAACAAGGGGTCCAAGTTGTAATTACTTTGGTCAGAGTATCTGCAACAGTTTGCCAATTTTCACTTAGCAAATATCGTGATTTGGCAACTTGCTAAAATATATGTTAAGTGAAAAATAGACTCTCTCCAAGAGTTTGCTATTTGGAAAATATAAAATAAAAAGCCGGCTAACGAAACGAAGAGCCCCGCTCAGCGAACGAAGAGCCCCACTAAGAAACAAGGAGACCCGCTAACGAACGAAGTGCCCCGTTAAACAATCTCTGTGATCGACGCCGGTGACAGAAAATTCTACCAGGATCGATCGCAATGTCATGGGCAACCTTGTCTCCGTGCTCGCGCACTGCGACGTCCGGGGCAGCGAGGTCATCCTCGACGATGACTCCCACATCCGCCTCTACGAGAACGGCGGCATCTCCACCGTCGGCGGCGTGCACTCAACGCTGGCGGCACCATGGACGTCGACGACATCGTCGCTACGATCAGGCCTCTGGGTGGGGGGTCGCAGATTTTTCCACCTATGCGCGGGAAGGCAGACGGAGAAGCTCGGGATCGCGATGAGGAGTCGAATACGCGCGTGGAAAGATAGCGTGCGGAGAGGTTCGATGGCAAGTTGCTAAAGATGGCAAACCTCATTTGGCAAACCGTTGGAGAGAAAAAAATTTTATTTTGCCAAAATTTTAAGAATGAAATGGCAAACTGTTGGAGATGCTCTCACTGGATCAAGCCAAAAACTTATTGACGTGAACTCAGAATGATACTCAATGTAATTTGAGCGAGTGAAATGAACTAGATGCCATGACATTTGACCTCAATCAGTTAGCTGACAAAAGAAAACACCATTGGATACCCAATTGTATCCTTACAACAATCGAAATGAAAAGAAAAATGGTTCAATCCTATTCACAGCAGTAAAAACTAATTTTGACTACATATTTGCAGTCACTCCTAGGGTGCAAAGGAGTGACCTTTAGGTGCACCTCCAAACCTCTTTAGTTCAAATATTTATACTACTTTTCAAAAATTTTAAAGAAGTAGTACAAATATTTGAACTAAAGAGGTTTGAAGGTGCACCTAAAGGTTACCCCTTTACACCCCTAGTCACTCCTATCGATATTTTTTTTTCTTGGAACTACAATTTAGTTTGTCAGATGCTGCAACATCTTTGTTTCCCCATGTCCTTGACCTATATGTCTGTATCTCTTTACTGAAAATGGAAGGGTAAATTGCAGGGTGATAGCTGACAACCATATACCATATGCCTGTAAAGCATTCTCCCAGCTTCATGGACAATTACTTGCACAAAGCCCATCGCTACTATGGTGAGTTTGTATGCATGGCTGCGGACTTCAGCAGGCATGCATTTTCACATGTTTGGGAGTACTGTTTTTTTATTGGACAGTTCTGGCTGAAACAGGTGCTGGAGGCTTTTTATGATCAAACTTTGGAACCACAATCTGCTTAATGGGAACACCATGAACGCCTGCAACTTGATTATTGACAGCTTCAAGAACGAAGGCTCAGACCCCAAGTGAAAACAACCGCGATGAACAACATTTCAAGCATGAACAATAATAAATTATAAACAAGCTAAACTTTTTTCAATGTACTGCATATTTATATTCAGTGGCATGGACATCTCATTTCCAATTTTCTTGAACATCATTGTACTTGCATGTATCGATCATAAAAGTTCATTACTGTTATTTACATGGAATACTTTTACATGAATCTGCCCTGGCTTTTAATAAACAGCACTTATTGGTTAGAAGGTTTTTTTTTCCCTTGCGGCTCAGTATCTAAAATTTAGGTACACTTGCAGGAACTTGTGCTAAAGGAGCAAGATTGACGCCTTGATTTGGCAGTCAGTGATACTATGCTCCACATGCGAAAAAAAATCCCCAATCTCAGCTGCGATCCACTGCCTCTTGCGCTGACACGTTCTGATTAAGCTCTTTTCAATTTCTAAGCCGAGAGACTCCAATGATGAGGAGGAACATGAGTGAGTATTGCGTTGGTTGGAATGCCGGCTGCTATGGCAGCGACAACTAACGTAACCAAGTCAATGAGCATCAGTGGCCCAAGTGGACCCTCGTCTAGCTAATCCTGTGCACGGGTCAATGAAATGGTAAACTTTTACCGTCAATTCTGTGCCATCCTAGCTATGCTGATGCTTCTCAGTCCCACAATCACACTGCTTTTAAAATCACTTGACGGTGTGTGGAATCAAATCAAAGATTGAGGATCTAGCTATTTGCAACCCCTGAAATTTTCGCCTTTTAACGATCAGTTTGAATAGATTCTGGATTAAAGCATTGGGTTAAAGCATAGGCAGAGCCTGGTTGCAGGCAAAGGACCAAGTGGAAATGAAGTCGACCAGCTCGGTGCAGCTGACCACTTAGCCCAACTAAGCTGGAGCCCGGATGTGCTACAAAACAGTGACGTTCTTCCTCTTCCGAGAGCAAATGTAATTTCAGTCAATCCTTTTTCCTTTTTCTTTCTGCTGTAAAGCACAATGGACCGATCCAGTCGACGCCATTGGCGTTGCCCTGTATACTAGTCAAACATTCTGTCAGTTAGTATGCTTTTGTCAAACACGACTTCATTTGTGTTCTACTAGTCGGTTGTATGTCGTTACCCTTTGAGCAAGCAAGTTGAATTGTTGTGACGTACACCGTGCGCTGTTACATGGTCGTGATGACGACGGAGCTGGGAGTGTAGTGTAGGGCAAGCAAAGACAGGACCGATCGAGAAAAATTCTCAACTTGGGAACACTACTTAAGGTTGAAATTAGTATAGGGGCTTAAAAAGCCGAGTTGTAGACTGCCAATCAAGTACTACTGGCTAGTATCCCAGATGATCTGTAACAATGCTCCACATGCTAGAGAAGTCTTCCAATCTTATAGTAGTATTCTCCATTCCACTGGCTCGTTGACACGTTACATGAGCTGTTGTTAGTATTAGTCTCTCCAAAATCCAAATCCAAGAGTGGAAGAACATGAGGGTTGGGGTGGTTGTTGCTGGAATGGAGCCAACATGCCATCAAACGATCAACAAGTGCTTGATTAGTGCACAACATATTACCCAAGTCAAACTGTGTCAGTGGGCCGGCTGAACTGCACTACTACCGTCATAGTATCTCTTCATGTGCACAAGTTTATTGGATAGATCCAGTAGTAATTAAGTGAGTTGATGGGGGGTCAATGCATAGACTCAGTGCATTAATTTATATTTACAAAGCAATCAAGTATTGTATATGCCTACTGTCAATTCCTCTGCTGTACATCTTATTTGGGAGTATGGCTGATCGATGGAAGAATAAGCCAAACCAAACCACATGTTTAAAAGTGAGGAAGAGTGAACTAGCATATGCAAGAATCAGGACCAGATTGAATGGAATTATGTGCAATCTTGTTTAAAGATGGGGAAAAACTCAGGGGAAAATCTTCAAAACTGTCAAGGAATTCCCATCTTGTTTAGCACAGTCAAGATTGGTGTCAAATGTTGAGGTGTGCATGGAAGCTGGTTGCACGCAAAGTCTCAGAAGAATGAATGGGTCTTTTCCATTTTGTTCTCCCAAGTATCTGACCACTTAGATAACGATAACTTCAAGACAGGCTGTCATTCCTTTTATTTAGCGAGAGGACGCACAACACACTGAGTCAAATTAGTTCTTTTTACCTAACAGAGCCCAATTCTGCTGATATATCTACTTGCGCACTGGCTCTGTTCACCACTTGCTTAGAACTTTACATACAATTGAATGCTTGTCACATTAAGTTTTTATAATTTCTGATGTAAATCTTTCAAGAATTGTAGCCACATACAGTACAGGATACAGCTATTAATTAGGTAGTTTGCCCTTTGAGCATGCTTGCAAGTGGCATGACTGTGATGTAAACATTGCTGTGATGACGGAAATGCGAGTGCAGGGCAAGTAAAGAGATGATGACGAGAACAAGTCTGAACCTGAAAACAATTTGTCTTCTTAATCAGATCAGGAAAAGAGCTGATGAAACCAATATATATAACTTAAACTGCAAAGTTAAAAGGGCACGTCCGGTCCAAGTTGCGCAATCAGGACGGCAGTTGCGGTACGTGGAATTTTCTTTCGCCCCTGAAGATCGCTCATCTACAGCATAAAAGTTACCCATGACAAGAAAATGTGGGAGCCATGTCGTCTTACCACCATCCCATTGGCTCTACCAAGCTCTACCAAAACATAATCTTATTTTTATAAATCGTTGAAAATCTCTCATGATTTGAGTGATATTCTTTAAAACCAGATCATGCCAAGTTCCATTTCCGGACGAGAGAGAGAGAGAGAGAGAGAGAGAGAGAGAGTAGCTAGGGGAGTGAAGCAGTTGTTGCTTACACTTACACCATCTCCACTACCAGGCTACTAGTAGTCTAGTACACACCACAAACAACACACACCACACAGTAAAATATAGTTGCAGCTTCGAAGACAGGCAACAGCCAGAGCTGCAGCTGCTACCTCTTTACAAAAATAGGAGTGGGACGCAAGCAAGCCAACCAACCTCTGACCTGAACAAAACTATAATTCGAGTGCCAACGGTTTTACACGGTATCTCAAATGATTAAAGATCACTCATTTCCTCTCATTGACATGTAGTAATGTTTGGATCATGGCATGTATGTATGATTAAAGGGGGTCATGGCCATGGATGGGGTGAGGTAGTGTGTACAGTTGAGGAAACGGTTGTACTGAATGCTTGACCTGCGGTAAAAGGAAGAGCTAATTAGGTGCCACACTAGTCAACCTAAGGTAGATTGTTCGCAAAAAAAATGTCACTAAAGGTAGATAATGCAAATTACAAGATGTATACTCTAATTAATCTACCCATGTTAAATTGAGAAAATATTTAAGCCGATAAATGTGAATAATGCGATCTTCAAAAATATCCAAAGCATAATTGATCCACACTAACAAAAAAAATACAACTAACAGATTAATGCAAAAAAAAAAGATTTGATTATACTTAACTTACGTTCTAGGAGTTCATTTTTATACTGTGACTGCGACATTTATGAGAATATTACTTCAATCGCTAATTGTGGATGTTCCATTTTTTAAAGAAAAAATTACAGTATGGTTACATATATAAAGCGAGGAAAAATATAAGGCAGTTGAGAAGCAGAGCAGAAGTAGGAAAGAAGAAAGCAAATCTATTTAATCGTTTTTTATTTTAGCCTTTGCTCCATTTCGGAAATTAACAAAGGAGTCGGTACAAAAGAAGGTGCAAGAGACAACAAAGTCTCCTAATGGATTGAAAGAGAAGTGTAGAAATTTATTTTCAGGTCTAGGGTTCAAGCCCTAGCCTTTGCACATTTGTGCAGGGATGACTGCTGGCTATTTTTCCTTCCCCAGACCTCGCAGTGCGGGAGCCTACGGCACTGGGTACGTCCTTTTTTTTTTTGAAATCACTTTCTTTTCTCTTCAAGCTAAGCCTCCGGTCCTCTACCCTTACCTTTTGTTTCTTCAAGCATGTCCCCTAAACCTTTATGCTCAAACTGTCAAACAGTGCACTAATAAGCTAATTTCACTCTAGCCGAACAGTGTATTGATATGCTAACCTAATCTCATGGTAGTTATTCAAGGATGGAATTATGGCCTCAACCACTCCCCACTAACTTTTGCTTGATTGAATTGCATATATAGGCATTACATACTTTTCCCCAAAAAAAACCTTATTTTTTTAAAAGAAAAAACAAAAATATACCTTTGCACGTGATGATCAACTATAGGTAATGCATTTGTAGTTGCAAGGAAATTAAACCTGCATTCTATACTCTCATGGATAGTCTGATCCACAGATGGAGCCCTGCCTAAATTTACACAATTAATATCAGGCATAGCATAGATATGGTCGAAGTAATATGATATGTCTGCCTCAGCTGCATTGTTTGCTTGTTTGCAAAACGGTATCTCTTTGTGGACTCATCAATCAATAATAATAAAATAAAAGGACGGAAAAGGATTGGATTGCAGAAATATCCAAACACATAGCTTTTCATCGGAATTTTCATCTGTCAGTGGCACATTGGACCTCAGCTATTGGCCGAGCAGGACACATCCACATTGCCAAGGGCCAAGGCAAGAGATGAGAGACGAAAACTCATTGCCCATTGCCATTGGTGACTGGCAGCAAAACTGCTGTGAATTCGAAATGTATAGCGAATTAGCGATCGTCAACAAAGGTGGCGACACCGATCAATCTGTGCTAGGAATAGAAAATTTTGATAAAAGCAACTTGTGTGCGCTGAGCAATTTGCATACGGGGGGAATTAAGCATAAATGGGATGGAAATATAGGAAAATGTCAATAAACTAAAGGACCACATTTGACAGTAATGTGCAGGCACACCTGATTAAACACACTGCTCACTTTCGACACAGTCCAAAGTCGTGACACTTTTAGTTAGACACTCACTAATTAGGTGGCAGAGCAGCCAGTCTTGAGTTTTGGTGCCCATGCACACAAAAAAGGACACTAAAAGATACTGGAACCAAAGTGCGCTGTCTCACACACCTCGATCTGGTACCATAAATCTCATCACTCAAGGCATCATGGATTACATTATATTAATTATAATTGGAATAATATCTTTAGGCATTACAAAATTCCTAATATTAAAACTTAGTAATTTTCTTGTAGTACCAATATATTTAAAAGCTCTGTTGGACGGTACCAAAAGAAAAATGCCTTCCAAATGAAAAGCATACTGCCTACACCCCAAAATAAAAAAAATGTTGTGTAGGGTTTGTGCTGGTCAATTTTTCTTTAACTTTAACTAGATTTATAAAAATATTAATAACATTTTTATTTCTAAATAAATTTAGTATATAAACATGATTAATCTAATAATACCAATCTTTGTTGTATCATAAATAAATATTAATATTTGTATGTATTTAATTCAATTTGAAAATATTTGATTTTTTGGAATGACATTCTTTTACAGGGCAGAGATCAAGTACCTAGGAAAAGCTCTGTTGGATAGTACAATGGTAGCAGTGTAGCAGGCTCCCCTCAACCAATGGCAATGCCAGTGCAAATGCAAATGCAATCCCCATGATGATTAGTTTATGGGCACATTGCCAGCCATGAGCCATGGGCATATGTCAACCTCCTAAGTCCTAACTTTCTCCACCTCCCTTCCCCTTGCCTTGTCTTGTTGACATAGCATCCTCTGTGGTGGCCGGTGGTGCTGGTGGTGTGGTGTCTCCGTGTACGTCTGTCATTAGCATCACATCATATCCTTCACAGGAGGCAAAGCAACGCACCGCACAGCACAGCGCAGTCGCAGCTGCAGCAGCGCCATCCCTTCCCTTCTCCCCAAGCATCACCAGCTACCCGTCTTCCCCTCTCCACGCTGCCTGCTTCCTTCGTCGAACCTCGCTCTCCACCAATCCCTCCCCCGACTCCGATCGAGGTCGAGGCCGGTGCCATGGGCGGCGGCGGCGTCGTCGTCCTCCAAGAAGAGGAGGCTGGCACGCCGCCGGCCATGGTGGTGCCGCCGGTGCTCGTCAAGGGCAAGCGCAGCAAGAGGCAGCGCGTGCACGCGCCGCCAGTCGTGGTGACCGCGCCGGCGGCGCCCGAGTGGTCCTCGTCCGCCGCGGACGAGGCCGCGTCCACCGGGTACTGCGGCGGCGGCCTCACCGAGGAGGACGAGGACATGGCGCTCTGCCTCATGCTCCTTGCGCACGGGGAGCCAGCGGCGGCAGCCAAGGTGGACGATGGCGGCGGGACGACGACAGCGGCGGCGGTGGTTGCGGGCAAGGAGGCCAGAATCAGGTTCCGGAGCCGCCGCCCTGCTGCAGCCGGCGATGGCGCCGGCGCTGCTGCTGCCTCCGGCGAGTACGTGTATGAGTGCAAGACGTGCAACAAGTGCTTCTCGTCTTTCCAGGCGCTCGGCGGCCACCGCACCAGTCACAAGAAGCCACGACTGCTGCTTCCTCCGGTGCCGCCGCCACCGGCATCGCAGCCGGCCCAGGAAAAGGATCACCTTCTGCTGGCCCCTGCCCCTGTCCCTGCAGCCGCGGAGCCAGCTGACGCGTCGCCGCCACCGCCGCTTCCGCCGACTCCGACCCCGGCCCCGGCTGAAGTGACCGCCGATGCAACAGTGCTCGCGATCCCGGTTGCCGCCGCCGCGCCAAAGCAAGAACGACAGGACGCGGTCGCCACCGCCGTTCCCGTCGCCGTTCCCATCGCCACGAGCAGCGGCGGCGGCGGCTCCAAGCATCCGCGGGTCCACGAGTGCTCCATCTGCGGCGCCGAGTTCGGGTCGGGGCAAGCGCTGGGCGGCCACATGCGGCGGCACCGCCCGCTGGTGCCGGCGGCCGTGCGTGACCGGGACCGGGACGACGCGCACGCGGACGCGCCCAGCAGGAAGGAGAAGAGCCTCCTGGAGCTGGACCTCAACATGCCCGCGCCCTTCGACGAGGCCGGCGAGTCTCCGGCGGCGCTGACGTCCCCACGCTTCGCTTTCGCCGCCGTCGCTGTCGCAGAGCGGCCTCCGGCGGCGCCGCTGCTCTTCCCGCGCCACACCGTCTGTCCTGGTTGACTGCCATTACTAGTTACTAGTAAACACAACACACCAATTAGCTGCCTCCTCTGCTTCTCACCTCACCTCGGCATCATCATACACAATTACTGTCAAATATTCTTCTTTTTTATTTTTTGGGCTATTTTTAGTTTTCATTACATTATTTGTTCATGTTCATTAAAAAGATTGGGCATTTGGAATGGGAGATGTGAACTACAGGTACAGAAACAGAGATATGTTTGAGATTTGATCCTGTGTGATTAAAAATTCTATTAATTGATTCATTAATTTAGAATCCTTTCTTCTTCTTTTTTTCCTTTCCTTGTTTCTCTATATATATCATCCCAATTTTTTCTCTACTTATTGTTACTAGCTAGTGATTGCTTCGAAGTATCAAAATTTTGTATTTTCTCATTGGATGATCAGATCAGATCAACTGTAATTTGTATTTTTCTTAAGTGTTGATCGAGTCAAGATGTGATCAACATTGCCAATTACCATGCCAGTGTGTGTGATGAGATGAATGTGAACTGATGATGAGTGCAATGGAGTGTACAAAGTGGCAAGCAAGAGAGAGAAGCAGAGAGAGCTGGAAAAAGGTTGGTACTAGCTAGGCATTGTGCTCACGTAAAGGGAGTGATCTCCCTCCCTACTTCTCTCTCTCTAGGTGTTTGTGTGCTGTTGTGTGGTCCCTATTGGGTGGCATGTGTGTGTTGCTTCTCTCTCATCAACTCCCTCACTCACTCACTACTACTCTCTGTCAGCATCATCGCCGTCGTAATTAACATCTAATCTTTTTTCTTTTGGGGGG
>CM041642.1:42068385-42096602 GCA_023333625.1 Bothriochloa decipiens | reverse complement strand
CTGCTGGAGTGGAGCTGCTCCTGCTGCCGGTGGCGAACATGACGCCGAGACTGAAGAGTGAGTGAGTGAGAGGCCTCCCTCAACCTCAACTCTCATGCCTTAATTCCAACCATCTCTCCTCTCCCACGTTTTCTTTTCGTATATATTGCACATTATTGGCCCTCCACTGTTTCATTCATCAATATACTAATATGTAATTCCAATCATTTTCCCATTAATGTGCTTTCACGGTGGTTATTCACGTATTCTTTTCATGTAAATATTAAGTATAGCAATATATTGAATACTCTAATCTAATTAGAAGAAATAACGAAAATAAACATGCTGTCGTCTCAAGTTCTGGCCGGACCGTCAGACTGCTACGATACCGAGGATACGTCACAATGGTTAGGATGTCATATCCATCATGGATGAAGCCTCGAGGACTTTGGTTACTTCTCAGCCACGTGCAAATCTCTTCGTATAGGGTGTAGATCTAGTTTATATACTAGGGTGTGTGTGAGGTATTGAGTTAGTGTATAAATTCAGATACTACAGCTTGTACAGAAGTGTTAAGGCTCAATAAAAAACCTCCAATCCAACCGCACAGCAGCAGGAAACCAATATAAAACATGTGAGGGACTATATATGTGATGAGCACACACCTGCTGCACTGCACAGCACGTCGGTGGTGTGTAATCTTGCTTCATGATCCTCATTTCATCAGTAGGCCTTCATTTTCGATCGGTCACCAACGAATTAAATTAAATTAAATCTCCATGTGGTGCTTCAATGCTTAGATAGTTAGATATCATCATTCAGGGTTGACAAATTTAAACGCCGTTGCAACTTCGGTTTCGCAGACAAAGACAACCAGTTTTCATCCATCTGCGCCCAAGCTACCATTACAGCTAAGCTAGCGAAGAATTAAGGCCGTAATAATATTTCGATTCGCGACTGTTTTTTTTTTTAAAAAGGAACTTTTTGTTGTATTAACATGCTGTTTCTAGCAAAAGTTAACAGGTTTCACCAGAATTCGATCTTCTGAACTTGGGATGTTCCGAGTCATGTGCTTAAGTTCCGAGTCATGTGCTTAACGAACTCTTGATCGAGCAAAATAAGCCTCACAGAATTACGACCTGCCTATTAGTTATTTATGTTAGAGTGCGCAGCGGAATATGGCCCAGCTCGCGCGTCTATGAGCTGATGGCCCCTAGGGCCCAGGTCTACCGGAGCCCATAACATATCCAGGCCTTAGGCCTAACTCAACCTAAAAGACTAGCCTGATAGGTGAGGATTGCCCCCGCCTTATATATTGTGCTCCTCCACCATCAATTACCAATATGGAACTAAATTCAACAATCTCTTCCGTCACACATTGGGCCCAACTCTTCATATCACACTACCCCGTGTGTCCTCCAGAAGATGTTATCCAGGCCCCGAGTCCAACGCTCCATATCACACGCACAACCCCTGTGTATCCGCGTGATCTCCGAGACGTTAACGGGCTCCCCCGTCATCGTGTGACCCTTGAGATTTTCCAGTTTTTCGACCATGGGCTCCGATACCACTTATTAGAGTGCGCAGCGGAATATGGCCAAGCTCGCGCGTCCATGAGCTGACGGCCCCTCGGGCCCAGGTCCACCGGGGCCCACAACATATCCAGGCCTTAGGCCTAACTCAACCAAAAGACTAGCCTGATAGGTGAGGGTTGCCCCCGCCTTATATGTTGTGCTCCTCCACCACCAATTACCGATGTGGGATAATGGTTTTGCTTACTTGGGAGATGGTTCAGGCTATCTTGCTGTAGGAGTGGGCAATATCAAGTTCAAGTTGTGTGATGGTAAAGAGATGCTGCTTAAGGGTGTGAAGCATGTGCCGGGGCTGACAAGGAATCTAATTTCGCTTGGTTTATTGCATAAAAAAGGCTGGTTGTATTAGGCTGTACCTGATAAGAAGACCTTGAGAGTCATGCATGGAGACAAGACGGTCATGATTGGTGAGAAGTTAAGTGCACACCAATACAAGCTAAAAAGAAGCGTTGTTAAAGGTGAAGTCATGGATGGCAATGCAAATATGGTGATGTTCTATCCTGACGGTGATGCGGCTGTGCGATCAGCCTCATCAGGTCGTTCTATATGAGCAACGAAGGAGATGGCTCAAGTCCGGGTACATAAAGGTTCACGCATAGACGGCTTCAAGGTGGCGTGCATATTCGCCAAGGTGGAGTTTGTTAGATATGTGTCGAATATGTGTACAAGTTGGTTACGTTAGACTTGAGTTGTATTAGGGACTAGGATAGAGTTATAGTCGGACTCTATGTCCTAGGGGCCATAAATATGAGGTCACCCCTGCTGTAACCGTGAGACGATTTAGCGGCTAGTTTGGGTGACGGCAAGGCCGCGGGATCGTCCTGATGCCGGTGTAGCTGCTGTTTATGAGGAGGAGCGTTCATAGTCATTGCTCCGAGGACTAAATCCAACAATTTAAACACGCATCTGTAGGGATCGATGTGATTAAGATGTGTGGCAAGTGATAGTGAATGGCACATGGAACCTAACAACACTAGTTTTTTTCTACCTAATTCATTCATAGTAGTATATATAGGAACTCCATCACTCCCCTAGTCTAAGAAGTATACACAACATGCAAGCTGCTGCCTGCAGCTGCATACGCCTTCACCTACCGTACTGGCAACACACTCTGTTCACAGTTCATCGTTACTCCATGATTAACACCAAGTCTTCAGTCTTCTCTATTTTATTTTAATTGATTTCTCAGATCCCATCCCCTGTTGCTCCTTTTACACAAGACAAAGGATCATGATTCGCGCTCATTCTCGAAAACTGTCAAGTATTTCCAGCAAAGCTAGCTGGCGATAAATAAATTTTCATCGTTTTTAAAAATCTTGCTAGTACACTATTTCCATAAATTGGTATATGTGTTTTCCAATCTGCTTTACACCACCAGAATTTTCAGTGAAAAAGAAACTATTTTGTTAAATAAAGCTATGTTGCCAGTATATAATCTATTAAATAAAAACGTAAAAGCATTATTTCCTTGTTCTTTTTTCACCAATATTTGTTCATGGGCACAGGGGGCTAAGGCCCCTCCAGTTTCCTCAAAATCAAAAATGTTGTTCATGGTGTAAATGATAACTGAGTAGAATGTGTAGTGTTTCTCCTATGTTGAACGTTTGTGTAGCTAAGATTAAACCATCAGGCAATGAACTATATATTTCACTAATGTTTGTTTCAAAATTTCAAAATCCACACAGTTTTTTCAGTATAAACAGATGAAACAACAAGTACACTGTACAGAAGATAGCCCTTGACCTCAGGGCAAAAATGAGATTTGTTTTCCCATTCTATCTAAAAATGTTATTATATATTAGACACCCGTTGACCTAACACGTTCCGGCTGTAGAATAGAATCCCTCTGCCTGCCTTATGTCTCAAGCTCTTACTCTTCGGTCGCAGGAGTATACAAATAAAAGCCATTCATGTTGCTTTCTTGCACATCCTGATCAAAGAGTTATAAGCGTGCAACTCATGTAAGTACTGCTGGTTACGTACCTTAATTACCTATGCATGCGTGATGGCATATCGAAAGATAAACTTCCACTTGCTTCATTTTTATATATATGCTGAAAGAAACTGTTTGCTATGACAAATCACCAAAAAGAATAAACTTCCACTTGCTTCAAGTTGAATTGGTGAAACTGCTGTGAATCACCAAAAAAGTTTGACTACTGTTTGGGACGAGATCATAGAGAATCACCAGAAATTCAAGGGAGTGTGACAGTGTGTGTTGTACTAGAAAAAAGCGGTGGGTGTTTGGCCCAAGTTGAGTACAGTAGTAGCTAGATTAAAGTTAGAGCCACCAACTATACATATAAAAAATAATTAAGAAAAAAAGCAGAGGAAGATGTGCATCATGTGTGTGGCCTGATGAGCGAGAGAGGAGCGAGTGGTAATGGAGTGGAGTGCTTCTCACTCCCAGCAAAGTGGACTTCCCTTCCAGTGGCAATAAAGTAGCAGCTAGCGGCCGGGTCCACCTGCAGACACAGAGCACAGGCCACACACCTCACAGGCTCCCTCCACTTGACACGCCCCCGTCCCCGGCCGGTAGTTAGAGATCGTTGGAACCTACTGCCCTGTGGGGCCCGCAACTAACTGCCCCGTTCAAGCATCCATGCCACCTCAGCTCACCTGCAAATGCTATGTACACACACCATTTGGCACAAACGCAGCACAAGAGTGGTCGGTGTGAGTTACGATGGTCCGGCTCCGGTACTGGCCGTAGGGTGAAGTGTCATTAAAAACTATATCTACCGTGAGGTCCCTGCCAGGAGAGGGTTTCTATGTCGGTAAAAAAAATTTGACCCCTCTGATTTTTCATCGTGTGGACGTCGGTGTTACTGTATTTACGTTGAGCAGCACATCTATATAAACAAAAAAAACCGGCCTTATCTCTTTCTCCCTTCCCTTCCCCTTCCTCCCGTGCTCCTCCAGGAGCACGCCGCCACCGCTCGTGCCCCGCCCCGTCGCCACCTCTGCACGCACCTCCCCTCCCCACTCCTCCACTCTCTCCTTCCTCTCTCTCCTGATGTCCCCTCGCTCTCCTGACGCAGGGCAGGGAAGCCCATGACGCAGCACCGGCTACGGCGGGCCCCGCCACTGGCTGCGGTGCGGGCGGAGCGCACCCCCGGTGCCGCGCAGCCGGCGAGCGCGCCCACCTGCGCTCGGTATGGGCGGCGCGGCGGCGCGGGGCTGGCGGGAAGCGGCGCGGTGGCCCCCTTTCCTCTCCCTCTCCCTCTCCGTCTCTCCCCATCTCTCCCGACGCAGGCAGGGCGGCGGCGCAAGCGAACCTCCACGGTGGGCGGGCCTTGGCGTGCTAGAGGCCACCCTTCTCCTCCTCAACGCCCCCCACACCCGTACAGTGATGGCGGGCCCCAGTGCGCCAGCGGCGCTTGTTTAGGGTTTCGCTGCTATGTCAGATGTCACCGCCCGTCACCGGCATGTTAGCCTGGCGGCCGGCCCTAGCTGCGGCAACGATAACGGCCTTGGGTTTCTGGTTCATTCTCTTCTTGGCTTCTTCCAGGTTAAGCAAGATCGTCCCTCTTTCTCTTCTGATTTGCATTAGAGCTTGATGGATTGATTCCAATCGTACAAGAAAAGGCATGTGTTTGGCCATACTTTCCATCCCCATCTCTATATTTATTACGGAAGATGAACAGATCAACACATCCGTTCGTTTTCTTGCTTGGGGATTGGGGAACACATGTCTACCTTTGATTTGCAGGATGTGATGTTGTCTGAAAGACTGTTGTTGTCCAAGGCTTATGCTTCTGTGTAATTGAATTATATGGATAGCCTGAGCATATGCCATTGCTGATGATGTGGTCAATCCAATTTAAACATATCACAGTGCCTGTGAGTTGCGTTCGATAAATTCAACCAATTATATGGATAGCCTGACCATATACCATTGCTGATGATGTGATAATTTCAGTTTGAACATATCACAGTTCTTGTGAGGTGCACCCGGTAAGTCCGGCCATATTGCTGTGCTATTGTTGCTTTGCCTTTTATGTTGACCATATTTGGATGCCAATTGTGCTGAAAATAATTTTATTCCCTTTGAATGGTGGCATGTAAGAATATGCAGGCATGGTTGCCACTTTTTCATGATATTTTGATTCTTATTTCAAGTGACCTCTAGCCGTATGTTATTATGATGAACGCACGGTCTTTTATAATATTTCTGTTTCTATTCCACCTTTATTCGGCCGAGGCATTTTGCTATGGAGTGACCCAAACCATTACATATATATGGTCCCTTTTTGATTGTCTCAATGAATTGAAGCACTGCAGCATATGACTGATGAGCTATTTCCCTCTGGTAAACAATCCAATTTTGTTTCATGCACTTCACTGCTATCTAGAAAAAAAAAATGATGTTGTGCAACCTTTATTCTGAGGCATTTGGCATATGGAGTGACTATAGTCATTTTTGGTGTCTTAATGCACTGAAGCACTTTGGCATATGCAATGATGAGCTATTTTTCCCTGCCAACAATCCAATCTTGTTTCGTGCACTTCACTGCTGTCTGGGAATAACAATGTTGTCCAAGCTTTATGCTTTTGTGCAATTGTGTTATTATACTAGGCTCTTATGGTCGATCGAGCCTTGTTTGTGGTTTTTTGTGATTTGACCTATGCTTGCTGTTACTTCTTTCCTGTGATGCATGTTACCAAGAATACAAAAAGGGTGAAGCCTTTGCAACTTATCACAGCCATAGTGGTCTTCGCATTGTTACAATTGCCTACCATGCATTTACCTTTCTAGCTTATAGCAGGTATATTTCCATCTATGCACATTCAGGCCTCTCAATTTATCGTCAATACGTCTCACTGCAATTATCATTGTTTGCGTGGAAAACCCAAAAATGGCAGCGTGGAAGACCAACGTTTACTGAGGAGCCCAGATCTGAAGAAGTGATGAAACCACCCAAATCGTCACGAGCAATGAGAAAGCAATGGTAAATAAAACAAATTCATGTTTCTAGGGTGTTTCTATTTTTCTTTGGTGGTGTTGAATATATTCTCACTTGACAGCTACTTTGATCGTTATCAAAGGTTAGTGAACATAGCAGCATGGAGATTTTCTTAAAAATGATCATCATCCATATTATTTTAAGAGATTCACAAAGATAAGAAACATGCTAGCTGTGAGTTTGCAGTACATTTATCCTGACTGACTCCAAAGTTTTAATTTGTTTGTTATCCCATTTGGTTAGCCTTGTCGTGAGTTTAGGTACCATGATTCAGTTAGTTTAGGATTAACTGTCTCCCACTTTGTCTTCATCTGGTTTGAGGTTTTGTCCTCGGTGTGTTGGTTAGTTCCAAGGTTACATATTTTGGTTCCTCGTTCCTCGCAGTTCCTATTATATTTATTTTATTTCTACAAACTTTGTCTCCATGTTTTGTAGCAATAATCAGGTATAATTGGCGTCAACGTACTTCCTATGCTCCTTCAGTTAAGGTACAGCTCCTCGCTCAGCCTCGTCGCAGTTTTTTTCTGTCTCAGTTGTCCTGATGTCGTAGTATACCTATTTGCATGCACAAAAATAGCAACAATGAATGTACTGCAATGTCCTTAGGTCTGGGGGAAGTGCTAGATAGGTATACATGGGGTTTTCATGAGTAGTGTTCTGCACGGTTCACCTTCTGTTGTTGGATAAGATAAAGCATATATATATATTCAGTTTTATACCGCATCGTTAAGAATTAGGGAAAAAAACACCCGCTTTTCTTGTGTAGTCAGTCTGGCAGGTCATTGGGGACAGTTCAATTGCTTCTTAGTCATCGTTTTGTTGTGATTCTTAGATTCTCAGTTGGATTCGTCGGATGCCTTCTTTTTCATGATGCAACTAAGGCAATTTTAGCAGGGCTCCTTCGTTTGTTTTCTCAGATTAAATTCTGCTCAAATGATAATTCTATAAGATCTTCCTAAAATAATGGTGTGCAGTTCTCCTGCGTTCTTGAGAAAAAAAAAAGGCAAAGGGTGTGCTAATCTGCTGTGGTCAGCAATAGATTTATCTACCAAGGCAAATACTTGATTTATCTACCAAGGCAAATACTCTTGCTCTGCACTTCATGTGGCTGCCTAAGTGCTTATCATGTTTCAGATTTAGAAACACAGCTATAAATGGCCTTCTTTTTTCTGTCTCAGTATTGATCAACGTATTCACTCCTGCAGCTTTTGTTTTCAGGGCCATTGGACCAGCGACCAGGTTGCGATATGAGGGCATGCAGATGTTGGATTCGGGCTCCCAATGAGAGGCTGCGGCTCCAAAGCACTGCAGCTAAGTGGACATTTTCAATAAAAGATGCCGACAAGATTTGTGGTTGGATGTCTATCTCTCTTAATTTTGCCGTCACACGTGCATTTTTCTGTTCACTTTGATACCTAAAATATGTTACATGACTTTGCTGATTCTCTATTCTTTGGACCTGAATGATCAGTGCTTTAATTAATGATGATGCTTATTCGAATTTTTTACTGTCACATATTCCATAAAATTCAACAGCATCAACCATCTAAGAAATTGCTGAAGAAACAATTGGTTGCATGAGCAGCTCGTGAATAATAATAACACAATAATGCGACATCAGTGCATACGAATTGCTATAAGCATCTATTGAATAATTAACCATCTTGTCTCATCTAGGGTGCCGAGGGGAAGAAAAATATATGGATGGATGTAACATCATACATCATTTATATTTTCTGTTTTGTCTACCCTAACTTAGTTGCCATCTTGCAATCTGAAACTGAAATCGATATAGTTTCTCTTTTGATTTTTATGTTGTTTGGTACCTCACTAGGTCTAAATTCAAAGCACCAAAAAGGTTTCCTGCCACTTCTTTCAGTACCATTATGACACTATCAGAGACGATGCTGATGGACATAAAGTTTGAAAGCGATTTCTGAATATCTGATGAACTTTTCGCAATCTACCTTCCAGGTGACAAAAGCTAACTTCCTGTTGCGTTGTCTTCTCGCCTCTCATTGCTGATGCCGTAATATTATTACAAATAGGGTACAAGAATGAAAAGTATTAGTTTTGTAGACTGATTTGGATTTCCTTATTAACTTATAAATTAGGTTTCAACCTGTTCCTGATGAATTTTCAACGACCTTGGTTGGAAACTTGCATACTATTGTTCTTCTCAAACAATAAGTTGGAGATATACAGCATTGCCAAAACAACACTCTTCTAATTTGTGGAACCATGATTCCTTCCCTGAAACGGTTACATTGTCCTTATATAATTTTTCTAACTGTGACAAGTTTGATTTTTTGTGGTGAAATTAGGAGTTGTTTAGTCAGGAGTCTTATGTACTGTTCCATAACTTATTGACAAGCACTAATTGCCAGGCTGCTTAATTTGGTTTCTCAATTCAGCTGGAGTGCACTGTGTATTGTTCTTTTGACTGGTTGCCAAATAGATGCTACTGAGTTTGGACAGCAAATTTGTCATCAATCCATTGAACCCAGTAGCTTCATATCCCTTCAGTGTTTCAGTCATCAGGAGTTGTAGAAGCTAAATAGGTACAACCAGCAGTTGTAGCTGGGCAAATATTATCTATGCACCTCACATCTTCTTTGTACTGTTCTGGAATTATGGCCAGCATGTACACCATGTTCTTGTGATACTTTGCACAGAAAGGTCAGATACCCTCTGCATCCGGTTCATAGTTTGCAGACACGTTATGCTCATACCTATGCGTATGCATAAGCATTTTCCCACCAATATTCATAGCTAAAATGTCTGTGCTATACAAGTTTTCACAGAGTATACATATTCCAATCCTTTGGCTTTAGCCTATCATATACTACCATCTATATTTGTGGGATGATTAGTCTTATGCGTATTTGTTTACATTATTTAATGTCCCAATGATTTTTCCCCTTGTATTAGCATCCAGGTATTCTTCGGTTTACATGAAAACTATATTTGCTTAGTTAATTGGTTTGGATATAGTGCCTATTCAGTAAGAAATATAGTGCACTTTAATTGGTATGCTGACAGATTTGTACTTGGTTACATTTCGTAGACCATTCATTACTTAAGCACTATGTTGTTACAATATCTGTGATTTTAGGGAAATAGGCTACATGGAAGGGCATCTTTTCTTTCCTCCACATCTACTTTTTTTGTGTGAAGATCCTTTAAAAAAAGGTGCGTACCCAGTGCCCTAGGCTCCCGCACTGCGGGCTATGTGAAGATCCTTTCTTCATTGTTTTTTCAAAGATCTTTTCCGTCCTTGCTTTGTGGTGGCTTCTGCTTACTGTTCCATTCCCCAGTAATACTGAGTTTCTAACAGAAATATATGCTCTGGCTTGTCATTTGTTCCCAGGTTCTGCTTACCTGCTAACTCGCAAAAAAAAAAGGTTCGGCATACCTGTTCAGTGTAAGGATATTGAGACAAGTTGAAGGACCGGATACGGCGACCAGAGGGGGGTGAATGGGAGCCTCAAATTTCTTTCGAAACTTTAGGTCCTCGACTCAGCAAACAACCCCAAGAGCTAAACCTCATAAGATGCGAGTGACACACGTGCTAATGGGTAGTAAGATATCCCACGCGAAGTCTTAGGCACAAAGGGAATCCCATGAAAGAAGATGGAAGCAAGAGCCGATCAAAACAAGCAAAGACGTGTGCGTATTTGCACTACCGGTAGTACTGGTATCACTACCGGTAGTACCGGTGAGGTACCGGACCAATCTTCAGACCCAGAACGCGATCGGAACGCACCAACCGGTAGTACTGGCGTTACTACCTGTAGTACCGGTGGTTCAAATCAGTAGTACCGAATAGAATCGCGCGACGAATTTGCACTACCGGTAGTAACACTGGTAGTAGCACCGGTAGTACCGGTAGTACCGGACAGAAACGCGCGGAAATCGTCCGGAACAAAGAAAATTCGATTTCTCGATCAAATCAACTCCGATTGCCAAGAAATTTTAACCGTAGATTCATAAGGTAATAGGGAAGCTACCTCTAAAAGGTCATGGCCCAATTTGACATGAATCAAGAGAAATTAAGAAAGGGTGAGAAAACTGTCAAGAACTCGCCATGAACACAAAATCACACCGATCTACTTGCTCGTGAGGAATTAGCTCAAACCCTTCGGTGGGATTGATCCTCTCACGTCATAGCTTGAATCAACACAAGAAAAACAAACTCAAACGGTGCAAAATCGAAGAAATCTGACCATGAAATCAGAGGGGGGAGAGGAACTTGGGATGAATAACTCAAGAACAACAAGAACACAAATTCATCATGAAATTCACATGAAGGTAAAAGCACAGAGGGCACGAGCACACTACGGGGTGCTCTTCCCACGAATAAATCACTACAAAAGTCTTGCAGTGGACCTCACACACTCTGAAATACTAGAGATTGGAAAATCCTAACACTGGAATGGGAGAGATGAAACTGAGTGGAGGCAGTCCCTCTTATTTATAGTCTTATTACACAATTCTACTTCTACCCCTAAACATTCTAAGAGAGAACCACCTAGCCAGGGGCATTATGGTCTAACTTGAGATTTTCTGATCCGACGGCCACCGCACCTCCTCATCAGTAGCCTTGCTCCGAAGCAATCTCCCCGATGCCGCCACGTGCCGTCCGTCCGCATCGGGACCTCCGCCCGAGTTTTGAGGCCCAAACCCGGAAAACCCGCCGCCGATGGTTTTGAGGACAAACCACCAAACCGCCCACGAGTATCATACCATGTACGCATCCCCCGCCGATGATTTTGAGGCCAAACCACCAAACCATCGCCGATAGTTTTATGGGCAAACCACCAAACCGTCCGCGAGTAGCGTAGCCCGTACGCGTCCCCCGCCGTGTACACTTGCTCTCGTCGATGTCCCAAATGTCAGCCACCGCGGCTGGCCACCCGGCCGTCTGGTCCCTCGGTCCAAGCCTCGCGTCCGCCTTTCACCGCAACCGGTCCGTTAGCACGGCACGGCCTACTTGACCTTCTCCCGACCGCTGCCACCGTCTCCGGACTCCACACCTGCACATCACGAAGCCAAGAGATATCGTTTCGACACATAACCCTGTGCCAGGGGATTAGAAGAACCACCAAACCAACCACACACCAAAGTGTTGGTATGTTGATAATCGCTCATCACAACCACAAGGGTGCTCCACAATGGTTATGTAAAAACCATGTGTTCACAATCTCCCCTTGATGAGTGCATTGTCAACACCAACACAAAGCTAGAGAAAACCCACTCAAGTGACTAAAAGCCAAAGAAAAGCTCAAAATGGGTCACTCACAATGAGCAAAGCAAAGCCAAAATCTTGGTCCCCAAAGACATAGGCAACGGCTCGACGCAACCAAGCAAAACAAGCTCAAAGCACCTGAAAGCAGCTAGACCCTCAAGACAGAGGCAAACGGCTCGACACGTCTAGCAAAATAAATGTGCAACTCCCCCTTAACAAGTGCATTAACCTCACAAATGCATATGAATGCACACTCTGGATTTGTGGAATCATTCTTCCCCTTGTTGGCAAATGCACTTATCAAGCTCTCACAAAAGAAGCTCCCCCTCAAATCATGCTATGAGATGCACAAGCTTCAGGAGTATAGCAAGTGGATTAAAAACATGCTCAAGTTGGTATGGTATATGTAGTACAGCAGACGCAAGACAAGGCCAATGCTCAAACTGATCAAATGAATGAAATATGAATCATAAGCATTTTGACCAATTTTAAGCATATCTCATAAAAGGTGTTCACCAAAGAGAATAGCACATAGCACATATAAGCAGGAAATCAAACTAGTGCTAGCACATATATACAAAAGTGAACTACCCTATATAACGATCATACATCATGTCTCAAGGAAGCACTTAACACTTGTAGCTTCAACAATGATCGAGTTTTACAGCGGATTACAAGGTTATTGTTAGACATGTGTATGTGAGAGGATCAAAATTGTCCGCCAAAAATTATATTATTTTTATCATGTTTTGCAACCACACCGAGTTCATACCTATGTGCAAGTGGGAAGTTGTCTCGTCACAAGTGGTTGAGGACTAGCACTACAATGCCCAAGTTCATCTCACTCGGAAGAATGAGAAGCAATCTCATGATATTGCCGTGGGACAGTAAAGATCCAACTCTAAACTATTTTCATAATACTTAACTTAGACATCAAGTTTTAGCATAAAGATATCAAGGATCCGAGCTAAGTGTATGATTCAAAAAATATGAGACATAGCAAGTAAAGCATAATATGAAAGCACATGGATTTCAACATATCCTACACATGCTAGTTGCCATCTCAAGGGTGAACAGTTTTTCAAGTTTCATCAAGTATTAAGCATGTTCATATTTTTAAAAACAGGCTTAGCTCATAACATGTATCAAGATGATCAAAAAGAGCCTAAGCTGCTATATAGCCATCATGTATCCATAGACCATATCAACAAGAACATAATCTTAATCAACAAGCTATACAAGTGAAGCTAAGCACATGATATATGATACATGATGATATGCAATGCAATATGATACAAAAGCAAAAACAAAAGCAAAAAGAAAAGAAGCCAAAGAAAAACTAGTGTACAAGAACAAAACAACCCTCATCTAAAAAGGGTAGCACACTCCCAACTTCCCTCGCAAGCGTGCAAACTGGGTTTGATCGAGAGGTTTAGTGAGGATGTTGGCTTTTTGGTTTTCGGTGCTGATGTGTATCAAGTCTATGGTGCCCTTCTCATAGTTCTCTCAGGAAGTGGTACCTCACCTCTATGTGCTTGGTTTTGGAATGAAGCACTGGGTTTTTGGCTACACTTATGGCACTGGTGCTATCACAGAAAAGAGGCACTCGAGTGAACTCTAAGCCATAGTCTCTCAAGGTAGCAACTATCCAAAGCAGCTAAGAACAGCAAGCAGCAGCAACAACATACTCAGCCTCATATGTGGATTGGGCAACAGAAGACTGCTTTCGAGAGGACCAAGAGACTAGAGAAGAACCCAAAAACTGACAAGTACCAGAAGTAGATTTTCGCTCAGTACGACAACCAGCATAATCAGTATCTGAATAACCCGATCAAAACAAACAAAGATGTGCCCGTATTTGCACTATCGGTAGTACTGGTATCACTACCGGTAGTACCGGTGAGGTACCGGACCAATCTTCAGACCCAGAACACGATCGAAACGCACCAACTGGTAGTACCGGTGTTACTAGCGGTAGAACCGATAGTACCGGTGGTTCAAACTGCTAGTATCGAATAGAATCACGTGGCGAATTTGCACTACCGGTAGTAACACCGGTAGTAGCACTGGTAGTACCGGTAGTACCGGACAGAAACACGCAGAAATCGCCCGGAATAAAGAAAATTTGATTTCTCGGTCAAATCAACTCCGATTGCCACGAAATTTTAACCATAGGTTCACAAGGCAATAGGGAAGCTACCTCTAAAAGTTCATGGCCCAATTTGACATGAATCTAGAGAAATTAAGAAAGGGTGAGAAAACCGCCAAGAACTCGCCATGAATACAAAATCACATCGATCTACTTGCTCGTGAGGAATTAGCTCAAACCCTTCGGTGGGATTGATCCTCTCACATCATAGCTTGAATCAACGCAAGAAAAATGAACTCAAACGGTGCAAAATCGAAGAAATCCGACCACGAAATCAGAGGGGGGAGAGGAACTCGGGATGAATAACTCAAGAATAACAAGAACACAAATTCATCACGAAATTCACATGAAGTTAGAAGCCTAGAGGGCATGAGCACACTAGGGGGTGCTCTTCCTACGAACAAATCACTACAAAAGTCTTACAGTGGACCTCACACACTCTAAAAGACTAGAGACTGGAAAATCCTAACACAGGAATGGGAGAGGTGAGACTGAGTGGAGGCAGTCCCTCTTATTTATAGTCTTATTACACAATTTCACTTCTACTCCTAGACATTCTAAGAGAGAACCACCTAGCCAGGGGCATTATGGTCCAACTCAAGATTTCCTGATCCGACGGCCATCGCGCCTCCTCACCGGTAGCCTCGCTCCGAAGCGATCTCCCCGATGTCGCCACGTGCCGTCCGTCCACATCGGGACCTCCGCCCGAGTTTTGAGGCCCAAACCCGGGAAACCCGCCGCCGATGGTTTTGAGGACAAACCACCAAACCGCCCACGAGTATCGTACCACGTACGCATTCCCCGCCGATGGTTTTGAGGCCAAACCACCAAACCATCACCGATGGTTTTGAGGGCAAACCACCAAACCGTTCACGAGTAGCGTAGCCCGTACGCGTCCCCCGTCGTGTACACTTGCGCTCGTCGATGTCCCAAATGTCAGCCACCGCGGCTGGCCACCCGGTCGTCTGGTCCCTCGGTCCAAGCCTCGCGTCCATCTTTCACCGCAACCGGTCCGTCAGCACGGCACGCCCTACTTGATCTTCTCCCGACCGCTGTCACCGCCTCCGGACTCCATACCTGCACATCACGAAGCCAAGAGACACCGTTTCGACACATAACCCTGTGTCAGGGGATTAGAAGAATCTCCGAACCAACCACACACGAAAGTGTTGGCATGTTGATAATCGCTTATCACAACCACAAGGGTGCTCCACAATGGTTATGTAAAAACCATGTGTTCGCACAAGTATGTGTCAGGGCAGGAGGACATATATTTTCTATCTATACCAGACATACTTGTCACCCACACTTCTGGCTTCGTTCTGATGAGTTCAAAGAGGCGCAACACATGCATCAGTAGCGTACAAATCCTCAAATAATATGTGCTTGCTTCATACAGGTTGTTTGATAATCTTAGCATATGCAGTATTTTTTTCCTGCCTAACTGCACTGAGTACCTCATTCTAAAATTGCGTTGCCGTTGTTGGCCTCCTGTGACTGTCGAGTTCCCATGCTTCCATACTCTACGCGCCTTAAATGTGTGCCTTCCTATTCGAAGACTTAGATGCTTAAGCTTTTCAGTGACGCTGATTCAAATCTGCTGCCTTTTCACTTTTCTGCTTTCGACAAATAGAAATTTATAGTGTTTATGCATGTAATATTTCATAGCGACAACTATTTTTGCCATCATTGGTTTATTTTCCGTTGTGGAACAGGTTAAGCTAGAGGATGAAACTTTTACATCTATATTACTTTGTGTACATATACTGATATACCCAGTCCCATTCTTCTGTTTCACTATGATAGCTACTCAAACTTGCTTCAAATTTGTCTACAATGAGAAAGTGTCGGTCACCATGATGATAGAACTGTTCCTCAGTTAACCTGTCATAAATAATCCTGCATTGTTAATCATGATCTATGCACTAGGCTTAATTATATCTTATGACATTGTAAGGTTTAGTTTTTGAGCTGCTGAAGGATTGGGCTAACTTTACAGATAGCATTTTGGTCTATTCTTCTGTCACTCCTCTGCTTGCTTGTGCAGTAGTTCCAGACTTCTCTATGGTCTATAGCAGCAGGTTGGAGACAAACTCATTCCACGAATTCAAGGAGGCAAAGGTAACATCGAAATAACTATTTCATTATTTTTGGGTAATACTCGCATGCCTACTAACTGGTTCGTATGCAGATTCAGTATCTCTCCACATACGTGGAAACCGAATCACCAACCATCAGACCAAGCTGGTGGATCCGAACAACACCGACAAAAAATCCCCAGGATCCAGCAGCAGCAACTGACAACTTGCCTGGCCCATCGATTGCGTGCTGGCTTCGGATCATGACAACCAACAATGCCTTCTCTGTCCATTCAAGTTACTATGTATAATTATGTACGAGTTGTGTACTCCGTATGCGTCGCATCTCTGTGAACACAAGTACCACATATGATAACCCTATCGGTCTTATGCTATGTAAAATTTTAAGCCTTTCCAGCCGTGTACCATGATAGGATAAGCCAACCTCCTACCATCAGCATCCAAGTCCAACCGCCAGCACGGCGCGCAACATCCACTGCCTTTCATCCCATACAATCCCCATCTAAAGGTTCTATCGCCGGCGCGCAAACGCGCGCCCATCCACTAGTTAAATTAAAACCTATATCTAACGTGGAGTCACAGCCAGGAGAGGCCATACACGTCGGTAAAAAAACTTTCACCCCTCCAATTCTTCATCATGTGGACGTCGGCGTTCGTTTCACTGTGTTCGCGTTGACCACCGCATCTATACCATTTCTATATGGAAAAAAATAAAAACTCGGCCTTATCTCTTTCTCCCTTCCCTTTCCTCCGGTGCTCCTCCGGGAACACGCCGCCCCCGTCGCCGCCTCGGCACACGCCTCCCCTCCCTACTCCTCCACCCTCTCCTTCCTCTCTCTCCTGATGCCCCCTCGCTCTCCTCACGCAGGGCAGAGACGCCCACGACACGGCACCGGCTAGGGCGGGCCCCGCCGGTGGCTGCGGTGCGGTCGGAGCGCACCACCGGTGCCGCGCACGCGCAGGCGAGCCGATGGGCGGCACGGCGGCGTGGGGCTGGCGGGAGGCGGCGTGGTGGGGTGGCGGCCCCCTCTCCTCTCCCTCTCCATCTCTCCCCATCTCCGGCCTCCTTTCTCTCCCCATCGATCTCTCCTCCCCGACGCTGATAGGGGCGACGGCGCCGGCAGCGCACGGCGGGTGGTGGCGGCCCTCCTCCTCCTCAGTCTCATCTCGTCCTCTTCCTCACCTCCCTGACGTGGTACCGGCCGGCGAAGGCGGTCGCGTTGACAGCGGCCCTCTACCTCCTCCGCGTCCGCCGCTCCTGCCCACTTCCTCTTTCTCTACTCTCTCCTTCCACTCTCCATCCCCGCGCTCTCTCTCTCACTCTTTCTCCAGACCAGCGCACGGCGACGGCGCGCACACTGTGCCGCACCGGCTAGGGCAGGCCCCGCAACCACGGAACATGCCCCGGCGCAGCGCCAGCGGGCGAGCACCCCCCGTGGTGGCTGGCGTCGAGGCCGCCAGCGCCCCGGTGTGCACAGGCCCGGCGGTGGCGGCTTAGGCACGGGCGGCCTGTGAGGACTCCCCCGGCCTGATGCGGCCGTTGCGGCCTGTCGTGGCACAGCGTGGCGCGGCCGGCACAGGTGTCGTCGGCCTCGTGCGGCGTCGCGGATCGGAGCGGGCGGTGCAATCGCTGGTGGCCATGGCAGCGGCCGCCCGGGGCCGCGCCGCCGCACAGGCTCCTGGAGCCAGTCGACGCGGCTCTGTTCAGCCTCGGTCCTTACGCTCACTGGTTTACTCCTCCTCTCTTTCTCTCTCACTCTGCCTCTCTACTGATGTGGCATGTGCACGGAGACGAGCTCGATTTCGCCATGGATCTGATGTGCTTCTCTCTTCCTACCACTCTACATGGTTATTATGAAATTCTTCTTGTCCTTTACGTCCTGATGACCTTCGGTTTGTCTGGATTTGAGAGTAGACTGTTATTATGTTATAGATCTGAGCACATGAGCGTCTCAGTAATGTTTTTGGGTACACTGTTTGCATTTCGGTCATGTGCTGTGGTGATTATGATTTCCTATTGTTATTATGCTAGAGATTGAGGGAATGGCCTACTGCTGTATATGATGCTTGCACCATTTAACCAAACAACGCCGCGACGTTTCACCGTCGTTGGGCACATCCACGGTAGCAAAAATTTTTTGGTTCGGTGGCTTCAGGCATCAATGCTAACTTTTGTGTTTTGGGACCGTTAATTCCTTTGATCCTACCTTGCAAGCCTAGATCTTGTTCTACCTACTGTTCTATTGAGGGTTTTCGTTCCATGTAATGATCTTGGTCTACCCTGATGCTTAATGCACTTGATGGAAATGTTCCTTTTGCTGTATAGCCTATGATGAAAATGAGCTCTTATATGACTTGGGAACAATAGGCTGATGATCTTCAAAAGCACAGGGCTTGATAGCTGCCTGTTATTCATCCTCTCCCAATTCTGCTACAACTGGATGCCAACTGGGCTATGCACGGTTCCAGAATTACTATCGTTCGTCCGATTCCGGCTACGACGACCAGTTCTGATTTTTGGTCTTGTTCGTTATTTTTTGCGACGTGCACGCCCTGGTTTTCGCTCATTGCTGGGACACTCAACTCCTCTCTACATCCATTGTTTTCTGTATGTGTCTCCAACTTGGATTGTTGCTTATGGTATCTCGGTGCATGCCCTTGTGCCTTACTACAGGAGAACAGATGATGCCATTTTGTTAATTTCTGAGGCTACTCCTATAGTCCCTACATTTTTTCTTTTTTTTTTATCGTACCCTTTACCAACCTGTACATTTTTCTTAATTCCAAGGTATCAGCTTTTATTTGCTTACCGCTTCTAAACCTTTGTTGCTTCCGATCGCTGCAATCTGTTCAGCGAAAAAAGTTTTAGCAGGTGCTCTGGCTGCTACTCAAGTTTGCATGGCTTTGTATTATGCTGGATTAGTAGAGCAAGGTCGCCGACTTTTGTCCTATGCTTTCTGGGACCAGGTATTATGCTGCTATATCGATCCATGCCTTTTGGGACCGCGTACCTGCTGCTATATCCATCAATGGTTCTTGGTACAGGCGCATACTGCCATATCCATGTGGTCGATATTTTTTTATTCATATGCATTCAGCTAATGCTTCCTCTTTGCTCATGTTTTCTTGCCTAGGATGATCACAATAGATGCCAGTCAGCTGCTTCATTTTCAGGTCTTGGAATCGCTTATTCACTATACAGGCTCAGAATGATCTTTGTAGATATGGCTGTGTCAGAATCCTTCGATGGCAACACAACACCACTTCTAAAGTGACTATTTCTGCAGTCTATCCCTGAGTTGTTTTCCAAGTTAACGTCAAAGTTGCTTTCTTCATATAGTTTCTTCTGTGCCTATTAACTCAGCTTATTGATTTGTTCTATCTATTTCACGATGAACTGTCTGCACTGGATCAAAGTATTTCAAGGTTTGCAATACCAGATCTATTCATCACTACTACAGAAATATATGTACCAAAGGGCCAGTTCATTTTGTAGACTATCCTACCTCATTTATGGTGTTAAGAGTTCTCTTCCATTTCTGATAGTGTCTGTTTCACACCAAAAAATACATCTTTCCCTGTAGTAGATAAAAAAGAAACTGGACACAAAAGAGGCCAAAAACAGTACATGATGTTTAATGATTTACCTGTCCCTTTCATAGTTTGATGCCATTAGCAAAGAAAAACTGTACCATCTTTCCTGTGTGTGCACTTGCTCTACTGACACTTCCAATGACTGTGTTGCGTCTGTGGCAAACTCTTTTCTAATAGAGTGATTTGGGTTACCAATGCATGCCCATTCTACTGTCGATTTACAGATTTCCTGCCTTTGAAACCAGCCTGCCTGCTCTCTCTTTTTCATCCTGTGGTGGTTTCATCCTGGTGCTTATTTGTCATCATGAACTACACGTTGCATGGGTTCATGTACTGCCTGCAGTTTTCGAAGCAAGTGCCATGTGTCCCAGCCTCTTCTTTCTCTTTTTTTTTATGTTCCCTTGCATTGATTCTCTTTCTTTTATTTTCTTCTTCAAAATTTTTTGATTCTCTTGCTTTTTCCCTGTTATGCTCAGTTCCTAGCTTTAGTCTCTCGCTTTTGTTACTGAACAATACAAAAGGACGAGTTGCATTCCATGCTCTTTGCCGTCTCTTCAAGATGAATTTCGTTGCTTGATTTGGGCAGACAAGGCACCCTGTTGTTATGTGCCTTATACTTGCTTATTTCTATTGTGCTCTTTTATCTCCTATAATTATTATTCTGTCATATATATCACAAGGTTCGTCGATCATCAAATCCTTATTACTATTGTACCTTCGTAGATTGGTAGTAAATGTAATGAAAATGACTAGGTTCTGTTATCAATGTCATTTGCTTCAATAGATATGGACTGCATACAGTAGACACACAGATGGAGAAGGTCAGTTATTGTTTCCTTTGTTTACGAATTCCATCTCAGAATGCAATTCACACCATATAGTCTAAAGCTAGGCTTGCAAAGTAAAATAAAAGTTCAATGCCTCTCTGAACATTTTTTTTGTTAGATGAAATATGCTTTGCTATTCAACAATTGCCTTATCTGAACTTTTTAACAGGTTTCACCTACAGGCTGCTGTTTAGCACAACAATTCTTTTTGGTCCCAGCTATGCCTAAGGTCCACATCCTACATGCACAGTTCATCGGCTCCATGTCCTTCATAGAGAATTCAGCTATGAGAGCGGCAATAACCTTCTAAAGAAGTGTTGTGGAAGAGGCCGTGAGAATAATATCATCCACATATAACAATAAATAAATAGTGTCAGAGCCACGACGGAAGACAAAGAGAGAAGTGTCACACTTGGCACCAATGAATCCCAAAGACCGAATATAAGTAGCAAACCGACTATACCAAGCCCGTGGAGCTTGCTTCAAACCATATAAAGATTTGTTCAGTCGACAAACATAATTAGAGCAAGAGGAGTCCACAAATCCAGATGGTTGGGCACAATAAACTGTCTCTGATAGGGTCCCATGAAGAAATGCATTCTTCACATCAAGTTGGTGGATAGGCCAGTCCTGTGAAACAGCAAGCGACAACACGGTACGGATAGTAGCTGGTTTGACAACTGGACTGAAAGTCTCACCAAAATCAATACCAGGTCGTTGTGTAAAACCTCGCAGAACCCAACGTGCCTTGTAGCGATCAAGAGTGCCATCCGGGTGAAGCTTATGGCGATATACCCATTTACCAGAGACAATATTGACACCAGGTGGAGGTAGCACCAGATCCCAAGTGTGGTTTGCTTGAAGAGCAGAGAATTCCTCAATCATAGCATCACGCCAATTTGGAGCCGAGAGAGCACCACGATATGTCTTCGGTATAGGGGACAGAGAGGACGCCTGAAGATCAAGCACCTTTTTAGGCTGCCAAAAGCCATCTTTGCCACAGGTGCGCATCGAATGCGCATTGTCCACGGGAGGGACAAGAATAGCACCAGCAGGTGGTGCACGTATGGCACCAACAGGTGACGCTGCACCAATAGGTGGCACAGGCATGGCACCGGCGAGTGGCGCGGCACCAGCAGGGGGTGCAACAGCTCCTGGAGGTGGCGCACTAGTAGGAGCCACAACAGCACCTGGAGGAGGCACAACAGCACCTGGAGGCACAGCATCACTCGATGTCTCGATCAGCACAGTGGAGGGGTGCCCGATGCTGGCAACAACCCGGTGTGAACCAAGGGCAACATCAGGCGTGTGGTCATCGATGGCCATGCCAGCCTCACTGGCAACAACCTGCGGGGAGGCAGGGGCAGCAGGGCTAGCATGGGAAGGACCAGTGGGTGTACCTGAAAAGAAATGGTGGCCAACTGGAAGAGGCCCATTAGTTTCATCAAAATTGAGAAATTCAAAGTGGGATGAAGGTGGTGCTGAGCCGAGTTCAGCAAAAGGAAAGGATGACTCGTCAAACACAACGTGACGAGAGATGATGATGCGGTTTGTGGCTAGATCGAGGCATCGATAACCTTTGTGTTCAGGCGGATAGCCAAGGAAAACACAAAGGGAAGAGCGAGGTGACAATTTGTTGGGAGTGGTGGCGGAAAGATTAGGATAACATTTGCACCCAAAAACACGGAGATGATCATAGGTGGGTGGGACACCGAATAAAGCTAAAAAGGGAGTGGAGAAATTCAGTGTTTTCGTTGGATGCAAATTTAGAAGATATGTAGCTGTACTAAGTGCCTCAGCCCAGTACGGTGAAGGAAGGCTAGTGTGAAACATAAGAGAGCGCATAATATTGTTAGTAGTACGGATAATGCGCTCAGCTCGACCATTTTGGGGTGAGGTGTGAGGACATGACATGCGCAAGGTAACACCCTTGGTGAGAAAAAATTGACGCGATGACAAGTTGTCAAACTCGCGCCCGTTGTCGCACTGGACCGTTTTTACAGTGGTGCCAAATTGTGTCGCAACATAAGCAAAAAAATGTGATATGGTCTGAAAGGTGTCTGATTTGAGCTGAAGGGGAAAAGTCCATGTAAAATGTGAGCAGTCATCAAGAATGATGAGATAATATTTATAGCCAGAAATACTAGATACAGGTGATGTCCACAAATCACAATGCACTAAATCAAAGTTCTTGACTGCACGAGAATGGGAGGTGACAAATGGTTGTCGAACATGACGACCAAGCTGACATGCATGACACAAGGGTTCTAGCTCACGTTTATTGCATGGAACTAAATGAGATAAAGCTTTGACACCTAAATGACCAAGACGCCGATGTCAGAGGGTGCTAGTAGTGGTGGCAGCCAGGAGCGCATGAGAGGGGACATGGAAGGAGTAGAGCTGCCCTGAGCTGTTACAGCGGACGATTTCCTTCCTGGTTGCCAAATCCTTCACAGAGAGGCCACAAGGATCAAATTCGACAGAACATGAATTGTCAGTAGTAAATTGTCGGACGGAAATGAGGTTTTTAATAATGTGGGGAGAAACGAGAACATTATTAAGATATAAAGGATGCTCGGCAGAAAAGCTAGTATGACCAATGGAGGTAACAGGTAGCAATGACCCATTACCGACAACAATATTAGAAGGACAAGACGATGAAGGTGGATAAGAGGAGGACAGGTTACCAGGCGAAGACGTCATGTGAGCATCCGCCCCGGAGTCCATGTACCATTCGTTGGACGATGAGGGAGTGAGCGTCATGGTGCTGAAGGAATTAGCAAGCGCATGTTGATTCCAGTACGGAGCAGGCGGGGAAGGCATCCAGCCGGGGATGGATGCGCCTGGCGGCGCACCATAGCCAGGAGGCACGCCCGGAAAACTGAAGCCAGGAACACCTCCGTGGGTACCTTGAGCAGTCAGCGCATGACCAGTGGGAACGCCTGCAACGGGGGCGCGTGGACGAGCGCCTAGAACGCCCAGGTTGTGACCGGGCCACACCTGGAATGTCCCAGTCATCGGGTTGAAGGTGGTTGGCCACGCCGGCCCTCCACGACCGCGCCCCTTACCATGGCCGCGACTCTTGCCGCGACCGCGAGGTGTCGCGCCGCCAGAGGGAGATGCCGCAGAAGTCGTGGTAGCGGTCGAATGAGCACCCCCACTAGGAGTCGTGGAGGTAGTGGTCGAAGAGGCACTCCCACCAGGAGGCGTCGTGGCTGCCGGCTGCCGTGCAGCGACAAGGGCCTGTGGAGGCGCCTTAGACAGCATGTTCATCTCCTCCAGCTCAAGATCAGAACGCACAGCGACGAAGGAGGGAAACGGGCGCTGGCGTTTGAGGAGAGCCGCCATGTACTCGAAGCGCTCGTTCAAACCGCGAAGAACGGAGAGAACGAGGGTGCGATCCTCAACCGGGTGCCCGAGATCAGCCGGCAATACTCAGTGATGGTGAGGCTGCCCTGTACAAAGTTGCGGAATTGGCTGTCGAGCATGAGGACGCGCGTCTCCTGATTGCCGACGAATTGTTCCTCAATGTTCTGCCACAACTCGCGTGCAGACGGCATGCCGGTGTGAACGACCTCAATCAGTTCTGGCGTGATGGTGCTGAAAATCCAGGATTTCACCGTGCAGTCCATACGTGCCCAATATGGATCTGCGGCAGTGTCGGCGTCAATCTCAGCCAAGACGTGGCCGGTCAGTTCATATTTACCGAGAGTGTTGAGGAAGAGAGCCTTCCACTTGGTATAGTGCGTCGAGGCCAGATCGAGCACGATGGGGATCGCGAGCTTGATGTTGGAGACAGCCACCGCCTGGGCGTGGAGCGCGATGGTGGTGGCGTGAGCCTGGGCCGCCGCATACGCCTGGGCGGCCGCGGCGTGGGTGGATCGCAAGTCGTCGTCGAACTGCGCTCGAGCGGCACGGATAGCTTCCAGGCGATCGATGGCGTCCTGGGCTGCTTGGATGTGAGCAGCGTCCGCCTGGGCGGCTTGAAGACGAGCGAGATCAGCACGCGCCGCCGCGATGGCGGCGGTTTCCAGGGCCACGGCATGGGATGGTCCCTGGGAAGCAGAAGCCATGTCGAGATAGACCGCCGGGAGAGAGACAGAGGTGGAGAGACGCACACACGGCGTGAGGCCGGCGGCGATTGTCAGAGAAGCGGAAGGGATGGTCGCAGGAGCGTACCGCTTGGTGATACCATGAAAGCGATGAAAGCAGGATGCAATTCACGCGATAATCATTGATTTACCAAAAGGTTACATATATAGGCTGGACCCCTCCGTATCTTAACAGCCAGCTTATGGAAACAATAACTGGGAAGATTAGGAGACAGGCCAGCACCGTGACTCTTCATGTCACATCTAATTATAGTCTAACAGTTGGGTTACCTGACCAAAAAATATTAACATCCCTGGCCTCATTAGCATGTTCCGTGGAATCTTAGTTCTACTGCAGTGATACACTAAGATCATGTCTCATGCTGTTTTTTTAGCCTTTGCTTTAGCATCCTCTTGTTTTCATTACTTTGAACCAAGGCTATTTTCATTCGAAGCAGAGGCTACGCACACAGATGCAGGTGACAGCCATCCAAAATCAAGATGCATGCTCCCTTTGTCTTATTTATCTTAGACTGATTTTTTACACCATATTTCCTAAGAATGGCTTTCCTTTTATTTTTATATAGCATTGGTTTTGCTGTTTTCATAACAATCAGCCCTTAATCCAATTTTCAAATTTACCAAATAAAAGTTGCCTGTACCCTACTTCCATTATTGCAAACATTTAGATGCATGTGTTTGCTGAAAGGGCCTTTTTTCCCTTTCCAAAATTTAGGCCGTCGTGTTTTCTCGTTACTCCTTACAACCTTTTTTGGTTATTGGGTTCAAAAAATGACAAGTACAATATTGTTGCTGTCTCATGTGTATTTCGTTTTTTTGTTCCCTGTGATATATACGAATGGATTGTTGATCTGGACTTTCCAAATCCCTAACTCACCTCAGGATTCTGTCTTTTTTAGACTGATTATATTTCCATTTTTATTGTTAAAGGAGTCTGTTGTGGCCAGTGCCTCCAGGCCATATGGTTACTGGGTGGCCCAGATGGCTATGGGATCGACACCGGTGTGTCGTGGGTGATTTGCAAGCAGGATGACGCCCCGGACCATATGGTATGTTCCGACGACTCCTACACCATCAACGGTGGTGTGGCTGCCTGGTCTCGAATACCGAATTTTGTCATGTGCAGCTTAGCTGAGTAGTGCCTGATTATGAGAACGTTTAGAAGCAAAGAGTTTTGCTATGAAGTGGAGGTATTTTCATTCATGTGTTCGTTGTATGCACTTCCGGCGCACACGAGGAACAGCTCCCACATGTGCTCACCGTTGGTGACGCTGATATCTAGATCAGCGGAGTCGAGATGAGGTTCTCGGTTGGCGCACGTTTGGTGCGAGCGCGACGCCGGTCATGGACGATGGGGACGACCTCAACGGCGCCGCAGCTCCGCCGTCGTGTGCGGCCTCCCTGTACAAGTTGGAGTGGCCCTCTGCCGCCACCGCGCATCTCTCCGGCGAGGACTCTCGGCGATTACCTCAAGCCGGCGTTTCAGCGGACTCCTTCTCGAGGCGGTGGCGGTGGATTGTCGGGGCGGCGACGAGACGCCGATCTTCGGTGCGGCTACGATCCGGTTAGTACGGGATTTCAAATCCCGTCAAAAACTGCTGGTACCTGCCGGTCTGGGCCACGGTTGTCCCAGGCCCAACAACGATCGGCCTGTTCCAGGCCTGATCGATCTATCGTGTTGGGCAGGTCTGATCGAACGGAGTCGGTCAAGGTTTTTCCAGTGCCGCACGTTCCAGCGCCGCACGAACAGCCTTCTACGCCGCACGAACAACCTTCAACGCCACCGGGCAGGGGTACGCCGCACGCGACTGCGCCGCACGCCAAGCCGCCAAGGACGTCGTTTCGAGGCCCTGCCCGGCGCATCGTCAACCCTAAGCTATTCGTTGCTGCCGCCGCTACCTACCGAGACGTCCTGATGGCAGGACGAGACGGAGGGAGGCGTGGAGGTGGAGGCGGGGCTCCAGCGGATCGCCGGCGTGGCCGGGGAAGAACACTTGCTGGTTTCGACCGGAGCGACGAGCAAATTGGCCATGGCCGCGTGGAGGGAGCACGGGATCACGGCCGAGCGCGCGGCCGGGGCGGCCGTGGTGCTGCACCGCCGGCCGATGGTCGCGGCGCTGGTGGAGATCCGCCGGCTGGTCGCGGTGCACCCAATCCAGCGGGTGGCCGTGGTGGTCGCGGCGGGCGAGGTGGTCGCGGTGACCGCGATCGTGGATTTGAGCCGCAGCCGGAAGCTGCTGCCTTTGTTGAGGCGGTTTCCGGGGCGGCTGCCGACGACAAATCCCATGAGGTTGAGGGGGACGACGAACTGGGAAAGAAGAGGAAGAGGAAGAATCCTTCTGTGAAGCTGGAATGTGATATTTGTACTGAGGAGCACTTCGCCAACAGGTGTCCTTTACTGCGCGGCCCTAAACCAACGGTTGCTCTTTGTGGCGCAGCTGAGGATGGGATGGGTTTCTTCCAAATCCAGGCGGGTAAAAACAATCACATTGTGGACACTTTTCAGTCAGCAACCGCAGCCCTCATCACTGTAGAAGCAGGAGTTGTTTCCCCTCAGTTGCTTCAAACTGAATTGGCAAGGATCATACCGGTTCGTTGGGAATGGGAGGTGCAGCAGCTAGGGGATAAATCTTTTGTTGTTCCATTTCCGAGCAAAGAGGAATTAGACCGCATGGTTGCAATCAGCACTTTCACAACAAAGAATAAGGAGGGCACCATCTCTTTTGCAGAGTATGTGGATGATATACAGCCTTTCAGATTGCTGGAGCAGACGTGGGTCACTGTCACTAGGGTCCCCAGAGCACTTCGTTCTTTTCTAGCACTTTGGGCAGTGGGGACTATCATTGGGACAACACAAAAGGTGGATATGGTACACCTTCGCGCGAATGGACAGGTTCGTATCCGGGTTGGTGTTTATGATGTTAAAAAGATCCCGGAGTTTGCTGATGTGTGTGTGGGCATTGGCATTTACCGCCTGTTTTTTAAGGCGGATGAGGCTATACACAGTGGTCCTATTGATGCTAATGATGATGATGACCTGCTGGGTGACAGTGATAAGGAACCAGAAGGGAGTGACCGTGAGATGGAGGATGCAGATGCTTCTGATCAGCATAATTCTCAGAACAATGCACCAGCGTCTGAGAAATCTCCAAAGCCCCAATAGCAGATGCCTCCTCCTCATAAACAAGCGGCTTTGGTTCAAGAAGCGGTGGATATTGCTTATACTCAGCTTATTGAGGAGATCAGCTTCCAGGTCATGCAAGAAACAGAAGAGGATAATGCAAGGGAGACCCCAGTGCCTGATGATGAACATACTAATCCTTGTAATGTTTTTCCTTCTGCTGTTTTTTGTTCATCGACTGGAGATGCTAAGTTGGGGGGCTCTACTTCGCCCACTGCCCCCTTTCTGGCGTTGGAGAGCGGGACTGACACGCGGGTTGGTGAGGTAGGTGTGGGGGGTGCTACGACCGAACCCCTACGCCTCCTCCCTAGCCCCACCACACGGGAGCTGCTTGGGTCCGAGCTGGCTGTTGGTAAGGGGGACGATGCCACCCTGACCAGCCCCCTGGCGCAGGACTTTACAGAGGACCACGTGCTCAGCGTGGAGGAGGTGGCCTTGGGCCACGACGACACTGTGGCTGCAGCTGGCT
>CM041642.1:42030979-42068375 GCA_023333625.1 Bothriochloa decipiens | reverse complement strand
GGAGGAGGTGGCCTTGGGCCACGACGACACTGTGGCTGCAGCTGGCTCGGGGGATCTTCACCACCACCTACCCCCCAGGCCGGCTCTATGGCCACCCTTGACGAGCAGGTTGGTGAGGCAGGTGTGGGGGTTTCTACTGCAACCGAACCCCTACACCTCCTCCCTGACTCCACACCGGAGCTAGGACCTGTGACGGGCGCTGGGGGGTCTTCTCCACCACCTACCCCCCAGGCTGGCTCCGTTGCTACCCTTCTTGCTGCCTCATTACTCCTGGCCGATCCCCCTTTGGCCGGGATGGGGGAGGGAGGAGCTGAGGAGCAAGCTATCCTTCCTGCGACACCTTCTGCGACCTTCTCAGAGGAGGTGATTACTCCTGTCGACACGACCTCCCTGGCAGTTGGTGAGGGGCCACCGGTGGTTACGGCGGCACCCATCAAGGTGTTGCGCCGTAGTGAGAGGAATGCAGGGACGGCGGATGTACACACTCTACACAAGGTTGAACGGATGGCCGCGAAAAAGAACCTCGAATTTCCAGGTAATTCTTTCACTAGCTTTCCGGATTCGAAAGTAATTTCAAACCTTGGTAGGATAGGCATCAACTTAGATACCTCAGGAGTAGCTTGTATTAAAAACTTAGAGGTAGATAGGTTGGTTTTATGCGCTAAGACAAAGAAAAGCTCTGTCAATTCTAGGCTCTCCAATTTTGAGAGCGATGATGAGCTAGAAAGCCAAATTGATGCAATTCTCGGTCACGCAAGTGGTAATTTAAATGAGAATTTGCTGGAGGGGGAAAGTGATCAAATTATCGATCTCTCTCCACTCCCAAGGAAGAAAAAATACAATAATGCCAAGAATTTTTTGAAAGGCAAACTTCCTAACAAGCCAAAAACCCCTTCTAAAATTGTTGTAAAATGAAGGGTGTCTTCTGGAATAGCAGAGGTCTAGGAGACTTGGCTAAACATAGGTATTTGGCTGAACTAGTTAAGGAAGAGCAGATTAATTTTATTGCTCTCTCTGAAACAGGGCGGGATTCATTCCCGGATCATATGCTCAAGAATCTTTGTGGAGGACATGATTTTCTTTGGCACACTATGGCACCCCATGGCAGGTCGGGGGGTATTTTGCTAGGTGTGGACATGAATGTCTTTGACATTGGAGCTATTGGGGAGGGAGATTATTATGTAAAATTCACCCTTAGAGTCAAATCGAATGACTTCAAGTTTGTGCTATATTCGGTTTATGGACCAGTACAACTCCAGAATAAGCATGATTTCTTGGTCGAACTTGCCAACACGTGCTCCAAAGAGTCCCTCCCATATATCATAGGAGGGGATTTTAATATAATGCGGTGCCCAGAAGATAAAAGTACTGGGGTTTTTGTCCCAAAATGGCCTAACCTTTTTAATGCTATAATTGAGTCTCTTGATCTTAAGGAGATTAATATGGCTGGACGCCAGTACACTTGGGCAGGCCCAGGGGATAATCCGACATTTGAGAAATTGGATAGAGTCCTCGTTAGTACTGAATGGGAAATCATGTTTCCTCTTTCCACAGTACAACCAAGGGATGGGAATATTTCCGATCATACTCCTTTGGTACTTAATACGGGTGCTTCAACCCACCAGACCCACAGTCGTCCTTTCAAATTTGAGAGAGGATGGCTAATAAGAGATGGATTTCATGATATGGTTGCAAATATTTGGCAATCTCCATGCTCTGGGTCAACCCTCCTTGAACGCTGGCAGTTTAAGATTCGTAGACTCCGACAGTATTTAAGGGGATGGGCGAAGCACACAGCAGGGTCCTATCGAAAGGAAAAGAAGAGTCTGTTAGCTCTTTTAGAGAAAATCGATAGGAAAGCTGAAATTTCTCCTCTATTTGATCAAGAGATTAATCTGAAGCACTATTTAAAAGAGCGCTTAGTTAATCTACTGAGAGAGGAGGAACTAAAATGGTACCAGAGAGCCAAAGTTAAAACCCTTTTGGAAGGGGATTCTAATACTCGGTTCTTTCACCTAGTGGCCAACGGGAAACATCGCAAACAACATATTTATAAACTTGAAGATGCTCAAGGTGCTGTGATTGGTGATGATAATCTCAAAAATCATATTACGACTTATTATAAAGATCTCTTTGGCCACCCAGACAATTTTGAGATCTCCCTTAGGGAAGACCTTAACCTGGATATTCCACAAGTATCGCCGGAGGAAAATGACATCCTCATTAGTCCGTTCACTGAGTCTGAAGTGAGGGAGGCGATTTTTCAAATGGAGCATAATAAGGCTCCTGGACCAGATGGTTTTCCGACAGAATTTTATCAGGTGTTTTGGGGAGTGATAAAGGATGACCTTCTTGCCTTATTCACTGAGTTGCATAGGGAGGCTCTTGACCTCTACAGCCTGAACTTTGGAATTATTACTTTAATCCCAAAAGTAAATAATGCCATAAGAATTCAGCAATATAGACCAATTTGTGTTCTTAATGTGAGCTTCAAAATATTCACTAAAGTGGGCACAAATCGGCTTAATCTGGTAGCTAAAACTGTTGTGAGGCCAACACAAACTGCCTTTATGCCAGGTAGGAATATAATGGAAGGAGTCTTCATGTTACACGAAACCATCCATGAGCTTCACACCAAAAAAAGAAACGGTGTCATTTTCAAAATTGACTTTGAAAAGGCATACGACAAAGTGAAGTGGCCTTTTCTACAACAAACGCTACGAATGAAAGGTTTCTCCCCTAAATGGTGTCGATGGGTAGAAACTATGGTCACTGGTGGAAGTGTGGGAATCAAGGTCAATGATGACATAGGACCCTACTTCCAGACCAAGCGGGGTCTCCGACAGGGAGATCCAATGTCACCAATCTTATTTAATATTGTTGCGGATATGCTAGCTCTCCTGATTAACAGAGCAAAATCCGATGGTCAAATAAGAGGTGTTATACCCCATCTGATAGATGATGGTTTGTCCATATTACAGTACGCGGATGACACCATTATCTTCCTTGATCATGACCCAGAACAAGCACGGAATTTGAAACTGTTGCTGTGCGTCTTTGAACAGCTTTCTGGGCTGAAGATTAATTTCCACAAGAGTGAAATCTTCTGCTATGGTGAAGCAAAAGAGATGGATTCTTTTTATAGTACTCTCTTTGGATGCAATGCTGGTGAATATCCCTTCCGTTACCTTGGGATACCTATGCATCATAGACAACTCCTAAATTCTGAATGGGGTAAAGTAGAAGATCGTTTTAAACAAAAACTATCTTGTTGGAAAGCAAAGTATCTGTCTTATGGGGGAAGACTAGTACTGCTTAATTCAGTCCTTAGCAGCCTGCCCATGTTTATGATGTCTTTCTTTGAGATTCCCAAGGGTGTCTTAGAGAACCTGGATCATTACCGATCAAGGTTCTTCTGGCAAGGGGCCTCAGAGAAGCATAAATACCGTCTTGCCAAATGGGATATTATTTGTCGTCCCAAGGACCAAGGAGGACTACGTATTCTAAACCTACAGTTGCAAAATAAATGCCTCCTAGCAAAATGGCTGGTTAATTTATTGAATACAGAAGGTATTTGGCAATCGCTTTTACGAAAAAAATACCTGAGATCCAAAAGCCTATCCCAAGTCACAGCTAAGCCCAATGACTCTTATTTTTGGAGAGGCCTCATGCATATCAAAGATGAGGTATTGGCAAAGGGCTCTTTCATTATTAAGGATGGAGCAACAGCTAGGTTTTGGGATGATACATGGGTAGGTGAAAGGCCTCTAAAAGTTCGTTATCCATCTTTATATAATATAGTGAGAGATTCTCACGCTACGGTCTCAAAAGTTATGAACACTAGCCCCCTGAACATTTCTTTTAGAAGGGCTCTGGTGGATAATAAGCTTACAGAGTGGCATAGTCTAGTAGCAAATATCTCTCATGTCGAACTGGTAAATGGATCAGATTATTTCAAATGGAGTTTAACCAGTTCTGGGTTATTCTCTGTCCGATCTTTGTATCTAAATCTTATAGATACAAATATACCTTTTCAACATAGGAAGATATGGAAGTTAAAAATTCCTCTAAAAATAAAGGTTTTTCTTTGGTTCCTACAAAGGGGTGTTGTCCTTACCAAAGACAACCTGGCTAGAAAAAATTGGAAAGGGAGTCAGAAGTGTGTTTGCTGTAACGGGAATGAAACTATTCGATATTTATTCCTAGACTGCCCCTTTGTCAAGACGATTTGGAGGATTATTTTCTTTGCTACTAGTTTGTCTCAACCCAGATCAATCAGCCACATGTTTGGTAACTGGCTGTCAAATCAAAATAGCAAGATTAAAAATTTGATTTGGGTGGAAGTCGCTGCCATGTTGTGGGCTATTTGGAGATGCCGTAATGATGTTGTTTTTAATAAAATAAAAACTAACTCTATTATGCAGGTTATTTTTAGGGGAGCTTTCTGGTTACGCTTCTGGGCCCAACTGCAGCATGAAGAGCAAGCCAAGGATGCGCTCTCGACGATAAGCAAGAAATTAGAAGTTATTGCTTTAGAGATTTCCAATAAAGGATGGAAACATTTATATTGTTTGAACTAGCGTCCTGGTCGTTTTATAAGCCTACGGCTTCCTATTTTTTACCAAAACATTTGTAATTTTAGGCTGCGTACATCCTTGGATGTAGAGGCCGGATAGTTATCCATTATCTAAAAAATCACTTGCAAAACTTCGTAGCTCAGCTACTACATGTCAAACAAGAAGTACATGTGGACCATGTGAATTGAAGCTTCAACTGGATGGTACTTCTGTTGATCCAAGCCATGCCAGAATGCCGAGGCCGCTTAAACTTTCCAGTATGTTTGACTGCTTCAATTCCCTTCGGCTGTCGTCCAGAGATATTTGTTGCAGAGTCATCTCTTTGTTCACATCAGTTTGACCACTAAATTTAACGTGCCTTTCAAGAACCATTGCTATCTGAGTGCAACACTTTCTGCAAGGCACTGAACAGGCATATAGAGTATATATTTTTGTAATGCTCTCTTCCATCTACGGGTCCATAAGTTTGTGACATGTACTATCTACTATTCTCAATTATTTTATAACCCATAAGTTAACCTATGCAGCATATGTATCGTTTACTGTTCTGAATTATTGTATTACAATCCATAGGTTAACCTGTGTTTTTGTACAACCTTTGTCTGCTTCTACCGCGCGCAATGGCGCGCGCCATCCACTAGTACATATATGTTTCGGTTGTACCTGAAAGTTAATGTAGCTGTGTGTACTTGGATATGCTGTTGTCACAAGGAGACATTACATTATGTTAGGTACTAGCGACAGTCAGAGATGTATATATCTTGCTCTCAAAAGATGCAAATCATTGCATATATATGTGAGGATGTTCTTTTTTTTTCCTTCTCAGATTTAGTGTCTCACAAAAGGTTTAAGTATTTTGTCTGATACTCCCTTGGTAATTGTATGATTTGGTAGGTACCAACGATCAATTCTACATAGGCCCGTCCATCGATAGGTGCAGAGTGGACAAACGTAAGGGTCGCCCAAAAAGATGAAGGGCACCCAAATGGTAATTATCTATATACTAATAAGTATAGTGTTAATTTATTTTTTTTTAGAATTACACATCATAACACAGACATTCACAACACGCAGGCATACTCACCCCTATAAACACGTATATATATACCCTACCCCTATAAGCACCTCCGAAGGACTGGGCCGGCTGATATAGAGATTACGGAAGTGTCGGTGTTCTGACCCTCGAGGGGTTAACACCAACGAGTAATATTGTATTCGCGTGCTCCCTAATCCGGTGGGTGATGCAAGAAGGACACAATAATTTATCCTGGTTCGGGCAAAGAAGGCCCTACGTCCAGCGGGGGGAGGATGATTCGTGTTATCTTGCACCGAAGTGCTAGTACAGGGGAAAATACAAGCTGGTGTGAGGAGTGAAAGGTGGAGTTGGGGCGTTCGGACGCCTTGCTCTCGACCTTGCACAGGCTCACGGTGTCGCTTTGTGATCTAGGGTCTTAATGTTTTTATGCTCTAGATCCTCTCGATTTGAGTCTGGTCCCTTTCTCTAACGCCCTGGCGCCTCCTTTTATAGACGAAGGAGGGGCACAGGTGTACATGTATTTCGAGTTCGCATGACGCTGATGACGTACAACGTTGAGGCCGATCATGTCGGTGCCGCTGTAGTGATGTACGTCGGTATGGGAGGCCCTGCAGCCGTCGCATCGGGAGTTGTTGAAGTTCAGCTCGAGGGTTCGCTCGGTGAAGTCGAGGGGCGACGGTCGAGGGTCCTGGCCGGAGCCGAGGGGGTCGTGCCGAGGAGGTCGAGCTTCGCTGGATAAGATCGGATCCCGAAAAACACGGAAAACATGTTAGTTTATACGTCTCGAGGCGGTGCGGGTCGTGGCACAGCGCTCGGTATGGCGCAACAGCGTAATATGACTTGCGGGATTCCGGGGCATGGGCGGTAAAAGTAGATCTGACCGCCACGCCTGTAACTGTTACCATAACTGTGGCCATGCGGTTAGGCGGGGGTAGATAGATCGCATTAAATGCGCTCGGATCCGTACGGGGGAGTTGGTGGCCGAGGGGTGTACTGTCCTCGAGGGCCGCCCATTCGCCCGGGCGAAGTTCCGTCCTCGAGGGGAGGCTCGTTCGCTGGGCGAAGTTACGTCCTCGAGGGCAGGCTCGTTCGGAGGATGAAGGTCCGTCCTCGAGGGGTCGCTCGAATCGTACCCTCACGTATACAGTACTTGTCCGTTCGGTATCCTCTCGGGTGGACAGTACTGGTCCGTTCGGTAACCTCTCGGTTATACAGTACTAGTCCGTTCGTTAGCCTCTTGAGCAGGCTTTGGTTTTGGGCCGTCGTTGTTCGTTCGCGGGCCAGTTCGATACGTCTCAGCCTATGGGCCTTCGTACGTTAGCGCGGGAGGTTATCGGAGGGGTCAAGATGCTGATTTTGCGGGGTTTTAGTTTGTTAAGCAAGGGGTCAGGGATACCCGTTTCTAGGGTATCGACAGGAAGTCACTACTCGCATATCGTTATCGATGGGAACATCACTTACCACTTAACACATAACAACGATAAATCCTAAAAAAGTTTAGAAAACGGTGCGAGCATCAGGATTTGAACCTGGTTAGTAACGTCTCACTAGATAGTTATACCATTGGACCACATGTCCGTTCACACGTATAGTGTTAATTTACTACTAGATGGCCATAACACAAGGCAGCTTTTTTTTTTTTTGAGAAACACACAAGGCAGCTTTGTAGTGCCTTGCCTTTGATCAATCCGGTTTTGTTTTGACTTGCAAAAGTAGCCAGCTGATGTTGACTTATATGTACTAACGTGGCTAGTAAAGCACCACTATTCTATTCTACTATTAGTAATAGTCAGACTCAACCCCTCTCCTCTCTCCATTTACATTCAGCATGCAATGCACTATTATATACTATCATGGTTCAAAAAAGAAAGGAGATTTACAACTGACCTGCATTAACCAATTACAGTGCTACTCTTTTAACAACATGTGCAGGCCACAAACTGGTTATCACAACGTCTTGTTCGTTTTGGTTGCAACGGCCCAAAACGTGGCCCGTTCCAGGTTGGTCGACAAGACTCGGAATCAATCCTAGCCCAATCAAGAATGGCTGTTCGGTTAATTTTGTGCTGAATTGTAGCCGGCCCATTCCTGACGCCCTCCTGTCTCATTCCGCAGGATTGAAGCCTGGCCTCCTCCTACCCCTGGCCAAAAGAAAAAAAAAAGGCTTGTTTTTAGTATGGTAACTAGGTTTTAGTGAACCACCACAGCACGGGAAGAGAAACATGCTCCTATTGAATATGGAACAAACGAACAAGGCTTGCTTAAGGATAAATTAAGCTTTTATTTTCTAACAATATATTGGAAGGACCACTTTGTAGGTTTTATGGCCATTTTCTTGCATTTTTGTATATTTTAGGATTGCTCACCACCAGTCTAGCATTGTTATTAAGCTAGAGTTTCGGCGTGGCTTAGGTGTCACTTAAGCACTAAAGCACTGCATGCAAAACACTGCAATATTAGAGGCTCACCTTGAATTTGTAGAAAGAATCCCCTACGTAATCCTAGAAAAAAAAAACGGTTGCGTCTTATGTGCCCTCGAAATAATCTTTGGGACTTCTATATCTGCTTTAAAATTTTACTTCCTTTTGGTGTCCTTTTCATCAAATGGCTATTAACTTTCTAGTTATCAAAATTAAGTATTGAGCGGCAGGTTGTCTAAAAAAACAAAATGACACATGTATGAATCTTGTAATGAATATTTTAGCTTCAAGGCAATAGAAAATGAAAAAAAAATTCTTCAACTATAAAGTTTTGGATCTCTTTGAGCACTACAACTTTGATATAGATTGTGTTTCTACCCGAGATCGCTAAAAAAGTTAAAAATTTGAACTTCAATATATAAGAACTTAATATATATATATATATTTGGGCTCCTAAACAATGTCAAATAAAAAATTCGTCAGCTACAAAAATTTTAGATCTCGCAGATCTCTCTAATTTTCATTTAAATTCAACTTATATTAGTGGGAAGCCACTAATCTCTTTGACCTTGCTCGTTAAAAATACTAGATTGGTTGGAATCCATGTGCAAGTAAACCCTAGCAAATTTATGGATAGCCATAACAAATGGAAAGGAGTATGAAATTCCTATTTTTTACCAATGATACTCCTATTAGTGGATCAATAGCGATTTCTAGTGAATCTCAATATGGGATTTTATTGACTTTTTAAGTGATAGATGAGCTATGCATCAGCTAGTGAACCCAAATTGGCATATTTGACTAAACCGTAAACACTGAACCCTAAACGACATGGCCAATTTCCCCCCGGTGGGGGGGTGTTACTATTCCCTCCATTCCAACCGTAAGTCATTTTAAGAATCTTGGAGAGTAAAACATATCTCAAGTTTGCTAAGATTATAACAAGAATATACAAAGGCATGTACCATATATGAAAGTTTAATTAATGAAGAATTTAATAATACTTAGTTCATATTATAAATATTATTATCTTGTCATATGAATTTGGTTAGACTTATAATGTCTTGACTCTCCAGGATTATTGAACTTACAATTTGACAAAGGGAATAATTTACTGATGGCCACCTTCACGCACCCATTGATTTTCACCTTACGGGCCGATAGCAATACACAATCCCACATATATATCTCTTTCGTTCATAATGCAGTGTTGTTAAACCCTCCTAAATAAAAAGGCTAATACATACAAAATTAGATATATGCTATGTATAATGCATAGTAAACCGATAGCAATAGGACAATGCCACGTATCTTTTTCGTTCATAGTATAGTGTTGTTAAACCCTCCCAAAACACACAAAATTAGGTATGCTATGTATAATGCATAGTAAAAACAATGTATCTAAAAGCATAAAATGTCTTATCATTTAGAAAAGATGAAGTAAATTTAACTTATATATTACTCAATTAAACTCCACTTTGTACACTCAATGAACTCATTGTCGATAGAAATGGTAGTACATATTGCAATATAATTAAGCAACGAGAAAAGGGGAAGGAAATAATGTATGGAAGGATTCAGTGCGTGCAGGTCACAAGGCAGGTGTGAACCACGCCGGCGGCGGCCATACTCTATGGTTGCCGAGCTCACCTATCTTCTCTACCCTGCCGGCCTTTAGGCTATAGACGCCAAAGTCTCTGAGCTCGTCTATGAGGTCATGGTCATCAGTGTCGACGGAAGCGCAGTGTGCATTGCGCAGACAGGCAACACCGACTTCGTCGTCCGTGAAGTAGATGCAGCCGGGCGTGATGCCCTGGTGCTCCCTCGTCGACAGACACAGCGATCCGTTGACGCCGACGAAGATTGCGGCGTCGCCGATGTCTACCACCTCCTCCCATCGGCGTTTTTTTGTGGTCCAGTGTCTGGACCTTGAAGAAGACGCGCGTGTCCTTGGAGATAAGGCAGTACCGACGGCGACGGCTAGGGTTTTCCACGTCCCTAGAATGTTTGAGCACGACCATGAGCCGACCGTCCGTGGACGCCACGAGATACTTGCGGCGCAGGTGTTTGTCCTCGTATGTCAACCTCCGCGCGACCGCGTCGCTGGTGAACTCGCCGCTGTCGACATTGCGATGCCACGCCTGGACGTGGCCGGTGTAGGTGATGGACAAGAAGCGGCCACCGTGGTGTATGGCGTCCTCGACGGCGTCGCGGGACGGCACCATCCTCCACACTGGGTCCTCCGACGTCGTGAAGGCCGGGGCGCCAATGGTGGACCGGTCCATGATGAGCATGGCGGCGTAGCTGCCCGGGCGCGGCGACGCGGAGAGGACGACCTTGCGGTAGAACACCTGCCGCATCTGCTCGGCCGCGAGCGTGAACGTCCTCGCCGTCAACAAGTCTTTGTGTTCCGGCGGTGTTGGCGAGCCACCGAAACGGATCTGCAGTAAGGGCTTTACGTCGAGGCAGAACCAGCCGCCGGCGCCGCCGGAAAAAACATGGCGGAGGAACGGGACGGTGGCGATGGCCGGCAGGTCGGCGTGCTCCCCGGTGACCGGGTTAACCATGCGCAGGGCGCCCAGGTCGTCGGCCGTCACGAGCCACCCGCCGGAGGAACCGATGGCGACTTGGCCACGCATGGCAACGTCCGAAGTGCGCACGGACATGGATTTCCCGCTGGCCAGGGACAGGATCGTGGCCTTCTCGTCGTACTCATGGGGTCCGGGGAGGAGGAGCCACGGCGTCTCCAGCAGGTTTTGCCCAGACGCGGAGTGGATCTCGGCCAGCAGCTCCGGCGGGAGGCGTTGGAACGGGGCAGCTGCGGCGGCCCAGTGCTCAGCGGCCAACAGGTTGTCCTCCGTCTGCTCCTGGAGGCGGCGGCGGCGGCTACGCGTGGTGACCATGGTTTGTTTCGATCTCGAGAATCCTGAGTAGGGCACGACGATCTGCTTAGTTATATTGCTGATGCACGTCGGTGGACTCCGAGTCGATTTTGTTTTTCTTCGCCTGAAACGTATAATACCATACCAACTTAGGTGCTCAAACCCCAGAATCAGATCAAATTGTAGTACAGTGCCTTTGAATAAATAAAACCATATAATATAACATTTTCATGACATCCAAAAAAATCGTTCTTCCTCACTGTCATTTATTTAGTTTTTCTACAACAGATGCCACTGCAGTTTGCTCCGTCAAAAAAATGTCACTGCCTTTATAACCGGAAACAATGGTAGTAAGTGGATCGACGGTGGAGAATCAATATTGTGATAGTTAGGTGGGCCCAATGGCCCAAAATAACAAATACTGATGGGCCAAGTGACAACCGCAGTGATATAGAAAATTTCACTACTCGTTTTTCTGGCTAAAAGCGACAAGTTGTGTAACAATCCGATAATGATATAACACCTACCACTGACAACTTGTACCAAGAACTGACAGTGATATAGTGGTTTAGCCTGCAGTAAGATAGGCAGCTCCATTGCCTTGTGTCTAGCTTCCCACCATTTTCTAGATCTTCACCTTACCACCCAACATTGGTTATTAGTCATATTGTTTCTTTGACAAATATATTAGTGTATTTTAAAGAACATTACGATATTGAAAGTAAAACAGAGACTACTAGAGTGCAGGTACACATGGAAATGATGCTCCAGCATTGATTGCGTGTCCTGCACTACGTCAAAAACGAATTACCACAGCATTTCGTTTTGACACTCTGCAGCGGACGTCTTTACTGCCCGCTATAGTAAATCGCTACGATTTACCGTAACGGGCACCTTTTAATTATCATAGCGGACATTTTTGTCCGCTGCGGTAAATCGATTTACTACAGCGGGCATCTTAAGGCGTCCGCTACAGTAAATAGGGCATTTACCGTAGCGGACGCTTTAAGATGACCCCTGCGGTAAATTGATTTACCGCAGCGGGTACCTTATATAAGGCCCGTCACGGTTGAGGCCTAGCCCAACGAGCCCAGGGCGAGGCCCAATTGCTGGTCCAGGTATATAAACAAGCAGTCTAGGGTTTCAGCCTCACTCTCCAGTCCTCCTCTCACGCAGCCGCTCCTCCCCACGTGCAGCCGCAACACCGGCTCTCCACTCGCGTGAGTGCGACTCTGTCTCCCACTCTCTCCCCGTCGCGCGACTCCGTCTCCCACTCTTTCTCAATCCCACTCCCTCTCTCTCCCCCTCGCGTGACCCTCCTCTCCCTTCCACCACGGTGGAGTAGGGCGGCGCAGGAGCGACTGGCGGCTGCTACGAGGCGTGGCTCGAGACCCGCGGTGGCACGAGGTGCTCGACCCCCGGCAGCGCAAGGCGCGGCGCGAGGAGCTCGGCCCCCGGCGGCACGAGGTGCTCGGACCGCGGTGGTGAAGGTAAGTCTCTCTACCTCTCTCTTTCATCTTCCTCACCCATCCCTCTTAGATCCAGTGTGATCCATCCTCACTCCCTTCCTCCCTCTCAGATCCGGCGACAGCGGAGCAGCGGCGAGGTCAGGCGAGCTCCGGCGAGGAGCTCCAGGCGGTGAAGGTCGTGGTCCGCCAGCGTGTTTGTGGCGGGCTGCGACGGTGGCGGCATGCGGCATCGGGCTGTGAAGGTGAAGGTGGAGCTCCAGGCGGCATGCGAGGGGCCATGGCTTCTCGGACCCGCATCGCGGGTCCACGACAGCAGATCTGGCGAGGAGGAGCTCCAGGCGACGAATCGGGCGAGCTCCAGCGGCGGCGGCGGATCTGGCGAGCTCCTGGTGGTGGCGGGCCCATCGGGCCCAAATCCAACCCACGTGGGATTTTTTTTCTTCTTTTTTGTTTTCAGAAATTCTTTACCACAACGGGCTTCCTTGTGTGCCCGCTGCGGGAAAGCCGATTAACCGCAACGGGCATTAACGTAGCCCGCTGCGGTGCCGCCCGGATTTACCGTGGCGTGGCACCGCAAGCGGACCCTTTGCCCGATGCGGTTATTTCTTTCTGCTGTAGTGCTGGTGGTGTAGACGTGTAGTCCAATTTGGAGATCAGTTAGGACGGTTTTCTCGGGGTCTACCGTATGCTACTGGTATGACCTAATTTTGGCTGTTCGAGGTGCAGATCGTGTTTTTTCTTTGGAAACTCATTTGACCTTGTGGAAACTTATAAATTGCATGTGAAATAAGTTTCATGCTACGATAAGGCCATCCCCATTATTTGTATGAGGGGATCATGGATAATTAAGCGATCCAACTATCCAATCGTCAAAAAAATCTACCTTATTTTTATGCCTTGCCTCAAGCTCAGCAATTCAGCCCTTTGCTATTTGGTACTTCTGTTGACAAGGTTTGCCAGCGGTCTAGTGGCCATGCTAATCTTAGGACACTCTAGTTGTGCTCCTCCCTGATGATTCTTTTCGAGAGGTGTTTGCAGTTGTTTCATGCAAAAAAAAAAGAAAAAAAAAAGAACGTGAAATCGTCCTTGTTGATCTGCTGGTCGGCGTTTAGACGTACCTTCTTTGCTTATCTTGGTTGTGTCTGGCGTGGACGATCTAGCTCTTACTAGGGTGTTGGTGAAGTTTAGTGTTAACAAATATTTAGAGGAAATTTCGCCTTAGGATGAGCCTACGGTCTTAATTAATTACATTGGTTCATCTTCCTCTCCTTTCTTCTTTTCTGAATGTGAAAGAATAATTGACTCGTAGTATATATTTATTTAATATAATTGGGACTTAGTTTAATTTGTACTTAATGGTCCTAATTATAAGCCAATGAAATATGGCAGTGTCATTGAGCCCATATTTTATTTTATATTATTTGTATCTGTGGTCCATTTGGTTTGTTAAAGGAGAGTTCTTAAATAATAATAAAAAATAATACTAAATTTATTCGATCAAACTGTGTTTGAGAAAATGAAGTGAATTTAATCTTGCTCATGCGGAATCTTTTTTTCCTTCCTATAAGACTATTATATTATGGAATTCTTAAAATGTATAGTAGTATAACTTTAAACAGACACACATTAGACAAATTTCAATATCCAAATACTTAAGCACATGTGTTTCAATCAGGAAAACACCAATAACAAATCCTTTTGTTATAAATACCAAATGAAAGTAGTAATGATAAGTTTATTCGTCAATGAAACTCCATGTGGCAGATAGAAACGGTAGAACATAAGTAGCTGTCTGGATCACGACTCAGTTATTATAATTTAGATTATGTATAGGATTATTATAATTAGGATTATATATGCATTATAATAATTATAGAGTTTGGGTCATTAGACTATGGTGATGATAATTGTAGGTTAAAGTGAGAAATTACTATCTTATACTTTACAGTTTTGCAAGTTGGACAAATCAATTGGGAGAAAGTTGGACTTTCAGATCCCTGATAATGTCCCGTGGCTTCACTACCTATGGCGGAGAATTTTTTTAATTTATTTTTGAGCTCTATACGTCCTTCTATCAAGCCTTACTTGAATAAGTTTGCCCAGCCGATCTGTTTTACTGGTTGCATACCTATTTCACTAGTCGGCTTCAGTTAAACTACTCGGACAATATCAAGACGGCGATGCTTAGCGGATATAAGACGACATTATTGCTTAGCGGATATAAGGTGCTCAGGGAATGTCGTGGGGATTATTAACCCTTGATACACACATCATTGGAACATGAGCCACACCATCAGGGGACGTAAGAGTTTTGATTATATAATCATTATGTTTGGATCAAAATTTGATTATACATCTAATTATTAGTATCATAGCGGATATAAGAGTGGTAAATTAAGTTTACTCACGCTTATGATCGAGCTAGCTGCATGTTATTAATTTGCGCGTAACGAAGCAACGACAAAAAGAAAGAAATAATAATCTAGTAAAAGGATCCGTGGCAGGTGCAGTGCTGGCAGTAGTGGTCATAAGAAGAGAGGCGTGAACCAAGCCGGCGGCGGCCATAGCTGATTCTTGCCGACCGGACCTATCTTCTGCACCTTGCCGTCCTTTAGGCTATAGACGCCGACGTCCCTGAGCTCGTCTTCAGTGTCGTCGGAATAGGAGCTCATCCCGTCGGAGGTGCCTTTGTAGTGAAGGAAGGCATACCTGACATCGTCGTCCGTGAAGTAGACGCAGCCGGGCGTGATCCCCTGGTGCTCCTTCGTCGACAAGCACAGCGTTCCGTTGACGCCGACGAAGATTGCGGCGTCGCCGATGTCTGCCACCTCCTCCCATCGGCCCTTGTCGTGGTCCAGCATCTGGACCTTGAAGAAGACGCGCGTGTGCTTGGACTTGGAATAGAACCGATGGCTAGAGTTTTCCTCCTCCTCCTCCCTAGAGTGTTTGAGCACGATCATCAGCCGCCCGTCCGTCGACACGGCGATGTACTTGCGGCGCAGCTGCTCGTCCTCGTAAGCCAGCCTCGGCGCGACCGCGTCGCTGGTGAACTCGCCGGTCTCGACGTTACGATGCCACCCCTGGACGTGGCCGGTGTAGGTGATGGACAAGAAGCGGCCGCCGTGGTGTATGGCGTCCTCGACGGCGTCGCGGGAGGGCACCATCCTCCACACGGGGTCCTCCGACGTCGTGAAGGCCGGGGCGGCGACGCGGAGAGGACGACCTTGCGGTACAAGACCTGGCGCATCTGGTAGGCCGTGAGCGTGTACGACATCGTCAGCTTGTGTTCCAGCGGGGGTTGCGAGCCTCCGTAACGGATCTGCAACAAGGGCTCAAAGTCGATGCAGAACCAGTCGCCGAGACGGGGCTGAATGAACGGGACGGTGGAGATGGCCGGAAGGTCGGCGTGGGCCCCGGTGACCGGGTTAGCCATGCGCAGGGCGCCCCGGTCGTCGGCCGTCACGAGCCAGCCGCCGGAGGAACCGATGGCGACGTGGCCGCGCAAGGCGACGTCCGAAGTGCGCACGGAGGCGGATTTCCCGCCGTCGGCCAGGGACAGCACCATGGCTTGCGCATCGTACTCTTTTGGCCCGGGGAGGAGGAGCCACGGCGTCTCCCGCAGGTTTTGCCCCGACGCGCCGCAGACGGACGCGAAGGCGAGGCGCTGGAGGAAGTCGACGGTGGTGGATCTCGGCCAGCAAGTCCGCCGGGAGGCGCAGGATCCGGGGTGCGGCGGCGACAAACCGCTGAGCATCCAACTCCTTCTCCTCCCTCTGCCTCTCCCTGTACCGCTGAATTTGGCGGCGGCGTCGCATACCGGCCATGGTTTGTTTTGAGGATCCAGAGTAGGGCACGACGGCCTGCTTATATTGCCATGCAGGTCGGTGGACTTGGATCCGTCCTGGTTTCGTTTTTGTTTGTCTATAAAATATAATAATAACACGTATACCACGCAAACTTCCCTATATATATATATATACCATGCAAACTATAGGTACTACAAAGTACAAATAGAATCAAATCAAATGAAAGTTAATTTTACGACATTGTTACTTCATTAATGGAGACTGTCAAAAAATATACATTTGATCTAGATAACCAATGATTTTGGGAGATAAAGTTTTATTTACCGAGATAAGAAAAAATTATTCATCTCCAAAAATCAATTTACGGAGGCCAGTTCTGTTATAAAGCTAAATCTAAAATTAAATCATATGGCCCATTTTAGACCACTTTGATTTTAGATTATATATATGCGGGCAAAATCCTAACTCCCTCTTGTTTTATGTCTCATCCCACTAGAAACTTGATTGCTGTGACAGAACCGACCAATTTATTAGAGCACAAGCACATAATTCACCGTTAAGGCAACAAACTACATGATTGAGATCTAATAAACCCGGTAGTCATTCCAAAATCTCGAAGGATTTCAAACATTTCCAGCATGACCAAGATCGTAATGATTTTAGCGTTCACCATTCACGACGTACATAGTTCGCACATAATTTTACACAATCGGAGTACGAATAAAATTATTACAAACCAAGTTAAATTTCAAAGAGCGGAAGCGATTAAGTTTAAATACCACATAGACTCATTTCAAATACGGTGCCAGGTTCTTGATCAACATCCAACAAAAGCATTAAGTAGAGAAGAGTGACCATGCTCAAGGTCTAGTCATCACCCAACGCGAGATAGAAGCAGTGCTGGCAATAGCCATAAAACATCTCACCATCTGCAACAACATGGGAAATAAAACCCTGAGTACGAGAATGTACTCAGCTAGACTTACCCGTCATAAACTAAAAATAAATTAACTCCAATGAGTATGCAAGGCTACATAAGAGGAATATCTGACTCATTTATTTACGAAAAAGCTGGCATTAGAGAAATAATTAATAAGAACCTTCTAGCAATGTATTTTAATCTGATTAACCTTATCATGCTACATTAGCACCTGTACTAAACAAGTATGGTAATAATTATCCAACAAGAATAGTAATCAATTTCGGTTGAGTGCCTTTCAATCTCAACAGCTCAACCATCTCATCTCTTGTTCAAGTTCTTACTACAATGCTACAGCTCAAGTCAAGTGTTCACTGTCCAGGAACGATGGTGATTATAATCGATTACTAACCAGCTGGCGGGTATTCCTCACACAAACCACACTCACCCGCTAAGGTGAGCTACAGATCACCGAAAATTCAATTCGAGAAAAGTCACGAGATCAACAGGTACCATCGTATCCAGGAACAGCCCGGCTGCCTTATTCAGGACGACCCTGACCTCGGACTTACTATCCATGTAACCCATGTTCCCCCATCTTCACCAATACGATGTGTACAGTAGGTCGACTCTCGGCCCAAACCAAACCCAGGCTTCACGGTCGGAATGACTTATCCTTCCAACTAAATGTGAGGCATAAATTCAATATGACTTGAGGACGTACAACGCACGGGGTCCTAGTTCGACACAGACGGGATAACTTCACCGAACCTCCAGTTCAGTCTCAACACCAATCCCGCCCGGTCTCGATTTATTATCTCCATATGGTTATCCAAGATAACAATGTATTCAACCATTTCGAGTAACCAACTATAACTCGCGGATGACAGGAAATCACCCGACTTCTACCGATCTAGTTTAAGCAGGGCTAAGCAGATAATCGTACCTGAACCTAACAGGGTTAAAGTATAACAGTGGCAAGGAATATAACTAATGCAGCAACGGTATAAAACAACGCCTATAACTTAATGCATCAAACAAGTAAAGGACTCAAGTTAGATATTTTGCAAACCACAGGAAGAATGCTCCGAGGCTTGCCTTTTAGGAAAGAGCTTGGCTGGTGGTCGGGACACTCGGGAAGATCAACCTCGGGATCCTCTTCTGCTGCTATCTCCCGCACCACAGTTTCCTGCTAGCCCTCCTCTTCTGGTGCGCCGGGAACTACCGTTTCGAGCTCTGACGATCCTGTATGATGCATAGTGCATATGAATACTACGAATATATAAAAATACAATGTACATGCTGACGGTGAATGAATGCTCGATTGAATATAAATGATATGATTTTAAAACATATAAGATAAGCACACGTCATCTGCATTCTCTTCTACAAACACTTCTTTAAACCAGCCTCACATCACAATTCACTTGCACACTATAAGGAATTATAAACGACTATCGTTTCTCACACTACCCTCTACTGAAAAAACCAACAACAAATCACACACATCACAAATATCATAAAAAGCATTTTTACACACATGAAATGATAGCTTTAAAGCATTATTACTTATTAAAAGAAATCAGGGTAGAACTGTAATATGACTTTAGGCTACTCAGAAAATTTTATAAAAATTATAGGAGCTTAAACATATTTAATATGGACTACCATAAAAATTTTAGGTCAAAACAGTAAGTACTTTATCCTACACAAAAATGACAAGCAACACAATTCACTGGGCATAAAATACTTTGTATATAGAAAAATGTCAAACAACATATCTCAGAACATTCTTAGCTCTAGACTGATATAAAAACATCCTCCAAAAAGTTTCATGCACAAATTCCTTATATATTATTTATTGATATATCATCTAATAGAAATAGGCATCATAACTAGACAGAGCAAACTTTCCACAGGACATAGCCTCATAATATTTTTCACAGATAGAGCATCATATAAGAAGACTAACAAACTTGGTCTCACATTTTTCTGAGCAACAGAGAATTACTTATGTATTTTCTAAGATAAAAGCAATTAATAGAGATAAATAAATCTATATATAAAAGTATCACAAATTTCACATTTCATATTTTTCATGCATAGATCTTCTCATAAGAAAAATACTGTATATTGAACCAACTCATTTGGATGAAAAATGAAGAAGTTATGAATTTTCAAAGGTTTAACAAAAATCTGGAATCAGTTTCTTTAAAAGTAAAAGGAAAATGCTTTTGCATCGGAGACCCTGGGGTTTTCAGAAATCCACCAAGCCCTATAAAGAAATTCCCTGTGTCTGGCAGATATGCACGAAGCACCCTAGCTTTTGACGTATTCAAGGACGAGGTCCTTGCATAGGGGAGGGGCAAATCGACGGCGTCGGCGGCCGTTGCCGTGGCTCCCTGACCAAATTGAATAGAGGGAAAGCACGAGCGGGTCTAGGCGCTTTGATTCAAGGTCCTAGCACGGTCGGAGCAGGGTCGTGGCGGCTCGGCCACGTGCACAGGGCGGACGGCGGCTTCCCGACCAACGGCGCGGTCGAAATCCGGCGAGGGATGACCCGCACTGGCTTCATGGACTAGGGTTACGGCTTCTACACGGCAAGCCACAGCTAAAGCTCGAGTCAGAGAGGGAAGATGACGGCCGAATTGACCGGAACATGGCGGCGGCGGTCACCGGTTCACCGGCCGCGGGGAAGAAGCTCTCGATTGGGGGCCTTACCCTTGGCAAGGCTGGATGCTGGCAGGCGCAATAGCAAGCACATGTCAAGGTGAGTCCGTGCGCATGTTCGGAGCAGAAAATGAGCAGCGGCGAGGCTCAGCGACGGTCGCGCGGTCGACGGCGGCGAGCTGCGCGGAGCGGGGGAAGGAGGCAGGGAGAGCAGAGAATGAGAGGGGGACAGAAAGGAGGGAGCGGCCCGCACTCGCTTTAACGCGGTCAGGACGGTCGCGGCCACCTCGGACCGCCGGTGTACGCGCGCCACGCGGAGCGCGTGGGCTGGGCGCGATGGGCGGTGGCCGGCCATTTCCCTGACTGCTTTAACCAACCATCACTGAAATGCTATTTCCATGACCTCTAATATAAAATTTTCTACACTATAACTCCTAAGCCAAGCCGAATTAGACAAAACTTATATTGAAGAAAATGTAGCTCTAGAAGAGTAGAACATTTCATCTATACAAAGTATGGCCAGATTCTACATAGATTTTGAAATACAAAAATCCAAATGAACATGCCTTTAAAATTCCCTAAAATGGAAAAACAGCCCCCAAACCTGCCTTTTTCAATATTTTTGAATATCTTCCAAGCATTTTCATGAAAAGTGGTAATAACAACTTTTGTTCCTTATGAAATTCTCTACAAACTTTATTTAGGGTATACATATATGCAAACAATCTAGCTACCACTTTCAAATCAGTCAAACAAAATCACTTTTATGGTCCACCTTGGTCAACCATGACATCAAAGCTTAATTAACCAAAACCATGAACATAAACCTAGGTTCATTTGGTGTCCTAATCATGTCTAGGTTACTTTAGAGGTCATCAAACACCAAACACTCATACCACTTATCCAATTCATGTGAAATGCAACCATAATTTGAATAATTCAAGCATCCACATAAAATAATAATTGCTCTTTTCATCAATGCTATGCATAATGATGCTTATGCTTAAGAATGCAAGTGATTATGCATGCTTAACACCAGAGTGTTACAGCCCTTCCCCCTTAAAGAAATCTCGCCCTGAGATTTAAGTAGACTAACCATTCTTTATGAAAATCAGGATATACTTCTTTTAAATAGTCCTCGGTTTCCCAAGTGGCATCGTTATCGTCATGATTGCTCCAAGAAACCTTGTATTGCCTGACCACACGATTTCTGGTCACTCTGTCTTTGACATCCAGGAGCCTCATAGGTTTCTCTTCATAATTTAAATCTGAACTCATCTTAATGTCTTTAACTTTAACGGCTTCTTTGGTTGGAACACGTAGACATTTCTTGAGTTGGGATACATGAAAAACAGGAAACACTGCACTCATCTCTTCAGGCAGTTTGAGCTTATAGGCCCACAATATTTTTCTTTCTACTATCTGATATGGACCGACATAACGAGGTGCCAATTTCCTTTTAACACCAAAATGTTGCACTTTCTTCATAGGAGAGACCTTCAGATACACATAATCACCAACATTAAAAACTAGAGGTCTTCTTCTCTTGTCAGCATAACTCTTCTGACGAGATTGTGCAGCTGCTATGTGTTGTTGAATTGTTCAAACCTGCTCTTCAGCTTCTTTAACAAAGTCAATACCATAATATCTTCTTTCTCCAGGTCCTACCCAATTCACAGGCGTTCTACATCTTCGGCCATACAGTGCCTCAAAAGGAGCCATCTGTATACTCTCTTGGTAATTATTGTTATAAGAGAATTCTGCCAAAGGTAACCATCTCTCCTATGAACCCTTGGATGATAAAATACAAGCCCTCAAGAGATCTTCAAGAACTTGATTCACTCTTTCTGTCTGACCTGAAGTTTGAGGATGATAAGCTATACTATGATTCAGCTTTGTCCCCAAATCCTTCTACAAGTGATCCTAGAAATGAGCAGTAAACTGAGATCCCCGATCAGATACAATTTTCTTGGGAATTCCATACAAACGAATGATCTCCCTGAGATAAATATCAGCATATTGAGGCGGTCGATAATCTGTACGAACTGGAATAAAATGCGCACTCTTGGTAAGTCGATCAACAATTACCCAAATAGAGTCATGCCCTTTTGGAGTTGTGGGACGTCTAGTAATGAAATCCATACTAATATCTTCCTATTTCCATTCAGGGATCGGCAATGGTTGAAGCATTCCGGCTGGCTTCAAATGAACAGCCTTTATGCGATAACAGATGTCACACCGTGCGACATAAGCTGCAATCTCCTTTCTCATTTTTGTCCACCAATAGTGAGCCCTCAGATCATGAAACATCTTACTACCTCCAGGATGAATAGATAACTTTGATAAGTGAGCTTCATCCATGATTTAATTTCTGAGTTCTCTATCTTTTGGTACGACCAGACGATCATCAAACCATAAGATTCCCTTCTCATCCACTCTGAAATGCTTGAGCGGCTGTTTCAACATCTTCTCCTTGATATGACCTATACCCTTGTCAGTTTTCTGACCTTCGATGATCTTGCTTTCAAGCGATCAACTAATTTGGATGTTACGCAGCACAACAAGATGCATGAGGCCAAAACCATCTCCTAACAAAGGTTGAATAGCATGGCAATGTGATTTTTGACTCAGCGCATCTACGACTACGTTTGCCTTGCCTGAATGATATAAGATCTCCATATTGAAGTCCTTGATAAACTCCATCCATCGATGTTGCCTCATGTTCAACTCGAGTTGGGTAAAGATATACTTCAGACTCTTGTGGTCAGTGTAGACTTTGCAGAAATTACCCAGCAAGTAATGCCTCTAGATTTTTAGAGCATGCACAACAGCTGCAAGCTCCAAATCATGGGTCGGATAATTCACTTCATGCTTCTTCAACTGACGTGAGGCATAAGCTATGACTCTCCCTTCTTACATAAGCACACATCCTAAGCCTGTTTTCGATGCATCACAAGATACATCAAAAGTTTTCCCTAAATCTGGTTACGCAAGAACAGGAGCAGTGGTCAACGATTCCCGCAAGGTACGAAAAGCTATTTCACACTCCTCTGTCCAAACAAACTTCTTCTCTTTCTACAACAGATTTATCATAGGTTTGGCAATCTTCGAGAAATCCGGAATGAAACTACGATAATATCCGGCTAGACCAAGAAAACTCCGAACTTCATGCATAGAAGTTGGTGCTTCCTAATTCATAACCTCTTATACTTTGCTCGGATCTACTGAGATTCCCTCATCAGATAGAACATGGCCAAGGAATTAAACTTTCTTGAACCAAAACTCACACTTGCTAAACTTGGCATACAACTTATGTTCCCTAAGCCTTTCTAAAACAATCCTTAGATGCTCGACATGATCTTCTTTGTTTTTTGAGTACACCAAGATATCATCAATAAACACCACCACAAATTAGTCTAACTCAGGCATAAAGACCGAATTCATCAGATACATGAAGTATGCAGGAGCATTTGTTAAGCCAAAGGACATAACAAGATACTCATACAATCCATATCTGGTAGAAAAAGCGGTCTTAAGCACATCTTCTGGTCTAATCTTGATCTGATGGTAACCAGACCTAAGATCAATCTTAGAAAACACTCTCGCCTTGGACAACTGGTCAAAAAGAATGTCAATACGGGGTAACGGATACTTGTTCTTAATGGTCACAGCATTGAGTGGACGATAATCCACGCACATCCGTAGAGATTTGTCCTTCTTCACAAAGATAGCAGGACAACCCCATTCAGACACACTAGGGCGAATAAGACCCTTGTCCAACAATTCTTTCAACTGATTTTTAAGCTCTGCCAATTCATTTGGCGGCATCCGATATGGCCTCCTAGAAATTGGGGTGGTGCCAGGTAATAACTCAATGCGAAACTCAACATCCCTATCTGGTGAAAGACCCGGGAGCTCTTCAGAAAAAACATCCGGAAACTCACACACGATAGGAATTTCAGGAAGAGGGGTCACACGAGTAGAATAGGATACGCTCTCCAACTTAAACTTTGGGCGTAATGGCACTTGAAAGGTACCCTCCCTAAGAGGATTTCTGATAGATAGCACCCTATTACCTGTATCGATCACAGCACCCCAAAATTTCATCCAACTCATCCCCACTATCACGTCCACTCCTAAGCCAGGTAGAACTATCAAGTTCAACTGAAACCTCCACTTGTCTAGATCTAAGGTTGCACCCTGAACTATCTGCTTAGTTGTTATATCAGCCCCAGTTGAACTAACCTTGAATTCAATGCTCAATTCAAGTATCTTTTGGTCATGCTTCTGTGCAAATGCTTGACTCGTGAAAGAATGCGACGATCTAGAATCAAATAAAATAGCGACAGGGATTTGATTCACAGAAAACATACCCGCAGTCACTGGTTCACCAGCAAGAATAACCTCAATAGAGGTGTTATGCACACGAGCTTGGTACGGGGCCTGCTGCTTCTTGGGAAAAGGGCAATAACGAGCAAAGTGCCCTGTCTGGTTGCAGTTGAAGCAAGGTCCATTGACAGGTGTCTTGTTAGCACCGGTCAAACTGCTCTATCTTGCTTTCCCCTATGGAGCAGGAACTTTGAATGCTCTGTGATGCTTCTGCGGATTCTGAGCTAGATAAGGGTTATATCTTTTCTGCTGCGGGGGCCTAAACCTCGCTCTAGACATAGGTGGATGATACGGCGTACGAAAAGCAGTTGGGGCTCTTGCCTAAGAAGAACCACCTCCATCATGTACTCTCTTGCGATTCTTGGCGACAGCATGAATGTTGTTACTGTTTTTGACTCAAGGTATTGAAGGCGTGTAGATACTCCTTCACATTACGAGTTCCCATAGTGAGCGACAGAAACTCAGTCTTCTTCATAGCCATCAAACTGGGAGGAATGAAATTCCCCTAGAAAGCACGTACAAAGTGGTCCCAAGTAATAGGAACACCCTGCTGAAAGGTGGTGCGATGTTGCTTCCACCACGTCCCCGCTTGTCCCTCAAGTTGATGGGCTGCATATTCCACTTTCAGTTCTTCTGTTAACCTTAGAAGATAAAATTTATCTTCCATGGTGTTGAGCCATTCATCTGCTTCAAGCGGTTCAGGAGCATCTTTAAATACAGGAGGTTTAGTGTCCTGAAAATCCTTGAAGCTGCTGTATTGGTTTTGCGGAGGACCCTGACGAACATCACGAGCCAAACTCTCATGAAGAAGCTACTCCACGTTGCGCTGGCTGCCCAAGAATTGAGCAAACAACTACTCCGCATTGGTTAGAGGTGGGGGTGGTACACCACGTGCAGTATTATCGGCACCCTCTTCAGCACCACCACTACCATTACCACCCGAACCACTACGGGTAACCGGCATCTGCATATTTCAGCAATAAGTATTTATTAGGTGAATGTTGTCATAATGAGAGGTGAATGTAAAAATCATGCCAAACTGAATTTATCGAGGGGAATAAATTCGCACAATAAATAGAGGCATAATAATTCCAATTTTCGCATCACAACATCACTACTAATATTACTTCGAGCCATCGCAAAGTGTCTTACAACATCCACATTTTGCCAGCATACATACACTAGACTTTTAAAGGTGTATGGATATTGCCACATCAAACACCATGTTCCAACATTACATCAAAGTCTCAATAGCGTGCAAAAGGGTTACATGACCACCCGATAGGAACGCAAAAGAACAACTAGAGACTAGCGATCATCAACAAAGCTACTCTCCATTGTTGCTACTCTCACTAGAAGCACTGTCCAAAGCCTTCCTAGCTGTTGCTAAGGCTGCTCTCAGCTGACGGATCTCCTCCTGCTTCCTGTGCACCTCCTTGTGAAGACTAGCATTGTAAGCATGAACATCCTCCACTTCTTCTAGCACCTGCTGCTGACAGATGCTAAGATGATAAAACTCAGACCAGGCTTCATCCCTAGCCTGAGCCATCTTCTGGCTCTCCTGAACAACCTTGTCCCGATGCTGAGACACACAGGCTACCTCCTCTCATGAGCGCTGAAGCTCACATGTCAACTCACGCTTCTCCTTGCGTGCATCAGCTCGAGCCTCCTTGAACTCCTCACTCAGATGAAGTGCCTTAGTCTCCATGCTGACATAGGCCCTCATCACTGCAAACATAGCACTCATGGCAGGCGTGTCGCTGCCCTGCGCCTCCTCAGGACCTACCTCCAGTGGTTTTCCCTCAGCATGTGGCCACCTAGAAAGGCGGTGAGCAAAGGGAAACACACCAGGAAAAGCCTGGGCAAGCTGGTGTGGATCTCCTCACGTCAAAAGCTGCAAACGTGGCACCCGTCTTGGCAGTCCTGCCTGCACCAAAATAGCACCACCCAACCTAGTGGGGGTCACCGTCCAAAGGTGGGACAACTACCTCCACCTGAGCCTCTCCATAGTTCACCAAGTCATCCTTGTCCCAGTAGTAGTGAGGCTCCATGCCCACCGTGTACCCAGCGTTAGAGAGAATCCTCCAAAGAAGGCTAGGTATAGCGTGCTCCTCAAGAAAAGTGTCACCTCCCTTGGCACCGACTCACGGACAGCCAAAGGACCACGGGGCACTCCTCCTCCAGTGGACTTGCGAGCAGTCTGCTTGGTTCTCGGCATCTGTCTAAAAGTTGTATATCCCATGAATGAGCAATTTTAACCATGATGCATGCACGTTACATACGTCCTCACGAACTAGTAATCTAACGCGCTATGTGGTGGCATACAACGTTCTCTCATTTATACGTAACTACTTTGTTCTACCGTTCACACGATTAGTGTACCTGCAGAAAATTTATTTCAGCCCATATCCCATATGAATGCAATTCGACATAAAAATTCACTCACCTTCCAAACAAGGTGAAAACACCGATTACTTACTACCCCGACAAGTCACGCAGAAGACGACACCGCCAGAAGACGGTCCCAACATGGGATACCTTCATATAAACATATGTGTAACATGTGAATAATCCGGTATCAATAAGCACTCCCTAGGCTAGCATTGCATCCAATCATGCTCTCACAACTCACACTTACCAGGGCGTAGAGGCAATTTGATCCATACATTACCACTCAAGTGAATGGCACCCATACGACTCCATCATTATATAGGCAACGACAAAACAGAAAATATGATGCAATTCTCCAAGTTAGTACTTAATTAAGCCACCTGAATTCCTATTGGGCATAAAGGATATGACCACTGGCACACTCTAAATTTTCAAACCATAGATTTGAACACCTATGTATAGCTATACATTTTGTAAATACTTTTCGCAAACAAAAACTCTTTTATTTTAAATACTTATGAATAGTAATGCTAAACCTTGCTCTGATACCAGCTGTGACAGAACCAACCAATTTATTAGAGCACAAGCACATAATTCGCCGTTAAGACAGTAAACTACATGATTGAGACCTAATAAACCCGGTAGTCATTCCAAAATCTCAAAGGATTTCAAACATTTTCAGCACAACCATGATCGTAATGAGTTTAGCGTTCACCATTCACAATGTACATAGTTCACACATAGTTTTACACAATCAGAGTACGAATAAAATTATTACAAATCAAGTTAAATTTCAAATAGCGGAAGCGATTGAGTTCAAATACCACACACACTCATTTCAAATACGGTGCCAGGTTCTTGATCAACATCCAACAAAAGCATTAAGTAGAGAAGAGTGACCATGCCCAAGGTCTAGTCATCACCCAATACGGGATAGAAGCAGTGCTGACAATAGCCATAAAACATCTCACCATCTGCAACAACATGGGAAATAAAACCCTGAGTACGAGAATGTACTCAGCTAGACTTACCCGTCATAAACTAAAAATAAATTAACTCCAATGAGTATGCAAGGCTACATAAGAGGAATATCTGACTCATTTATTTGCGAAAAAGCTGGCATTAAAGAAATAATTAATAAGAACCTTCTAGCAATGTATTTTAATCTGATTAACCTTATCATGCTACATTAGCACCTGTATTAAACAAGCATGGTAATAATTATCCAACAAGAATAGTAACCAATTCTGGTTGAGTGTCTTTCAATCTCAACAGCTCAACCATCTCATCTCTTGTTCAAGTTCTTACTACGATGCCGCTGCTCAAGTCAAGTGTTCACTGTCCAGGAACGATGGTGATTATAATCGATTACTAACCAACTGGCGGGTATTCCTCACAAAACCACACTCACCCGCTAAGGTGAGCTACAGATCACCGAAAATTCAATTCGAAAAAAGTCGCGGGATCAACAGGTACCATCGTATCCAGGAACCGCCCGGCTGCCTTATTCAGGACGACCCTGACCTCGGACTTACTATCCGTGTAACTCGTGGTCCCCCATCTTCACCAATACGATGCGTACAGCAGGTCGACTCCCGGCCCAAACGAAACCCAGGCTTCGCGGTCGGAATGACTTATCCTTCTAACTAAATTTGAGGCATAAATTCAATATGACTTGAGGACGTACAACGGACGGGGTCCTAGTTCGACACAGACGAGATAACCTCACCGAACCTCTAGTTCAGTCTCAACACCAATCCTGCCCGGTCTCGATTTATTATCTCCACATGGTTATCCAAGATAATAATGTATTCAACCATTCCGAGTAACCACCTATAACTCACGGATGACAGGAAATCACCCGACTTCTACCGATCTAGTTTAAGTAGGGCTAAGCAGATAATTGTACCTGAACCTAACAGGGTTGAAGTATAACAGTGGCAAGGAATATAAGTAATGCAGCAACGGCATAAAACAACGCCTATAACTTAATGCATCAAACAAGTAAAGGACTCAAGTTAGATATTTTGCAAACCACAGGGAGAATACTCCGGGGCTTGCCTTTCAGGAAAGAGCTTGGCTAGTGGTCGGGACACTCGGGAAGATCAACCTCGGGATCCTCTTCTGCTTCTATCTCTCGCACCATAGTTTCCTGCTGGCCCTCCTCTTCTGGTGCGCCGGGAACTACCGTTTCGAGCTCTGACGATCCTGTATGATGCATAGTGCATATGAATACTACGAATATATAAAAATATAATGTACATGCTGATGGTGAATGAATGCTCAATTGAACATAAATGACATAATTTTAAAACATATAAGATAAGCACATGTCATCTGCATTCTCTTCTACAAACACTTCTTTAAACCAGCCTCACATCACAATTCACTTGCACACTATAAGGAATTATAAACGACTATCATTTCTCACACTACCCTCTACTAAACCAAAACCAACAACAGATCACACACATCACAAGTATCATAAAAAGCATTTTTACACACATAAAATGAGAGCTTTAAAGCATTATTACTTATTAAAAGAAATCAGGGTAGAACTGCAATATAACTTTAGACTACTCAGAAAATTCTGTAAAAATTACAGGAGCTTAAACATATCTAATATGGACTACCATAAAAATTGGTCATAAAAAGTACTTTATCCTACACAAAAATGACAAGGTAGCACAATTCACTGGGCATAAAATACTTTGTATATAGAAAAATATCAAATAACAGATCTCAGAATATTCTTAGCTCTAGATTAACATAAAAACATCCTCCAAAAAGTTTCATGCACAAATTCCTTATATATTATTTATTATGAATTATTTATCATCTAATAGAAATAGGCATCATAACTAGACAGAGCAAACTTTCTATAGGATATAGCCTCACAGCATTTTTCACAGATAGAGCATCATATAAGAAGACTAACAAACTTGGTCTCATATTTTTCTGAGCAATAGAGAATTACTTATGCATTTTCTAAGATAAAAGCAATTAATAGAGATAAATAAATCTATACACAAAAGTATCACAAATTTTATATTTCATTTTTTTCATGCATTTTCAAAGGTTTAACAAAAATCTTCTCATAAGAAAAATACTGCAAGTTGAACCAACTCATTTGGATGAAAAATAAAGAAGTTATGAATTTTCAAAGGTTTAACAAAAATCTGGAATCAGTTTCTTTAAAAGAAAAAGAAAAACGCTTTTGCACCGGAGACCCTGGGGTTTTTAGAAATCCACCAAGCCCTATAAAGAAATTCCCTGTGTCAGGCAGATATGCACGAAGCACCCTAGCTTTTGTCGTATTCAAGGACGAGGTCCTTGCATAGGGGAGGGGCAAATCGACGGCGTCGGCGCGGCGTCGCCGGCCGTTGCCGTGGCTCTCCGACCAAATTGAACAGAGGAAAAGCACGAGCGGGTCTAGGCGCTTCGATTCAAGGTCCTAGCGCGGTCGGAGCGGGGCCGTGGCTGCTCGGCCGCGTGCACAGGGCGGACGGCGGCTTCCCGACCAACGGCGCGGTCGAAATCCAGCGAGGGACAACCCGCACTGGCTTCATGGACTAGGGTTACAGCTTCTACACGGTAAGGCACAGCTAAAGCTTGAGTCAGAGAGGGAAGATGACGGCCGAATCGACCGGAACGCGGCGGCGGTCACCGGTTCATCGGCCGCGGGGAAGAAGCTCTCGATTGGGGCCTTACCCTTGGCGAGGATGGCTGCTGGCAGGCGCAATAGCAAGCGCACATCAAGGCGAGTCCGTGCGCACGTTCAGAGCAAAAAATGAGCAGCGGCGAGGCTCGGCGACGATCGCGCGGTCAGCGGCGGCGAGCTGCGCGGAGCGGGGGAAGGAGGCAGGGAGAGCAGAGAATGAGAGGGGGACAGAAAGGAGGGAGCGGCCCGCACTCGCTTTAACGCGGTCGGGACAGTCGCGGCCGCCCTGGACCGCCGGTGTACGCGCGCCACACGGGCTAGGCGCGATGGGCGGTGGCCGGCCATTTCCCTGACGGCTTTGACCAACCGTCACTGAAATGTTATTTCTATGACCTCTAATACAAAATTTTCTGCCCTATAACTCCCAAACCGAGCCGAATTAGCCAAAACTTATATTGAATAAAATGTAGCTCTAGAAGAGTAGAACATTTCATCTATACAAAGTATAGCCAGATTCTGCATAGATTTTGAAATACAAAAATCCAAATGAAAATGCCTTTAAAATTCCCTAAAATAGAAAAACAGCCCCCAAACCTGCCTTTTTCAATATTTTTTAACATCTTTCAAGCATTTTCATAAAAAGTGGTAATAACAACTTTTATTCCTTATGAAATTATCTATGAACTTTATTTAGAGTGTACACACATGCAAACACTCTAGCTACCACTTTCAAATCAGTCAAACAAAATCACTTTCATGGTCCACCTTGGTCAACCATGACATCAAAGCTTAATTAACCAAAACCATGAACATAAACCTAGGTTCATTTGGTGTCCTAATCATGTCTAGGTTACTTTAGAGGTCATCAAACATCAAACACTCATACCACTTATCCAATTCATGTGAAATACAACCATAATTTGAATAATTCAAGCATCCACATAAAATAACAATTGCTCTTTTCATCAATGCTATGCATAATGATGCTTATGCTTAAGAATGCAAGTGATTATGCATGCTTAACACCAGAGTGTTACAACTACCTCTCCCTCTAACGAGAAAATTGCATCCCAAATATTTCTTTCATAAAAGTAGCATCCAAAACATTTGCTTCTTGTTTTCTAATGTTGTTTTAACTCTTTTCCACCACATTTTATTTCTCCAAAAATCTGCCAAAAGTATGAATTTGCCCCTAGGTTAATTTACGAGAGATCGTCTAGGCGTTGGTCGCCACTGCAGGGCGCTCACCATGGCAATTGCGTCCCTATCAACGATTGGGGGGGAGGGGGTGCCTTGACTAAACAGTTATAGAAACAAGGCCACACAAACCTATGCAACTAATAATCGAACAACCAGGGAGCTCCTACACATAGTATGCAAAGCGCACAAAGCTCAAGTTTTATGTTGGACTATTTGGTTGAATAAAAAATGATGCTGTTTTCAATAGGGCCACTTCTAACTCCCACATGCATGTAATTTCCAAGGGGGAAATACTGGATTAGAAGCTGACTGTTATTCTTTTAAAGAGGAGAGAGAAATGTTTTGAGGATGGCCTGCAGAAATGTTGAGACTACCGTCATGGAGCTTTTTAGTAGATTTGGGTGGAAATCGACCAAGCAGATTGAAGTTTAACTTGGTTTGAGTTTTGTTTTTGCTCTTGTGTTGTAGCTTAAATGCTACTTTGCACTATATGCATAAGTGCAAAGGCTAGGATGTTTGTTTCCTTTATCTAAACAAATAATATAATGATGTTGTAGCACTTTTGAATACAAGATCTTATATTTAGGCCATCTCTAGTGTAGCATACAATGCAAATTGACTCATGGTTCTCCGTTGATTTGAGTCATTGAACCATAGACATCGAGGGGAGAGAATAGTCAACTCAACATTTTTATTGAACCGTAGCAAATAAAAAATTGAATCCCTCCAACTAATTGGCATCATGACTAGTAATGGATGATGTTCCGACACAGGAAGTGCATCTTTGGCTCGTTGCAATGAACTCGTTGTGGACGTCCCCAGAACATGGAACATGAAAACGGGAACGTGGGCCATATTCCCGTCCTCAGGTTGCTGAGGATTAGAGTTGAGATCTAGGAGTGAAGAATCTTTGTTGCATGGGAAAAAAGTATGACAAGTTCACCACTATAAATGTTCTTCAAGAAATATTTTCTCAGGGATTGATTTGTCCAAATTTTGGGATGAGTTTGCACCAAATTTTGAAGAAAATGTTCCCCCTTAGTAACCAAACGTTTTTAAACCAATGTTATCAGAAAGAGCCACATGAGATGATTATACACACTCCATTTTATCCTTTGTCCATACGGAAGCACAAAATTTTGGGATGAGTTTGCACCAAATTTTGAAGAAAATGTTCCCTCTTAGTAACCAAACGTTTTTAAACCAATGTTATCAGAAAGAGCCACATGAGATGATTATACACACTCCATTTTATCCTTTGTCCATACGGAAGCACAAAGAAAGAACCATATAGAACAATAAAAAGAAATGGAGAGCTACAAATTGCAAGCATTAGCATGAGGTATGTGTTGATCAATATTTTGTCCTCATAATGAGTTTGATACGAAAACTAAATGTATAGAAAAGACGAGAAACTGATAACTTCAGAAAATATGAAAACAACACGTGAAGATATGCTTAGATGAAAGAAAAACAATGAGGTGGGAAGGAAATGAGCTAGATACCTTGTTAGTTCCTCTTTCTTGTCTTCACAATTATGTCCATTCCTCTTTACAGCTATACGCAAATACATATCCTCACCATTCCAAAATAAACACACATCTTGCTTTATGAGGAGTCAGATCTTTTAATAAGGCATATATAATACTAACAAAGGAGAGCCCAAAGATATAACAACAAAACAAAAGAAAAAAATAAACGACTCAAAAGTGTGATTAAAACATAGGGAAAGGGGTTTATGTATTGTATAGAAATGAAAAGAAAAAAAAGATGAGAGAAAATGGTCAGGGTAGCTATTAGCCATTAGCCAAACAAACACACTTCTAGTTCTTCCACCCTTTCTCTTTGTCACTTTGTCCACTTCTGTTATTATTACGAGGCTGGCTTCTCCGCCTTGTTCTCTCTCCCTCCGAATCCAAAAACGCCGATGCAAATGCTGCTCCACGCCGGTCCCTCGTTCCTGCTCGCGCCACCTCCGCGCTTCGCCGCCGCCGCCGCCGCTCCGTCGTCAGCTTCACCGAGGGGATCGAGGACACCGCAATTCTCGGTGTCGACGTCGCATTCCGCGCGCGCCGCTGCACCCGGGGCCCGGAGGGTGCGTCCGGTCGCGCCGAGGGCGCCCATGGCGACGGCGGAGGAGGGCGCCGGCACTGACGTCGGCCTCGCCGACGCCGAGGCCACCCAGGTTCGCCCGCCACTGCCGCTCCTCACGTTTCGGAGTTCACGCAATTATTATCGCTTGGGCCACCTTTCTGCCGACAATAACGCAATTACCCCTAACCTGTATTGGTCGGGCCCACATGGTAGTCACACGAACGCCATCCACAATTAGTGAGCTCGTGGTTGTGATCCGATCCTGACCTCTTCAGGTGCTGACCAGCAGGATAATGGTGGTGGATCCACTTGTCATTACATTTGGAAACCAGTGAGATTTTACGAAAACTGGAAGGTTTTCCTTTGAATATTGTGAAATATCTGGATCCAGCATATGGGAATGATATGAAATTGGACAGTACTTCCGTAGAATTCGAATCTTTAGTGTCTTGCAGTGGAAATTATCGGTCCCATTCTCACATTTCAGACCATGTTGTTGTCCTAAACTTTGGTGCACAAAATTTTACCATGGATGTTTTATTGCTGATTTGGACCCACACCGTTAAAGTGACTGTCTGCAGCTTACTCAAAGCCTTCTACTGAGGATTTCTTAGTATTTTGTTTGATTCTTACTGCTTTCTGATTACTTAGTGTTCCTTTGGTCAAATGCTGATTTTGTATCCGCAGGGGTTCTTGTTGGATGCGAGGGCTTACTGGGTAACAAGATCCTTGATTGCTTGGGATGTCAGTGGTCAGGAAACTTCTCTCTTCTTATATGCAAGCAGAAACGCTACAATGTGCATGTCAAGTTGGGTCATTGAAGGTAGGTGCTATCAGCAGGTACCGTGTAGACTCATGTACCAACTGATTATGATAATAACAGCCTGAGCCTCATTAATGTTACAATTCTTGCTGGTTTGGTAGGTTATGATTCCAAAGTTGAGCTGCAACCAGAAAATGGTGGACTTCCATCCAGTGTACGAGTATTATTGTAATTGTCTGTTGTGCTGCAGTTCCTGTTATGATTGTCCCTCTTTCTGTTTCGTTTTTCTAATTAGTATTCTAATTTGGAGTACAATTTCACTATCTTCAGGTGACCCAGAAATTCCCTTTTATCAGCTCTTATAGAGCCTTCAGAATTCCGAGCTCTGTCGATGTTGCCACTATGGTGAAATGTCAACTTGCTGTTGCTTGTTTTGATGGTAATCTCTAAACTAGGCTGCCTTTTCTGTAAAGACCTCCACCAAAAGTTTCATCAGGACAATATGTATTGTTACAAGCAGCTCATGGGAACAGGCAAGATGTTACTGGGTTGCAACTACCTGGAATATTGGATGACATGTTCGCCTACACTGGACCACTTGGTACTATTTTTAGTGAGGAAGCTGTGAGTATGTACCTATGGGCTCCTACAGCACAGGTTCTCGATTTTAGAAGCCTTTGAGCCTCTTACGTATTATTTCTACACATGTATAGTTTCCACTTGTGTGATTTTTTCCCTACCGCAGGATGTAAGTGTGCGCTTCTATGATGGTCCAGCTGGCCCTTTACTGGAAACAGTTCAACTCAGCGAGTCAAATGGTGTTTGGAGTGTTACTGGTCCAAGAAACTGGGAGAACCTGTATTATCTATATGAAGCCACAATATATCATCCAGCTACAGCGAACATTGAGAAATGTTTAGCTGCTGATCCTTATGCTAGAGGGTAAGGTCCATTTTTCATAGTTCATGATGATACTAGCCATGGAGAAATAGGAAGATATTAATGCTTGTTATTTTGACCAGGCTTTCTGCAAATAGCACACGGACTTGGTTGGTTGATATTAATAATGAAACATTAAAGCCACTTGACTGGGATGGATTGGCAGCTGAAAAGCCAAAGCTTGATTCCTTCTCTGACATAAGCATATATGAATTGCACATTCGTGATTTCAGGTGAACTGTTCTCTGTGACTGTAAATTTGGTGGGATGGATCTATGCATGCTAGTATATACAGAATTGAGTCCTCTGCTTACTGTCATTTTTTATTACAGTGCCCATGATAGCACAGTGGACAGTCATTTTCGAGGAGGATTCTGTGCATTTACATGTCAGGTTATTCGCAATTAAATTAACAGAAGATTCATATTTTTCACCACTTTAGTTCATCAACAGGCATCTTACACCTATTCTACAACTTGTTATACAGGATTCTGCAGGCATAGAACACCTAAAGAAACTATCTGATGCTGGTTTGACTCATGTCCATTTGTTGCCAAGCTTTCAGTTTGGTGGTGTTGATGACATAAAGAACAATTGGAAATGTGTTGGTAAAGATTCAACTCTTTCTGTATGTTTTACCAGACAAATGTAAATCTCTTGCAGTCTTGCTCAAGAATCAAGATGGTAATGCCACTATTGTGTCTTGCATGCTATTCATTTACTCTTAGCTTTTAAAATACGCAAGAAATCAGAACCCAAGCTTTTTAGTCTGGTCAATGAATTAGAATATTAAGATATATTTAAACCTCATAAAGTATCATTTTGAATCAAAGAAATTTAATTTCTTTAGGGTTTAATATGGTTCCATGAATCCTCCATTTTTTCTGTTTCATACATAGCTTTCTATGATTACTATCAATAAGTTTTCGATCGGTTAAACTGGACTCCATCAGCTTCGTTTTGTGTGCTTTTATTTGATTTATTGGGTTATTCTTGTTTGAGTAACTACAGAACTTTGTGTACTCTGGCAGATGAGGCTGAACTGTCAAAACTCCATCCAGGATCAGATTTGCAACAAGCTGCAGTTGTGGCTATTCAGGAAGAGGACCCTTATAATTGGGGGTACTTATTGTTTTGCTTCATTTGTTTAGCTTGTCAAATATTCAATATTTAATGTATCACAAGGGTTTGCTATGAATGTTTTGTTTCTTATATTATTGCCCATAAACTATTCTCATGCATGGTTACATGCAACTAAAAGGTATAACCCTGTGCTTTGGGGGGTTCCAAAAGGAAGCTATGCAAGTAACCCCGATGGTCCAAGTCGTATCATTGAGTACCGGCAGATGGTGCAGGTAAGCTTTTCTTTCTATCACTGAACTTTCTTACATGAACAGTTCCAACTTGCATCACTCATCCTATTTATGTGATTACAATGCATGGAGGAAGGACTTGTGCGCTTAATGTGGCCAGCACTTAGCAGGATAACAGATGTTTTTTATGATAATCTTTGAACTGCAGGCCTTGAATCGGTTAGGTCTTCGAGTTGTCATGGATGTTGTATACAATCATCTATACTCAAGTGGCCCTTTTGCCATCACTTCCGTGCTTGATAAGGTTGCCTCATGTTTTCTAGTTATATTCTTTTTTCCCGTAAACATCCCAAATAAAAAATGTATTTCTTAATCTTTATTAAATATATTTAGGCCCTGTTTGGCATGGCTCCAAACGACTCTGGGCTCCTTGCTGAGTACATGGAGGAGCCGGAGCAGGTGAAGCCAGAAATAGTGGCTTCACTGGCTCCTAGTTAATTTTGAGAGGAGATATAAAAGAGGCTTCTCACTACCGTGTACGGAGGAGCCGGAGCCAGAGCCGCCTGGAGCTCTACCAAACAGGGCCATGGGGCCTCACAAGATCACATCAGGTCATTTCTCATATGCGGAGTTAAAGACTTAACAAAGGCCTGTTTGCCGGGTTTGAGTTTCTTGGCATAAACCATAGAAACCCTGCCAATCGATGCAAACCTGGCGTTTTTAAACAGAAACCAGTTGAAACTTTTTTTATTTTTACAATGTAAGGGAGAAACTAGTTAGCCAAACAAATTTCCAGGAATCAAAAACCCAACGAGAAAAAATACTTATTACAAGAAACTGAAACATAAACTATTTCTCAAGAAACTG
>CM041642.1:41988748-42030879 GCA_023333625.1 Bothriochloa decipiens | reverse complement strand
ATCTAGCCTACCCCAACTTGCTTGGGACTGACAGGCTTGGTTGTTGTGTTGTTGTTGTTGTTATGGAATGACAATGTCATGCAGAATAACTTCCCCAGACTTTTCACCTTTGCCAAAAACAAGAAGATTTCCGTGTTGCAATTCCTTTCAAACAACAACCTTGAGTCACAATTTCACCTCCCATTGTCTGAACAAGCTTACCAAGAATACCAAACAATGCAAGACTATATTCAAACTATACAGGTTCAACAGGACACAAAAGATTCCTAGCACTATATTTGGGGCAGCAGCAACTATACTTCTTCTAAATTCTACAACTTCCCCTACAAAAATGTTCAGCCTCCTGCCACTTTCCTATGGATTTGGGATTCAAAGTGCTGCAACAAACTTAAAGTTTTCTCTTGGCTTATGATTATGGATAGGCTAAACACAAGGAATCTTCTCAAAAGGAAAAAACACAAGTTGGAGGGAAACAACTACAACTGTATTCTCTGTAATCACAATGTTGAGGAAACTGCTTTTCATCTCTTCTTCAGTTGCCCCTTCAGTCAGGCCTGCTGGCGTCACTTGAATATGCACTGGAACTTCCAAAGTGATTTCTTCCAAATGATGATGCAGTCAAAGCAGCAATACCAAAATCGCTTCTTCATGGAGATCTTTATCATCGCTGCCTGGCACATATGGAAGCAACGAAACAACTTTATTTTTGACAGAGGACAGCCTTCTTTCTCCTCCTGGAAATGCTCCTTCTTAGATGAGGCTAAACTGCAAGCTCTTAGGATGTCTGAGAACAAACGTTCTTCTTTCCTCCTCTGTATAGATCCCTTCTCTTAGTTTTCTGCTTGTCAAGTGGCTCTCTCAGCCTCTTGGATGGTTTTTGCTGTGCTTACCCTGTACATTTCTTGCCCATTTTTAATTTATAAAATCTCACAGTGGGGGTTTCCCCTGCTGTATTTTATGCTCAAAAAAAAAAGAACGGCAGAGTTTTGACTTCTTAGGTCGATAATACCTAGGCCACCTTTCTTTTTTGGTTTACAACACTTTGGCCAAGCCACCAGCGGCTTCATTTTAGCATTGTCAGACCCTCTCCAAAGGCAGTGTTTTCTTGCTCTCTCAATGTAATCAATGACTGAAGGAAGTTGAAACAGGAAGTTCCAGGATCTTCTCTCGGATTTTACATTGCAGCCTGAGGTTGATGATACTTATTTGTGGCAATTCTCTAGTTCGGGAGTGTACTCTGCCAAATCTGCATATGACTGATTTTTTATTGGAGCTGTACAGTTTGGGCCTTGGGAGAGAATCTGGAAGAGCTGGGCACCAGGCAAATGCAAGTTCTTCATGTGGTTAGTGGCACATAATAGGTGCTGGACTGCAGAACGTCTTACTAAAAGAGTACTGCCCCACCCTGAACGTTGCCCGCTCTGTGATCAAGCTGAGGAAACAATTGATCATCTGTTGATCTCATGTGTCTTCTCCAGGCAAGTACGGTATAAAATTCTGCATAAGGTTGGCCTGCAGAACCTCTCCCCCCACCCTAACAACAACTCCTTTGATGCATGGTGAGCAAGCACAAATTCTAGCGTTGATCAACAACAACAACAACAACATAGCCTTTTGTCCCAAGCAAGTTGGGGTAGGCTAGAGATGAAACCCAAAAGAGGCATGAAAACAAAGAACACATAAATGGTACAAGAAAAAGAATACGGTTCAGGCACGTTAATTGCTAGTCTTCAAGCGCTCCTATCCATAGCTAAATCCTTAGGGATATTCCACTCCTTAAGGTCTCTCTTAACCGACTCCTCCCAAGTTAGTTTAGGTCGACCTCTACCTCTCTTTACATTATCGACCCGCTTTAGAACCCCACTACGCACCGGTGTCTCAGGAGGCCTCCGTTGGACATGGCCAAACCATCTCAACCGTTGTTGAATCAATTTTTCCTCAATTAGTGCCACCCCAACCCTATCCCGAATATCGTCGTTCCGGACTCTATCCCTCATTGTGTGCCCACAACACCATCGTAACATACGCATCTCTGCTACACTCAATTGCTGGATATGTCGCCTTTTTGTAGGCCAACATTCAGCACCGTATAACATCGCCGGACGAATCGTTGTCCTATAAAATTTACCTTTTAACTTCTGAGGCACCCTTCTGTCACAGAGGACGCCTGAAGCTTGACGCCATTTCAACCAACCGGCTGAAATTCTATGCCTAACATCTTCATCAATGTCACCATCCTTTTGTAGCATCGATCCTAAATACCGAAAAGTATCCTTCTTGGCCACCACTTGCCTATCGAGGCTAACGTCTCCCTCCTCATTCCTAGTCGCGCTGAAATCACACCTCATGTACTCGGTCTTGGTTCTACTAAGTCTAAACCGTTTCGACTCTAACGTGTGTCTCCATAGTTCTAACTTCCTATTAACCCCTGCCCTAGTCTCATCCACTAGCACCACATCATCAGCAAAGAGCATACACCAAAGGATATCACCTTGTATGTCCCTTGTGACCTCATCCATCACCAAAGCAAATAAATAAGGGCTCAATGCCGACCCTTGATGTAGTCCTATTTTAATTAGAAAGTCACTGGTGTCGCCATCACATGTTCGGACACATGTCACCACATCCCTGTACATATCCTTGATGAGGGTGATGTACTTAGTTGGGACTTTGTGCTTTTCCAAGGCCCACCACATGACATTTCTCGGTACTTTGTCATATGCCTTCTCGAGGTCAATAAAGACCATGTGCAAGTCCTTCTTCTGCTCCCTATACCTCTCCATCAACTGTCGTAATAAGAAAATTGCCTCCATGGTCGACCTACTAGACATAAACCCAAATTGGTTTTGGGTCACACTTGTCACTCTTCTTAGGCGATGCTCGATAACCCTCTCCCAGAGCTTCATCGTATGGCTCATCAACTTAATCCCACGGTAATTAGTACAACTTTGAACATCTCCCTTGTTCTTGAAGATCAGTACTAATATACTTCTCCTCCATTCTTCAGGCATCTTGTTTGACCGGAAAATGAGGTTAAAAAGCTTAGTTAACCATACTATCGCTCTGGCACCTAGGCATCTCCACATCTCAATGGGGATACCGTCAGGGCCCATCGCTTTACCTCCCTTCATCCTCTTCAAAGCCTCCCCGATCTCTGCCTCCTGAAATCTCCTCACGAAACGTCTGTTGGTATCGTCAAATGAGTCATCCAACTCCAAGGTAGGACCCTCATTCTCCCCATTAAACAACTTGTCAAAGTACTCTCTCCACCTGTCCTTGATCTCCTCATCCCTCACCAAAAGTTGATCCGTCCCATCCTTGATGCATTTGATTTGGTTGATGTCCCTCGTCTTCCTCTCGCGGATCCTAGCCATCCTATAAATGTCCTTCTCCCCTTCCTTCGTGCCTAGTCGCTGATAAAGGTCATCATACGCCTGACCTTTTGCTACACTCACCGCTCGTTTTGCAGCCCTCTTCGCTATTTTATAGCCATCAATGTTGGCTGCACTCTTGTCATGATGGAGGCGCTTGAACCACTCCTTCTCCCTAATAGCCCTTTGCACCTCGTCATTCCACCACCAGGTGTCTTTCGCTTCCCATTTGCCTCCCCTACTCACTCCAAACACATCCGAAGCCACCTTCCGAACGCATGTTGCCATCTTTAGCCACATGTCATCTGCATCTTCTCCTTCTTCCCACGGCCCCTCATCTAGCATCCTCTCCTTAAATGTTTGCGCTGCTTCCCCCCTAAGCTTCCACCATTTTATTCTCGCAATCTTGGCCCGATTGTCCCGATGGACACGTACTCGAAAGCGAATTGATGACCAGACTAAAAAGGGTCTCAATTCCATCATCATCCTAGGAGCTTGGTCCATTTGGAATCACCACAATCGTTGTGTCTTTGATGGGACTCAACCGAGCCTAAGTAATGTTTTGGTTTCGGTAAAAGATGAGTTACTTCTGTGGAGTTTGGCCAGAGCTCGGGGATTATCCAATCTCCTTGCTCTAGAGCTGGTCAATGCATGAGCTCCTCTCTAGTGGTCTTTGGGTCAAGTTTTTGAAAAGGGAAAGAGATATACACCTTTAGATGTAAAAGAGAGTGTGTGTGTGTGTGTGGTTGTATGGGGTTTCTTAAACCACTCCTTCACTCTTCTTAATATAATGATATGCAGCTCTCCTGCATGTTCGAGAAAAAAAAAAGGATCTGTGCAATACAATGGGTCAATTCTCCAACACATCATCTCTCATAAGCATTAGTACAAGCACAAGGGATGATGATTCCATCAAAATTAATGGAATGAAATCACGCACCCATTCATCTAGCATGGGCTGGTTCCTCAAACCAAACACCCAACAGGATGCAATACGCCTAACATGCAGCAACTGGCTGCAATTGGACAGGGCAGACACGCAAAATGGCATCAAAGACAGCCCTAGCTGATGCAAAATCACAGCGCAGCGACAAAATGGAATCAGGACGAGGAACATGAGCTGGTGATCAATGAGTGGCGGCAACGGGCCGCAGGTGAAGAGTGGGCCATTATGAGTGGACCGAGCCAAGGAGCTAAGATGGGAGGCTTGCACAAGGGAAACGCAACGGTGGACAGAACAGGGGAGCTGGGACACGCGGCATGAAGAAGCAGCAGATGAGAGAAGAATTGGCAGTCAAAGAACAGGGCAAAGGCAAACGGTGGCACTGCTCGCTGAGCAACAAAAAAAAAAAAGGGGTGGATCATAAAAGGGGATATATTTAACATTAACCCTAACCCTTATCATTGCTCTAATTCAATATTACTTCCTCTGGTACAGTTTACAAGGCAGAGTTTGACATGGCACAACCTCCAAAGTTACACTTTGACCATTCCTAGTATTTAAAAAAACACACAGGAGAGCTGCATTTCATTGTATTAGAGAGAAAAAAAATGGTCCTCAGTCCTCTCATATGATGATCGGATATGAGAGTCAGGGATCCAATAAAGATTCTAGCCTAAAAAACAGAAAAACATGACCAAGAAACACCTAAGCAACTAGGTTTATGCCTATAAACTCATGACCATTGCATAGTACATTTGATTGCTGATGTGGTAAACTGATTGGGCACAGGATACAAGAACAGCGGATAGATTGGCTAACTCGCCTCCCTCAGGAGGCTCTGAGCTGCTTTTTAGATCTATTATTGCTTGCCTTCCCTACCAACTATGGATGTTGATGCAGCACATCATGGTTAGAACCGGCCCACTCGCCATAATAAATTGCATATATAACCATATCAAGTTTGTATTACAATAGTTAAAAACTGATGGCCAAATTATTGGTCAACAATTGTAAAGTTTGAATCTTAATATTCGTGCATGTGCATATCTTATAAAATGGACTGTAAGGAGTACTAGCCTTAGGCATTAGTTCACTTCACAGGCTTAAGAGAAAAAAGATTTGAAATGTACCGATTTCCTTCTGCGCGTAGCTATCTTCAAAGGTCACATGGGCAACTTTGGGTGATTTTGATCCTACACCAAGTAAAGGTCCATGTCTGATTGTCTCAGTTGCTTTTGAAAGAACGATCATCTTGGTTGCTATTGACGGAACGATTGTCTCAGTTACTTTTGATGGAACAATCATCTCAGTATCTTTTGACGGAACAACCACCTCCGTTGCTGTAACTAATCTGCTGCGCTTCTTGTACTTTGAGCTGATGCAACATTTTAGGAAATAAATAGAAATTTTAACAGAAACCTGATAGATCATTAAAGGTAAGGGAGAACAAGCATACAAGTAGGAAAATGTTCTCTGTCGAGGATCAATTCCTGCAGGAAAATCCTGTAAAAACAAAATGCATTAGCTTTTCCCAGGCATTTGTGTCCAAAAATGTTTCCAAGCACAATATTCAGTATGCATGAATTTCCAATGCATTTTCCTTAAAAACCCATTGGATCTTCCACTTGAAGCATGCAAATTCTTAAGTGGGTTTTGGTGCACCCTTGATTTTGCATCCAAAGAAAACAAGAACAAAAGCAGACCTATGGTAGTTGAACTAGCAGAAGAATAAGAGGGATGTAAAACTTGAAAATTTTGTAAACCACAGACTGTAGAAAGTGTATCTATATACACCAGTTGTTAAGTGCAGAAGTAGAGGATTAGCAGACTGGAATAGCTAGCTAACGCTGGACACAGGTTCAGTTTGAAGCAACTGGCTGACATTCATATTGAATATGCATACATATACCTAAGTCAGTTCGCAAACCAACCTGCTATTCCTAGCAGCTGTGTAGCAGATTTACACTAGCAAAATCAAAATTGGCTCCTACTAATACTATCTGTCTAACCCCAAACTCGATTAAGACAGCCCCCACAGCATTCAAATAAGAAGACCTTCACACTAGGTCGAGAAAACCCCCAAACCCCTGCCCCACCCTTACACGGTGGATTTTTGTCACCCAAGTGAGCATTGGGCTGGTGCCCCCCACTGTTTCGGTTATGGGATGGACGAGGGGAATTTCTTAACCTCAGCCTGAGATTTGCTCCAACGGGGAGTCGAACCCAGGACCTGAGGAGTGCCGGCGGGGTACTTTAACCAACTGGCCTACCTGTCTAACCCCACCGCTCAGATTAGTAGAGTAAAGACAGTTGATTACTTGCCTGACAGGCTTTATACTACCTTACTGACCAAAAAGGGACCTGCATGGCGGTTAGCAAATTAGGACAAACTACTATTAATACTAGCTAGATAGGTGGTAAACAAGGGTTACTACTAACACCAGTTTCATTTATTTTTCAACTAGATACCAAGATACATTTGATGTTTTACCATTATTAAAACTACCTCATCTCTCCAGGTATTGTGCTTCAAGCTAACATTAACACCCTGTTCCTTCTCAGATATCTGTGAGAACAGGCAAAAAGACTAGTTATTAAACAATTGAGTGTGTGTGAAGAAGGTTAGTTCTAGAGGTTTACGAACCCAGAAATCAAAGTTCAATCGGTCATGTGATGACATTAAATGATGTTCCAGACCCTGCAATAACCAAAACATCATATTAGATATGAACTCAATGGCAGGAAAAATGTGTGTTCCTTCTACTTAAATATGAGTTGAAGGTATGGACAAAGAACAATATCTCAAATCCCTCGTTACGTAAAGAACAGGCATGAATGTGGTTGAACATTTTTTTAAAAAAAGCCTATTTGTTATTTTGTTTTAATCATTAAAATGTTAATTCTTTTACTACTAAAACATGACACATAATCCTTAGAACAAAATAGCGAAATATGAACATAACAAAAAAGAAACTTGCTCCAGACTTTACCTTGAAGCTTCCACACTTTGCATAACAGAAGGAGCAGCAAAAACCTTCAGTAACTGGTAAGAAGTTACGTTAAAAACTGGTAAGAAGGATTGAATAAATCAATATAAGAAAATGTGTGTTAGAGTGAATAATTTCATTCTTAGGCTAACCCTAGGGAGGGTAGCTATATAGACATACATGGGCCTCATGGGCCTCATATACTCCAACAATGTGTAACTACGTAACATAGGAGGAAAATTTTAAGAATAAAGAAAAACAATATATCTCAGGGAACAACTGTCGAAAGTGATGCGAAATAACAATGGGCAATTGCAAGTGTTTAATTTATAAAAAAATATTGTGAAAAGCTATCAAACAAAGCACAGACAGATGGCGATCGAGGTGTAGCCAAATGAGCCATGAGCTATGTAACGCCTAAAATGGTTCTCACCAAACAACGCATTGAAGTCCTCGTAAATTGGAAGTTCAATATACTACCCCCAAACAATCATGCTTGTCCATCTAACAAAATTGACTCATTTTACTACACTAAGTTTAATTCAGGTCATTTGAACCCCGATCCGGTTTTCTTTCCTCGAACTACACAGGTGCTCACCTTCAACAGCTTCAGCCTCTCCATTGAACGCGCATTGGCAAACGGTGATGGAGTCCCTCCCCTACTTCACCTCAATTCCGAGGTAGTAGGTGAGCAAGACGAGATCGCTCATGCAGAATCAAGCTGCCATCTCATGCTTGAAACCATCGATGTCATGTCGACAATGAGGTGCTCCTCCCCCAACATCGCGTATAAAATGCGTGCTCGGTGGCACACTTTGTGAAGTCGAGCACCCCGAGCGTGGGATCGAGCTTCGCGTTCAGACACATGCAGCCTGTCGCGGCCATGGAGAGCTTTGCCTAGCTGCATCACCTTGTGTTCTTACCCCTCAATGACGAACCCCAGCGACTATCCCTATTCTATTCCCTGATGTATATAGAAGCAGAGGTGGTTGTTCAGTGTACCTTGGCTGACATCAGCCTTGAGTAAATGGCCTATTGCCATAATGCTACAGTAGAAAGAATAGATAGATAGACAGCAAGGAAATGGCCTATTGTCAACTTCCTGATGCAGTAAAACATTAGGAGAATGCAGCAGATTATCTTACATCAGGATGCAAATAAGTGACAGCTAAATTGAAAACCAAGCAAGGTAGCTCCTATCAACCAAACAAAATATAGATAACAAAGTTCTTGGCTTATGGATGTGTACCTTCTGTAGCATCAAAAATATCGTCTCCATACTTAAAGCGCACATTTCCATTTCTTAAGCTGTGAGAAAGGAACTTCTCTCAGTGAAGTTTGGTACATTAGCACACCAATTTATTGACGAAGAACAACACAAAGCAAGGTGCTATAACTAGGCCCCCAACAAAAATTTATTCCATTGGCAACATCAGATAAAAGGCTTTTTAGTTTAGATCAGATGCCACCGAACCTCTGCATGATATATGTAAGAGTCAAATCCCAAATACAAAGCCCAGTTCCAAAGTATGAACAAAATACTTATATTAAATGGGAAGATGATTTTACTAGCTAGTGTCAGAGCATCTCCAAGAGTTCCTTGAAAAATTCTTGCTAATCATTGATTATTCCAAGTGGCCCAACAGGGTAAGGAGCAATTTCTTTTTTGTCTTAGTCCAACAGTTGCCAATAAAATGAGCTTTCCAACTTGCCTGCCGCCACCCCAGCCGGTCAACAGCTGTCCCCAGCGGGCTAGGTACGTGTGCGCATCGAAGCGCGGCTAGGCGCGTCACCCAGGTGGCGCCTACGGCGACCAGAGGCAGCAAAAAAAACCACAAAAACCCGACATGGGGCCAGAGGAAACCAAAGGAACTGCAGGATAGGGAGCGCAAGAACATCCGTGCATGTGAGTTGACCAAGGGATTTACCATAAGCGGATATTTAGGCAGTTCCGATAGGAACAGGTGTTGGAGGCCATTTTTTCTTTTTTCTTTTTTGCCAAAGAACATTTCTGGGAGTTGAATTAAGAAGCTCTGGAGTGATAGATGAGTCTAGGCTTCAATGGTTGTCTAGCACCAGTGTGTGAACTAGTGTGAACTAGCAGCCTGTATGGCTGCTACATTGGCTTGTTGTATGACAGCAAGGCAGTCATTTAGTATATCAGTAACTTAGTAAGTTTTAGATGTTGTAACAAAGTTTGCTTAGCATAGCTAGTAGTAAAAGTCAATTTTGTTTTGACTTAGCCAGCCAACAGACTAGATGTATCCAGTCAGTTCAGCCACCCTCTGAACTGATCTGCCCTTTGTCTATAAATAGGCCACCATGGCCATATGAATGAATTAAGCTATTCTACTAAAGATCCAGTTCACCAATTGAACTCAGCCTGTGCTTGCTAGTTTTAGTTTAGCTTCCAACATTTGGTATCGGAGCCAAGGTTGATCTAGCAAGATGTCTTCAGCAGAACGTAGGGCTGCTGCAGCTGCAGCTGATGATAATCCACGGCAGTACCGCCGACGATCTCCTTCTACAACACGCAGAGGAGGCCGGCACAGAGATGTCCGAGAGGTGGTTGTTAAGCGTACAGTGAAGGAGGTCGGAGGCACACCCTTCCCGCAGCTCACACGCACAAATTATGAGGACTGAAGCCTCCTCATGCGTGTGAAGCTTGAAGCTCGCGTCCTCTGGGAAGCCATCGAGTTTGGTGAGGCTAGCCGCCAAGAAGACCGCATGGCGGTCGATGCCCTCCTCTCTGCTGTTCCCCAGGAGATGATCCGCTCCCTGGCGACCAAGAAGATAGCAAAGGACGCATGGGAATCGATCAAAGCGATCCATGTTGGGTCTGATCGTGCCCGGAAGACGACATTGCAGCGGCTTCGCAGAGATTGGGAGTTGTTGTCCTTCCGCGACGGCGAGCATGTTGATGACTTCGCGCTCCGGCTCTCCAGCATGATGAGCTCCCTCAACATCTACGGTGAGGACATCACCGAGCAGCGGGCAGTTGAGAAGTTGCTCCGTGTCGTCCCCGAAAAGTACTCCCAGATCGCGCTCTCCGTCGAGACGTTGCTGGACACGGCGGAGCTAACGATCGAGGAGGTGACCGGGCGCTTGAAGGCTGTGGATGATCGTAAACCCACAGCCACGCCACCAGCAACCGAGCAGCAGACTGGTGGCAAGCTGCTGCTTACAGAGGAGCAGTGGCAAGCGCGGATGAAGGAGCGTCAAACCGGTGAATCTTCATCCGGTTGTGGCATGAACAGCAGCGGCAGCGGCTCACGCCGTCCACCACGTGGACAGAAGAAGCGAGGTGGCCCTCCCAGAAGCAAGGGCGCTGCCCGCGACATGACGCGCGATGCACCTAGCGAAACGCCCCGCGACAATCGCTGCTGGAACTGCGGTAAATTTGGCCACCGGGCCAAGGATTGCCGCAAGCCACGGCGCGAGCAGGCCCACCTCACCGCAGAAGAAGATGAGGGTCCAGGCTTGCTCATGACAGAGGCGTGTGCTCTGTCCGCACAGAGCACAAGCCCGGTGACTACGGACACGTCTGTGGTGAAGTCCACACCGGCAACACAAGTCCATCTAAATGAGCAGAGAGCTCAGGCCTTCCTTGGTGTCGATGACAACCACCTCAGCGACAAGTGGTTTCTTGACACCGGCGCCACCAACCACATGACTGGGCGCCGTGATGTTTTCGCCGAGCTTGACCGCAGCATCACCGGCACGGTCCGCTTCGGTGAAGGCTCAACGGTGAACATCGAAGGCCAAGGCTCCGTCATCTTCACCGGTGTCAGTGGCGAGCGTCGAGCCTTGACAGGTGTGTACTACATCCCTCGGCTCAAGAACAACATTGTCTCCATGGGCCAACTCGATGAGAATGGCACCACAGTGGAGATAATGGACAGCACGCTGCGCATTTGGGATCGCAGCCAAAAGCTGCTTGCTAAGATCGAGCGAGGCTGCAATAGACTTTATGTCATGCGCCTCGACATCACGCAGCCACTTTGCCTTGCCACCCACCGTGATGATGTCGCTTGGAGATGGCATGAACGGTTCTGCCACATTCACTTCGACGCTCTCCGGCAGCTAGCAAGGAAGGAGATGGTCCGAGGACTGCCGACGATCGAGAACGCAGATCAATTCTACGACACATGTGTTCTCACCAAGCAACGACGTTCACCGTTCTCGACTCAGGCCAAGTTCCGCGTCGTGCATCACCTAGACTTAGTCCATGGTGACATCTGCGGCCCCGTCTCTCCACCAACTCCCGGCGGCAAGAAGTATTTCTTGCTATTGGTTGATGACTACAGCCGCTTCATGTGGCTGATGCTACTAGCGGCCAAGAGCGATGCACCGGCAGCAATCAAACGCTTCCAAGCAGCAGCGGAGCTCGAAAGCGGGCGCAAGCTCAAAATCCTGCGCACGGACTACGGCGGGGAATTCACCTCTGTCGAGTTCGGCGACTACTGCGCAGCGGAGGGCATTCAGCGCCACAATTCAGCCCCATATTCGCCGCAGCAGAACGGCGTTGTGGAGCGCCGAAATCAGACGATCGTGGCGACGGCAAGGAGCTTGCTCAAGCAACGCGGCATGCCTGCCATGTTCTGGGGAGAAGCGGTCACAACGGCCGTTTTCCTCCTAAACAGGGCACCTACCAAGGCTCTTGATGGCAAGACACCGTACGAGGCTTGGTACGGCAAGAAGCCAGCGGTGAGTTTCCTACGCACCTTTGGGTGCATGGCATTTATGAAGAAGACAAAGCCACATCAAGGCAAGCTTGAAGATCGCAGCATGCCCGTCGTCTTCATTGGCTATGAGGCAGGAACCAAGGCATACAGGGTGTTCGATCCTGTGTCCCGCCGCGTCCACATCACCCACGACGTGGTGTTCGACGAGAAACGTGGTTGGGACTGGCACATGGAAGAAGAAGATGGTGCACGGCAGACAAGTGACTTCATCATCGAGTCTACAACGATGGCCTACGGTGTTCCTACACCGATAAGTCCAGCCCAAGGGGGTGCAAGCTCTAGACTTGGCACACCACCAGCTAGTTCACCTCCCGCACCACCATCACCTGCGACGCCACCAACATCCCCTGCTCCAGCAGCTGCCATTGAATTCGCCTCACCACCCACGAATGCTGAGGAGCAGCTTGATGCAGAGCATGGTGGCACGCCGGTGCGCTTCCGTCGAGTAGACAATGTCCTAGGCGATGACGCGCCTCTACCTGGCTTGGCTGTGCGTGAGCTGGCCGAAGCAGAGCTGCATATGCTCAGCGCTCAAGAGCCGGCCACATTTGCTGAAGCTGAGAAGAAAGATGAATGGCAGCGAACCATGAAGGAAGAAATGCAGGCGGTGGAGGAAAACAATACATGGCGTCTTGTCGAGCTCCCGCCTGGACATCGCCCAATTGGACTCCGATGGGTGTATAAGCTAAAGAAGGACGCCGCCAGCGAGGTTGTTCGCCACAAGGCTCGACTGGTAGCAAAAGGCTACGTCCAGCGCGCCGGCGTTGACTTTGACGAGGTCTTTGCGCAGGTGGCTCGACTCGAGTCTGAGGCTCATGATTGCCATTGCGGCGCATGCCGGCTGGAAGCTCCACCATCTCGATATCAAGTCAGCCTTCCTCAACGGCGATCTTAAGGAAGAGGTCTACGTTGAACAACCCCCAGGCTTCATCGTTAAAGGCAAGGAGCACCTTGTGTATAAGCTGGACAAAGCGCTCTACGGCCTGCGCCAAGCACCACGTGCATGGAAAATCAAGCTCGACGCCAGCCTGCTTCAGCTTGGCTTCAAGCGATGCGCCTCTGAGCATGGCGTCTACACCCGCGGCAATGGCGACCAGCGGCTCCTGATTGGAGTCTATGTTGATGATCTCATCATCACCGGCGGCAATCCAAATGAGATTGAGAAATTCAAGGCGGAGATGAAGGCAAAGTTCAAGATGAGCAACCTCGGGCTACTCTCCTTCTATCTCGGGATTGAAGTGAAGAAAGGGAATGAACAAATCTCCCTCTCCCAGTCCACCTACGCAGCCAAGATCGTCACCGCCGGAGGAATGCAGGGCTGCAATCCCTACGTGGTGCCCATGGAGCCACGATTCAAGCTGAGCAAGAAGAGTTCAGCACCGCCGGCAGATGCAACTGCATACAGAAGCATCGTAGGGAGCCTACGCTATCTCACCCATACACGCCCTGACATCGCCTTCGCCGTTGGCTACGTCAGCCGCTTCATGGAGGCCCCTACGACAGAGCATTATGCTGCAGTAAAGAGGATTCTACGCTACCTCGCTGGCACTTTGTCCTATGGGGTCTGCTACAAGAAAGGAGGAATGAAGAACGCCAAACTCGTCGGCTACTCAGACAGCGACATGGCTGGTGACATAGACACACGCAAGAGCACTAGCGGCGGAATCTTCTTCCTCGGCAGCTGTCCTATCAGCTGGTACTCGCTGAAACAGCGAGTTGTGGCACTCTTCTCATGTGAGGCAGAGTATATTACTGCCACTTCTGCTGTTTGCCAAGGAACTTGGCTTGCACGTCTGCTCAGGGAGCTCCAAGGCACTGAACCTGACCCCTTTGAGCTGAAGATGGACAACAAGGCAGCAATTGAACTAAGCAAAAACCCTGTCTTCCACGAGCGCAGCAAACACATCGACACAAGGTACCACTTCATCAGGGATTGTGTTGAACAAGGCAGGACAAGGGTAACTTACATCAGCACCAAAGATCAAATTGCTGATATCCTAACCAAGCCATTGGGAAGGATAATATTCCAAGAGCTGTGCAGCAAAATCAGAATGATTGAAGCCTAAGTTGAAGAATAGAAGCCAAGACTCAGGGGGTGATTGACAGATGAGTCTAGGCTTCAATGGTTGTTTAGCACCAGTGTGTGAACTAGTGTGAACTAGCAGCCTGTATGGCTGCTACATTGGCTTGCTGTATGACAGTAAGGCAGCCATTTAGTATATCAGTAACTTAGTAAGTTTTAGATGTTGTAACAAAGTTTACTTAGCATAGCTAGTAGTAAAAGTCAATTTTGTTTTGACTTAGCCAGCCTGTAACAGCAGGCTAGATGTATCCAGTCAGTTCAGCCACCCTCTAAACCGATCTGCCCTTTGTCTATAAATAGGCCACCATGGCCATATGAATGAATTAAGCTATTCTACTAAAGATCCAGTTCACCAATTGAACTCAGCCTGTGCTTGCTAGTTTTAGTTTAGCTTCCAACATGGAGATGCTCTCGGTATGTTGTTGTATCACACTCAACTTCATCAAAGATTCACACTAAAATGCATGAGCATCACAACATAGACAGTTAACAAGGTCAAGATACTTTATTAGATGTGGTTTTGTGTTTGGGGTATGTTGGAGGTGGCCCCTCTCAAGTTGTGTTATGCTAACTCAACTCTAATTATTTCTCTCTTAATGAAATGACACGCAGCCCTCTTGCGCTATTCGAGAAAGAAAGAAGCGTTATTAGACTCTACATGATCTCAACCTACATTTCTCCAATTAAACTTCCTAAGGACAACAAATAATGATCTGCAGTCCCTTTTCAATAAAATACAAACTGAATATAAAATATCACATTTGGAGATAGAGCATGTAAGCATTAAGAACAACCATTCCTACAGTGGAAGGTAACATGTAAAGAGAGTAAAAATAATGAAGAAAATGCACAACTAATAAGATAAGGCAAGCTATGCGGATTGTGGAATAAGTACCATTACCTTACTATATGTGGTAGATAAGAAGGTGGGACATCATTATGTAAGTAAGAATTATAATAAGGAGACTTAAACATGTGTCTTGCACCAGTGGTTTGTGCGTGTATGCTTACTTCTAGTTCATATGGACACTGAAATAACCAAACTCAAACAAATTAGCAAAAATACAGAAAGCAGCTTAGTGGGTAGCTCCACTCCATCAGTCCATTGACACTCTCACAAGAAGCAATATATATCAAATGGATACAATAACAAACAGAGGAATAGGCAGGACCTTACCACTGCATTAAACTTAAGAGAACAAAATGTCAAGAAACTGTCCTTCTCAAGAAATTTAGTCTGCAATAGCAAATTAACAGTTAGAAAAATAGGATTATCAAACATACTGTTACTATCCAAAGCAATAAGCATATGGAAGTGGAAGGTATGTCAGGAAAACATGGAGACCTATGTAATTCTGCATTGATACAGCAAGCATAAAATTTGAGCTGCAGAGGGTGATGTAACGGCTATTTTGGGAAATGCACTCTCAATATTGGTTTCAGGGAATGGAGCGATCCAGAAGTTGTAGGTCAAGGGGCAACTGGACAATGCAATTATTTAGGGGAATAAGGTAAATCTTTAAAAACAGTGTTAACCCTTAAGAATATACAAAATATATACTTTAAGGACTTAATTGCATACCTCCCCGAAGCCTGGCCTCATAGTAACTGGCAAAGCAAACTTCTTAGTCCGTCCTAAGCTTAAATCCACACAATTCTCCAATGATGAATAAAGTAAATGATTTGGTATTTTTCCCCAGAAACATTGCCCTCCAAGCTCTGTTATAATGCATCGTAAAAAATTGTTCATTTCATAAGGTGGTTGCAAGATGTTTATGACGTGTTTGATGAAGAATAATTTGAGACAGTAGAAGTCATGCGCAGTACAGATTAGAGACACAGAACTTTAGTGGTAATATCAAAAGAGAGGTTTTGGTTTTCCATAGATATAGATGACAATATGAGGTAATATACTTTAGCAACTATTCAATGTCTTCCACAAAATGACAACCATAGACTTACTTCGAAGAGAGGAGTTCTTCAACTGGTTATTTGAAGGGTTGTTTTCATTAGGTGATTGTCCAAATTGTCCTCAAGAAATAAGAGAAAAACATAATTAAATTTGATGAAATGTTATCAAAGCTATACAATGCACAGATAATCTCATAGATGCACAATGTACCACAGCTAACAAGGATAATGTTAGCTAAAGTCTTCAGGTCTTCAATGATGAATGTGGCTTCAGTGTGGCTGTTACGTCCAGATTCATCAAAACAAGTCAGCAAACAAACCCGAGTGAACTGATATACTGGAGAATGCTGCAATGCCATGTCAAAAATGAGAACGGGGTCATGGGACAAAAATTTCAGTTGGGGAAATTAAAGAAGGATAGACTTTACCCCTTCGTACAAAATAGTATTAATTGGTTTAGCAATCAGAGCATAAAGTGGAAAGATATTCTGGGCCTTTACTTCAGCATTTGAACTTCCAGACAGTGATATGGTTATCCGAATCCTATACTCATGAGCACAAGTGAATTTCAGTATTTGCAAGAGACAAATTTCAGGCATGTCAGTAATTTATCGATAAATACAAACTTAATAGTTAATACTTCTTAGGCCCCATACAGCCTAGCAATCATCTTGTTACAACTGTAGCCATGTAGCTCTTAGCTTCTAGAAACAAACTGATGTAAGATATCAAAAAAATTGGTAAGCCTTAGCTGCAGGGGCATCAAGAAACGAAAGGTACTCAACTTTCCCACACAAAACAATTCGATTAAGTCATGATTCTACAAGCCTGGGAGTTTGAACTCTCAAAATCCCAACAAATTGCTATAGTATTGAGATAGGGCACTAGTACAGAACACAATCTACATGGGATCTATGATGCAACAATTTTCTTAAAAGAAAAACTTAGGTCAAACACAGCACCGCTATGCATGATCATTTTATTTTCATCCTAAAACTTCAAAGTGAGGTTCATCTGAACTTTTGAAATGGACAAATTAGCCTTCTCCTGTTGTAATTGTTCCGAAGGTAGGAAAAGAAATGAATAAAATGAAGACGAATTTTGAGGGGCAGGTACTCCCATCTAAGAGTCTAACTTGAGTTTTGATCCATCCCAATAATCAAACCATGTTTGCACTCATTTATGAAATAAAAATTTCTCAACTCAAAACAAAAAAAGAACGTGTAAATTTACATATTATTAACACGCGCAATTTATTATAAAAAAATAGCAGGCCATGTCTTCTACACAAACAGAAATAATTGCTTTTCAACTAAAAAATAACAATGAATTTTGAATCTGTGCTGCATATTGGAAATATCACACTAGAAGTTCTAGAATGGGAAACCAAACCTCTTTTCTTACTTATGTAGTTATGTTACATTACATAGAAATCACATCAACAAAACTGAGCAAAAGATACTGAATAACAAAATTCTAAATAGAGTCAGAACGCAAAACAGATCTAAAAGCTCAACCGAATGCAAAATAATATCAGTGCAGTGTGAAAAGAAATCCTAAACCATTGAAGGACATTACCTCTTGTTTTGCTTTGCCCTTATCTTGTAACGAAGGTTTCTTTGAAGAAAAGAGGGCTGCATAGTTTGATTTATCAGTGATAGAAAATTACTTACAAAATTGTTCCTTTTTTTTTGAGCGGAAAATACAGCAAGGGAGGCCCCCACTGTGAGATTTTATTAAATATAAAAAACAAAAGCCAGAAACTGTACAGTCCAACCAAGAGGCTAAGGACAAAATTGTTCCTGTTGAGCAGGTAATGCATATGTGTGCCATATTAAAAGAAGGGGGCTGCAGTTTTAGGATTAACTTTACCTTTTTCTCAGCTCGTTTCTTAAAGAGTTCACACAGTAAAGTATGGTTGCCGAACAACACACGACTGTTTTCAGCAAAATCTGAAGATAACCCATCTTTTGAGAGGAGACGATATAACTGGTCCAATGATGAACTAGAACCATATATGCAACCTGTATTCCTGTATGCAGAGTACAAATACAAGTTACATAAAAATGACTAGATTACATACCATGTACAGAGAAACTTGAATCAATAACAGGAATCTATGGACCGCCAAACCCAGATGATTACACCCGCAGATGGTCACAGAAATATGACAGCAAGCATGTACCAAAGAACCCCAGACACTTCAATTTTGCAATGAGAGGGGTAGGAAACACGTAAAATGTAGAAGACACGCATAACCATACGAGTTTAAAGAAAAGAAAAGGTTAGTGCAATACATTGCCACATCGTCTGTTAAAGTTTGACAAGACATCCTGGCGGACGAGGATCTTGGTTTGCGCGGGTTCCAGGCTGCCACCAGATCAGCACGCCTAAGAGCGCAAGTGCCTACAAGAGGATACTATGCACAGGTTACATCGATAGCATGAACAGAAATTTCTATCGATTATCCCAGAACTGGATTTGGATCTTACAGGCAGATCTGGCTGGCTGCCAGGCAAAAAGTTTGGGGAAAATGGAAGTAATTGAAATTAGCGCTTACCAAGTAAGAAGTATTACTTTGAATGATTCTTCAGTAGTTGTAGGAGATCGTCGCTCTCTTGATCAGATCTGGTCGAAGAGTACTCGTGATAGAATGGTTGGGGAATGGAGAGATTTGGGGCTTCGTTTGGAGGACTTCTGTTTTGTGCTCGGTCAAGTCCAAATGGTGTGTGCAAATGGGCTTTAGTGGGAAAAGGGTGTGGATCCAATTGGACCGAGCATGTACCCGGAAGGTAAATTGAAAATGACAATGGGAAGTAATTACTAGTGTTAAAGAAAATAAAGCTAAATCCATGGTGCATTCTGAGAAATGCCAGGTACAATAAATTTGTGAATGCACTGCTGGCATGCATCTGGGTTCCTAAATAGAAATCAACCCTGGCTCTTTGAAATGGTTAGACTGTCAAATGGATAACTTTAAATTGAAATTAAGGAGTGCTTTTAAAAACTAATAATTATATTGCCATTACTAGCAGCTTGGTGATATAGATTGACATAATTATATGTTAAATAATAATGAAAATGAGAACCAAAGGGGAAGATGTTCACCCTGATGTTTCATTTAGTTTGGATGTGATCCTCGAACCTGGGTAGGTTGGGCAAGTTCTCAGCTTCCCAACCACTAGACCCATGAGAATCATATGTTAAGTAATCAATGACCTCTTGCCGTAGCATATAATAACAGTGTTTTGTGTCAAGAAACAAACACAACGACAAAAATCCACACAAACAGTAAAGGAGCTCTATTTTTCATCTACAACAGCTTGCCCCCCAAGTCCCACTACAGCCTGCTGCACTGCAGCATCACTACTATGGCACATCAGTTCACTTCTTCGTTGCCACTCCACAGACCACAGACCTCGCTATGTCCTTCCCAAAATAAAAGGTTCTTGTGACAGGTGCAAGTATGCTGATCAAAATATATTTACACCGGCATATATAATTCCATAAAACACCTTCAAAAATGAATTAGCTGTAGTATTTCATACGACCAAATCATATTATATTTTGGTTGTACTATTGTGTTTGTAAGTGGCACTATGGGGTGAGTGTAGATGTTTAGTATACATAGTCTTCCAGTTGGAAGAGTATAAGATCATTTCTTCCTTCCTAGTAAAAAGACAAGCAATATACTCTAAACTACCATATGCCCAATATACCAAAAAAATTCCAACTATGATTATGGGCCATGAGGAATAAAGCCAAGATGTTGATTGCATCCTTTTTCCTTTTCTATGTGCTCCGAAGAGTTTCAATCCATTATTACAGGGGCGGGCCAAATAAAGAACACGGGTGTAAACATGCCCACCCACAATTTTTGCCCCAAAAATAAATCTAGTTTAGGCATAATGCAGGTATATACACTTGTGATTAGAACGCTATGTGGATATCTGTATTCGGATGGAGGATTAGTTTTGCATAGAAGGGAAGAGAAGGGGCAGGCATACCTGCTCTCCTGCGTGCTCGTCGCCGGCAAAGGGAACGACGAAGGCCTGGGCAATTGAGAGTAGTGCGGCGGCGGTCGGTAACTGATGCTAGGCCGCGCCCCGCGTCCGTGGGCGGAGCCGGGAGGGGCTCCTCAGCCGTCGGGGGCAGGCCGCCGGGCGCGGAGCCGGGAGGGCCTCCTCCCCCGCCACGGGTAGACCGCCGGGAAGGCCGTCGGGGGCGGGAGCCGGGAGGGGCTCCTGGACCGCCGCGAGCAGGCGCCTCGCCTCGCCACCGGCGCGCGTGCTCCATCTGGCTTCGCCGCGGGCTCTGCCTCGCCGCTAGGCGAGCGAGCTCCACCTCGCCTCTCCGCGGACGCCGCTGGGCAAGCGAGCTCCACCATCTCATCCTGGATGTCCCTGTACCGGAGGCCCGGAGCAGCTCCACATCCAACACCTCCGCCGTCCACTGCTCCCGCGCCACCGACCGCACCCACTCCGGGAGCCCCATCGCCGCTGCCGTGAAGTCCATGCGAGGCCGAGGTCAGCGGCGAGGTGGACGAGCCTGCTCACAGGAATGCTTCGGCGCGGGGTCATAAGGAGGAGGCGGTGGACCTTGTCTGCGAGCGCGCCTCCGCCTGGGCTAGTCGCGCGGCGCGCGGCGAGGTCGGCCGCGAGCGCCTCGGCGGCAGGGGTGAGCCCGACCTCGAGGTTGGGAGAGGGACGGGGAGAGCGGGAGGGAGAAGAAATTGACGAGGGCAAGCATGTCATTTCCCATGATGGGTCCACGTCGGGTCGATTTTGCGTCACGTAGACAAAGATGGTAAAAATGTATACAATTCATGCATACGATGGTATTAACGTAAATGTCATTCTAAAACGTGTATTTATAGAGTGGCCGTATGTACTTTTTATAATCATTCACTAATTTATTAAAAACACTAGTGTACATGCACGTGCCTGAGGCACGTGTTTAAAACACTATTTAACAATACATTATAAGATCTAAGTCAATGATCATAATGCTTTAAAACGTGGTTCAGGCAGTTGAAATAGACCTTCAAAAATTTACAACGTGGTTCAGACAGTAGAAATAGACTCTTTAGAAGGAGGATCCCAATGAACACCATTGTAAAGAGCTCTCGACTTTAGAGACACCAACAACGTCACATAACAAATCCATGTAAGAATACGATCAACCCAGACATAACGATGTAGTAAGGCTAATTATTTGCTACAGGAACCACATAATATAGCAGTTTATTATAACTATTTATTATTATTATGTAATATGGATTATTAGAATGGCAAATGTGTTCCGCTTGACAACATTATTCAAATTTAGGAAAAGATTTAAATACCTTCCATGCTCCTTACCAGCGAGCCTCGCACTGGACAGAGAACACACTTAGGCACACATTGCCGGCACCTGGCCTGCAAAACTATCAACCAACAACCATCAATTCAAAGGAGTAGTGTTTATCTGACTGACATCACACACAACACAGACCAAGAGCTAGGATTGAAGAGCTTGCATTCGAATATAGCGTGACGGAGCTTGAGTATTTGTTTAACGGTAATATTTCTTGTGTTATAATCCTAGCGGATCAATTGCCGTGGGTGAGGAGGGTGGGTAGAATTTTAGGTGAACAACAAATATTGTAGGCCAGGAAAGTGAATAATAAAAACGTAAATAATTCTTTTATCTTACAGGGTGATCCACTTATTAGAAGATAAAAAGACATAATATTCCTTGGATCAAAATCTCAACGGTTATTGATAGGTGATGTCATAAATTATTTTAAAAAGAAAAATACTCACACAATTGCCTCCGACCATCCAATGCTAATTTTCTCACATAATGAAAAATTCAGTACAACGTTTGACCACTAAAGAACCAAATCACTACTAATCATTACACAAAAAAAAACTCCTAGTTGTAGAACAAATTTTCCACAAAATAGCTCTTGAATCTGCGTTCCTGACCAGATGTTGAATGAGATGTTTCATAAAACACCGCATCTCCTCATAACTTTCATTGACAAAATCCTTTCGTGAAGCACCTTAATCACATGATGCTGCCAGATAGATGTCAGTTACTAAATAAAATAAGAAACAAATCCCACAGCTTCTAATCAGTCATCCATTCACCCTTCTTTTTAAAATTTTCTTGTTTTTGCCAATTGAGCTCGGTCTACTGATGCATTAACAAAGATGAAGCTGAGCACACTGCAAACATTTGAGGCATTTATATTAAAATCAATTATCCTTAAATCACAAACTCCAATTTGAGGTATGTTTCAGAACTTGAGCATCAAGCCTACATGGAAAAATTAATACCTGTCCATCCAACATGTAACATGTATAGTGATGATTTTTCTCTTGTGAAGAGCACAACATAAGTCAATAAGAACACAAGAATGGATTCCTTGCCAAAAAAAAAATGCAAAAAGAGCAAATTCTTAGTATTCAATCCGTGAATTGTGAATAACAACTCATCCCGTATTGACTTTTATAAACAAACACAGATAGAAAATAATTCTTTAAAATTAAATTAATTGTTAACTGACAACTTACGTTTTTACAGCTTGCATTTGAATATAGCGTGACTGAGCTTGAGCTTCTCCTGCACTATCTCCATTAGCACAAACCTGTGAAAACAAAATATAAAGATTTTAATACCTTAAACCCAGGACTGATAGCCTGCAAAGAGAAACAATGCGAGACTGATGACAACAACAACATTGATAAGCTGACATGTCAAGGACTTGACATTTTTGATTTTTTGACGGAGGGAAACCCGGCTTTTGTAAAGCCAAAGGACTTGACATTCAGCCGGCCAAGCAGCAGCTGACCGCACGCAGCAAGCGTACGTGACCAGATGGAGTATTTGCCGGACAATGAGCTGGGGAGAAAAATATGGATTCGCCTGGCAGGATTATTGTCCTCACGTGTAAGCACGATGTCAATCTCGACGACGGCAGATCGGGCCAACGAACCATGCATGATGTTAGGAGTATTTACATACGCGGGCACTGCACAGTTCCTGATGGGACGACTGCCGATGTGAAAAGTGCAGCGGCAGGCTTTTGTGGCTTCACCAACAATGGTGTTTCCTTCACAATCACAATCACCAAGGGATCCGGTTTAGAACCGCATCTGATGATATTCCAATCCAGGCCTCCGGGAAGATGGGAGATTCATGTGACCGGAGGACACTGGAGCGGAGAGAGAGACCGGATCGGAGGGAGTCAGACGATCGACGCAATCCCAATCCATATGGCACCGGAGTGGAGGAAGATGTTATGGAGGAGGGAGCAGTTGGCATCTTCCGTAGCTGCCCTAATCGGGCTTGCTGGCGGCGGCACGAGGGAATAAGGAAGAGAAGCGAGGGGAGATAGAAGGAAGAGATCCCGCACGAGAGGGGTGGGTGTCACGTGTACACGGAGCCGGGTAAACAATTCGTTGGTGAAAAAAAAGTGAGATCGGTGCGTGAATTGAACGGCAGGAACGTAAAAAGTGAGATCGGTGCGTGAATTGAACGGCAGGAACGCAAGAATCTTAAGTTTTGTAAGAGGCAGCCCACCTGTTAGAAATTAATGATGTTTATTGGCCCTTAGATCAAGATTTTAGATTTAACGGGTGGGTAGAAATTCTTAAGTAACATGTATTTTTTAGTTTTCTCGCTCTTTTATAGTATAGATTATATCATGATTATAATAAGTTTAAGTAAATAAGACCATAATTTTACGGTTATCATGTGTCATTTAAATTCTAGAGAAGTCTCAAGCTTACACCTGATGCTTTACTTTATCTCTACTATAAGTGAAAACTTTTCTAAGGTATTTTCTTCTTTCAAGATCAACGATTCACGCTATGGTTCGGATTAAGAAGTTAGAAGCGGCTTCCCACTCACCTCACCCCGCACGCCAGGCTTAACGCGAGCACGCGAGGCTTCAAACGCGAGCAGGGTTCGAAGGCTGTGAACCGAAAGAAAACATGCCATTTTTTTCTTACCTTCCGAGGGAAGGGTCGGGACTCGGTGATGGTATGGCGGCTCCCCGCGTCAAATGGCCGGATCTGTTGGCCGGAGACGCTCCTCTCCTGGGGGCTCCGAGGACCAGCTATGGCAGCCCGCTCGCGCCGCCACGAGGACGACCGCGGGCCACTGCGCTGCCTAGATCGAGGCCCAAAGCCGCCTCCAGGCCTGCGACGCCGCCACCGCGGACGAGGCCGCCTCCCTCCGCGCACGCCTCGCCGATGCCACCGCACTGTGCGCCCTCGCCGAGCAACTCGAGCTCCCCGCGACCCGCGCTCCGGGTCTTTGTTGTTGCGTCATGCTGCCCGTGTAAGATTTGATCTGCTGCAGCCGACGTTCCGCGACGTGCCCTCTGGACCTCCATGGCCACTACCTCCGTCACCTCATGTCCTGCACAGGACCTCCGCTGCTACCGACGACGCCGCATGGGTAAGCTTCATCTAGGCAGCCGCGGCGCCGCCTTCTCTGCTGACGAGGTATGCCATCTCTTCTCCCTTCCTGCTGTGTGAAACTGAATGTTCTCTCCAAAGTGGCTCTGTACGCTCCTTGTGTGTTAGGTTGTCTACGGATTTTGGCTGTCCAATTTCGTATATACTTCAATAATGTGTTTCGATCATGGTTTACAAGGTGTCTCCTAAGTGATGAGGCATGTTGTGATTTTGGGTGTCCCAGTTTCCATGACTAAAATATCAGCAAAAGGGAGTTAGTGAGGAAGAACGGGAAGGAAGCTGGCAAGCAACCCAGCTGCTGCCATCACAACTGGTTCTGGAGCCGTTGCCCAAATCTTAACTTGCTCTGGTCAGCTGCAGTATGGTCGATCTGGAATGGGGAGGGGAGGGTGCAGAGCAATGACGAAAGGCAAGGTAACCTGTAATATACATCAGTTTTTCAATAACTGTTGTGTAACACTCCGGCTCAGGGCTTAATAAAATTAATAGGATATCATATCAATAAGTTGTAACTTCTTTTTCGAAAGCCCATCATTAAAGAACTTTAAGGTTAAGCGTGCTTGGCCTGGAGCAATTTAGGGATGGTTGACCGATCGGAAAATCTTCTCGGGTGCGCACGAGTGAGGACAAAGTGCGCAGAAAAGACTAGTGTTGGTCTGTGAGGGCAGTCTATGTCCTAGATAAGCGGCCAGATATAAGCGGATCCGGCCTCGAGGAGGCGGGACGTTACAAATAGTATCAGAGCTGACCCTTGCGGTTTCACGGGCGTGTGTGTCAGTTGCGCAGGCATGGTGTGCATGGCTGGTGTGGATCCAGAGTGGTCGCACAGCATGACACATGACACGGACGTGGCCAAGAGGGGATATTCCTGGCCTAGGGTTGACCGACGAGGACGTCGGTCTCCTAAGGGGGTGAGTATATAACACCTCGGCCCAGGGTTTAATAGAATTAATAGGATACTCATACCAACAACTTGCAACTTCTTTTTCGGAAGCCCATCACTAAAGAACTTTGAGGTTAAGCGTGCTTGGCCTGGAGCAATTTAGGGATGGTTGACCGACCAAAAAATCTTCTCGGGTGCGCACGAGTGAGGACAAAGTGCGCAGAAAAGACTAGTGTTGGTCTGTGAGGGCAGTCTATGTCCTAGATAAACGGCCAGATGTAAGCGGGCCTGGCCTCGAGGAGGCGGGACGTTACATCATGTCATCTCAATTTGTATTTAACTTTACATGTTTGTTAGTTTGGTTTCTATCTTTGTTGAAAGGAACTAATAATCTGATGTATTATACTGTGGCAGTCCTGCAATGTCCAATTGGAGCACGGATTCTAGGCCTGTAGAGGCAGCCCTTAGGTGAGCAACAGCAAAATGCTTAAACCAATTCAACTTTCAGGTTGTGACTATTTTACATCCTTTTTTAGCATATTTTTTTTATTTGGTCTTGCTAGGTGTGAACAGCTAGAAGTATGAAAGGTAGGTGAAAGTTGCTCAACCTTACGGGATCATGAAAGAGAGCCCCAAGTTTGTTTTCTTGTGCTTAGAAAAAACAATGATGCTTTCACTTGGTTTCAATTGAGAAGCTGCTCCCTTTGTATCTCCATGCAGGTTTTTTGTCCATGGAATATTGTGCAAGCCATGAATGACCAGGGATGTGTTTAATTAGGCCTTCGATTCTGTCACGAAGCTTCAATTGGAACTTCCTGCAACCACGAGGGAAAACAAATCTTCTGATGACTAGAGGTGCTTCGGTAATGTGGATTCAAAAGAGACTGAACACAACTCATGATCAGTTTCTGCTTCTATGGTATCACATCACAGACATTAAAAGAGAGTGCCATCGGGTTGGCGGCTGGCCCCTCAATTTGCATGTTGAGAGCTATTAAGCTGTTCCGTAAATCTATGCAAGTGTTCTCTTCTCACTTCATCTGGAATCGACATTCTTCCAGTACATGGTCCAAATCTGAAAGAGATCGCATTTGTTGGTTGCTTGTGAGTCTTTACAGATTCCTACTCTAGCCTCTAGGCAATATTTTTCTTTGGATGTATCAATACCATCTATTATGCCAATATTGAAAAGCAACATGGAACTGCATATCTGACTTGCTATCTAAGTGTAGGGAATTTACCTCATTTTCCATCAAGACTACGGGGAATACTACGAAAAATTTAGTCCTGTCTTTAATCCATGATGTGAAGATTGCAGCTTCAGCTCTTGGAAAAGAGCCTTCGGTGTAATAACAATAGCTTGTGAGTTCTGATGGATCATGTTTATGCTGAGAAAATGTTTTGAAGCTAGAACACCAAGATGTGAGACTATAGATGTTTTCAAGACGTCACCTTACCATTAGCATGGACAACATACTATTAAGAAAATATCATCGTTGAGATAAAGTTGTGACGTTAGCACGGGCACTATATTATCATTGTTTAGTTGTTTTTATGTGTACCCATAGCATAAGCATGGGCACTATACTAGTACGGAGTAAGTCCAAAAATTCCAATCTTTACTTGACGAAATCTTACCACGTATTAAGTTCTTCATATGGCTACATTGTTAACTTTTTATATTACCACGAATTAAGATGGCCACGTTTCTAGCTTCTTGCCACGTTAAGAGAGCAAACCATGTTTCTAGACAGTTGAAGAGCTTTACATATAGACAACTTTAAAATTATCATGTGCCACTCAAATTCTAAAGAACTCTCCAACTTGCACCTAACACATTGCTTTATGAGTCTTAAGAATTCCTACAAGACAACTGTCTCCATGCAGGGTATACAAATAGCGATTTATTTGGGGATCATTCAGCTTATTGTTGAGACTGATACGAAGATGGAGGTACATGCGATTAATAGTAATGAGTATGATGCCACTGTTGTAGGTGTTCTAATTGAGGAGATTAAATCTCTAGCGTTCTCTACTTTTCGTAAGAGCAAATCCATAGCTCAATTCCTGAATCTGTTCATGTAATTGTTGCTAAGGATTTGTAAACAGTTGAGTAATGAAATTACATCCAGTTTCAGAAAAAAAAACTGCCGTGTTATAACTTAGCTTTTTATCTTGCCTCAGGGTTTATATATACAGATAATACATAACAAAAAAGAAAAGGTTTTCCTCTTAACTTTGCCGCTCCACTCTTTTTTTTAGATAAAGGATAAAATATCCGGCTTCATCTATCAAAGATAGAATCAGGCCAATTATTACACATTCCAAACCAAGCACTAAGTTTGGCTGTAAGAAAATTACAACCACGTACACAGAAACTGGGAATAAAAACAGTCTTTGACTAAACATAATCATCATGTCTTTGCAAAAACCATCCAATGAAACCAAAGAAATCTAAGGCGGACGTCTCCAGATGCTAAGCCGCAGATAACAGTTGATCCTTAAGATCGTCATGCTGTTGCAATCTTGTCCACTGGCGCAGCCAGTGCGTTCCTCGGAATAGTACCTGCAAAAGAGATTTTGGTGTACATTTATCAAAAATCACCTCATTCTTAGTTATCCGTATCACCCAAAGAAGAGCCGCAGCTACTGTTAATAACAATGAATTATACTTTTAAGTTTCCACTTTAGACCAATGCTGGAACAAGTCAGCCATATTTAAAAGAGGAACAACACCAAAAGCATATGTATTGACCACCACAAAAATTTGACATAAAAACAATCAAAAAACAGACGTTGAATGATTTCAGTGAAATGACAGAAGCAACAACCAATATCCCCTACCAATTAGATCTAGCCAAATTATCTTTGATTAGAATTACACCTCTCTTTAAGTACCACATGAAAATTTTAATTTTCATGGAAAGCTTTGTTTGCCAAATATCTTACGACACTCTCACCCTATTATTAATTAATGCAGCATACATAGATTTGACTGTAAATATCCCTAAAGCTTTCAAACCCCACACAAACGCATCTCTTTTCTCAGATAAATTAACCTGTTATAAAGAGGCAACAATACGGTGCCAATTTATCAAATTTTGACCCACCAAATTCCTCCTAAAAGAGATATTTAGTAAAGGTGAATCTAAAACTTTAGCAACCGAATCTTATTTTCTTCTCACAATGTTAAACAAAGCAGGAAATCTAATCTTGAGTGGTTTATCCCTAGCCAAGTATCCTCCTAAAATCTAGTCTGTGATCCATCATTAACTTTAAAATGATCCAATTCCATAGAAGTATCTTTGATATTTATTAGGCTTTTCCAAAAATGAGAATCTATCGGTTTTTAACATAACTTCCTAAGGTCTTATCTTTAATATATTTATTTTTTAATAGTTCCTGCCACAAACCATCCTCGTTGAACAACTTAAATAGCCACTTGCTCAGTAAACATTTATTTTGGATTTCTAAATTTTGAATGCCTAGACCCCTTGGTCCTTAGGTTGACACAAAACTTCCCATTTCACAAGCATGTATTTCTTTTTGTGTTGGTTATTTTGCCAATAAAAATATGATCTAAAACAATCTATTTTTTCCAAGACTTTTTTTGATAATTCGAAGAAGGACATCATAAACATCGGTAAGCTAGACAACATCGAGTTTATAAGGACCAACTGTCCCCCAACCATCAGGAGTTTATCTTTCCACCCACTAAGTCTTTTTTCTATTCTCTCCTCGATATTCTTCCCGTCTTTGTTATATAATTTTCTAAAATACATAGGTAGGCCCAAATAACAAAACAGAAATTTGCCAATGGCACAACCAAATAGTTGCGAATAAAACTCTTCATGATCTTTAGCTTGTCCAAAATAAAAGACTTTATTTTTGTGAAAATTAATTTTTAAGCCAGATAGTTGTTTGAAAGTGCTTAGCAGCAACTTCATGTTAACTGCTTTCTCAACATCATGGCTCATAAAGATCACAGTGTCATCCGCATACTGAAGAATTGATAAACCATCTTATAACAAATGGGGAACAACCCCTTCTATTTGTTTCACTTCCTTAGCATGTGCATTTAGTATGGCCAACATGTCTATCACTATATTAAATAGTATAGGAGACATGGGATCACCTTGCCTTAAGTCTTTCTTTGTTTGAAAAAAGGGACCTAATTGATCATTGACTTTGATATTAACATTATCCCCTTGTGTAAAATGTTGAATCACACCATTTCTATGAGAACCCTTTCATTCTTAGAGTTTGCTGAAGAAAACTCCAATTTACTTTATCATAGACTTTTTCAAAATCTATTTTAAAATTACCCTATTTTGCTTTTTTGTATGAAGCTCATGAATAGTTTCATGTAAAATAACCGCACCCTCTATAATATTTTGACCTGGTAAAAAAGCAGACTGTGTCGGCCTTATAAGTTTCTGAGCTATGGTAGATAATCTATTAGTTGCGACTTTGGTGAAGATTTTAAAGGAGACATTCAGCAAACAGATTGGTCTATATTGTTGTATGGCCCTTGCATCCTTTGTTTTGGGCAATAATATTATATTACCAAAGTCAAGACGATTCAGCGGTAGCGTTTCCTAATGAAAATCAGAGAACAGAGCCATCAAATCATCTTTGATCAACCCTCAGAAAACTTGGAAGAATTCAGGTGGGAAACCATCTGGACCAGGCGCCTTATTATGTTTCATTTGGAAAATGACCTTTCTAACTTCCTCTTGGGTGAAAGGTGCAGTCAAAAACTTATTTTCCAAATTAGACACTTGAGGAATGTCCTCCATCTGAGATTCGTCCAGTGTAACCGTATACTCTTTAGATGGACCAGACAGATTTTTGTAATAACCAGTAATATGCGCTTTAAGCTGAGCATCACCAGTTATTATACCATTACCATCCTCAAGTTGGAAAATACGAGTCTTTCTGTGTCTACTATTGACTAATAAGTGATAGTATTTAGTATTGGCGTCTTCTTCCAATAAATGCTTGACTTTCGCCTGTTGGTATCAATTAAGTTTCTCCTCTCTAAGTAATTCAGCTAATCTTTCATTTGAAACGTGTTTTAAATCACATTCAGCTTCAGTCAGTACTGTGATTTCTACCTTTTTATCCAATTTATTCAACTTATTTAACAGTGTGGTTTTTTATTTCTTATATGCTCCACTTATATTTTTCGCTCGTCCTCTTAATGTTGTCGAAGACTCCTAATTTTTGCCTGCCACCTCTTAATTGGTGACCACTTGCTGTGGTGGTCTGCCATATCTCAGTCACCATCTCATGAAATCCATCTCTTAACAACCAGCCCAATTCAAACTTAAATTGAGGTTGATAAGTTAAAGTCGGATCATTAGTAGAGAATAATAAAGGAGTATGGTTAGAAATTTCTCTAGACAGAGCATAAACTGTGGAGTGGGCATATTTCGACTCAAAATCGGTACAGCATAAAACCCTGTCTAACTTCTCAAAAGTTTGATTTGGCATATTGTTAGCCTCAGGTAAATTTTCGTATCAATATAACAAGACATCGCTCACTCAAAGTTCTGCCATCCATCACCCTTCAGACCTCGGTGAACATCGCCGAGACACCCTATATCTTTGCTGGTGAACACCATTTGAAAAAAAACGTGATAGGCCATCAACGGTGAACACCAACATTAAAACCAAATCAACTCTTCATCTAAGACCACAACCTCGAGGAGATTGAGTGCTATATATATATATATATATATATATAAAAGGTGTTTGGGATTGCTGTGCTTCGTGTTATTTTTAGCCTCGCTTACCAACAAACTCCATATTTTTCACACTACCAAACACCTCCGTAGCAGCAGGCAGCAGCTCATCCACATCTCAGCTAACAAAATACAATGCCAGCTACAGCCCTAATAGACACGAGTTCAATCAAACAAGCCGACAAAACAAATAAGAAAGAAAAATAATAAAAAAATAATACATTTAGGTATATTCTAACATGAAAAATTCCATATTATATATAATTCATGTATAACGTCTCCTTGTACAATTACAAACGAAAAAGAGAAAATTATCATCATGAAATAAAAGGACGTTGCGTGTTTAGATGAATATAGTCGTGATTCCATTCCATTCCATTCCGTTCCATTTACGCTGAGCATATATTAGCTCAAGCTCAAAGTTTGCATTTCACTTCTAGATGAATCAATTTCCTTCTACCTATTGGGACCGCTGGTGACCCGTCGCCGCCGGCGACTCGTCCCCGCAACTCACCTGCTCTCCACCGCGAAATCGATCTCGCTCCATCTCCGCACCACCATCGAGCTCCCTCCTGCCGTCACTGCGGCAAGCATATCCTCTTCACCCTATCGATAGGTTTCTGGGCGGACTGCCGGCATCTTGGCTCCTGTAGCCATTTCTCTCTAGTGTTCCTCCTACCTTCCACTCTTTCCGATCTGCACTCACGATCCATCTCAAATCGCCGTTCTACCAGTGATTGTTACCTACTCACTTGATCTATTGATCCTTCTGGTCAGATTTGTCTAGGGTTGTTTCCTGCTCAAGATTCGTTCGATTTAGCAGGCAATCTGCCGGTTCATCCCCTTCTATTCTCTCCACCAAATCCTCCATTGATTCCGGATTTTGCTTGTTCCCATAATCAAATCCATTTTATTTTCGTCATCTGACAGGCTGTTATCCTCATTCCCAGCACCTGATTAGTCTCCGTTCCTTCAGTGTATTCACCATGCCGTCGGGCCTTACAAAGTACTAGTGACTCCGCGTTGTGTGCTCCCTGCTAGCTGGCCGTGCTTCCTGGTGTCCCTGCCCACCGTCCCCTGCAGCTAGTGCTGCTTGCTAGCAGCACATCACCGTGTAATGCTCGTCCGTGATCTTTGGTTGCTGTTCGTCCACATCTTCTCCTTCTGTTGTGATCTACCCGTGTTCTTTCACCTTCTCTGCTTGTCTCATCGCTGTGTTGTTTGGCGTCCCGTTGGCTTCCGGCGCTTTCCGGAGTACCGTCCACACATCAGGGGGCAAGGCCCCGCTTTCTCCGCCCCTCTTGCCCGACTACCTAGGCGCTACGGTGGTGTTCAGGCGAAAGGGCGGCAAACAGCACGCTGGACACGAGCGAGAGAGAAGAGCGCCATGAGTCTCCTCGCTTGGAACTGTCAGGGCTCGGGCGGGAGCCTCGGAAGTCAGAAGATGCTTCACCTATCCCGCCTAATTAGCTCTACCAATGCTCAGGTAATCTTTGTTTCTGAAACTCGCAATTCCAAGTTCACTAAAGCTGACCTCATTAATCGGTTCAATGTTAATGATGTACATATAGTCCCTGCTTGTGGTCAATCAGGAGGTCTCTGGCTTCTGTCACGTTGTGATGTAGATTTAGAAGTTGTCTAGTCAAAACTTCTTTTTAGTTTTGTGTATAAATAAAATTGTCCAGAAGAAGTTCGGTCTTGTGTGTATGTACGGTGACCCCCATCACACCCGAACTGCTGTGATATGGGGCCAAGTTCGAAATTTTGTTGTATCTTACCCGAACTTGCCTTTCATTTGTATGGGGGATCTTAATAATATTATGCATGTAAGAGAAAAGGTAGGTCCTAGACCTACAAATGAACGTAAAATCTCTGAATTCTATTGTTTAGTTAAGGATTGCGGTTTCTTTGATCTTGGTTATAATGGTCCTGCTTACACTTGGTCTAATAAAAGATTCAATAGCACTCCAACTTATGAAAGGCTTGACAGATTTCTTGCTAATTCTGAATGGTGCTCTATGTTTCCTAATACTATAGTTTATAATTTGCCTATGTTGAAAGGAGATCATGCTCCTATCCTTGCTGTGCTTAACTCTAATCATCGCAGGAAGAGCAGCACCTTTAAGTTCGAAAATTGGTGGCTCCTGGAGGAAGATTATGGGAACACAGCCAAGAAAAGTTGGGCTAGATCCTATAATAGACCCTTTCACCTAAAAACCCAATTTTTAGTTAAAGACCTCCAGAGATGGCGCAAAACCAAACCCAAACCTCTGATCAGCTGCAAAAAATTGAGGATCAGATCTAAAGTCTTCAAATGCGCCCTCACCACCAACAAAATATTGGCCTCCAGAAATATCTTCAATACCAGTATCAAATCATCTTGCCAAAGGATGAAGCCTACCACAAGCAGCGCTATAAAAAGAACTGGTACGAGAAGGGAGACAAGAATACCAGTTTTTTCCACCAGACCATTATTAAGAGGGCTAGAAGAAATACCATTACTCATTTCCAAAATCCTGATGGCACCTTTTCCATGACCCAGGCTCAGCTAGCCCAAACAGCTAACGATTACTTTAAGTCCATTTTCAGGTCAAATGCAAATGTTGCTACAGGTCACACAATGTAGGAATGGAGACACGAGTTGGAAACATCAGATACCATAGGTGAGGATGAATATACTAGATCTATACCTGATATGCAGGAACTCCACAATATTGTCAAGAACATGAGAAGTAATGCAGCTCCAGGACCTGATGGACTAAGTGCAGGTTTCTACAAATCCGCATGGCAGTGGGTCAGTAAGGATGTCCTTGATTTGGTCACAAATTTCTATCAAAATGTTGTTATCCCTGATGATATCAATAAAACCTACATCACTTTGATTAATAAAATAAACGCCCCTGCCACTCCTAAAGATTATAGACCTATAAGCTTTTGTAATATCATTTACAAGATTATTGCAAAATCTCTATCTGACAGAATGAAACATCATTTGCCTCACATCATTCATCCTTCTCAAGTCTGCTTTTGTTCAGGGTAGACACATTGCATCTAATATCATTATTGCCCAAGAGATCATTCATAGTTTTAATCTAAAAACTTGGAAACAAAAAGCTTTCTTTCTTAAATTAGATCTAGCCAAAGCTTTTGACAGGATTGAATGGAATTTTATTGTAAATGCTCTTAAAAGACAGGGTTTCGGTGATCATTTCATAAACTTGATTTACAACTGCATTTCAACTACAAATCTCTCTGTTTTGATTAATGGTGAACCGAGCCCGGTTTTCTATCCACAAAGAGGTATAAGGCAAGGTCGCTCTCTCTCTCCTTACTTGTTTATAATTGCCATCAATGAGTTGTCTATTTGCCTGCATAGACATTCTAGTAATCATCATATTAAAGGCATCACTCTGGGCCCCAACAGTCCATGTATACTTGCTCTTCTTTTTGCAGATGACCTAACTATTTGTGGACAAGCAACTCAAGAAGAGGCCACCAACATCAACTCCATCCTTCAATCCTTTTGTGCGGCCTCGGGACAGATCTCCAATTTCTCCAAATCCTCCATCACTTTTAGTAAATGTGTTGATCCACGAAGCAAAGAGGGGGTCAAGTCCATCTTTCCAGTCCCTGATATGGCCCCTAACTTCATTTATCTGGGCCACCCTCTCATTTTCAACCACAATGACAGAATTAAAGCTTATAACTTCATTCTCCAGAAATTCGGAGCAAAGTTGATCACCATTAAAGCCAACAAACTCAATCATGCTGGCCGCCTAGTTTACATCAACTCAGTCCTTGCTTCAATTCTATCTACTACATGTCCACCATCCTTTTCACTAAAACTTTCATCTCTAAAATTACTTCAATCATCAGTAAATTTTGGTGGGCTAGGGTGAAGGAATAAAACTCTACTACTTCTTTCCATTTCAGGTCTTGGACAGATATATACAGGCCAAAAAAAGAAGGTGGTCTAGGTATAAGAGATCTTCTCACTGTCAACAGGAGCCTCATTGTACATGCTGCATGGAACATTGCGACAGGTAAAAATCCTTCTCTCACAAATATTCTTAAAGCTAAATATTTTCATAACACAAGCTTTTGGCTGGCAAAAAACACTCCTACCAAATCAGCCTTTTGGTCTTCTATCCTCAAGTCAAGAAGATTCTTGTTGACAATTGTATTATTCAAATCCATAATGGCCAATCCAGCATATGGTCCACTCCTTGGTGTCCTAATTGGCATGGCATCCATAACCACATAAAGATGCCAGTTACAGTTCCCAAATTGCCCAATAATATTTCTGATCTCTTGGACAGCAACACTCACCATTGGGATTTCAACTTTATCTCTCAAATATTTGATAACTGTGCTACTATTAAGATCTGTGCCACCCAAATAGTCCATTGTACAGACCCTGACATCATCACTTGGAAACCAACTGCAAAAGGAGTGTGTACAGCCAAAGAAGCTTTCAATTTTCTTAACTCACAAGTGCAGGTTCAAATTCCCAACCAAGGCTCCAGAGCTATTACTAATCAAGCTATGACCATTCTAAGAAGAGCTTGGAAGACAAGTTTCTCTCACCAAATATTAAGACTTTTGTTTGGAGAATCATTAGAAGGGCTATTGCTACAGGTGCTCGTGCAGGAAACCTCTCTACGAGAATTAACAAAAACTATGACAGGTGTAATTCCTTTGAAAATGACGCTCATCTCTTCTTTCACTGATTTTGCCAGAGCAGTTTGGTTTTCCTCCAAAACATCACTTCACACCTCTTTATTGCCTTTTGAACAGGATGGAGTACAGGAAATCTTAGGACAAATTACCACGGCAACTACTACTGATCTTCAATTTCAAAGGATCATGACTACTTTATGGTACTTATGGAGAGCAAGAAATGATCTTCACTTTCAAAGGAAGAAATGGACTGTTTTGCAGGTACACCATGAAGTGGAGGCGAATTTGAAAATTTCAATGGTAGATGCTACTGCCATGGAGTCCTCAATCTCTGGAGAAAACACTCGGCTGAGGCTATCGCGCAGGCCTCCATCATCTGATTCTCGCACTTGCAGATTCCCATGTTTGATTGCAGGTACTAGGTGCTATACAGACGCTTCACTGCGGCCTGATGGAGCCACGGCTGATTCAAGACCAGCTGGGCTAGGCGTCTTCCTCCTTGACCCTATGCGACAACTCAAGGTTTTTGTCAAGGCAAGAATAGAACAGGTCAATTCAGTCATCATGGCTGAAGCGGAAGCAATGGCTCTAGCGGCAAAACTTGTCAAATCCCTTAGCATTGAGGAGATATCTTTCCTTACAGACAATTAGATCTTGGCAAATTTCTTCAATGAAGCAACAAATGGCGCTCCTCATTGGGGAGTCAGATCTTCTTCTCAAAACTTTTTAAATGCTCTTCGAGGAAGGAACTGGAAAGTTCTTAAAATTGGCAGGTAAGAGAACACGACTGCACATATATTAGCTACTCAGGCTTTTCATAGATCTTTAGATCATGCTGCTATTGAACAATTTATGTGTACAAATGCTAATCATGTAAACAGTTGCCCTCTCAAGGAGGCTCTGAACTTCGTAAAATGGGAGACGGTCTCCTGTATAGCAGCGACGTGCTGCTAGTAATAAAATTGGTTTCCTTGTAAATAAAAAAAGAAAAAAGTTTGCATTCGAAATTGGCTGTGATGGCCTTGGCCCATGGGCTGGAAACGGGAGGCCTCTCGAGTCTCGATGCTGGAGCCAGCTGTCGTGTTTCCCCTTAATCCGCCTCGTCACCAGTAAACCCACCGGCCGGTGGCCATGGAGACTCTGGCGGCGGCGTCTCGCCCTGCCAAGAGAAGGAAGCCGGAGGCGCCCAAGAGCCTGGAATAGGAGGGTGGAGCAATCATCCCACCGCTGGTACATGCGACGAGTGCGCCTGAATCCAGTACTCCTGGAGCCGGAGGAGAAGAACCCTATATTGAAGATCCGCCACCAGGAGCCGGCAGAGAAGAAGATGGGGTCGACTGAATCAGCCTCCTCCCCGACGCCATTCTGGGTGAGGTCATCTCTCCTCCCCACCAAGGATTCCGCCCGCACCCAAATCCTCGCCAATCAGTGGCGCCATCTCTGGTGCTCTGCCCCTCGCAACCTCGACGGTCGTGACCTTCGCACCATCGATGTCGTCTCCCGCATCCTCTCCGCCCACCGGGGCCCCGGTCGCCGCTTTCGCTTCCCCGCACAACACCTGCAGAACTACCCCGCCATTGTGGATGCTTGGCTCAGATTCCGCGCCCTCCACAACCTCCAAGAGATTGAGTGCTGCATCGACATATATGCCCATGTCCCGGATGTGTTGCAAGCAGAAGCACTACCTCTGTCTGGAGGGCATGAGCAGAGTGAGTGCAGGATACAGAAGGTTGGGGTGGGATATGGAGGCTACATAAGATTTTGCCTATCTAACTAAAGAATAAGCTGAGATATTCAAAGTTCTGTCAATCTTGTAGACTTTGTTAGCTCTATCAATCTTTTAGACCTTGTTTTGGTTGTCTCCGCTTGAGTTGATAAAATCTTGTGTGAAAGGTTTTATTCTTCAGTCTGGTGGTGAAGCTAAGTTGGCAGCGTTGAAGGAATTCACCAGTACTTGCATTGACTGTCTGTAAGATGTTTTGAATCATGTAGGCTGAGCAGAGGGGAAAATGTTGCTGCAAAGGCTACTACCTTTGCCTCAGCATGGATCTTTGCATACAATATGTTCACATCTGTAACTTTTCGTGACCAATATCTACAACAAGAGCCAGTTGTTCTGGATTAGATACTGAATCAGCTACATACACTAGCTATCTGGCCTAATTGAAGACTCAATCTTTCTGTCTTGCATAAGCTTCTTGGTTAAGGAAGTCTGTCATAATCCAGACAACGCTGGTCAGCTCGCCGCCACTGCTGAGCTTCTTGGCGTGGGACTCCCTGCTGCACCGATTGGCCGCGTACACCACGAAATCCATCCACACATCAAGGAGCAACCTCAAGACGGCCTCGACGCCTTTCTCCTTCACTCTGCCGAGCAGCTCTACCGCGACTCCATTGGCGTAGCAGAGACGAGGGACACTCTGGCTGTACTTAAGACATCTTTTCATACACCTTGTTGGCAAGCTCATGCACATGGCTATCAGGGATAGTAGCAGGGCCATCCTGCAGGCAGAACATCTCCCTGAGCTTTGTACCGAGATCTCTGTTAGTAAGATGACGACCTCGTTGATGATTCTTGCACCTGTCGGATAGGTTCTCGCAGGTTCGCCGGTACACCATGCCCTGGGCAAGGCCAGGCAGCATTTTTGGGTGGTTCACGAGCAGGAACACATGTAGTTGGACAGTGTCCTGATCGACCTCACCACCGCCAGCATGTCTGCTGCTGCTTGTACTACGTCGCTTCTTGATCTGGCGAGGAAGATGTCGGTGCCGATGTGCCAGATGATGACGCCTTCCTGGAACTCGACGCCGAGGTTCCTCTCTCGTTTGATGCGTTCGTACAAGCTCTTGTCCTCCCTCTCAAGCGCCTCCTGCCCCCAGCTCTTACTGATCACGCCCTGTGAGTTGAGCCCCGTCTCGGTCACCCTCTGCACGTACTGGAACAACCCCTGCCGCAGCTCGTCGGAGATGTTAGCTATGGCGGAGTAATGCTTCCTGATCCACCAGTCCTCGAATCCCAGCGCCATGGCGATTCTACCTGCAAGAGGCCTGTGAGCCCTCCTGTGACGGCTGCAGAAGTGCAGCATGTTATACTGCCCCATCTCGCCTGACCACCTCCTGACACTGACAGATCGTCGTCCCTGTATTGTCTTGAGAAGCTGACGAAGCCGATCCCATCTTCCGGTGCACAGCGCTGTGTACCGGAGCCAGCTCCAGCGCGTGGTGCACAGAAAGGCGTAGGTCCACGAGGAGCCCAGCGCGTTCACCACCGACGCCATCTCCATGACTAAGGCCCCGGCCAGCAAGATGTAGGTGACGACCACGTCGACCACGTCGTCGTCATCCCTGCCGCTGAAACGGAACAGCAGGAAGAACGCGGTGGCGATGGCGAGAGACGAGGCGAGGCGGAGGAGGTAGCCCGGCCATGTGTGGATCACGGCGGCCTTGGTGTAGAGGACGTCGTAGAGCAGGGAGAGCTGCAGCTCCGCGAACGCCCACATGCCGCCGGCGTCCTGCGTCCTGAGCGCCCTGAGCATCTCCATGGTGCTGTGCTCGGGGTCTTTCTCTAGCCAGGAATCCACGGTTGCGCGCTTGGACATGTGGAACATATGGTGCGCGTTCCGGAGGTAGGCCTCGTCCACGTCGACGGCGGCGGCGCCGGCGTCGGCGGCCTTGTTGGGCAGCACGCCATGGTCCCAGTGGTGGACGTGGTGGTGCCTTGTCGACGGTTTCTTCGTGAGCGAGCGCCGGATGCTGCTCTTGTTGCCGCCCCTGATGGCCGCCACCTTCTCGGCGTACTTGCCAACGCCGACGGCCCACATCAGGATGGCGGCGAGGGCGAGGAAGCCGTCGCCTGCGCCTCTAGGGAGATGTATGTAGAGGACGTAGGTGACCGCCAGGACCTTGACGACGAAGAGCTGCAGGTGGCGCAAACCAGAGCTGGTTGTCGTGGAACGCGTAGGCGCCGATGCTGTCGGGGCCGCCGCGGTGCAGGAGGAGAAACGGCGCCCAGAACGGCATCAGACGGTGCTCGCGCGGCGCGCTGCTCAGGGAGAGGAGCGCGATGGCGTAGATGCCGATCGTGTCGGCCAGGTGGTACGCCAGACACAGAGGGACCCGGAGATGCATTGGGGCTCGGGACGACGGATTCCGGCGAGGGGGAGGAGGAGGACGTGCATGCCGAGGCTCAACAGCAGCAGGATCTGGATGGCCCAACGGTTCCACACCTCCAGTGGCCTGAAAGCCATTTTTCCTTAAGCAAGAAAAACCTTGAAGGCCAGCAGTAGGTCTTGTACCATATAGGCTACATCCATCATCAGTCACACACACTCCGCATTAGCATTTGCGATTAATTGTTGATTGCTGGTGACTTGTTGGAGGCAATGTCCAACAATACGATAATTAAGTCGTCAACTAATACTGATTACAAATTCCATGAACTTCTAAACGTCCATTAATACTATAGTCATGAACTTCCATGGCTTCAACATACAAATCAATCCAAGGTGCACCTGTGGCCAATTGATGGATACCTAAGTCAGCTTTCATTGCCAGAAATTGGAGAAGCTTCTTCAGGTTTATGTGATGGGGATACCAGTATGCCACAACAATTGGTTGTCCGGCTGGCATACCTAGCATACCGGCGTCTCTATAATCAGGTTGTTTACTACTGTAAGATCTTGCGTGGAGGAATAGGTGTCTATGACATCAATCCTTTTGAATATTATCTTAGCCGACGGGTGCTGTCTGTCATATTCCAATTCTTGTTTTTTATTACTAGTGGGCATTAGTCTCTTGCAAGTTTTTACCTCTATTCAAGTGTCTAGGAAATAAACTTTTGTCGTGGTTTTCTCCATGGCTATGCCACCAACATACAAAAATGGTTTCACTTACCACTTATTATGGTTTGTACTCTTCTACAATATTTCTTAGAAACGACAACCAACTAACCCTATAACGCTTATACATTCTCTACAGGGAACATTTAACATTCATGTCATATATTCCCATATATTTCTTTCATTGAAATTAAGAGAGATACAGGTTTTATTACAACATAAAACAAGAAGCTTAAGAAACAAAGAAGGAAACAAATCAGCCTAAGAGTTACACCAGAGGAGATGAATTTGTCTTTACTCTATGTGACAGCAAGAGGATTTCTTTGTTGAAACTCCTATCGTTCTAAACAGTCGGTTGGATTCCTTGAATGATTCCTTTGAATATCAAGTCATTTATTGCTTTCCAAATTGTCCAACAGATGAGTATAAGTACAAATTGTCCAACAGATGAGTATAACGTTGACAGGAAAATTTGTGACTGTAGTTCCTGAGATATTCAGTCACTCCGGGAAATCTTCATTTGGAGGATTGTCAATGTGATGACTTAACAAAATACAAAATGTGCATCAGATAGAAATTTTAGTTCATAATTTAGAAGTTTATAAGAACCTAACAAGGATGATAAATCCTAAGCTACAACCTGTCACAGGGCAAGATGCAAATAATGTTTCCAATTATAACAATTCATACTGGAACAAGGAAACCAGGTTTGAAGTTTCTTTCGAGGAATTACCTAAAAGATTCACAAATATAATAAAATTCTGGGGATTGTTTAGGGCTTAGCTCCTGTTTTTTAAAATCCTCACTTGAGTCTTTCCCTGTGGTGCAGGCCTTAAATATGGACTGAAATCACGAATGAATGAAACCAGTCTCAAACGTACCTATATGGAAGCTAAGAGGGAAAATCGACAGAATCAATTGCAGCAGCACGGTGTGACCAATGCCTGTCTCGTGTGGGGTCGATGGGGTCTTGACTCAGCAGTCAGTGACTGTCAATGCTGCAAAACATTTTGTGCCAACGGCAACACTAATATATGCTGGACTTCAGTTTTTCCTTTCATCTCAACAGAATACTTTGCATCAGAACCTTTTTAATTAATGATGAAAATGTGTGTAAGTGCTTACCGAGACAATCCAAAGTAGTGGCATGATTTTTTTTTTGATAGTACAGGCATCACATTGTGGGAAGAGTATGCATCTAATGAAGTGTGGTAGCAATTGTTTCAAAAAGTTTGGTAGCAATGGATTTACCTGCAGCTTGCTTGTCGTACAAGAAAACTGGAAACAAGAAGCAAATGTAAAGCCACACCTGCGACGGCAAGCCATTATTTAGAAGCACTTTAGGATTTGAAGTGCTCCTAGCCTCCACACAGAACCATCTCACTACGGGAAAAGCCACGTTTGCCGAGTGTTATTACGTTTGCCGAGTGCTTTTTATCGCGCACTCGGCAAACATCATGTTCACCGAGTGC
>CM041642.1:41949821-41980132 GCA_023333625.1 Bothriochloa decipiens | reverse complement strand
AAAAAAAAAAGAAATCCTTACTGAGAATTCTCACCATCGTGCCTTAGTCTGTCTAAGGTCAACAATTGGTTGTGATGACCTTCTGGTAGGTATTGTTAATGAGATCTGACTCTACAGTACATGTCAAGGATCATAGCCTAGAATTGCTTCCAACACTGCACAAAATATCAATGTAGTGATGGGGATGCATCACAAAGAAATCGAGTAATCTGATTGTCGCAGCATAGGTATGGTAAGCTAAAATTAAGAAACCAATCAATGGGCAATACCAATGGAGTCTTAATTATGACAAATGGTCAAGCTATTAGCACATGTGATGTGCGAAGTTCTGGAAGAAACTGCTTAATCACCAACCTGCAACTTGTAACAATGCATGAAGTCTAGTAGACGAATGTATCTCTTATGGATCCAGCTAAAACTTCATGGCATGTAAAATTTACATAATTTAGGAATTGCCCAGTAAAATAAGGTTTCTTCATTTTAGATTTCATTTTCTGACAAAACTTACCAATTGTAGCTGCCGTTAGCCTACACACAAAAAACGAATCTGCAGTGGATAGCTCATGGACATTAATCTGTTCAAAGGCAGAGGAGAGGAAGGAAACTGGGCAAGTACCATCCAGCTTCCTATAGCTCCTAAGCTTGTCTCTCATTGCGTACAATGTGGAGCCTCTTAGCTATTCCCGTCATGAATGAGCAACCACTAACTCATCCTCCAATCAGCTAAAAAAATAGGTTAATAATACTAATGCTATTACTACTGTGCCTTTTATTCTATTTCCTAAATGCTTGCTAGGGACTAGAAGGCTTTCTTGTACTCATTACTCAATCAGTATATAAGTCCCAGGAATACCACATCATGTGCTGAATAGGGACAACTCAGTGGAATGAAATGAGAATATTTAGTTAATCTGTCCACAACCACTAGCATGACATCTTTGCCCTGAGATTATTATTATTATTTCTGCTGCTAAACAATAATATTGCCATTCATGTGCCTCCTCCAGTCCTGGATTCTTCCTTAAACAATAGTCCTAGATTTTGTTGTAAACATCAGGAAAATGGCAGGGATCGCCTGCCACGTCCTCAAGAAACCCAGCCTTCTGGCAGAACTCAACTGTATCTGCGATAGTTTCCTTCAACGGTCTGACCTTCCACCCTAGCTTCTTCAGCTTGTCAGACGTCATTGGAGCTGGGTGATCCATGTCACAGATGCTCGCCCTGCCAATTTTAGATCATGTCAATGTTAGATTTATTTATCAGTATATGCATGAAAGGTTGTGGTTATCAGTATATGAAAGAACGAAAGAACGAAAGAAATGTCAGGTAAGAGAAGGCTTACATGCTCATGAAAGGGTATTCAGTGTACATGCTCTTCAGTAAGTCCAGCAGATCACGGGCGCTGATGAAATGAGGTGCGCAAATGTGCCTGCCAGAGGTTTCCAGTGCCTCATAGACCAGCAAAAGTGCATCGGCAGTGTCCCGAACATCAACGATGTGCCAAAGTTTGTTCCTCATTTGATCAGGGCCTCCTGCATGAATATAAAAGATGTTGTGCAGCCTTATTTATTTATGATTCTATAAGAAAAATAAAGTAGTAAACATGTGAGTATAAGATGATCAGCAGAGAGTGCCTTCCAATAATGGTGCCATGTCAGCTAGTCATAGAGTGCCAACACCATTAGTTGGTACTAGGTGTAGGAAAAAAAATAAAGAGCAGAGATAACGAAGCCAGCTCTTTTTGAAGAGTTCTACTGAAGCCGAAAAACAAGACAATTATCATGTTCTCCATCCATATGCAAGCATTAATAACACAAGAGATAATTATTATAGAGAAGCTAACTTTAGTGTAGTTTATTTGACAGTGCATCCTTAGTACGAGCTTAAACCATTGGAGGGGCTCTAAAATAAATAGTACAATAAACTGCAGTTACACTGGACTGCCTTTTTATTATAACAAGAAAAAAAGAGAGATGAATCCAACGCATCATATCCATTTAGGTCATGTGTGATGAGTTAAACCTTTCAGGAAGTAGATGAGGAACTGGCAGCTTGTGTTAAGCGTTGGCTGCAGAAGGGGACCAAAGACCAGGGCTGGGTTGACAGTCACCACATCCAGCCCGGTTTGCTTTCCATATTCAAGTGCAGCCTGTTCCAAGGTGATCTTGGAAACAGAGTACCAATCCTGAAGTCACACGTACAGGGCCATGAGTCAAATTCAAATTTGCTAGATATTGACTGAAGTTTGCACTTTAAAATCAGGTCTTGATTTGTTTAGGCTTTCCTTGTTTTCATATATCAACTATTAGTTACCTCGTTATTCCTGCAGGCTTCTATATCTGACCAGCAACCTTCATCTTTGATCTTGTCTTTGGGCCAATCTTTGGGATCGATCTCAACAGCCACCATGGATGAAACAACCACCACTCGATGCACATTCGCAGCTGACGCAGCCTTGAGTACGTTTGTGGTGCCATTAATAGCAGGACCCAGCATTTGTCGCTGAAAAGTTGTGAAGGGCATGAGATATGTGGAGAAGAAAGAAACCACCAAAGGACCGACCAAGCCACTGTAGATGATGTGGTGAATTTATTTTTTGGCAAGGTCCCAAAGCTAGCTTATACAAATCAAATGTAATATTCCATAAAACTAAAAAAAAGTTCCGTTACTCCATCAAACTAAATAAAAGCTTATACAAATCAAACTAAATAAAAGATTATAGAAATCAAATGTAATATTCATATCCCACAGCAAATTAAAAGTTACCTCTGGATCGATTATTTTCCCCGAAGGAACTGGAGTAGCAACATGGAAAACTCCTCGGCATCCCACAATTGCAGCTGCCATGGAATCATAGTCAAGGAGATCGGCCTTGAAAAGGTTGAGGTTTTCAGATGCATTCTCCAGCTGCGTCAAATGGGCGGTCTTCTTCTCACCTGATGATGGAAACACGTACAAATAACAGAATAAGATCGACCATCACCTGTTTCTTCTTATGTATGTAACAAGTACGTACCCAGGTCGCGGACGGTGCCGTGGACAGTGTAGTCGCGGGTGAGGAGGAGCTTCACAAGCCACGAGGCCATGTACCCGCCGGCGCCCGTCACGCAGACCGTCTCCATGCTGCGGCTGGCAGCTCCCTCCGTGCATCCGGCGTCCATCGTGACTGCGAACACTTGCCCTCGTTTCTCGTCGATCCGCTGCCTGTGCCCCGTGCCCGTTAGCAGCAGCGAATTTGGGGAAGGAGCAGTAGGGATAGGGATTGGAGAATTGGGGATTGGAGGATTGGATAACATGCTGGCAAGTCAGGAAAGACAATTAATAGGGCTGTGGTGCTGCTATCCTAATCTCAAGCAGCTAAAATTTTACCACAGATTAACTCTAGGATTTATAACAATAAAATCATTGATGGAACATCATCTTCGGGGAGGACCAGTAAGAGAAACGCCTCCACTGTAGATCAGGACTCCATAGAAAAGGCCACTAAGCTTAAAGTAATCAAGAACCAAGAGACGACTCATGAGAAAAATAATTTTAAACATCCGTCCTCTTTTATTTCACGTAATAATATTTCTTTAAATTCTTCAGTAAAATCTTTAGGTGTTATGTTGGGTAATGATGATAAGGATGTTTTTAATTCTTTGAAGCGTTTAAGAGACATAGAATTTAATAGATTGTCTGATGTTGCAAATAAGCGAGAGGAAATATAGTTTCAGTAGAAGATGCTTCCACTGTTTGTTCTAATAATGATAATGTAGATTTAGAAGCACTGAACCTAGTTTGTTCTGAGGTTGCAGAGGGGTTAGGTGATGGGGGTTGTGATCCTTTGTATCTACAAACTCTCGTATCACGCAAAAATAGTGCAGGCCCTCGCCATAAGAAAAACAGTAAAAATAAATTTTGTTCAAAATGAAAGGCATCTTTTGGAATTGTAATGGGTTTATGGATGAAAAAATATAGATTTTTATCCGATTTAACAAGGAAGAAAGCCTAGATTTCATTGCTTTATCGGAAACTGGTAGAGCTAGCTTTCCACAAAATACTCTAAACACTATTAGTGCTGGCAGAGATTTTATTTGGCATTGTATGGCTCCGTGTGGTAGATCCGGTAGTATGATTCTAGGCGTTCACTTGTTAACTTTTTATGTTGGTGAAATTGAGGAAAGAGACTTTTTTATTCGCTTTAAACTGAGACATAGAGAAGGAGATTTTAATTTTAATTTAATTTCGGTATATAGCCCGGCTCAGGCAGAACACAAGTCTTCTTTCTTGTTTGAGTTGGTTCGGATTTGTTGAAAGGAAACTGTACTTGTTATTATAGGTGGCGACTTTAACATTATCCGTAGACCAGACGAGAAAAACAATGATAATTATAGTGACAGATGGCTTTTTTGTTTAATGCAGTAATTGACGCGTTAAATCTTAGAGAACTAGATTTGTTAGGGAGGAAATTTACCTAGGCTAATAATATGCCAAACCAAACTTTAAGAAATTAGACAGAGTTTTATGTTGCACAGATTTTGAGTCCAAATACGCCCACTCCACAGTCCTTGCACTGTCCGGAGAAATTTCTGACCATACTCCTCTACTATTCTCTACTAATGATCCTTCTTCAACTTATCAGCCTCAATTTACATTTGAATTGGGATGATTGTTAAGAGATGGATTTTCTGAAATGGTGACTGAAATATGGCAGAACACAATAACAAGTGGTTCACCTATTGAGAGATGGTAGATGAAAATTAGAAGGCTTCGACAACATCTTAGAGGGTGGGCGAAAAATATAAGTGGAGCATATAAGAAAGAGAAAATGACTGTTAAATAAATTGGACGAACTAGACAAGAAGGCAGAAAACACAATTCTTAGCGAAGCTGAACGTGATTTAAAACATGTCCTAAATGAAAGACTAGCTGAATTACTTAGGGAGGAGGAACTTAAGTGGTACCAAAGGGCTAAAGTGAAGCATTTGTTGGAAGGAGACACCAATACTAAATACTACCACTTACTAGCCAATGATAGACATGGGAAGACTCGTATTTTCCAACTTGAGGATGATAATAGTATAATAACCGATGATGCTCAACTTAAAGCGCATATTACTAGTTATTACAAAAACCTGTTCGGTCCATCTAATGATTCTACAGTCTCACTGGATGAATCATATACGGAGGACATTCCTCAGGTGTCTGATTTGGAAAATGAGTTTTTGACCGCACCTTTCACCCAAGAGAAAGTTAGAGCAGCCATTTTCCAGATGGAACATAATAAAGCACCTAGCCCGGATGGTTTCCCACCTGAATTCTTTCATGTTTTCTGGGGTTTGATCAAAGATGATTTGATGGCTCTGTTTTCTGACTTTCATCAGGGAATGCTACCTCTAAATCGTCTAAACTTTGGTAATATAATATTGTTGCCCAAAAAGAAGGATGCAAGAGTCATACAACAATACGGGCCTACCTGTTTATTGAATGTCTCTTTCAAAATCTTCACTAAAGTCGTAACTAATAGATTGTCTACCATAGCCTAGAAACTAATAAGACCGACACAGTCTGCTTTTCTACCGGGCAGAAATATTATGAGGGCGCAATTATCTTACACGAAACTATTCATGAGCTTCATGCAAAAAAATAAAATAGGGTAATTTTAAAATAAACTTTGAAAAAGCATACGATAAGGTAAAGTGGAGTTTTCTTCAGCAGACTCTAAGAATGAAAGGGTTCTCACAAAAATGGTATGAATGGATTCAACATTTCACATAAGGAGGTAATGTTAATATCAAAGTCAATGATCAATTAGGTTTCTTTTTTTAGACTAAAAAAAGATTAAGACAAGGGGACCCCATGTCTCCCATACTATTTAATATAGTGGTAGACGCGTTGGCCATATTAATTGCACGTGCAAAGGAAGCGGGTCAAATAGAAGGGGTTGTTCCTCATTTATTACAAGATGGCTTATCAATCCTTCAGTACACGGATGACACGGTGATCTTTATGTGTCATGATGTTGAGAAAGCAGTTAACATGAAGTTGCTGCTTAGCACATTTGAACAACTATCTGGCTTAAAAATAAACTTCCACAAAAGTGAGGTCTTTTGTTTTGGACAGGCTAAAGATCACGAAGAGTTTTATTTGCAGTTGTTTGGTTGTGCCATTGGTAAATTCCCGTTTAGATTTTTAGGCCTACTTATGCATTTTAGGAAATTGTATAATAAAGATTGGAAGAATATAGAAGAAAGGATAGAAAAAAGACTTAGTGGGTGGAAAGGCAAACTCCTCACGGTTGGGGGTCGGTTGGTCCTTATAAACTCGGTGATATCTAGCCGACCGATGTTTATGATGTCCTTCTTCGAAGTGCCGAAAGGGGTCTTGGAAAAAATAGATTGTTTTCGATCACGTTTTTATTAGGCAAATGATCAACACAAAAGAAAATACAGGCTTGTTAAATGGGAAGTTATGTGTCAACCTAAGGACCAAGGGGGTCAAGGGATACAAAATCTAGAAATCCAAAATAAATATTTACTCAGTAAATGGCTATTTAAATTATTCAATGAGGATGGTATGTAGCAGGAACTCTTAAGAAATAAATATATTAAAGATAATACTATAGGAAGTTGTGCTAAAAAACCGACTGATTCTCATTTCTGAAAAAGTTTAATGAATATCAAAGATTCATTTATGGAGTTTGGTCATTTTAAAGTTAATGATGGATCACAAACTAGATTTTAGGACGATACTTGGATGGGAGATAAATCGCTTAAGATTAGATTCCCTGTATTGTTTAACATTGTAAGGAGAAAACAAGATACAGTTGCTAAAGTATTAGGTTCACCTATACTAAATATTTATTTTCAAAAAAATTTGGTGGGTCAGAACTTAATAAATTGGAATCGCATTGTTGCTTCTTTACAACAAGTTAATCTAACTGAGGAAAGAGACGTGTTTATATGGGGTTTAAATGCCTCAGGGATATTTACAGTCGAGTCTATGTATTAATTAACAATGGGGTTAGAGTGTCGCAAGATATTTGGCAAACAAATCTTCCCATGAAAATTAAAGTTTTCATGTGGTACTTAAAGAGGTGTGATTCTAACCAAAGAAAATTTGGCTAGGCGTATTTGGCAGGGGGATATTTGTTGTTGCTTCTTTCATTGTAATGAAACCATTCAACACCTGTTCTTTGATTATTTTTATGCCAAATTTTTGTGGCGTTTTAAACATATACTTTTTAGAATTGCTCCTCCGTTAAATATGGCTGACTTGTTCCAAAATTGGTCTAAAGTGGGAACTAAAAAGTATAATTCATTGTTATTAACAGCAGCTGTAGCACTTCTTTGGGCAATATGGATAACTAGAAATGAGGTGGTTTTTGACAAATGTAGGCCAAAATATCTTTTGCAGGTACTATTTCGAGGAACACACTGGCTACGTCAGTGGGAAAGCTTGCAACGGCGTGACGATCTTAAGAATCAACTGATCTCTGCGGCTCAGCATCTGGAGACCTCCGTCTTAGATTTTTTGGGTTTCATTGGATGGTTCTCGCAAAGACATGTTGGTTATATTTAGTCAAAGATCATTTAATTTCCCAGTTTCTGTGTGCATGGTTGTAATTCTTTTACAGCCGAACTTGTTGCCCGCTTTGGAGTGTGTAATAATTGTCCTGATTCTATCTTCGGATAGATGAAGCTGGATATTTTATCCTTTATCTAAAAAAGCACGCGGAAGAGAACAGGGTGTGGCGCGGTGAGGAATGATTAGATAGAAGTTGATTTTTGTCATGATACTACTAGAGATAGTAGCGGGCTGAGCCGATCAAAGGACATGGGCTGGACCTGTACCGAGAGAAGACAAGAACTGGGCTCCTCAGTAGGCCACGGAGGAGAGCAAGTCAAGATAAAAAGGACTACCTCCATCACTGCAGAGGCATCGATGGACCACGAACCAAACCCGGCGGCTGCGAGCTCTGCTCGAGTCGAGGCTAGTGTTTGCTCGATTTTACCCTTTTCCCTTCTTCTTTCTCCGATCTGTACCCAGAACATTGTATCTAGAACGCCGCACAATTATTAAGAGAACTAGTAGGTTAGTTACATCTGGTATCAGATTCATTGATCCGTGGGACTGCTTCCGCCAAGGACGCCGCACAAGAGGCACGATGGAATGAGATGCTGGACCAAAACCTCGCAATGGCGACGAAGATGGCATCGGATTTGAAGGCTTGCAATGTGGAGTTGAAGTCGTGCAATGCGGCGTTTTGATCCACTCCTCCAGCTTTCGTCGACTTTGGCAGCGGCGGTCGTGAGGTCGACGCTGCTCCTGGCCAGGACGCGGCTCTCGATATGAAGTTCGACGAGGAGCAGGAGCGAGGAGTCTGGGTGTAACACACCTGGTGTTATATTAACTAAAACATGTCATGTCATCGTATGTATTACAAAACATTCATGTTTAGGTCAACCTTGATGTGCATGAACTAAAACAAGTTTACATTCTAGGTTGAATGTGTTTCTACGATGAGTTTGATTTTATTTCAAAAAACTTATTTTACACCCTTTTGTAGATTTTAAAATCTATAAAAAATTTGGAGTTGGTGCAAAAAGCATTATTGTAGATCTTGTTGAGACCTACAATAGTGGTATTCAAAGTTTTTCAAGTTTTCGTAAAGAATTTCAAATGATTTTGAAAATACAGATTTTCAACACTTGTTCCCTTTTTATTTTAAATCCATATTTCAAAAATTATACATAATTTGGGGAAAAATTTTTATAAGAAAAATGTTTGATTTGAAAAGTTGAGCATTCCATATTTTGGAAGATTTTTAAGTTATTTAGCAAAATCAAATGATATTTAAAATATTTGTTCTTCGAATTTATTTCCTTTTTGCTCCCTTTTTAAAATTTGAGTTCAAAATCCAATTTCTTGGTAGAATTTGAAGTTCTTCATTTTGAGAAAAGTGTGGAGCATGAAATTCTGATCATTCCATAGATTGGGAGTTTTTCAAGTTCTATTCAAAATCTGGGAGTAAATTGCATTTTTCGATCGGTGGCAATCTTATCATTACCTTGAACAGTACCGCGACCTTCCCTGTTTCGCCTGGTAGCGACCTCGTCGGAAATTCTGGTCCGATCTCACCGGGACTTTCGGTCGGGTTAGAACTTCCGGTTTACGGCCGGAACTAGTTTCTTGCACGCGGTCGCACGCGGGCCAAGCACTACCGGAACTTCCGCTGCCGCCGTCGAGCACCTCACCGCCGTACCCATGAGCCACGACGAGTCCTCTGCTCCAAAAATTGCGACCAAGGACCCCGTACAAGAATTTGACTAAAGTCAGGGGTCTAACTGCGAAGTCTATGACTCAGGTGAATAGTATCTCGAGGACCTGTTTGTAACAATTTTTTTCAAACTTTAGAAATTCATATCTGGAGTTTGGTAACTCTATTTTTAGTGAACCAAATTTTGTTTTGTTCATTGTGATTCCTAGTTTTTATTAAAAATATGAAACATACTATTTTTTTAAAAATAATTATTTATATTTTATGTCTTTTATTTAATGTTTAAAAAGAGGGAAATTCATATCTCCTGCTGTGTGGCTTCAAATGACTTGAATTTTTTATGGTGTGCTGCTAATGCTATGTTTAGGCTATAGTTTAAATTTCAATAATATTGGATTGTATATGATTTATTTATGAGTTTCTCTTGCTTATAATTAGTTTATTTTATGCAATGTTTTATAAATGGTTTATGGTTAGTTGGTAACTAATCTTGTTATGTTTTCACCAATGCATCATCATGCATCATGCCATGAGCTCATAATACTAAAACATGCATTATTAAAACGTGTAGTTATTTCGAGAGTGAGTTGGATCATGCTACCCGGTAATCGCAAGATGCCATTCCCCATTGAAGTTGAAGTCGTGGATCCATGATGATTGGTGTCATCTATCCTTGGAGTCGGTGTCAAGATTAAGACCTATGATCCCGACAAGAACTAACCACCGCTACAACAAAGGCAAGCCTCGGATACATTTAAACCCTATCCTTGTTTTTATAAAAGTTTTTATCACTTCAGTTATGAAATGCTGCATTAGGGAATAAGAGTTGAGTGAAAACCTACCAGTTGCATTACCTGTCTTATTTTCATATTCCTTGTTACCTGTTTATTTGGAAAATGAGTAGTAATGCGTAGCCTTGCTTAATTAGTTAGGTTTTAAAAAATTAAAAGAATGAAAAATATGAGATTGGCTTTACCTGTTGGAATCATGATGATAGTTAATAAATCGAGTCCGGACGGCTAACTTGCATTGGGACTCCTATAGTGTTTTCATCTGTTGATGACCTAGGCCCCGTTCGTTGTAGGCCTGCCTGTGATTGAGACTAGAAAATCCACATATAATGTTGTGGTATACCGTGGGTTTGAGTCCCACGTATATCGATACATTGTGGGTCGAAAGTCCCATGTGTATCGTGTGGTCGGTATACGTGTTGGTTGGAGCCTCACTTACATCATATGGTCTGATATGCATTTTGGTTGGAGCCTCATGTATATCAAGATCTAGGTCCCAGCTGGGAACAATTGATTCGAATCATCGTTGCTCCTCGGAAAAGGAGACTCGATCACCTGACCTACATCATAGTTAACAACTGGAACTTGAAGAAGGAATAAGAATGAAGTTGTTTGATGAGCATGAGCTAGAGCAGGACAACCGCTTAAGATTAGATTTCCGGCGTTGTTTAATATTGTAAGGAGAAAACAAGATACGGTTGTTAAAGTATTAGGTTCACCTATACTAAATATTTCTTTTCGAAGGAATTGGTGGGTCAGAACTTAATAAATTGGAATTGTATTATTGCTTTTTTACAGCAAGTTAATCTAACTGAGGAAAGAGACGTGTTTATATGGGGTTTGAATGCCTTAGGGATATTTACAGTCAAGTCTATGTATGCTGCATTAATTAACAATAGAGTTAGAGTGTCACAAGATATTTGGCAAACAAATCTTCCTATGAAAATTAAAGTTTTCATGTGGTGCTTAAAGAGAGGTGTGATCCTAACCAAAGAAAATTTGGCTAGGCTTAATTGGCAGGGGATATTTGTTGTTGCTTCTGTCATGGTAATGAAACCATTCAACACCTGTTCTTTGATTATTTTTATGCCAAATTTTTGTGGCGTTCTATACATATACTTTTTAGAATTGCTCCTCCGTTGAATATGACTGACTTGTTCCAAAATTGGTCTAAAGTGGGAACTAAAAAGTATAATTTATTATTATTAACAGCAGCTACAGCACTTCTTTTGGCAATATGAATAACTAGAAATGAGGTGGTTTTTGATAAATGTAGGCCAAAATATCTTTTGCAGGTACTATTTCGAGGAACACACTGGCTACGTCAGTGGAAAAGCTTGCAACGACGTGACGATCTTAAGAATCAACTGATCTCTACAGCTCAGCATCTGGAGACGTCCGCCTTAAATTTCTTCGGTTCCATTGGATGGTTCTCGCAAAGACATGTTGGTTATATTTAGTCAAAGATCATTTATTTTCCCAGTTTCTGTGTGCATGGTTGTAATTCTTTTGCAGCCGAACTTGTTGCCCGCTTTGGAGTCTGTAATAATTGTCCTGATTCTATCTTCGGATAGATGAAGCCAGATATTTTATCCTTTATCTAAAAAAAGCACGCGGAAGAGAACAGGGTGTGGCGCGGCGAGGAATGATTAGATAGAAGTTGATTTTTGTCATGATACTACTAGAGATAGTAGCGGGCGGAGCCGATCAAAGGACATGGGCTGGACCTGTACCGAGAGAAGACAAGAACTGGGCTCCTCAGTAGGCCACGGAGGAGAGCAAGTCAAGATAAAAAGGACTACCTCCATCACTGCAGAGGCATCGATGGACCACGAACCGAACCCGGCGGCTGCAAGCTCTTCTCGAGTCGAGGCGAGTGTTTGCTCGATTTTACCCTTTTCCCTTCTTCTTTCTCCGATCTGTACCCAGAACATTGTATCTAGAATGCCGCATAATTATTAAGAGAACTAGTAGGTCAGTTACATCTGGTATCAGATTCATTGATCCGTGGGACTGCTTCCGCCAAGGACGCCGCACAAGAGGCACGATGGAATGAGATACTGGACCAAATCCTCACAATGGCGACGAAGATGGCGTCAGATTTGAAGGCTTGCAATGTGGAGTTGAAGTCGTGCAATGCGGCGTTTCGATCCACTCCTCTAGCTTTCATCGACTTCGGCAGCAGCAATTGTGAGGTCGACGCTGCTCCTGGCCAGGACACGGCTCTCGATCTGCAGTTTGGCGAGGAGCAGGAGAGAGAAGTCCGTGTGTAACACCCCTGATGTTATATTAACTAAAATATGCCATGTCATCATATGCATTGCAAAGTATTCATGTTTAGGTCAACCTTAATGTGCATCAACTAAAACAAGTTTACATTCTTAGGTTGAATGTGTTTCTACGATGAGTTCGAATTTATTTCAAAAATTTTGTTTTACACCCTTTTATAGATTTTAAAATCTACAAAGAATTTGGAGTTGGTTCAAAAAGCATTATTGTAGATCTTGTTGAGACCTACTATAGTGGTATTCAAAGTTTTCAAGTTTTCATAAAGAATTTCAAATGATTTTGAAAATACAGATTTTCAACACTTGTTCCCTTTTTATTTTAAATCCATATTTCAAAAATTATGCATAATTTAGGAAAAACTTTGTATAAGAAAAATGTTTGGTTTGAAAAGTTGAGCATTCCATATTTTGGAAGATTTTCAAGTTATTTAGCAAAATCAAAAGATATTTAAAATATTTGTTCTAGGAATTTATTCCCTTTTTGCTCCCTTTTTAAAATTGAGTTCAAAATCCAATTTCTTCGCAAAATTTGAAGTTCTTTATTTTGAGAAAAGTGTGGAGCATGAAATTCTGATCATTCCATAGATTGTGTTTTCAAGTTTTATTCAAAATCTGGGAGTAAATTGCATTTTTCGATCGGTGGCAATCTTATCATTACCTTGAACAGTACCGCGACCTTCCCTGTTTCGCCCGGTAGCGACGTTGTCGGAAATTCTGGTCCGATCTCACCCGAACTTTCGGTTGGGTTAGAACTTCCGGTTTACGGCCGAAACTAGTTTCTTGCACGTGGTCGCACGTGGGCCAAGCACTACCGGAACTTCCGGTCCAGTGACCAGAACTTCCGATGGTACTGCCGTGTTCATTTTCTTCTCCGGCCACCGACGACGCCGTGGCGTTCTCACGTCGTCGCGCGCATGTTCAAGCACCTAGGCACGTGGATGAGTTCGCGAACTCTCCCTCCACCTGTCCATCCTCTCCTTGACCCTATAAAGTGGAGCACTGGCCGCCGTTTTCTTCTTTTTCTCTTCCTTGTCCATTGCTACTGTGCTCTGCCGCTCCGCCGTGCCACGCTGCCGCCGCTGAGCCGCCTCCGGCCAAATTGGCTGCATCACCGCGTTCGCCTCGACCTCCTGCAGTTTCCCATGCCCTTGTTTTTCCTTCCCGTGCACCGTAGCTACCCCGCTGCCATGCTGTTCCGCCGCCGAACCGCGTGCTCGCGTGGCCGTGCCACCACGGGCCACGGCAAGGCCAACAGAGGCAGCCAAAGGGTGCAGGCGACCCTCCTGGTGCTCCCAAGCCGCTCTGCTGCCGCCGTTGAGCACCTCACCGCCGTACCCACGAGCCACGACGAGTCCTCTGCTCCAAAAATTGCGACCAAGGACCCCGTACAACAATTCGACTAAAGTCAGGGTTCTAGCTGCGAAGTCTATGGCTCAAGTGAATAGTGCCTCGAGGACCTGTTTATAATAACTTTTCTCAAACTTCAGAAATTCATATCTGGAGTTTGGTAACTCCGTTTTTAGTGAACTAAATTTTTTTGTGTTCCTTGTGATGCCTAGTTTTTATTAAAAATATAAAACATACCATATTTTATAGAAAAATAATTATTTATGTTTTATGTCTTTCATTTAATGTTTAAAAAGAGGGAAATTCATATCTCCTGCCGTGTAGCTTCAAATGACTTGAATTTTTGATGGTGTGCTGATAATGCTATGTTTAGGCTATAGTTTAAATTTCAATAATGTTGGATGGTATATGATTTAGTTATGAGTTTCTCTTGCTTATAATTAGTTTATTTTATGCAATGTTTTATAAATGGTTTATGGTTAGTTGATAACTAATCTTGTTATGTTTTCATCAATGCATCATGCCATGAGCTCATCATACTAAAACATGCATCATTATAACGTGTAGATGTTTTGAGAGTGAGTTGGATCGTGCTACCCGGTAATTGGAAGATGCCATTCCCCATTGAAGTTGAAGTCGTGGATCTATGATGATTGGTGTCATCTATCCCTGGAGTTGGTGTCAAGAGTAACACCTGTGATCCCGACAAGAACTAACCACCGCTGCAACAAAGGTAAGCTCCGGATGCATTTAAACCCTATCCTTATTTTTATAAAAGTTTTTATCACTTCAGTTATGAAATGCTGTATTAAGGAATAGGAGTTGAGTGAAAACTTACGAGTTGCATTACCTGTCTTATTTCCATATTCCTTGTTACCTGTTTATTCAAAAAATGAGTAGTAATGCTTAGCCTTACTTAATTAGTTAGGTTTTCAAAAATTAAAAGAATAAAAAAGATGAGATTGGTTTCACCTATTGGAATCATGATGATAGTTAATAAATCGAGTCCGAAAGACTAACTTGCATTGGGAAAGGAGTCCCTCTGTAGTGTTTCCGTCTGTTGATGACCTAGGCCCCGTTCGTTGTAGGCTCGCCTGTGATTGAGACTAGAAAATCCACATATAATGTTGTGGTATATCGTGGGTTTGAATCCCACGTATATCGATACACTATGGGTCAAAAGTCCCATGTGTATCATGTGGTCGGTATACGTGTTGGTTGGAGCCTCACGTATATCGTATGGTCTGATATACATTTTGGTTGGAGCCTCGTGTATATCAAGATCTAGGTTCCAGCTGGGTATAATTGATTCGAATCGTTGTTGCTCCTCAAAAAAGGAGACTCGATCACCTGACCTACATCGTAGTTAACAACTGAAACTTGAAAAAGGAATAAGAATGAAGTTGTTTGATGAGCATGAGCTAGAGTAGGATAATTTTTCTTTTGTTATAATCTATGATGAGTTAAAACTTGATCCATAAGAGATTTTCTGTAAAAAGTATTTTTTCTTGCAAGCCTTACCTTGTCCTTGTGACCTGTATTTCTGAGTCTTCACCTCTCTTTTCCGTCGGGTCAGTCTTGTTGAGTACTTTTGTACTTAGGTTTATTGAACCCCTATTGCAGGTGCTAATTGGTGTTCGAACCAAGATTATGTCAATGGGCTCGATGTGATCTGGTTGTTCTCTCCTGACTTAGATGCTCTACCTAAGTTGTCTTTTATAGTTCTACTCTGCTTCCATAATTAAAGTTAAATATGTAAAAATTAACTTATTCATATATTTTATAAATTTAATTGTATTATTCTTCCGCATTTGATGTATATTTTTGTAAGAAATATTATAATGTTGGAGCTACTCCTTTGTTGATCGTGATATGAGTAAAATATGGTTTAATCGGAGTTCTTTGAAGACACCCGATAAAGCTTTATAGGTTGCATAGAATACATACATGACTATCAGAAATGTTCGGTATATTAACATGTGCGTGTGAGCCATATAACCGAGGAGGCTGTGCCACGCCGAGCGACGGCGAGCATCCCCAACAGCACGCCACCAAGGGCCTCCGCGACGGCCTCCACGCCTTCGCCGACACTCGCCATCCCCATCGCCGGCTCAAACGACCACGAGATCCCCAACCACGGGAACCGGATCGACTTCACGAGCCACGACGACCTCTGCTCCGCGGTCTCCGATTCCGGCGGCGCGATTGGCAACTTCGAGTTCTTCTCCGCGATGGAGTCGCTCCCGCTCGCCTGCCCGGAATCCACCTCGTCCCAGCCCATCCCCATCGACGGCCACCTCGGCATCCTCTCCGACGCCGACGGCGGGGGCGTCGACCGCCTCAGCTGCCTCCCCGACTTGCTACTTCGCAACATCGTCTCTTGCCTCCCCGTCAAGGATGCCGGGCGCATGGCGGTGCTCTCCCGCTGTTGGAGCCCCATCTGGCGCCCTCCCCTGCTCATGGTCGACGCCGCCACCTCGCCGACCAAGTGTTCGATGCTGTGTCGCGGCGTGGAAACTACCTTCACCGCGCTCGGCGACTCGGACCTTCTCGACAAGCGCAACATCCTCATCAGGCCCTGCAGCCTAGGCGCTCGATTCGTTGTCGGCGCTCGTGTTGGCGTCTACTTCAACACCGAGGAGGCTGAGCATGCGCACGTCAAGACCTTCGCCAAGGGCCTCCTCCGTCGCAGCGCCCGCACGCCCGCCGACCTCCTCATGGGCACCACGCTCGACGCAGTGTACGCCGTGTTCGACCCTGGCGCTGCCTTCCATCCGCCGAGGGAGGAGCTTGCGCCACGGCCTCACGCTTGCGGCTTCAACAATCCAAGCGGCGAGCGCCTCATACTTGTCAGCGTCCCCGAGCAACTCTCCACCGCTTTCCAATTTGGTGTCACTGAGCTCCTCATTGCCTCGCCCACCAGGTGTTCGACACTAGGCCTGTACCAGTACGCCTGTGTTCCAGTGAGGTTGATTGCTTGCTCGGCCACGGCTTCTAATCAGAACATCAAGCTCGATGTCCCAGTTGCAGCTGCGGAATATCTACTGGTGCAACACATCAGTATCAACTTTGTTCTATCTATTGGCTTGGATGGGTTATGTTTCAGCTGCAGCTTCTGTGATGAACGAGAGGTGTTTGAGTTGTGCCACTATTGCATCTCAGGCAATAATCTGCTCAATATCAGTTTCATCAGTTTTGTGCAGTGGCAACCATTTATGAAGCCACCAGTGCAACTACAAAAGGCATCCAGAGGTACTAATCTACAGCTGTTACCATTCCTTGTCATTGTCTGCACTGGAGCTGAAGCTAGGCAACTCAAATTTTTGCTGGTGTTCAAGTTTGTCATTTGCTATGTTCAATTGCCTATGGTGCACTCAAATTTTCAGTCATATCTATTGGTGTCTGAGGTACTATTAGGAAAGACTGTAGTGCTGCATTTTGTCTGTAGAAATGGTGGCAAGTTTGTTTTACAGCCATGGCCACCTCCTATGTTAGTGGAGATTTTGGGCTGCCAGGTTAAGGATAGTATCATCAAACTACGACCAACACCTTGGCCATCTTTCTGTTATAGCTGTTGTCAAGTTTAAGTGCAATACAAAGTATATTGGGCAGCAGTTGGTTATGCTTCTCTGGATGTTAGGTTGTCTTGCAGTAAAGGAAAAATGGCATGGTATTCCTATCTTCAGTTTGTGCTTGAAACAGTCTTGCTCAAGGGCCCAGTTGCGCCGGATGATGATTTTGACTTGCATCAGTTTCTCAATGGAAGTGCACCCCAGTTTGTTCTTACTCTGGCACTTTCAATTGTCTGCCATGGAGTTGTTCAGTGGGATTCTATCAAAGTTCTATGGCATGATGATACTGAGAAGCCACATATGTACAATAGCTGCACTATCCTCTTTGATCCCGATATCACATTCCTATATGCTGGCAATATCTTGTTCACAGGCTTGTTTTCGTGGGCACTACCGAATTGCAAAATGTCACTACTGCATATATGTGACATGATTAGTGACATGATTACAAGCAGTCAATGTATTGTGTTTGTGCAGTTGACAATCCGGCCATCTCAACCTCCAGAAAAGTCTAGAGATGTTACTCTGTTTCACAAGACAAGTTTGTCTTGAGTTGTGCCTTCAAGAGCAGAAACCATGGCACTTTATACTGCATGCTCCAGTACAGGCGATGGTTTCAGGCTGGCGAAAGCTTTATGTACAGCAGCAACAGCAGTTCAGTGATGGCCCCATGACTAGCAACAGGGAAGGACATCGTGTGATATCTTGGGTAGGAACAAACACTTCTAAGTCAAGTCTCAAGGAGGGAAGCATGCTGCACATACAGGTCTGGAATGTTGTCAGCTTGACACTAACCACCAATGAATTGCAAGTACCTTGGGATCCTGGCATCTATGAAGTTCTTCAAATCTCCAACATTGCAACACACGGCTTGGGGGCAAGCCGTGTTTCAAGGAGGGAAGTATGTCATGATACTACTAGAGATGGTAGTGGACTGAGCCGATCAAAGGAAGGACATGGGCTGGACGTGGACCGAGAGAAGACAAGAACTGGGCTCCTCAGTAGGCCACGGAAAAAAGGACTACATCCATCACTGCAGAGCCGTCCATGGACCATGAACCGACCCAGCGGCTGCGAGCTCTGCTCGAGTCGAGGCGAGCGTTTGCTCGATTTTACCCTTTTCCCTTCTTCTTCCTCCTATCTGTACCCAGAACATTGTATCTAGAACCTTCCAGAACCTTGTATTGAGTGTCAATTGTTGAGAGAACTAGTAGGTCGGTTACAATTTTTTGATTCTTACAAATTGGATACCTCTCCTTTCCATCTCTCTGCTACTTAAGCCAACAGGGCCGCAGCCCAGACTCCTCCCCTCAGGCACTCCTCTGCGGCCCAGTACAGGTCTTGTTCACTTGGGCCTCAGGTGCAGGCAGGCAGTGAATCGGGGAAACTTGTTCGCCGCTGGCGATGCTGGAGGATGGCAATGGGAACACAAGGAAGCTCAATGTCTGGTAGCTCCAAAGTATAAGAGATTCTCAAAAAAAAAATCCAAAGTACAAGCCATCGAGCCCACCCTTGCTTGTATTTTGAACTGACCAAAATATTGAAGCCTAGCTTCTGATTGGTACGGTGAGACAATGTTGGTCTGCACATAACTTGTAGCTCACGAAGACCCAATCTCCCATCTCGAATTTCCGTTCAGAGCACTTCTTATCGGCCTATCACTTCAGAGCACACGACAAATGTTGGTGAATCAGACATCATATGGCGATCACGGAGCCAATCAGACAGCTCGGGGATCGTCACGGCACCGTGGTCGTAATGCCGAAATGTCAAGGTGGATAGCCATATATGAGTAGTGGAATTGTACCAAAACTCTGTCAATGGCAGCAAGCTGGACCATTTGGATGGACAAGCATTCAAGAAACATCGGAGGAAAGTCTCCATGGACTAGTTCAGATGCTCCGTTTTGTCCATCGGACCGAGGATGATAGCTGGAACTTAGTTGCAGTTGCACATCAACTAGGCGGAACAGCTGAGACCAGAATTTACTGGTAAAGACATGGTCATGATCAGAAACAATGGTTGTCGATAACCCATGTAGGCAGTATACCTGATTCAAGAACACTTTGGCGACATCCGCTGTCGTGAAGGGATGGGACAACACCGTCAAATGAGCATACTTGGTGAAGGAATCAACGACAGCGAGGATGCAGTTCACATACTTGGGCTTGTGCAGACTCTCCACGAAGTCAAGTGAAATCAATTTCGAAGCACTAGTGGGCACCGGAAGAGGCTGAAGGAGACCTAGAAGTCATGCCATGTCTGGCTTTCGCCCGCTGGCAGGTGATACAAGTTGCCACAAAGTCGCAGACAGTAGACTTTATTCCATGCCAACAACTGCTTGATATGGGTATGACTGTATAAGTGACCACCAGAATGACCGCCTAGAGCACTAGAATGGTAGGTACGCATCAATTTGAGTTGTAGAGCAGAGCTAGGGCCACTCCAAATGCGCTTATGGTATCTCAAAATGCCATTATGTAACGAGAAGTTAGGCAAGGAGCCACTGAGGAAGGGTCGAGTATCAGCTTGGACAGTATGGAATATGTTGCCTCATCACCTTCATAATCGTCAACTACTTCCTGACCCCCATTGTGGGAATATGGCTGATAGGATAGCACATTCAGTTAGTGGTGTAGAGTTCCTGGATAATGCATCAGCTGTTCAGTTTTTATTGCTCGGCTTGTACATGATCTTGTATTGTAGGCCCAAGAGCTTAGTGAATAGTTTCTGCTGCAGAACTCTAAAAAAATTAGTTTCTGCTGCCACAGGGTGTGCAACCATTGATCTGTCAATCGCACCAAGCTCTGCTGATCGGTGAAAGGGGTGAATTCGGCTAACTGAAGATACTGACTCAATTGTTGGACGGCCATGAGCACAACCAGGTACTCTTTCTCATAGGTACTCAAGCCCTTAGAGTTGTTGGGGCCCAGGGTGTGGCTGATGAAAGCGAGCAGATATCCTGAGTGAGTATAGCCCCGATTCCAACAACATTGGCATCTGTCTCGATAGAAAGGGACATGTGAAATTAGGCAAGGCGAGTAGAGGTGAAAGTCCCTAGTTGGTTTTGATAATTGAGTGACAACTTTAGATGGACTAATATGTTTATGGTTGAGATACACAGGATTAGTCCACAGGTATATATGTGACCGAGATGGTGAAGATTAAGACAAGACTTGGCTTGATGGACCGATTGAATGTGTGAAGGGCAAGTCAAGGCTTTGAAGTGAAGGACCATTGCGATGGTGAAGCTTGAGCAAGCCTTGACGCCGATGGACCGACTCAACGGTGAAGAGCAAGTAAGGTCAAGATCAATGGACCGAGAAGGTTGCATGATTGAAGGATCCCATTGCATATGAGACATGACATGGAGTCATGTGACCTAAGCATGGTGAAGATCAAGATAAGGCGTGGCTCGAAAGACCGGTTGCAAGTGTGAAGGGCAAGTTGAGGCTTGGAAGCGAAGGACCATGCGACGGTGAAGCTTGGGCAAGACTTGGCGCTGATAGACCGACGCAATGGAGAAGAGCAAGTGAGGTCAAGATCGATGGACCAAGACGGTCAAATGATGATGTGAAGTGTATCATATCATTTGTTGATCGTGTCGTGCACGCGGTGCATTGGCACATTGGAGGCGACGGTGAAAATGAAGATGCAAGGCAAAGGTATAACCTAGGGCATTTCATTTCACCGGTCATGAGGTGTGTAGAGAAGTTGATGATCGGATTTAGGATTGATAGGCAGTACTATCAAGAGGGGCAAACGAGTTTGCATATCAGTCATGCACACATGCACATGGTGATGTACACTTGGTGGTGTTGGCACATTTGCAAAGGAGAAGAAGTTGGAGAAGGTTCGATAAACTCTTATGAGAAAAGAGAGATGATGGCTCTTGGGTTGGAAAACTGCATTGATCTATTGTGAATTGGATCAAGTGGCTATGTGGGTTGTGTAGCCCTCTGAGTAAGCTTTCCAACGAGTCCAAGATCATCAAAAACGGAGTTCGAAGCTAAGAGTTATGCCTGATTTAGTGGGGTGATCTGCTGCTCAGAGAGCGTTGGACATGTCCATAGAGGAGCGTCGGACGCGTCCAACACGTTGAACGGAGCGACGGATGTGTCCGTCGAACGCCGGACGCAACTCAGTGAGCACCGGCGGTTTGGAGTGAGCGTCAGATGCCGGGATGCCGCGTCCAACGGTGTGCGTCAGACGCGTCCGGCGGTGTCCAACCATCCTGCGATGTGCGTTGGACGCGTCCAACGTGTGTATTTCGGGCAGTTCACATGGAGGCTTGGCACATGAATTTCTATAGTGTCGGACGCGTCCGACGCAGGGCATGGACACGTCCAACGCTCCCGAAAAGCTGTGTAACGGCTCTTTGAGGAGAGCAACGGCTAGTTGAGCCCTTGGGGCTATAAATACATGGTGTGGTCAGGCATGGCCGGGGGATGAGCACACAAGGGCCTTGGTGGCTTGCTTTGTGGTGTTTGGAAGCCCTCTAACTCACACATACTTGATTGAGATCATTGGAGAGTGTGAGTGATTCTAGTGTGATTGCTTTGAGAGATAGCATCAAGTGGCACTAGGTGTTCGTGTTGCAAGCTTACGAGCTTGTTACTCTTGGAGGTTGCCACCTCCTAAATGGCTTGGTGGCTGAAGACTTCATGAGGCACGCAACAAAGATTGTGCGGTGCTCCGAAGGTTGATTTGTGAGAGGTTGGTGCTCACCTCGCGGGGATCACGAAGAGTAATGCTAGTGGATTGCTCGTGTAATTGAGTTACCTCACTCAACACAACGGGGTCTTGCAGTGCTCTTGAGAGAGCTTGCCTTGCTAGGCAATTGACTTGTGGGTCATACCGAAGAACCAATTATGTGTGGGTTCGCTCGTGGTTCCCTTGCGAGGGAGTGCCTTGCGAGGCAAGTGGCTTGAGAGTCACATCGGAGGAATCACAAGGGTGGTTGTTGACACAACTGGATGTAGCTGGGTGGCAACCAAGTAAACCAAGTGAAAAATCATTGTGTCATCTTGTTCCACACTTCGCAGTGGTTTGCATTCCTTTCACAAGCTTTGTATTTACAATCATATATATATATCTTGCTTGTATTGTCGATTAGATAGCTTGTGTAGCTTGATAATCTTCTTCTTGCTTGTGTAGCTAGAAGTTTATCTCTCACTTTGCTTAGTTTGTGTAGCTAAGTAATTGAGCTCTTGGGTTTGGTTTGTGTAACCTTGTCCTTGAGTATCTAGTGAGCTTAGATTGGCGTAGGCGCACACCCGCTTGCCAAAGTACTAGTTGCTTAGGTTTGTGTGACCTTGCAAGCTAGTATTATTTAGTTGTGCACTAGCTAGATTGGCACCTTAAATTCTTGCTTAGGATCTTTTATCAAGGTGCATCTAAAGTCATAGTTAGAGGGGTGAAGTCTTGGCTAGACCGTTTAGTTTAATTCCACAATTGTTTTGGTTAGCTGGTGCGATAAGTTTTAGAAAAGACTATTCACCCCCCTCTAGTCCATCTCAACCTTACACGTGGCATCAGAGCTAGGTCTCTCATTTTAGTGGTCTTAACCAACCTGAGAGGATGGCAACTAGAGGGTTTGATGATGCTTGTCTTTGTGACACACATATATTTGATGGCACACACTTTGCATAGTGGAAACACCACATGCTTGATCATTTTCGTGCCATGGGACCTAAGGCTTGGTGGGTTGTCACAAATGGTCTCACTCATGTGTTGGACAAAAAGAACCTCACCAAAGCTCAAAAGGATCTCTATACACTTGATTCAAATTCTCTCTTGTATCTAATCAAATCTTTAAGCTTTGATGTGTTTGATAAGGTTTACACTAGGGTGTCCGCACATGTGTTGTGGGAGAACATCAAGCACACCTATGGCGATGCCTCCACATGGGATGATGGCAAGTACAAGGAGGTTGAGGCCAAGGTGATAGCTCATGAGGTTGTTGAGCATGACCACAACAAGGTTGTTGTGGAGGATTGCTCCATCTCATGGTCAAGTGATGATGATGATCTATCTACCACAAGATCACTTGACAAGATGGATGGTGATGCCTCAAGTGTTGCAAGTGATAATTCTACCCCAAGCACACTTAATGGTAGTGATGATGGTTCATGCTCCATTGATGATGCTACAACAAGCTCTCCTACATCATCATATTGTTTCATGTCACAAGGTGACACCATGGTATCAAGTTGTAATGTGATTGATCATGATTCTTATGATGAGCTTGTTAGTAGACTTGCTAGCATGACCATGTCTTTAGAAAATGAGAAAGCTAAAATAATGAAATTGGAAAATAAAAACTCATTTCTAAAGACAACATATGAACAACAAAAGCATCTACTTTATGTTAATACTTGTTCACATGATGTGCTAAAATTGGCTCATGAGGAACTTAGTGTTACTCATGATAACTTATTGCAAGAATATGCTTTTCTCACTAAGAAGTTTTCAAATTAAAATATTAAAACTAGTGAGGGCTCATCACATGGGTCAAATGGTCAATCACATATTGATGCTAACCCTTGTGATGAAGGCAAGAAGTATGTATCCACCTCTAGCGATGATTTATTATCTATGCCATGTTCTTCGCTTTTAGATGCTTGTTCTTCCTCTGTGTCTTGTGAGACTAACCTTTTGAAGGAGAACAATGAGCTCAAAAATAAAGTGGAGAAATTGAGTGACAAGTTAGAGAGATGCAACAACTCCAAGGTCCTTTTTAGAAAATTATTAAAGAATCCAAGAAGCCTCAATGACAAGAGTGGACTTGGTTACAAAAAGAAGAAGGTGACCAAAGGAGCAAAAAAGTTGGCAATGAAGATAAAGAGGAAAGAAGAGGAGAAGTTATCTCATTTAATGTGCTATCTATGCCATGAAACGGGACATCTTGCAAATGCTTGCCCAACTCAAGAAAAGCCACAAGTTAAGCAAGAAAAGAAGCCCCAAGATCAAGTCAAGATCAACTATGAAGATAAAGTTGATGATTTGAAGATGAAGAAGAAAACAAGAAGGGGTGGAAGAGCTTATGCAAGGCATCAAACTCATATCCGTAATGCCAACAAGATGATCATGAGCAAGACTCGAGAAAAGAGGGATTTGGCTCACATCAAGTGCTATGAATGTGGAGATATGGGACACTTTGCCTCGGGGTGTCCTATCAAGCTTGAGAAGAAGGCTCAAGCAAATCATGAGAGGCAAGGCAATGAGAAGCATCACATGAGCAAGGACGAAAAGGCTCAACCAAAGAGAAGATGCTACTCATACCGGGAAAGAGGACACATGGCTCATTCATGTCCCCTAGTAAAACTCCTAAGCCTAATTCAATTCATACAAATAATATGCTTAGGAAGGATGGTGATGGTACCTCTATGGTTACTATTGTAAAACATCCTGCTACTGATACTAAGGCATTGCCTAAGTATGTCACTCCTAACTTGAGAGGATCCAAACGAGTTTGGGTACCATCAAAAAGTTGATGATTATTCATAGGTACCATTGGCATTGGAGACTTGATTCAATTTATCTCATATTATTCATCATATGATTGACTCAAGTATTGAAACTTAGTGCTATTCTTATCCTAATGCCAAGTCATGACAAAGTTGAAGTCCAAGTGTGCAACAACATACAAGTGCTAAGTCAAGTTGTGGTGCTATTCGGTTGCTTGCAAATATTTGAGTAGAAGCTTGCTATGAAGGATCATGAGGTATCAAGGTATATCCATAGTTGATCTAGTTCTTTTGCATGCATATGAGTTGATTGAATTGTATATATATATATGCATATTTTGCTTGCTATGAGATGTTTGAATGGATTACTTGCCTAGTAGTCAAATTTGGATTGATGTGGATGGATATGATCACAAGATGATTTTGAGTAAGTGGTATGAATGGAAACATGTCTTGTGTTGGTATTCAAATAAGTTAAAATTAAGTTTGATTCACTTTTGAGAAAGCATAGCTCAATTGCTTAAATCTGTCCATTATTCAAAATCTGAGCTAGCTGTAAAGACATGCATGTTCAATGAATCAAATCTTTTTGGATTGGCTTGAAATTTGGTATGCATGCTCCTAACTTATGGTAAAAGTTGTATGAATTTCGTAAGAATTGGATGAGAATCACTTCGGTTTTGAAGAAGATCTTGTCAGCTTAGTGTAGCAGTTTTTAGCATGTAGCAGTATGGGAAGATGTGAAATCTGGTAGCAATCTAGAAGGCCAATGAAGCTCAAATTTTTACGGCTACTATAAGACTTAGTGTTGCACATCTATGCCAAATTTCATGGCATTTGGATCTGTATTTTGGGAGATATGGATTATTCTTTGAAGGGTACAAAATCTGCCAGAAAAGTGACAAACATTGGATAATTCAAGAGTCACTCAAATTTAAAGGTCCTCAAGTTGGAATCATGATTATAAGTGGTTGAGGAACCTATGTTTGGTTTTGATCTAATCTGAGCATGACAAGTAATGAGTACAAGGGCATTTGATTGTAGAGTGTATTTGTTACACCATTTGGTACTCAGTTGAAATATCAAGATCAAGAGCAAGAGCAAGATAAAAGTTTAAGTTATAGTGACAATTGAAGATATTTTGGAAGAAAGAAAGGACTTAAACAAAAAAAATGACTTAAAAAAATAGAATTGAAGATTACCCATCATGATAAGTCCATGGATCAATCAAAGAAAGGCAACTCAAGTGAGTGTCAAGGATAATTCTTGGAGAGAGGTCACTTCTCCCTAGATAGGGGCTTGCTGCCCATGAGTGGGTAAACCAAGTGGAGTACTTAGAAGGCTAACATGGAAGTGGTGATCTAAGGATTATTAGAGATGCTTAGTTGAAGCAATCAAAAGGGTTGATCAAGTAAGCAAGCAACACCTAATAGAGAGCAATGCATGACAAATCAAGTGATAATACAAGTGGTATTCTCTCATGCAAGCATCAAGATAAAAAGAAGAAGCAAGCCAATCACAACAAGAAGAGGGCACTTGATCATTGGTGGTTCTCACTTTATATGGATGAGGCATGGAATTCTAATTGGTATCTATTGGCTTCATCAAGCTTATAAATTGGACTTCACATTGCTATTGGAGTAATGAAATTGAAATCTAAATGACTATCCTCTACTCCAACTGTCGGTTACCGAGAGAAGGGATACCCTAAACCTTCCTTGTTTTCGGTTGAACCCCGAGTTTGCCCTCAGATTAATTTCACGCAACCAGACCATACCCCCTCGACCCACCGGGCCCATCGGCAAATACACACTGGGCCGGCCCACAACAGAGTACAGCCGCAACCCTCGACAGAATCACTGGCGTCACCATCTGACCCTTGACAAGACGCTGACATCACCGGCTGATGATCGCTCGAGATGGGAGCATCCCGCGTTAAGTGTCGAGGCCCCCGACGGGACGGGCGTCTCGGTACTTCGAGGATCGAGCCCCCCCTTGATCGACCCACTCCCGGTGCGTCCGGTAGCGCATTTAATACAAAACTACCTAACCTCGTCAAATCGTATGGCCACAGTGTCCGCACAGTGGTCCGTACGACGGTCGAATCTCGCTTTACTGCCCATACTGAGGACGTGCATCGGTCTTCACGGCACTATTACGCCATACCCAGCGCTGTTAGACAGCTCGAGGCCCCCTTCGACATGCTACGCGACAAACGACCGACATCAGATTGCCTCAATTCGATCTTATCCGCTCAACCACTACGCTCGAGGCTACCCCTCGACCGGGCCTCGAGTACGCATCGACGCCCTCCGGTCAACCTTCATCGACTTCGAAAGCTGCGCCAACAACTCCCGATACGACCCCGACAGGAACTCGCACGTCCTCTACAGGGGATCACGTCTTTCGCCGGTCAGCAACCATGACTCCGAAGGACGGCTGTCAGCTCCGAGCCACGCCGCTACAGAATGAGCCATGCTCAGCGCACGTCCCTGCAGAGGCCTCGGGTTGACCTCCACGACCCGCGACGTCATCACCGCGTCATCGAACCAGGATATTTGTACCCCTGTGCCTCCCCTTGGCCTATAAAAGGGGACGCCAGGAGACCCAATAGGGATAGAGGAGAACGACTCCAGACAACGATCTCACGACAACCGAACATACGCCTAGGCAGACTCCTAGACTCCGAATAACTCCTTCGCTCTGTACTCGACCCCCCCGAATTCTCTCCTTCGCTTGTATCCGCCCCTGTACAAGCACTTAGGTGCAAGATAATACAAATCTTCTCCCCCCGCTGGACGTAGGGCCTTCTTTGCCCGAACCAGGATAAATCGCTGTGTTCTTCTTGCATCACCCATCCGAATGGGTTACACACGCATACGATTACTCGTTGGCTTAGGACGCCCCCGGGTTCCTAACGCCGACAGTTGGCGCGCCAGGTTGGGGGCCTGTGTGTCAAACCGTTTCGTTCGGATGGCGGACCTCGTACCATCGCTCCCTTTCGGCTCGGTGATCTGGTTTGGGAGTCTGGAGTTTATGTCACTCGGCACGAGCCTTGACATGGTCCTGCTCTCAATCGGACACCCGAGCGGGGGCGCTTCAGGGACTCCACGAGGAGCCCTGCGTCGTCCTCATCATCACGCTTCCCAATCAAGAAGGAGACGTGGATCGCAGGGCGGGCGGCGCCGCCGTGCGACCACGGTCGTCACATCATCTTCGTCTTCGGTGGATGACTTGAGCTCTCTGGCCCGAGGCTCCCGCGACTACGCGTTAGGCCCGACGTGGGGCAGCGCTCGCCAGGGTTGAACGCTTCTCCCCAGGCGAATGCTCCCTTCATGTCTACGGCTCTCTTGCCCCATGAGCAGTTTGTCGTCTGACCGGCACTGCCATTTGGGCTCGACAATGCCGCTTCGGCATACTCCACTATCGTGCGCTCGGGTTTCGGAGCGGACAGAGAACGGACCGGACCCCCCACGCGCAGCAGCGCGCCGAGAGGAACCGGTACTGGCCCCCGAATGCCCGATTAACCCTCGCCCACGCGGCGCACGCCCTCGCGCGCTTCGAAGGTGGCTGGAGGTGGAACAATTTGGGCGGACCATCGTGCCTTGCCCGCTCTACTCCGGCTCCGACTACGACTCTAGCTACTACGACCCCACGCGAGAGTGTTTCCACGTCGACATAGTCGCCGCGTCGGACGACGACGACGCCGGTCCCGCAGAGGCGTCCACACTACCGGTTGCAACAGGTGGGCCCCTCCTCCTGGCGGGACAGGAGGAAGGACCCCCTGCCGCGATCAACGACTCGGGCGATTCGCAGGGCGCTCGCGTCGCCCAGCTCGCGCAGCTCCGGGAGCTTTGAGCCAAGCTCGACGAAGACAACGAGTGACTACGCCAGCTCGAGCGTACCCTCGAGCAGGACAATCGCAACCCCCACGCAGAGGAGCTCGGGCTCGAGCGCGGCAGGTGCAGCGGCAGATTATGGGCGTGGATCCGGTTGCACGTCCCGCCTTCAATCGAGCCAGCCAGAATGTCGTCGCAGCAACCATGCTCCTTCGCAACATGCCGACCCCCTCGAATCCCGAAGCCCAGCGAGTCCAACAGGAGATCAAGGGCCTTCTCGAGGTGGCCGCCATTCAGCAGGCCGAAAGTTCTGCCTCGAGGCGTCGAGGTGCGGCCTCAGGGCAACACCACGAACCCTCGCGGCATGAGAGACAGGCTTCGACCCAGCCGGTAGACTCCCCCCGCTCGAAGGGGGCAGTCCCGGACCATAATCGCGTTCGCAACAACCGCGAGCCCCGCGACGCGCATGACGACATCCACGAACACCGTAGACGCAAGTGCGGTGACGCCGAGGCGTGAGGCTACAGCGCTCATCCGGGCGGACGCTACGACAGCGATGAGGACCGACGTCGATCCCCAGATCCGCCGGGACCTCGAGTCTTCACCCGTGCGATTCGCAGCACGCCGCTGCCTAGCCCCTTCAGACCCCCGACAAGTCTCGTCAAATACGACGGTGAGACAAAGCCTGAGCTCTGGCTTGCCGACTTCAAACTGGTGTGCCAGCTTGGTGGGGCCCGCGATGACAGCGCCATCATTCGACAACTCCCACTCTTTCTCTCCGACACCGCACGACGGTGGCTCGAGGAGCTTCCCCCTAACCAAATCTGTGACTGGTCCGACCTGGTCAGGGTTTTCGAGGGGAACTTCAAGGGCACCTATGTGCGTTCGGGCAACAGGTGGGAACTCCGAGGCTGCAAACAGAAGCCCGGGGAATCTCTCCGCGACTTCACTCGATGTTTCTCCAAGCAGCGCACCGAGCTTCCCCACGTCACCGACGAAGAGGTGATCCTGGCTTTCATTGCCGGGACCACCTGCAAGGAACTAGTTCGGGAGCTCGGGCGCCCTCCCCCAAAGACCGCCGACGAATTGATGGACATCGTGGCCAACTTTGCCGCCGGAGAAGAGGCCGTCGGTGCCTTCTTCGACGGTAGCAAAGGCCAGACGCAGGCCAAAGCGGCCAACCCCGAGGGTTCGAACCAGGGCGGCAAGAAAGGGGGCAATAAGAAGAAGAAGAACCCGCGAGGCAAGCGCGAAGACGCCCCCGATGACGACCTCGTGGCGGCTGTCGAGCGCAAGAAGCCTTGAGGCCCTCCCGAAAAGGGTCTCTTCGACGAGATGCTCAAGAAACCGTGCCCGTATCACAAGGGCCAGGCCAACCACACCCTCGAAAATTGCCGGATGATCAAAAGGCATTTCGGGGGTGTGGTTCGAGGAAAGGAAGAGGAAAAGGAAGAGCCCGACGACAAGAATGACGACAAGAATGATGGGTTCCCCGAGGTTTAGGACTGCTTCATGATCTACGGGGGACCTACCGCCCGGCTCACACCTCGACAGCGCAAGAGGGAGCGTCGGGAGGTATTTTCCACTCAAGTCGCCACCCCTCGATTCTTGGACTGGTCCGAGACAGCTATCACGTTCGACCGTGATGACCATCCGAACCACGTCCCGAACCCGGGGCCCTACCCGCTTGTTGTTAACCCTGTCATCGTCAACACTCGCTTCTCCAAAGTCCTGATGGACGGA
>CM041642.1:41672900-41949421 GCA_023333625.1 Bothriochloa decipiens | reverse complement strand
AGCGGGGGCGCTTCAGGGACTCCACGAGGAGCCCTGCGTCGTCCTCATCATCACGCTTCCCAATCAAGAAGGAGACGTGGATCGCAGGGCGGGCGGCGCCGCCGTGCGACCACGGTCGTCACATCATCTTCGTCTTCGGTGGATGACTTGAGCTCTCTGGCCCGAGGCTCCCGCGACTACGCGTTAGGCCCGACGTGGGGCAGCGCTCGCCAGGGTTGAACGCTTCTCCCCAGGCGAATGCTCCCTTCATGTCTACGGCTCTCTTGCCCCATGAGCAGTTTGTCGTCTGACCGGCACTGCCATTTGGGCTCGACAATGCCGCTTCGGCATACTCCACTATCGTGCGCTCGGGTTTCGGAGCGGACAGAGAACGGACCGGACCCCCCCACGCGCAGCAGCGCGCCGAGAGGAACCGGTACTGGCCCCCGAATGCCCGATTAACCCTCGCCCACGCGGCGCACGCCCTCGCGCGCTTCGAAGGTGGCTGGAGGTGGAACAATTTGGGCGGACCATCGTGCCTTGCCCGCTCTACTCCGGCTCCGACTACGACTCTAGCTACTACGACCCCACGCGAGAGTGTTTCCACGTCGACATAGTCGCCGCGTCGGACGACGACGACGCCGGTCCCGCAGAGGCGTCCACACTACCGGTTGCAACAGGTGGGCCCCTCCTCCTGGCGGGACAGGAGGAAGGACCCCCTGCCGCGATCAACGACTCGGGCGATTCGCAGGGCGCTCGCGTCGCCCAGCTCGCGCAGCTCCGGGAGCTTTGAGCCAAGCTCGACGAAGACAACGAGTGACTACGCCAGCTCGAGCGTACCCTCGAGCAGGACAATCGCAACCCCCACGCAGAGGAGCTCGGGCTCGAGCGCGGCAGGTGCAGCGGCAGATTATGGGCGTGGATCCGGTTGCACGTCCCGCCTTCAATCGAGCCAGCCAGAATGTCGTCGCAGCAACCATGCTCCTTCGCAACATGCCGACCCCCTCGAATCCCGAAGCCCAGCGAGTCCAACAGGAGATCAAGGGCCTTCTCGAGGTGGCCGCCATTCAGCAGGCCGAAAGTTCTGCCTCGAGGCGTCGAGGTGCGGCCTCAGGGCAACACCACGAACCCTCGCGGCATGAGAGACAGGCTTCGACCCAGCCGGTAGACTCCCCCCCGCTCGAAGGGGGCAGTCCCGGACCATAATCGCGTTCGCAACAACCGCGAGCCCCGCGACGCGCATGACGACATCCACGAACACCGTAGACGCAAGTGCGGTGACGCCGAGGCGTGAGGCTACAGCGCTCATCCGGGCGGACGCTACGACAGCGATGAGGACCGACGTCGATCCCCAGATCCGCCGGGACCTCGAGTCTTCACCCGTGCGATTCGCAGCACGCCGCTGCCTAGCCCCTTCAGACCCCCGACAAGTCTCGTCAAATACGACGGTGAGACAAAGCCTGAGCTCTGGCTTGCCGACTTCAAACTGGTGTGCCAGCTTGGTGGGGCCCGCGATGACAGCGCCATCATTCGACAACTCCCACTCTTTCTCTCCGACACCGCACGACGGTGGCTCGAGGAGCTTCCCCCTAACCAACTCTGTGACTGGTCCGACCTGGTCAGGGTTTTCGAGGGGAACTTCAAGGGCACCTATGTGCGTTCGGGCAACAGGTGGGAACTCCGAGGCTGCAAACAGAAGCCCGGGGAATCTCTCCGCGACTTCACTCGATGTTTCTCCAAGCAGCGCACCGAGCTTCCCCACGTCACCGACGAAGAGGTGATCCTGGCTTTCATTGCCGGGACCACCTGCAAGGAACTAGTTCGGGAGCTCGGGCGCCCTCCCCCAAAGACCGCCGACGAATTGATGGACATCGTGGCCAACTTTGCCGCCGGAGAAGAGGCCGTCGGTGCCTTCTTCGACGGTAGCAAAGGCCAGACGCAGGCCAAAGCGGCCAACCCCGAGGGTTCGAACCAGGGCGGCAAGAAAGGGGGCAATAAGAAGAAGAAGAACCCGCGAGGCAAGCGCGAAGACGCCCCCGATGACGACCTCGTGGCGGCTGTCGAGCGCAAGAAGCCTTGAGGCCCTCCCGAAAAGGGTCTCTTCGACGAGATGCTCAAGAAACCGTGCCCGTATCACAAGGGCCAGGCCAACCACACCCTCGAAAATTGCCGGATGATCAAAAGGCATTTCGGGGGTGTGGTTCGAGGAAAGGAAGAGGAAAAGGAAGAGCCCGACGACAAGAATGACGACAAGAATGATGGGTTCCCCGAGGTTTAGGACTGCTTCATGATCTACGGGGGACCTACCGCCCGGCTCACACCTCGACAGCGCAAGAGGGAGCGTCGGGAGGTATTTTCCACTCAAGTCGCCACCCCTCGATTCTTGGACTGGTCCGAGACAGCTATCACGTTCGACCGTGATGACCATCCGAACCACGTCCCGAACCCGGGGCCCTACCCGCTTGTTGTTAACCCTGTCATCGTCAACACTCGCTTCTCCAAAGTCCTGATGGACGGAGGCAGCAACCTCAACATCATCTACTCCGAGACCCTTGACCTCCTCGGAATCCCAAGGGAAAAGCTGAAGCTCAGCGCTGGGGGCTTCCACGGCGTCGTGCCAGGCAAGAAGGCTATTCCCATCGGGTGCATCGACTTACCGGTGTATTTCGGTACTCCCTCGAACTTCCGAAAGGAGACCCTCACGTTCGAGGTAGTCCCGTTCCGAAGCACATACCATGCGATCATTGGGCGGCCGGGCTATGCCAAGTTCATGGCAGTTCCCAACTACACCTACCTCAAGCTCAAGATGCCGGGCCCCAACGGCATCATCACCGTCGGCCCCTCCTTCGAGCACGCATACGACGGCGACGTCGAATGCGTCGAACACACGGAAGCCCTCGAGGAGACGGCAATGCTTGCAGCCACTCTCGAGGCCCTCGCTGACGAGATCCCCGAACCCAAGCGACATGCCGGCAGCTTCGAGCCTGCCGAGGACACGAAGAAGATCCCCCTCCACCCGAGTTGCTCTGAGGGGAAGGTGCTGCTCATCAGCGCCTCCCTCGATGCCAAATAGGAAGCAGTGCTCGTCGACTTTCTCCGCGCGAACGCCAACATGTTTGCGTGGAGTCCCTCGGATATGCCAGGCATACTGAGGGAAGTCGCCGAGCTCGCCTTGGAGATCCGCCCCGGGTCTAAGCCGGTGAAGCAACGCCTACGCCGCTTCGACGAGGAGAAGCGCAGGATCATCGGGGAAGAAGTCAACAAGCTCTTGGCGGCCGGATTTATCAAGGAGGTCCACCATCCCGAGTGGTTAGCTAACACTGTAATAGTCAAAAAGAAAAATGGGAAATATAGGATGTGTGTAGATTACACCGGCTTGAATTAAGCATGTCCTAAAGTCCCGTTTCCTTTGCCACGCATCGATCAAATCGTTGACTCGACGGCGGGATGCGAGACCCTCTCCTTTCTCGACGCCTATTCTAGCTACCATCAGATCCGGATGAAGGAGTCCGACCAGCTCACGACTTCCTTTATCACCCCCTTCGGCATGTACTGCTATATTACTATGCCCTTCGGCCTTCGAAACGCCGGGGCAATGTACCAGCGGTGCATGCTCCACGTTTTTGGAGAACACATCGGCTCGACGGTCGAGGCCTATGTGGACGACATCGTGGTCAAGACCAAAAAAGTCGAGGGTCTCGTCTCTGACCTCGATGCCGCGTTTAAATGCCTCCGGGCGAAGAGCATCAAGCTGAACCCCGAGAAGTGTGTCTTCGGCGTCCCCCGAGGCATGCTCTTAGGGTACATAGTCTCTCAGCGCGGAATCGAGGCCAACCCGGAGAAGATCTCGGCGATCGTCAAGATGGGGCCCATTTGGGATTTCAAAGGCGTTCAGAGGGTCACAGGATGCCTAGCGGCCCTGAGCCGCTTTATTTCCCGTCTCGGGGAAAAGGCGTTGCCCCTCTACCGCCTTTTGAAGAAATCGGAGCACTTCGAATGGACCCTCGAAACTGAGGAGGCCCTCTCAAAACTCAAGTCTATGCTAGCCTCGCCCCCGATCCTCGTCCCTCCTCATCCGGCCGAGCCCCTCCTCCTCTATGTCGCCGCAACCACCCAGGTGGTCAGTGCAGCCATAGTGGTCGAGAGGGCAGAAGAAGGGCACACCCTGCCAGTTCAAAGGCCAGTCTACTTTGTCAGCGAAGTGCTCTCGGAGACTAAGGCCCGCTACCCTTAGATTCAGAAGCTGTTGTACGCTCTAATCCTTACACGGCGAAAACTCCAACATTACTTCCAAAGCCACCCGATAACCGTGGTCTCGTCCTTCCCCCTCGGGGAGATAATCCAGAATCGGGAGGTCACAGGGAGAATCGCTAAGTGGGCAGTCGAGCTCATGGGCGAGACCCTCACTTTCGCACCACGAAAGGCCATTAAGTCACAGGTGCTGGCAGATTTCGTGGCCGAATGGACCGACGCTCAACTACCACCCATACAAATCCAGGCCGAGCTATGGACCATGTACTTTGATGGGTTGATGGTGAAAACAGGAGCGGGCACGGGCCTGCTCTTCATCTCACCCCTTGGGGTTCACATGTGTTACGTGATTCGACTCCACTTTGCAGCCTCGAATAACGTCACGGAGTACGAAGCCCTCATGACCGGACTACGCATCGCTATCGAGCTCGGGGTTCGACGCTTCCAAGCTCGGGGCGACTCGCAGTTAGTCATCGATCAAGTCATGAAGGCATCGAGCTGCCGCGAACCTAAAATGGAAGCGTACTATCAAGAGGTCTGCAAACCAGAAGAAAAATTCCACGGCCTCGAATTAACCCACATTGCTCGACGCTACAACGAGGCCGCCGACGAGCTCGCAAAGATCGCGTCAACCCGAGGCACCGTGCCTCCCGACGTCTTCGTAAAAGATCTCTACAAGCCGTCAGTTGACTTCGCGGGTGAACATGAACATCCGTCCAAGGGGGTCGAGCCTCAACCAACCCCGGCCCTCTCGACCGGGGCCGAGGTCATGGACCTCGAGGTATCATCCCCTCGAGCAAGCGACGAAGCCGATTGGCGTAAGCCCTTCCTCGAGTACCTTACTCAAGGAGAGCTGCCAGACGACCGGAACGAGGCTCGACGCATTACGCGAAGGGCCAAAACCTACGTCCTCTTCGGTCCAGACAAGGAGCTCTACCGACGGAGCCCAACCGGAGTTTTGCAGCGTTGCATCACCGTTGAGGAAGGCAAAAGGTTACTCAACGACCTACACTCGGGGGCTTGCGGTCATCATGCTGCGCCCAGAACCCTCGTCGGGAACACTTTCCGACAAGGCTTTTACTGGCCGACCGCTGTCTCTGACGCCATCAGCCTCATCCGATCATGTGAGGGGTGCCAATTCTATGCCAAGCAGACGCACCTCCCTGCGTATGCTTTGCAAACGATCCCCCTCACATGGCCATTCGCCGTATGGGGGCTTGACCTCGTTGGTCCCCTCAAAAGGACAACCGGAGGCTTCACCCACCTGCTCGTTGCCGTCGACAAGTTTACCAAGTGGATCGAGGCCCGGCCCATCGGGAATATCTGCTCCGAGCGGGCGGTCGAGTTCTTCACCGACATCATCTATCGCTTCGATGTCCCGAACGTCATCATCACTGACAATGGCACACAGTTCACTGGCAAGAAGTTTTTGGATTTCTACGATCGCCATCACATTCGCGTGAACTGGTCTGCGGTTGCTCATCCTCGAACTAACGGCTAGGTCAAGCGCGCCAATGGCATGATTTTGCAGGGACTCAAGCCAAGAATCTTCAACCGCCTTAACAAGCACGGCAAGAAGTGGGCTGTCGAGTTGCCCTTGGTCCTATGGAGCCTAAGGACAACACCTAGTCGAGCCACAGGGTTCACCCCGTTCTTCTTGGTCTATGGGTCTGAGGCCGTCCTCCCCACTGACCTCGAGTATGGTTCCCCTCGACTAAAGGCGTACAACGAGCAAAGCAACGAGGAAGCCGCCGCAAACGCCGTCGACCAACTCGAAGAGGCTCGAATCATGGCCCTCCTCAACTCCGCAAGATACATGCAGAAACTTCGACGCTACCACGACAAGCATGTCCGCAAAAGGGACCTTCGAGTGGGCGACCTCGTCCTACGAAGGCGACAGAGCAACAAGGGCCGGCATAAGTTAACGCTGCCATGGGAAGGCCCCTTCATCGTAGCCGAGGTGTTGAAGCCCAGAACCTACAAGCTCGCTAACGACAAAGGCAAAATTTTCAACAACGCATGGAACATCGACCAGCTACATCGCTTCTATCCCTAGTCGATGCCTTCTTCTCACATTTTCGCATAACGAAATGCTTTCGATCACAAGCTTAATTTCCTTATACATGCAAGAGGTAGCCTCGACTCTGCTTCCTCAGAGTCGAACCTCCCTCGGGGGCTATAAAGGGGGAACCCCCCGGAGTCCCCAAAAAACTCGATCTTTCAAAACTCAAAAAGTCTATTTTCTCCTACGCACCTTGATACGTTCTAATACTTAGTCGAAAACGCCATGCGAATGTCCTAAGCATCGAGGGCTGTCGAGCCAGGAGACCGCCTACGCCCCAGGGCTACGGTACCTCCACTCGCTGCCCGACGGGGGGCACGAACATGCGTCGAATTCACTAAGTAAGAAACGTCATCAGGAACGCGAGAAAGAAAAGGACTTAAAGTCTCGAGGTGCACTCTGCCTTGATATGCCTCGACATAGGTTAATACTAGGTCGAAGTCGACACGAGATGGTCCGAAAGGTTGAGGGATGGGTCGGGAGACCGCCAACGCCCCAGGGCTACGGCACCTCCACTCACTCCCCCCTTCGAAGGGCGCGATCGTGTGACGAAATCGATAAAAGTAAAGACCCGATCAGGCAGTGGAGACAGAAAAGACTTAGAGCACACTTAGGCATATACGAACGAATATAAATGTACATTGGCTCAAGGCATCGCGACCTCGAGAACAAAAGTTCACAAAATTTCTTACAAAGGCCTCTTTGCCCAGATTTGGCTCACAGGCCATCATCCTCAGGAGGCGGAAGGACCTCATGCTCGAAGAGGCTCGCAAGGCGACCGCCAGGCTCCTTGGCAGCCTTGACCAACCCCATGAAGACGGCCTCGTTCTCCTCGTCAGTATTCGAGGGGTCGCTGACGAAGCTGTGGGATACGACCTCCATGTCGTAGATGTAGCCAGAGCCGATGACCGCCATCGCCTGCTTCACACCGACATGAAGGGCGCTCCGCACCTTCTCCTTAACCACGCGGCCGAGCTCGAACAACCGGTCAAGGAGAGGGGGCCCCATGGACGTCGTCCGCGGCCGATTCGGGACGAGGGACGCCAAGGCTATCACAGACCATGTCGAGCATACCGCCGAGCTCGCCGGTCAGCTTCACCTCGGCCGTGTATGACTTTTGAAGCAGGCCGAGGTCGTGATGAGCCCGATCCAGCTCCTCCTCCAAGGCTGAAAACAAACAAACGGAGTCAGTAACGCTTAAGAAAGAGGACTAAGGCAAAAAAACCCTCGAGAGAAGAAGGAAGACTCACCGACGACGTGGGTCTCGAGCTTCGTGTGGGTGTCTTACAGAACGAGATACTCGTTCGCAAACGCCTCACCAGCGCGGACCATCGACGCCTTCTCCTCCTCGAGCTTCTCGAGGGCCTCGCCTGCCGAAATGGCATTCCGCCTTTGCTCTCGAAGCCTGGCATTTTCAGAGACCATGACCTCGAGCTCCTTCCGCACCGCCTTGAGGGCTGCACTAACCCTTGCCAGCTCGTCACTGGCCTCGGACCTCGCCCTTTCGAGGGCCCTCCCCGCTTCCTCCTTCGCCTTGGCCACGGCCTCCTTGGCTTGGGCGGCCACTTGTCGGGCCGAGGCGATCTCGAACTTTGCCTTCTCCAGCTCACTCCGAGCGAACTCGAGCATTGCTTCGAGCTCGGGGATCTGGTTCCACTTATCCTTGGCACTGTGGATAAGATGGGACTTGATGCTCGAGCGCCTTCTCAGATCCTAAGAGCAAGAAGGACAAAGGACATCATCGATAAAGAAAACGCACCCCGAGTTCCATAACTTCGAAGGACGCTTACCCCGAGGCGCTGGTGGAGGTTGTTGCTGACAAGACCAAACATTGCCTTCAGCGAGCTTTGAAGGCAAGAACGCTCCTCTTCGATGGCCCTCCAGCACTCGAGCTCGGTGGGGTCATCCACCTCCCGCGAGGGAGCGTCGTGACTCATGGTGTCATGGACGCGGATAGGCTCCGAGCCCCATCCTGAAGTCTCCGCCTCGGAGTACCGCCGCGCCGCCCCGGCGCCGGCACCCTCCGCATCGACGGCTGCGCCCGCTGCTGGACGGTGTTCGGGAACCACGGGGGGAGACGGACCCTCCCACGGCACGAGAGACAGCAAACCGGCTTGCGTCTCCTCCCTCTCGACAAAAGGATCCGTCGGGGCAGGCACGGCGACACTCGCCTCCCTGCCTAACGGGGCCGCCTCGGCACCCCCGGACTCAACGACCCCCGACCTCGGTGGCAACAGGGGGGGCGCGGCGTCCTTCTCCTTCCCTCCGTCGACGGAGGCCTCGCCCTCCTCGGCCTCAAGGACGATGGGCGCCGCCTGCGAAAACCACGGCCGCGAGTCATCCGAGGGGCGCTCCGGCATGCTGTCTGACGCGTCGACGGCCATCCCGGCTCGGGGGCTCGACGCCACAACCACCGCAGGCTCGGTGGCCGCTTCGTCGATAACCGACTCGACTCCCCGGGCCAACGCCGCGCGTGCGGCCTTGATCCAAGCGACGACCCCCTCATTCAAAATCGACGGGGGAGTCGAGGCGGCGCTCGTCGCCAAAAGAACCGGGCCCATGGCAGGACCCGCTGCGACCGCCGTCGCCTCTGTCGCAGCCCCCGTCTGAAGGCGCTTGGCCGGCGTGGGCCCCGCTGGTGTCCGCCCATGCTTGATCCTATGAGGAAAGAAAAATTAGACGCGTGGAATCAAGACGCGAAATATAAAACTGCCCAGGAATAAAGAACTTACCCCACTGGGAACCTTCCTGGTGTTCATGAGGCCCCCGTCGACGGCCGTGTCCCGGCATCCGGAAGGCTCGAAGTCGCTGCCGGCGGCGTCACGCCGTGAGGGCCCGCAGCCCCACGAGCAGAGGCCGCCGCCGATGCGGCCAAGGCCAGCGCCACCGGCTCGGCTTCGAGGGCCAAGTGACTTTCACGGGGCCCCTCCGTGGACCCCTCAGAACTAGCGGCGCCCTGCGTCGAAGGGGCGTCAGCCGTGACCCTCCGGGTCGAGAGATGCTCCTCTTCTCCGCTCACTCCTCCCCTGATTCCTCACAGGGGGACCTTCCGACGGGCCTCGCCTCTCGTCTCTGCTTAGCCGAGCGCTGCTAGCCCGCAGAGAGATCGAGGCTATGCATCCGCCTCTTCTTGCTCTCCTCCTCCTTCGTCTTCTTTGCCGACGAGGCGCCGCGAAGCCCCGTCGGACGAGCCTCAAGATCTTCCCTAACGAGGGGCAGCGACAACTCGTAGTCGAGCTCCCCCTACACGCGAAGCCCAAAAAATGTAAGGTGAAAAGAAACAAAAAGAAAGGCTCGACGAAGTAATAGACTCACCAGTTCGGGGTAACCGGGATCCGGTTGCATCGGGATGCGGTTGATGTCCTGCGCCGTGAAGGGGCCCGACACCGTGCCTCGAACCCTCTTGGCGACGCTCTCCGGCGTAATAGCCCCGGCAACCATGCGGCTCCCCCTGAGCTCCGCTCCAACGAACATCTGGCTCATGCGAAGCGAGCGCCGCATTAGGGGGAGCACCCGTCGATGGTGGAAGTCCGAGACAACGACCCCGGCAGTCAACCCCTGCCCTCGAAGGGTCGCCAGGGCGTCGAGGAGGTCTTCGAGCCTCCCTTGGTGGTCCCGTGCTGGGGTGCCCCAGTTGTGGGGACGCGACTCGATGACGCGCCCCGTGTACTGAGGCAGCAGCCCCTCATCATTCCTGATGTAGAACCACTTCGAGGGCCAGGGGCCGTGGCTCGAAGTCAGGCCAATGGGGATGAAGTCATCGGCCTTCCTCACGGCGAAGTTGCAGCACCCAGCCCGCACCAGCCTCCGCACCCCCGCCGACGCGCTCTTGGAGAAGTACTCCGCCCGAAAGAGGTGGAGCCAGAGCTCCCAGTGCGCCTCCACCCCGAGGTAACCCTCGCAGACTGTGGTGAAGATGGCGGCGTAGGAGATCGCGTTGGGGGAAAGATGCTGAAGCTCGATCCCGTAGTGGTGAGTGAGAGCGCGCATGAACCGGCTCGGCGAGGCGCCGAAGCCCAGCCGGTGGAACTTGACGAAGCTGACCACGTAGCCCTCCGGTGGGTTTGGCTCGTGGTCCTCCTTCGGCGAAATGAGCCACTCGGGCTCATCCCTGTTGGTGATGGGGCGAAGAAGCCCCTCGGCCACCAACCCCTCCAGCTCCTTCCTCGTCACTTCCGAGGGAACCCACGCCGCGGGCTGAAGAATCTCCAGCGGTGCCATGGCAAGGGCACGGAGCTCTTCGCTGGACGGGCGGCCCAGAAGATTTCCTATCTCCGCTGGGAGGTGAACGCGAGGAAGGAAAGTGCAGGGAGGCGAGCGCAAGGAAAGCGAACAAGCGTAGGAAAGCGAACGCGAAAACAGCAGGAAAGCAAGTGAAGAGCAACGCTACGAAGGGTGCCTCCTTTTATTAGGGCAGAAGACTGACGGACGGCCGACGCTTACCCGACCAGTAAGTCCCCGCATTAAATGCACCCAAAGCACTCTCCTCTCGATTCCTGTGTGTCATGGACAGGGCCGTTTCGCATTCACCCCTTCGACTCCCGTCGACCATGGACACACGTCAAGCGTCCGCGAATCAGGCGTCATGCCGGCCCCACCACGACCGCACCGTTTTGACTCCCGTGATATTACGGCCACGCCACTTCGAATCTTTTCTTGAAAAACAAGAACTGACAATTATCCTCCTCGAAATACGCTTCAAGTATAGGACTCACCCACTACCGCGCCGCTCCGGCTTCTGCGTAAAAAGGCACGCGTGATGGACAGGAGTTATCCACAGGCGGATCTTCCCACGACACGGGATACGGGCCCAGGCCCTCGAAATCTCCATGGAGCGAAGGCTGGCCCTCGGAAAGGGTTCGACAGCCGCCCTCGAGTACCGGAGTTAGGGGTGACCGAGGGGGGCCGACGTGAGTCCCTTGCTCGAGAACAAATTTTCGAGGGCCCCTCGGACACATTCAAGGCAAAACTAAGGGACCACGACAGAATCTCCTCGAGGGGAGGCATCGAGCCACCGGACCCGATCGAAAGGGTCTGGCATCCGCGGGACCCACTGTTTTGCTCGAATAAGAGCACCTCAGGGCCACTAGTCGACCCCTATCGAACGGGGCACGAGCTCTTACTTGAATTTCCCGATAGTAGCTCACCTGAGACGTTGACGCTCGCTCGAGCATGAGTAGCACAACGCTTTCCCCCCCTCTACCCGATCGAAAGGGTTCGTGAGGGTCGAATGAAAAAGTCGAGTTCGCACCTGACCGGCTTCGACGGAAGAAGCTAAGGAGCGGGCTCGCAACCACGGGATACGGGCCCAGGCCCTCGAAACCTCTAAGGAGCGAAGGCTGGCCCTCGAAAAGGGTTCGATAGCCACCCTCGAGTACTGGAGTTAGGGGTGTCCGAGGGGGGCCGACGCGAGTCCCTTGCTCGAGAACAAATTTTTGAGGCCCCCTCGGACACATTCAAGGCAAAACTAAGGGACCACGACGGAATCTCCTCGAGGGGAGGCATCGAGCCATCGGACCCGATCGAAAGGGTCTGGCATCCGCAGGACCCACTGTTTTGCTCGAATAAGAGCGCCTCAGGGCCACTAGTCGACCCCTATCGAATGGGGCATGAGCTCTTACTTGAATTTCCCGATAGTAGCTCACCTGAGACGTTGACGCTCGCTCGAGCATGGGTAGCACAACGCTTCTCCCCCCTCTACCCGATCGAAAGGGTTCGTGAGGGTCGAACGAAAAAGTCGAGTTCACACCTGACCGGCTTCGACAGAAGAAGCTAAGGAGCGGGCTCGCAACCGGGTGGCCTCGACGAAAGAGGGTCCAACCACCCGGGGGCTCGATCATTCGAATACACATCGACCAAACGCAAATAAAAAAGACCTGGGGCGAGTATTCTACTCACCCGAGGCCTCGGGGGCTACACCCGAAGGGTGCGCTCGCGCGCACCCTTCGAAAAATGACCAACACTCCGAGTCCATTTGATTGAGGCTCCGTGTAAGTATCAACACTTACACGAAGCCTCGGGGGCTACTGTCGGTTATCGAGAGAAGGGATACCCTAAACCTTCCTTGTTTTCGGTTGATCCCCGAGTTTGCCCTCAGATTAATTTCACGCAACCAGACCATACCCCCTCGACCCACCGGGCCGGCCCACAACAGAGTACAGCCGCAACCCTCGACAGAATCACTGGCGTCACCATCTGACCCTCGACAAGACGCTGACGTCACCGGCTGATGATCGCTCGAGATGGGAGCATCCCGCGTTAAGTGTCGAGGCCCCCGACGGGACGGGCGTCTTGGTACTTCGAGGATCGAGCCCCCCTCGATCGACCCACTCCCGGTGAGTCTGGTAGCGCATTTAATACAAAACTACCTAACCTCGTCAAATCGTATGGCCACAGTGTCCGCACAGTGGTACGTACGACGGTCGAATCCCGCTTTACTGCCCATACTGAGGACGTGCATCGGTCTACACGGCACTATTACACCATACCCAGCGCTGTTAGACAGCTCGAGGCCCCCTTCGACACGCTACGCGACAAACGACCAACATCAGATTGCCTCAATTCAATCTTATCCGCTCAACCACTACGCTCGAGGCTACCCCTCGACCGGGCCTCGAGTACGCATCGACGCCCTCCGGTCAACCTTCATCGACTTCGAAAGCTGCGCCAATAACTCCCGATACGACCCCAACAGGAACTCGCACGTCCTCTACAGGGGATCACGTCTTTTGCTGGTCAGCAACCATGACTCCGAAGGACGGCTGTCAGCTCCGAGCCACGCCGCTACAAAACGAGCCATGCTCAGCGCATGTCCCTGCAGAGGCCTCGGGTTGACCTCCATGACCCGCGATGTCATCACCGCGTCATCGAACCAGGATATTTGTACCCCTGTGCCTCCCCTTGGCCTATAAAAGGGGACGCCAGGAGACCCAATAGGGATAGAGGAGAACGACTCCAGACAACGATCTCACGACAACCGAACATACGCCTAGGCAGACTCCTAGACTCCGAATAACTCCTTCGCTCTGTACTCGACCCCCCCGAATTCTCTCCTTCGCTTGTATCCGCCCCTGTACAAGCACTTAGGTGCAAGATAATACAAATCTTCTCCCCCCGCTGGACGTAGGGCCTTCTTTGCCCGAACCAGGATAAATCGCTGTGTTCTTCTTGCATCACCCATCCGGACGGGTTACACACGCATACGATTACTCGTTGGCTTAGGACGCCCCCGGGTTCCTAACGCCGACACCAACATAGCAAAGGTATCATTGTAATGTGCATGATCTCTCATCCCTTACTAGTATGCGATTAGTGCATATAGTACATGCTTATTAGGATCATACATAACAAATGAAATGTTTATAATTCATAGTCTACCACTATTGCTTGATTTATTGTTTGATCTAGTGGTATGAATATGGATTTGTTCATGAGCTAGTGAACCTAAGTTCTTGATCTATTTTGGATTGCACATAAGTGACAAGTACAACATTGGCAAGATAACCCTTCTAGTGAGGTGTGAAGAAGCTTGTTATTGGTTCAAACTAGACTTGGAAGCTTATCGGAAAAACACTTTAGCTCAAGTCAACAAGAAAGAAGCTCATGAAGATATCAAATGTTCAAGAATTGGTTATAACTAACAAATCCAACAAGTGGTGACCATAATGCTAGTTCTTGCAAGATTTTTTTAGATTATCATGTACCTTCACATGGAATACAAGGCTTTCATATGTGTGGTATCTAGTACATCAAAATGGTGGTTCCACAAGTGATCCTCAACTTTAAGTGATCAATTCAAATCAAGAAAGCTACCCTCACTTACAAGTTGGTTGACCCATGCTTTGACATAGGGGGAGTTGCCCCAACTCATTGGAATCAAGGTCAAAGACCCTACAAGTAATCTACATGTGGTAATTCTAAGTGGTTTCATGCAACTACATGTGGTATTTACAAGTGGTGTCATTCCAACATATGGTGTGTCCATCAAAATTGAAGATTCAAGAATCAACCATCAACCCCTAGTTCCAACTCTTTGCATCAAGAAGTTCATTTTTCAAGTGGTTTTGGAATACCTTTATGGTGATTGATGACAAAGGGGGAGAGAAATGTACAAAGATATATATGCAAGAGGCATATTCTAGAAATGGGGATAAATGTACATTGGACAAAGATGGAGAGAAGACAATGGACATGGACCAAGAGGGAGCAACATTGAAGAATGGAAGGGGATCAAAACTTCTTGGACATGAGAAGCACACAAGTAGGGGGAGCAAGCTCATGAACTTGGTTGATTGCATTTGATATGTGCATATTCATGTGCTTGCTTGCAATTGCATAAATTTTTAAATTCAATATGCAATGCTTGTGTGGTGTATGCTATTCATAGAGTTTGATTGATGATATGGTAACTAGCATGCAGAGGATGGTATAGCTAGATATGTGTTCATTCATGTGGTACTAGAACCTTGTTTATAATGTTGATCTCATAAGGTATCTAGTGTGTTTCATGTGATATCTAGCTAACAATGATGCTAAGGATGAACTCAATGGTGCAACTCCGATTGGTATATCATGCTTCAAAGGTTTATCCTATATACCTTAGCTTCACTTAGTAGTACTAACTCTCCCAAAATTTTAATATTTATGCATATGTGCAAGCTTGAATTCAAATCATTAAAGCACACATGTAGGGGGAGCTATCACTACCAAGTTGACTTTGTGGTACTTATCCAAAACATAACATTGAGCTTAAATGTTGGATAAGTGGCATAAGGTCTAGAAATCTTAATTTTCATATCTCTGTAGAGTTGTCATCAATTACCAAAAAGGGGGAGATTGAAAGTCCCTAGTTGGTTTTGATAATTGAGTGACAACTTTAGGTGGACTAATATATTTATGGTTGAGATACACAAGATTAGTCCATAGGTATATATGTGACCGAGATGGTGAAGATCAAGACAAGGCTTGGCTTGATGGGCCGGTTGAATGTGTGAAGGGCAAGTCAAGGCTTTGAAGTGATGGACCATTGCGATGGTGAAGCTTGAGCAAGACTTGATGCTGATGGACCGACTCAATGGTGAAGAACAAGTAAGGTCAAGATTAATGGACCGAGAAGGTTGCATGATTGAAGGATCCCATTGCATATGAGACATGACATGGAGTCATGTGACCTAAGCATGTGAAGATCAAGATGAGGCTTGGCTCGAAGGACCGGTTGCAAGTGTGAAGGGCAAGTTGAGGCTTGGAAGTGAAGGACCCTGCGACGATGAAGCTTGGGTAAGACTTGGCGTCGATGGACTGACGCAATGGAGAATAGCAAGTAAGGTCAAGATCGATGGACCAAGACGGTCATATGATGAAGTGAAGTGTATCATATCATTTGTTGATCATGTCATGCATGCGGTGCATTGGCACATTGGAGGCGACGGTAAAAATGAAGATGCAAGGCAAAGGTATAACCTAGGGCATTTCATTTCACTGGTTATTAGGTGTGTAGAGAAGTTGATGACCGGATTTAGGATTTATAGGCCGTACTATCAAGAGGGGCAAACGAGTTTGCTATCGGTCATCTAGTGCCACTTGAGCGATCTACATTGTGATCTTGCTAGGATCGAGTGGCGTGGTGAGATCATGAGAAAATCCTTTAAAAATGTTTTTGAAAATGCTAACACACATGCACATGGTGATGTACACTTGGTGGTGTTGGCACATTTGCAAAGGAGAAGAAGTTGGAGAAGGTTCGACGAACTCTTGTGAGAAAAGAGAGATGATGGCTCTTAGGTTCGAAAACTGCTTTGGTATATTGTGAATTGGATCAAGTGGCTATGTGGGTTGTGTAGCCCTCTGAGTAAGCTTTCCAACGAGTCCAAGATCATCAAAAATGGAGTTCGGAGCTAAGAGTTATGCCCGATTTAGTAGGGTGGTCTGCTCCTCAGATAGCGTTGGACGCGTCCATAGAGGAGCGTCAGACGCGTCCAACACGTTGAACGGAGCGACAGACGCGTCCGTCGAACGCCAGACACAACTCAGTGAGCACCAGTGGTTTGGAGTGAGCGTCGGACTCCGGGAGGTCGCGTCCAATAGTGTGCGTCGGACGCGTCCGGCGGTGTCCAACGGTCGGATTTTTAATCACGCATGATTTTGTATAGCGTCGGACGCGTCCTGCGATGTGCGTTGGATGCGTCCAACGTGTGTATTTTAGGCAGTTCACATGGAGGCTTGGCACATGAATTTTTATAGCATCGAACATGTCTGACGCAGGGCATGAACGCGTCCAACGCTCCCGAAAAGCTGTATAACGGCTCTTTGAGGAGAGCTACAGCTAGTTGAGCCCTTGGGGCTATAAATACATGGTGTGGCCGGGCATGGCTGGGGGCTGAGCACACAAGGGCCTTGGTGGCTTGCTTTGTGGTGTTTGGAAGCCCTCTAACTCACACATACTTGATTGAGATCATTGGAGAGTGTGAGTGAGTGATTCTAGTGCGATTGCTTTGAGCGATAGCATCAAGTGGCACTAGGTGTTCGTGTTATAAGCTTACGAGCTTGTTACTCTTGGAGGTTGCACCTCCTAGATGGCTTGATGGCTAGAGACTTCGTGAGGCACCCAACGGAGATTGTGCGGTGCTCTGAAGGTTGATTTGTGAGAGGTTGGTGCTCACCTCGCGGGGATCGCGAAGAGTAACACTAGTGGATTGCTCGTGTCATTGAGTTACCTCACTCAACACAGCGGGGTCTTGCGGTGCTCTTGAGAGAGCTTGCCTTGCGAGGCAATTGACTTGTGGGTCATACCGAAGAACCAGTTGTGTGTGGGTTCGTTCGTGGTTCCCTTACAAGGGAGTGCCTTGTGTCGAGTACCTGGGAAAGGGGTACCACAAACCCTCGATTAACCGGACTAATCCTCGAAATCAGCAACGCGAACCCTCCATCGACATCCTTCACTATCGCTCGAAAGCCCACAGGCTAAGGCATACTGGGCTGGCCCATGAATGGGCGTCGATAGCCCAAAGCCACAGCCTGCTCGACGGGCTACCACGTGGACCGAGACTGTACGCTCGAGGGTACAATTCGGGCGACCCCTCGAGGACGGAACTTCGCCCAAGCGATCGGGCTAGCATCGAAGACGGAACTTTGCCCAGTGAATGAGCTAACCCTCGAGGATGGAACGTCGCCCGAGTGAACGAGCCCACCCTCGAGGACGGAACTTCGCCCGTGCAAATAGGCAGCCCTCGAGCACAGTATACCCCTCGGCTATCTACTCCCCGTATGGATCCAGGCGCATTCAATGCATTTTACCTGCTCCTGCCTAACCGTGTGGTCACAGTTACAGTAACAGTTGCGAGTATGGCAGTCGAATCCTGCTTTTACTGCCCATACCCCAGAATCCCGTGGATCGTACCTCACTGTCGGTGTTCTGACCCTCGAGGGGTTAACACCAACGAGTAATATTTGTAATTGCGTGCTCCCTTAATCCGGCGGGTGATGCAAGATGGACACGATGATTTATCCTGGTTCGGGCAAAGAAGGCCCTACGTCCAGCGGGGGGAGGATAGTTCGTGTTATCTTACACCGAAGTGCTAGTACAGGGGAAAATACAAGCGGGTGTGAGGAGCGTGAGGTGGGGCTTTGGCGGTCGGCCGCCTAGCTCTTGACCATACACAAGCTCACGGTGCAGTTCTGTGGTCTAAAGCCTTAGCGTTTCTATGCTCTAGATCCTCTCGTTTTTCAGTCCCGTCCCTTTTTCTAATGCCCTGGCATCTCCTTTTATAGATGAAGGAGGGGCACAGGGGTACATGTATTTTGAGTTCGCATGACGTTGATGACGTATGACGTTGAGGCTGATTACATCGGTGCCGCTGTAGAGATGTATGTCGGTATGGGAGGTCCTGCTCCCGTCGCGTCAGGAGTTGTTGAGTCCCGCTCGAGGGTTCGTTTGTTGACGTCGAGGGGCGGCGGTTGAGGTGGTCGAGTTGAAGGCGTTGAGCCTCACCGGATAAGGCCGAATCCCGGGAAATGCGGGAAACGTAGTGACTCATATGTCTCGAGGGAGTGCTGGACATGGCATAGTGCTCGGCATGGTGCAACAGCGAAGCACGATCCACAGGATTCCGGGGCATGGGCGGTAAAAGCAAGATTTGACCGCCACTCCCGCGACTGTTATCGTAACTGTGGCCATACGGTTAAGCGGGGGTAGGTAGATCGCATTAAATGCACCCGGATCCGTGCGGGAGAGTCGATAGCCGAGGGGTGCACTGTCCTCGAGGGCCGCCCATTCGCCCGAACGAAGTTTCGTCTTCGAGGGCAGGCTCGTTCGGCAGGCGAAGTTACGTCCTCGAGGGTGGGCTCGTTCGCCGGGCGAAGTTCCATCCTCGAGGGGTCGCCTGAATTTCTGGTCCGTTCGGTAACCCCTCAAGCAGGCTTTGGCTTTGGGCCGTCGTCGTCCGTTCGTGGGTCAGCCCGATATGTCTTTGCCTGCGGGCCTTCGTACGTTAGCACGGGAGGTCACTGGAGGGTTTGGTTTGCTAATTTTGCGGGGTTTAGTTCGGTAAACCTGGGGTTTGGGGTACCCATTTCCTCGGTAATTGTTACAGTAGCCCCCGAGCCCCTGCTCGAGTGATGACACTCGGGTAGGGGGTCAGGAATTTGGAAATGGGACGTGATTCGGATTTTTTCGTGGGGGCGCGCGAGCGACCCCCGCGGGGGTAGCCCCCAAGGCCTCGTAGGAGTCGAAAGACTCCTATGAGGGCTTTATTTGTTTTTGGTTGAAGGGTGCTTGTCCAGTCGGGTGCAGGCCTGAACTGGAGTTGCAGCGCTTTACCGAGGGGAGCCCCCGGGGTATTTTTGACCCTCTTTCGTCGAGGGGTGCTGGGCATAGTCGAGCTCCCGAGCCTCGTGCGGCTAGGGCGATGCTGGCCTCGGCATTCATCTCACGAGTCCTTTCGATCGGACGTGAGGCGAGAAGCGTCGGACTACCCTCGATAGGGCGAGACGCGAAGTTCTCAGTGAGCTGGTAACGGGAAAATCCAAGCGAGAGCCCATTCCTCGTTCGATTGAGGTTGGCAGGAGGCCCGGAGGTGGTCTCATTAAAGCGAAACGCAATGGACCTACGGATACCGATTCCATTCGATAGGTCTCGGCGGCTCGATGCCTCCCTTCAGAGGGATTCCATAAAGTCCGTAGCGTTTTGCCTTGGATGCGTCCAAAGGGGGTCTCAAGAGTTCGTTCTCGAGCGAGGCCTCGTGTTGGCTCCCCCTTGGTCACCCCTGACTTGGGTGCTCGAGGGCGACTGTCGAACCCTGATCGTGGGGCCAGCCTTCGCTCCCTCAAGGCTTAGGGCCGGAGCCCGATTTTTCTGGTGCTCAAAGGCTGCCGTTGAGCCCTCACTCGAGGACCGGCCTTCGCTCCCTCGAGACTTTGAGGTGGGGTCAAAGCCTGTTTTTTTTGGTGCTTAAGGGCGGCCATTGAGCCCTCACTCGAGGACCGGCCTTCGCTCCCTCGAGACTTCGAGGTAGGGCCAGAGCCCGTTTACCTTCTCCTGGAAGAATCCGTCGGTAAGCGACGCTTGTTTTTCTTACCGTTGGACGCGCCTTTTGAGGAGGAAGCTAAAACGATGTGGTAGTGGAGATCGTGGTGGGCCTGAGCAACGGCTCTTTGCCAGAGGTGTGACGCGTGTGTCTGGTCGAGGATCGAGGGGGAAACAGTCAGGTAAACGCATTAATTGTGGGAAGTTACCTTTTCCCTGCCACCGGACTCCGCCCGTTGCTCTTCCCAGGTATAAAAACGGAGGGGGGCAGGCGCTGTTCGCCCCTACTTTTGCCATCCTGCCGAACTCTTGCTTTCCTGCGCGCGTGAGGGTAAAAACTTAGAGCGAGAAGTCGCGATTGGGAACCTTCCTGGTCGTCCGTCTGCCGAGGAGATTCGTGCTATTGTTGCCGCCGCCGCGCCTACCGAGCAGATTTGTGCTGCCGCTGCCGCCATGGCCCCCGTCCTCTAGCCCGCCGAGCCCTGGCGCTCGTCGACCGTGACGCGGCAAAGGCTGATCGAGCTAGTGAGGGAAGGACTTCTCCACCCCGTCACCGATCCGAATCGTCCGGAGTGGATTGCGCCGCCGAGGGACCACCAAGAGCCAAACCCACTGGAGGGCTACGTGGTGACCTTCCTCAAGTATCATCGGCATGGGTTTGGTTGCCCCCGAGCGAGTTCATGCGGGGGTTGACGAACTTCTACGGTGTCGAGCTCCACCATTTCTCCCCCAACGCCATCTCCAACGCCGCCATCTTCGCGGCCGTCTATGAGGGCTACCTCGGGATGGCCCCACATTGGGAGCTATGGCTCCACCTTTATAAGGGGGAGTGGTTCGCCTCCTCGGTGGTGCCAGGAGTAAGGCGAATCGTCAGAGCGGGGTGCCTCAACTTCGCTTTGAAGATCGGGAGGTCGGAGGAGCCACGCGAGTACATCCCCACCAGGTTGACGTCCAACCACTCCCGGTGGGACGAGCAGTGGTTCTACCTTCGCAACGACGGCGGCTACCTTCCGTCGTACACCGGGCGGCTTATCAGCGAGCGTCCATACAACTGGCCGCACGGTGTCGTGGGAGATCTTCAGCGTTGACTTCGTCCCTTCATCGTCGCGATGAGGACCCTTCGAGAGGCAGGCCTAACGGCGGGTGTGGTGGTCTCGGCCTTCCACAGTCGACGGGTGCTCCCTCTGATGGAGCGCCCGCTGCGGTTGGACGAGATGCTCCCCTCGGCGGCGCCCGAGGTTCTCAAGAGGTGCCGAATGTCCGGCGAGAAGACATCCACTGCGGAAGTCGTCGTGCAGGATAAGGGGATGGTGGCGGGCTCGTTCAGGGCGGAAGACGTCAACCGCCTCCCCATGTGGCCGGAGAAGGGTTGCCTCGACCTGGTGAGTGCCCCGACCCGTGCCTTTCGCGTTTTCGTCCGCCCCCTTCTCTTGTCCCAGTGACTAAACGTCTTCGTGTAGGGGAGAATCGACTACCGGAGATCGAGGCCCCCGTTGAGGGAAGACACTCCCGATCATCAGGTAAGATGCTTCACCGCCCAGCAAGAAAAGTGGAGTAAGGACGAAGAGGAAAGGAAGAAAGCCAAGAAGCTCCGGGAGCGCGAAAGGCTTGCGAAGCGCCGCGCTGAGCAGAGGCGCGATGGGCTCCCGGAGGAGGAGTCTCCCTCGTTCGAGGGAGATGAAGATGATGATGGTGACAATGATGACGTCGAGGGGGTGGAGGGGCGCCTCGACCGCATCTTGTCGGGTTCCTCCCATGCTGACCGCCCCTTTGTGCAGGAGGAGGTGCAGAGCAGCGCGCCCCCCAGCCGGTGGCGTCGGCCTCGGAGTGCCAGCGCGGGAAAAGGGGGTCCGAGGCCTCGCCTCGAGGGGGTTCACCCCCTCCTGTCGTACTCGAGGCGGGACCCCACCCACTTCGATCCGAGAGACCCGGTCCCGGTCGTCGGCGCGGGCGGAGTGGAGCCGTGCCGAGGAGGCCCCGTCAAAGCAGGGAGGCGCGGCGACCCCACCGACGGCTTTGAGAAGCCTCAGCCCCGGGAAGAGCTTGGCCTCGGGAGGGGTCTCGAAATCTGCTGGTGATTCGAGGGGGACCTGAAAGGCCTCTATCCCCTTTGGGTAAGCGTCGCTGATTCAATTTCTTTTCGTTGCGTCTTTCTTGCGCAGTTTAATAAACTTTTTGCCGTCCTGCTTCCCATCCAGGCCCAAGCGCCAAATCGAGGAGGCATCTCTTGCGCCGGCTAAGCGGCTCAAGATGGATGCAGCCGTGAAGATGGAGGCCCTGGTCACAGGTGCGACGTCGAGGCCCTTGGCTCCATGGGAAGCCAAGTGGTTATCCTCAGCCCTTGGTGCTCTGGCGCGTGGTAGGCTGACGGGTTCCACTCTTGTTGCAGGGTCGAGCGTCTTGGGGTCTGCGGCGGGTGGCGACTCCGAGCCGGGGAGGACGCATGAGGGAGGGAGTGCCTCCTTGACGTCATCGCCTGTGGCCCTCGAGCTCGGCCCGGCACCAGGGGGCGGTGCCCCGACGTCGGGAGCTTTCGTTCCTGGCGGGCCGGAGGCCTCGATCCCCACACCCAAGGCGGGAGCCCCTGAGGGACACGAGCCGGGAGAGGAGGTAGCCGTCGTGGACCTCGAGGGTGAGGAGACCACGGCCCTTCCCCCCTCGACGGGAGAGCGGAGGCCCTGGCCGGCGGGGCTACGCGAGCTCGAGGCCCGGAGGGAGCAGGAGCAGGGGGCCCTGCAAGAAGCGGAGCTACCACGGCCGTAGCAGGAGGGGGAGAAGGAGCCGCTGGAGCGGCGGGAAGAGGAGGAGGAAACTAAGGGCCAGCCCCAGCACCAACAGGCGCAGCAGACGCCGCTGGGGGACACGGCGTCGCTGGACCCGCCGGCACAGCAGCCGTCCGAAGCACCGGAGACAGAGGCGACTTCCGGACTGCCCAAGCAATGGGTGTCCGTGATTACCCTAGATGAGCTACTGGCCAAAGAAGAAACGGCGTCGAAGGCGTCGATGGTCCCGCGGCTGCCGGGGGTGCAACTGGAGGAGGCCTCGGTATCGAACCCGGCGGAAGACGCGTCGATGGTGGTCCTGCCGGTGCCACAAGTCGTGGTGTTGGGGGAAGTGACGGCCTCGACACCCTCGCTGCCTCTGAAGGCACCAGAAGCAGCGTCGAGCCAGCCGCCGCAACCGTCGACGGAACAGCCGGAGAAGACGACGGCTTCTGGCGTGCTGAGGAGTTCGACTTCCGACCCCGGGCTGAGGGATGCCAGCGCCGCGTCGGAGTTCCACACCCCGGCGGAGTTGGCCGTGGGCTACGGCATCCCACGCGATGTGGTGGACGAGATCGAGTCCTTGGCACGAGCCAAGGTCAAGACGGTCCTTCCACATCGGGGCAAGGAGCGCATCGTGCTCCGAGAACTCGGCGACTCCAGCGCCTCGAGGATCGAGATGGACGACCCGGCGGAGGTCAAGTGCTGGGAGGTCGCTGAGCGGTCCTGGGCGTGGCTGCAGCACTTGCTAAAGCTGGGCGTCGAGCTCGCCGAAGGCCTCGACCAGAACCTCGCGGTGAGTCCCTGTGTAGAACGTATGCGGGTTTTTTTGAGTTCTTTCGTATGAAGTGCCTTAACCCTCGATTTCTTGTCCCCAGGGAGGTGCGGAGGCGTTCCTACTCCAAGTCAGACTTCCTCCATGAAACACACAACAGCCAGGAGGAAGTGCTTCACCAGCTCGAAGCCGGTCGCTCTGCGCAGGGCAGGGTGGCCGAGGTTGAGGAGGAGCTGAAGCGGACCGAGGAGGCTGCCAAAGCCAAAGAGGAGGCCGCCCGGGCGAAGTAAGACTCCGAGGCCGCTCGAGGGGAAGCCGCCCACCTCAAGGAGGAGCTCCAGCGTGCCAGGGAGGAGGCTGACGCGGCCAAGGCCGAAGCGGGGAGGGCCAAGGGCGAGAGCATCCGAGGCCAGGAGCGTGTCGAGCTACTCGTGGGGGAGGCTCAAAGCTCCATGGAGCGTATCCGCTCGCTCGAGGCCAGCTTCGCTGAAGTCTCCATGGTGCACAACACCCTCTCTGCCTTGGCCCTGGAGGAGAAGAACCGGGCCGCTAGCCTGGAAACCCAGCACGGGGCGATGAAGGCTACCCTCCAAGAGAAGGAGCAGGCCATCATCCTGGCTGGTGGCGCCCTCGAGACCCTCCGCTGCGAGAAAACGGAGGTGACCCGGGCCTTCAAGGAGGCCCAGCGGGAGCGGGACGAGGCTCGGGGGGAGCGCAACGCCATGCTGGGGGATCGCAACGCCCTCGAGACTCACTGTGCTGGTGAGTTCCTTAAAGAGCTTTTGATCTTTTCTATTCCCATATGGTTTTGTCTGATTCTTGCTTTGTGTTTCAGGCCTCGAGTCCGAGCTGCTTGCTACCCAAACCGCCACCAAGGCGCTGCAGGAGAGCCTCATGGCGGAGGGGGCGCTTCTCGGCCGGCTCCGGGTTGCCCTCGACGGGCTCTGCGCCTCCTGGGAGGTCGGGCCCGTCGAGGGTACTGAAGAAGACATCCCGGGTGCCGCGCTCGTCGACCGGATCTACTACCTCGACGCCACCCTTCGCGATCGCGTGCGGGAGGCGCTTCACACCGGCGTAAAGCGGGCGCTAGCAGTGGTCTCCTCCGGCTTTGTCTTCGACATGAACGTGGTCGCCCAAGGCTTCGTTCCTGATATCTCAAAGGGGGATGCCGAGAACGAGGAGCGATGCCGAGGGCTCATCAATGACGCCGAGAGGCCGGGGGGAGCGTTGGCGAAGTTATTCGAGGACGAAGTCCTCCCCCCCGCGGATGAAGGGTACAGCGTTGAGGAGGGCGGCGACGGAGCGGGCCTGTAGGGCAAGGCTGGGCGAAGTTGCCCATGTAATAAGTTAGTTTTTTGTAACTTGTATTCAATGTGGCTTTGAAAACCTTTTTGGACATAAGTGCATCTATCGTAATGCAATTTGTTGTTTTACTTTCGAGCCTTCTCTGCTTTCTTTCACCTAGACTTTGCTTTTTTGACTAAGTTTTCAACGCATGCTCGTATCCTTCAAGGTGGGGAGCGAGTGGAGGTACCATAGCCCGGAGGCGTAGGAGAGCTCCCGGCTCGACAGCCCTCGATCCTCTAGGGAGTTCGAGGCGTTTTCTACTTAATCACGAAGCGTATCGAGGCGTGAGAAAGAAGAGGCGCTCGAGTTCTGATCGCCTGACTTTTGCTTTCCGACTAAGTGTTCGACGCAAGCTCGTATCCCTCGAGGGGGGAACGAGTGGAGGTACCGTAGCCCGGAGGCGTAGGCGAGCTCCAGCTTGACAGCCCTCGACCCCTAGGGAGTTCGAGGCATTTTCAACTTAGTTGCGAAGCGAAAGGGAGGCACGCGAAAAAAAGGTCGTTCGTATTTTTAGGAACTTAGGGGGTTCCCCCCTCGTTAGCCCCCGAGGGAGGCTCGACTCTGGCGAGACAGGGTCGAGGCTACCTCTTGCATGTACAATAACAAGTTTGAACTTATAATCGAAAGTACTCCTTATATTTGTTATGCGGAAATGTACAAAATATACGATAATGTGCGAGGGCATCGGTGCCCTAAGGATAGAAACGACGTAGCTGCTCGATGTTCCATGCGTTGGTGAGGATTTTGCCTTTGTCGTTAGCGAGCTTGTATGTCCCGGGCTTTAGCACCTCAGCTACGGCGTATGGGCCTTCCCATGGCGGGGTCAGCTTGTGACGTCCTTTGTTGTTCTATCATCGACGTAGGACGAGGTCTCCAACTTGGAAGTCCCTCGGGCGCACGTGCTTGTCGTGGTAGCATCGAAGTTTTTGCTGATATCTCGCGGAGTGAATTAGCACCATGTCTCAAGCCTCCTCGAGCTGGTCGACGGCATTTGCGAGGGCTTCTTGGTTGCTTTGCTCATTGTACGCCTTTAGTCGGGGGGAACCATACTCGAGGTTAGTGGGGAGGACGGCCTCGGACCCATAGACCAAGAAGAATGGGGTGAAGCCCGTGGCTCAACTAGGCGTTGTCCTTAAGCTCCATAGGACCGAAGGCAGCTCCGCGGCCCATTTTTTCCGTGCTTGCTGAGGCAATTGAGGATCCTTGGCTTGAGGCCCTGCAAAATCATGCCGTTGGCGCGCTCGACCTGGACGTTAGTTCGAGGATGTGCAACCGCGGACCAATTCACACGGATGTGATGGCGATCGCAGAAATCCAAGAACTTCTTGTCGGTGAACTGTGTGCCATTGTCAGTGATGATGATGTTTGGGACCCCGAAGTGATGGATGATATCGGTGAAGAACTCGACCGCCCGTTCGGAGCGGATGTTGCCGATAGGCCAGGCCATGATCCATTTGGTAAACTTGTCGATGGCAACGAGCAGGTGCGTGTACCCTTTGGTCGTCCTCTTGAGAGGCCCTACAAGATCGAGCCCCCAGACCACGAACGGCCAGGTGATGGGGATCATTTGTAGGGCGTGAGCTGGGAGATGCGTTTGCTTGGTGTAGAATTGACACCCTTTGCACGAGCGGACAATGCTCGTGGCATCGGAGACGGCGGTCGGCCAGTAGAAACCCTATTGGAAGGCATTGCCTACGAGAGTCCTTGGCGCTACGTGATGGCTGCAAGCTCCCAAGTGTATGTCCTCGAGGAGCCTCCTGCCTTCCTCGATGGTAATGCAGCGCCAAAGAACGCCTGAGGGGCTTCGCCTGTAGAGTTCCTTGCCATCACCGTAGATGACGTAGGACTTGGCCCGTAGGCTTCGGTCCGGTCCTCTGGAAGCTCTCCCCGAATGAGGCAGTCAAGTAAAGGGGCTCGCCAATCCGGTGGCGGGCTTGACGGGGGAGGAGTCCCTTGGATCTCCATAACCTAGGCCTCGATCAAGGGGGCCCCAGTCGGGGTCATGGGGTGGAGCTTCAAGGGCGTAGTGCAAGCCCCGAGCCCAAATCGATGGAGGGCTCGAAGAGGTCCCTCGAGAATACGTCCGGAGGGACTGTACCTCGCGTCGACGCAATTTTTGCAAGCTCATCCGCGGCTTCGTTGTATCGTCGAGCAACATGAATAAGCTCGAGGCCATGGAACTTGTCTTCCAACTTGCGTACTTCATTGCAGTAGGCTTCCATCTTGGCATCGTGGCAGCTCGAGGCCTTCATCACTTGGTCGATAATCCGTTGCGAGTCACCTCAAACGTCAATGCATCGGACCCCGAGTTCGAGGGCGATTCGTAATCCAGTGACAAGTGCTTCGTACTCCGTGATGTTATTAGAAGCGGCAAAGTGGATGCGAATGACGTAACGCATGTGGACTCCGAGGGGTGAGATGAAGAGCAAGCCTACACCTGCTCCTGTCTTCATGAGCGACCCGTCAAAGTACATCGTCCATAGCTCGGCTTGGATTTGGACTGGCGGCAACTGCGTGTTGGTCCACTCAGCGACAAAATCCGCCAGCACTTGAGACTTGATGGCCTTCCACGGTGCGTAGGTGATGGTCTCGCCCATGAGCTCGACCGACCACTTAGCAATCCTTCCAGCGGCCTCCCGGTTATGGATGATCTCCCCCAAGGGGAACAACGATACCACAGGAACCGGGTGGCTGAGGAAGTAGTGTTGGAGCTTGCGACGCGTAAGGATGATGGCATAGAGCAGCTTCTGCACCTGTGGGTAGCAGATTTTCATTTCCAAAAGCACTTCGCTAACGAAATAAACTGGCCGCTGGACGGGCAAGGCGCGCCCTTCCTCCTGCCTCTCAACCACTATGGCTGCGCTGACCACCTGAGTGGTTGCGGCGACATAGAGGAGGAGGGGCTCGGGCGGTTCAGTCGACGTCACTGGTCGAGGAGGGATGAGAATCGGCGGGGATGTCAGCTTGGCTTTGAGTTCGTCGAGGGCCCCCTCGGCCTCCGCGGTCCATGTGAATCACTCGGATTTTTTCAAGAGGCGGTACAGAGGCATGGCCTTCTCCCCTAAACGTGAGATGAAGCGGCTGAGGGCCGCGAGGCAGCCCGTGACCCTCTGCACGCCCTTGAGATCCCGAATCGGCCCCATTCGTGTGATGGCCGCCACCTTCTCGGGGTTGGCCTCGATCCCGCGCTGGGAGACGATGTATCCAAGGAGCATGCCCCGAGGCACTCCGAAGACACATTTCTCGGGGCGATTTCGAGGTCGTGGATGAGGTTGCCCACTTTTCTGGACTTGACCACGATGTCATCGACGTAGGCCTCGACCGTGTTGCCTATGTGTTCACCGAAGACATGGAGCATGCACCGCTGATACGTTGCCCTGGCGTTTCGAAGGCCGAAGGGCATGGTCACGTAGCAGTACATGCCAAAAGGTGTGATGAAGGAAGTCGCGAGCTGGTCGGACTATTTCATCTTGATTTGGTGGTAGCCGGAATAAGCATCGAGGAATGAGAGGGTTTCACATCCCGCGGTAGAGGCAACGATTTGATCAATGCGTGGCAAAGGAAACAGAACTTTGGGACATGCTTTGTTTAAACTAGTATAGTCAATACACATCCGCATTTTTCCATTCTTTTTCTTAACTAACACGAGATTAGCTAACCACTCGGGGTGATGGACCTCCTTGATGAATCCAGCCGCCAAAAGCTTGTGAACCTCCTCGCCGATGATCCTGTGCTTCTCCTCGTCGAAGCAGCACAGGCGTTGCTTCACTGGTCTGGACCCAGCCCGGATCTCCAAGGCGTGCTCGGCGACTTCCCTCGGTATGCCCGGCATATCCGAAGGACTCCACGCGAACATATCGGCGTTCACGTGGAGAAAGTCGACGAGCACGGCTTCCTATTTGTCCTCGAGGTCGGCGCTGATCGTTAGCACCTTCTCGCTAGGGAAGCTCGGGTCGAGGGGGACCTTCTTGGTCTCTTGTGCCAGCTCAAAGTTGCCGGCGTGTCGCTTAGGATCAGGCACCTCGTTGGCGAGGTGCTCGAGGGTCGCGGCTATCATGGCATTTTGCTCAACGGCCTCCCCATACTCGACGCATTCGACGTCGCAGTCGTAAGCGTGCTCGTAGGAGGAGGCGACGGTGATGACGCCCTTGGGTCCTGGCATCTTGAGCTTGAGGTAGGTGTAGTTCGGGATTGCCATGAACTATGCGTAGCCTGGTCGACCGATGATAGCATGGTACGTTCCGTGAAACCTGACCACCTCGAAGGTGAGGGTCTCTTTCCTGAAGTTGGCGGGGGTGCCGAAGCAGACAGGAAGGTCGACACGGCCGACGGGGAGAGCCTTCTTCCCTAGCACGACACCATGGAACCCCCCGGCGCTGGGTCAGAGTTGGCACCTCTTGACTCCCAGGAGGTCGAGGGTCTCGAGGTAGATGACGTTCAGGCTACTGCCGCCGTCCATGAGGACCTTCGAGAGGTGGGTGTTTATGATGATCGGGTCGACGACGAGCGGATAGGCCCCGGGGTTGGGGACTCGATCCAGATGGTCATCGCGGTCGAAAGTGATGGGCACGTCAGACCAGTCGAGATAGTGAGGTGTCACGACTTGGATGGAGAAGACTTCTTGACATTCCCGCTTACGCTGTTGAGGTGTGAGCTGGGTCGAGGGGCCCCCGTAGATCATGTAGCAGTCATAGACTTTGGGGAATTTTCCGTATTCCCCGTTGTCTCCCTCACCGCCGCCTTGGTCTTTCTTGTCGTCACCTTTCTTCACGCCCACTTGCTCAAAGTGCTTTCGAAGCATGCGGTAGTCCTTAAGCTTGTGCCTTGCCCCATCCTTGTGATAAGGGCAGGGCTTCTTGAGCATTTTATCGAAGATGGCACCCTCGGGGGGGCCTCGAGGTCTTTTGCGTTCGGTTGCGGCGATGAGATCGTCTTCTGCAGCCTCACGCTTGCCTTGCTGATGTTTCTTCTTCTTGTTGTTTCTCTTCGGACCTTTGCTCGAGCCTCCGGCGTCGTCAGCTGCCGGCGCCTTTCCCTTGTCCTTCCCGTCGCTGAAGAAGGCGCCGATGGCCTCTTCGCCAGCCGCATAATTGGCGACCACATCCATGAGCTCGTCGACGGTGTTGGGGCGGTTACGCCCCAACTTGCACACTAGGTCCTTGCAGGTTGTACCCGCAACGAATGCTAGAATGACATCGAGATCGGAGATGTGGGGTAGTTCGGTGCGGAGCTTGGAGAATCATCAAGCAAAGTCACGGAGAGACTCCTCTAGTTTCTGCTTGCAGTTGCGCAGTTCCCAGGAGTTCTCGGGACGTACGTAGGTACCTTTGAAGTTCCCCTCAAAGATCCGGACAAGGTCGATCCAGCTGCGAATCTGGTCAGGGGGAAGCTCCTCGAGCCACCTACGCGTGGTGTCGAACAGGAACAGGGGAAGGTGACGTATGATGGTGTGATCGTCACGCGCCCCGCCCGCCTGACAAGCCAACTGAAAGTCAGCTAGCCAGAGCTCGGGATTGGTTTCGCCATTGTATTTGACGATACTCGTGGGGGCTCGAAACTTGTCGGGCAGCTGGGCGCAGCGGATCTTCCTGCTAAAGACTCAGGGACCCGGTGGCTCAGGGGCCTGTCGGTCTTCGTCGCTGTCGTAACGCCCTCCACGATGGGCGCTGTACCCTCGATCCTCGGCATCCCCGTGCTTGCGTCTGTGGTTCTCGACAATGTCGAGGCGCGCGTCGCGAGGAGCGCGGTCGTCGTTGATACGTTCTCGGGCCGGCTTCTTCTTCTGTCAGGGGGCCGCCCCCTGATCGACCGAGCTCTCCCTTTCGGGCCGGGAGGGCTCGACCTGCGGTTCGGAGGCTGCTCCTCGACGCCTCGAGGCTGAGCTCTCAGCTTGCTGAACAGCTGCTACTTGGAGGAGGTCCTCGACCTCGCGTTGTGTCTGCCAAGCTTGCAGGTTGGATGGCGCAGGCATATTGCGTAGGAGCATAGCCGCCGCGACAATGTTCTGGCTTGCTCGGGGATAACGGTTTGCGGGTTGCTCGGGTCCCCCTGCCTCGTTGATCTGCCGGTTGACCTCTCGGGCCCTGGCTCGGGCTCTACCGTCGGGCGGTCATCGTTCTTGCTCGAGGGTTAGCTCGAGCAGGCGCAATCGTTCCTGCTCATCGGCGAGCTTCGCCTGGAACTCCTGAATCTATGCTAACTGTGCGTCCTGCTCGACAGGACGGGGGCATGTCTCTCGGGGTGCGTCTGGTTGTTGGTCCTCTGCTCTGGGGGGAGCACCCCCCGCCGTAGCGGTAGCTGCTGCGGCCGCTGGATCGATGATTTCCTGATCGGAGTTGACATCACCATCAATGTGGAGGCACTCACGGGTAGGATCCCAATGATCAGAGTCAGAGTCGGGGTCGCCGCAGCAGAAGACGGGGAATTGCCCCCACGCCTCCTCCTGCAGCTGCCGTCGGAGTGTGCCGACGGTGTACCTCCGGGGCCGGGCGCTCTCGTGAAGGCTAAACCCTCAGAGGCTAGTGTGACAGTCCCCACGTCCGTCATTGCACGAAGAAAGACGCCTGAGCGGCCCTCTAACATGCTCATGTTGGAGCGGGTCACTGTTGAGATCGTCGTTGCGGCATCATGGGAGTCGAACGAAGGCCGCTGATGACGCTCGAACAGCTCGTGCGGGAGCGGGCTCGATCGAGCGGGGACTTCGTCGCACTTCCTCGATGATCGTACGGCGAAGGTGGAGTCGGGGTTGTGGTGGGGTCCTGCCGGTTCGCCCTCTACCCCTAAACTCGGGTCAGACAATCCCTCGACAAGAGGTTTCTCATCTCCGGTCAGGGGCGAGGAGAAAGCGACGGGAACCATCCTCGACCCAGGTTGATGGAGATGACGGTGTCGACCGTGCCTCCTTCTGGATGTGGAACTGGCGAGCGGCCGCCCATGAGCGTGGTGGCGTACCGCAACCTCCGTTCGGGTCACTGATCGAGAGCAGGGTCATGTCATAGCCCTGGCCGAGGGACATGAACTCTAGGCTCCCGAACCAGATCACCGTAGCGCGCGGAAGTGGTGAAACAAAGTCGCCCATCCAGAAAAATGGTGGGAAATCGTTAGTGACACGCGGCTCCCCTACCTGGCGCGCCAACTGTCGGTGTTTTGACCCTCGAGGGGTTAACACCAACGAGTAATATTTGTAATTGCGTGCTCCCTTAATCCGGCGGGTGACGCAAGATGGACACGGCGATTTATCCTGGTTCGGGCAAAGAAGGCCCTACGTCCAGCGGGGGGAGGATAGTTCATGTTATCTTGCACCGAAGTGCTAGTACAGGGGAAAATACAAGCGGGTGTGAGGAGCGTGAGGTGGGGCTTTGGCAGTCGGCCGCCTAGCTCTCGACCTTACACAAGCTCACGGTGCAGTTCTGTGGTCTAAAGCCTTAGCGTTTCTATGCTCTAGATCCTCTCGTTTTTTAGTCCCGTCCCTTTTTCTAACGCCCTGGCGCCTCCTTTTATAGATGAAGGAGGGGCACAGGGGTATATGTATTTTGAGTTTGCATGACGTTGATGACGTATGACGTTGAGGCCGATTACATCGGTGCCGCTATAGAGATATACGTCGGTATGGGAGGTCCTGCTCCCATCGCGTCGGGAGTTGTTGAGTCCCGCTCGAGGGTTCGTTTGTTGACGACGAGGGGCGGCGGTCGAGGTGGTCGAGTTGAAGGCGTTGAGCCTCACCGGATAAGGCGAAATCCCGGGAAATGTGGGAAACGTAGTGACTCATATGTCTCGAGGGAGTGCTGGACATGGCATAGTGCTCGGCATGGTGCAACAGCGAAGCACGATCCGCAGGATTCCGGGGCATGGGCGGTAAAAGCAAGATTTGACCGCCACTCCCACGACTGTTACCGTAACTGTGGCCATACGGTTAAGCGGGGGTAGGTAGATTGCATTAAATGCGTCCAGATCCGTACGGGAGAGTTGGTAGCCGAGGGGTGCACTGTCCTCGAGGGCCGCCCATTCGCCCGAACGAAGTTCCATCTTCGAGGGCAGGCTCGTTCGGCGGGCGAAGTTACGTCCTCGAGGGTGGGCTTGTTCACCGGGCGAAGTTCCGTCCTCGAGGGGTCGCCCGAATTTCTGGTCTGTTTAGTAACCCCTCGAGCAGGCTTTGGCTTGGGCCATCGTCGTCCGTTCGTGGGTCAGCCCGATATGTCTTTGCCTGCGGGCCTTCGTACGTTAGCGCGGGACGTCACTGGAGGGTTTGGTTTGCTGATTTTGCGGGGTTTAGTTCGGTAAACCTAGGGTTTGGGGTACCCATTTCCTCGATAACGACACTCACTGTTATGCCATACCGAGCACTGTGCCCCGTCCAGCACCCCCTCGAGACGCGTAAGTCAGCACATTCCCCGCATTTCCTGGGATTCGGCCTTATCCGATGGGCCTCGACCCCCTCGACTTGACCCCCTCGACTCGACCTGAGGCCTCGACCGTTGCCCCTCGGCTCCATCACGCTGACCCTCGAGCGGGACTTCAACAAATCCGGTCAACACTTCAACAACTTCCGACGCGACGGCTGCAGGACCTCCCATGCCGACGTACACCTCTACAGCGGCATCGACATGATCGGCATCAACGTCATACATCACCAACCATGTGAGCCCTAAAAACATGTACTCTTGTGCCCCTCCTTTGCCTATAAAAGGAGGCGCCAGGACTTTAGCTAGAGAAGGATCAAGAGATCTAGAGCATCATACGCTAAGGCTTTAGATCACAGAACAACACCGTGAGACAGTGTGAAGTAGAGAGCTAAGCGTCCGAAACGCTCAAGCTCAAGCTCACACTTCTCACACCGCTTGTATTCACCCCTGTACTAGCACTTTGGTGCAAGATAACACGAACTATCCCCCCCGCTGGTCGTAGGGCCTTCTTTGCCTGAACCAGGATAAATCGCCGTGTCCTTCTTGCATCATTCACCGGATTAAGGGAGCACGCAATTACGAATTTACTCGTTGGTGTTGACCCCTGGGGTCGAAACACCGACAGTTGGCGCGCCAGGTAGGGGTCCTGCGTGTTACCAACGATTTCCCGCCATCTTTTTTGGATGGGTGACTCTGTTTTACCACTTCTGCGCACTACAATGATCTGGTTTGGGAGCCTGGAGTTCATGTCCCACGGTCAGGGCTATGACATGACCCTGCTCTCGATCAGTGACCCAAGTGGAGGTCGCAGTGTGCCCCCACACTCAGGAGGGGCCACTCGTCGGTCTCGCCACCATGCTGCCGTGACCAGAAGGAGGCGCGATCGACGCCGTCATCGCAATCAACCTGAGTCGAGGATGGTGCCCACCTCATTCCCCTCACTCCTAATAGGTGATGAGGAGCCCCTTGTTGGGGGATGATCTGACCTGAGTTTGGGAGCAGAGGATGGACCAGCAGGGCTCCACGATGACCCCGACTTCACCTTCGCAATGCACTCATCGAGGGAGCCTGACAGAATTCCCCCGATGCGTGCGACCCCAACTCCATCGAGCCTACTTCTGCACGAGCTGTTCGAGCGTCATTGACGGTTCTCGTTCAGTCTCGACAACGCCGCAAGGACATTCTCAACCATGACCCACTCCAACATGAGTATGATAGAGGACCGCCCAGGCACCCTCCTTTGTGCAATGGTGGACGTGGGGACGGTCATGCCGGCCTCCGTGGACTTAGGCTTCACGAAAGCGCCCGGCCCCCGGTGGAACACCGTCGGCACACTCCGACAGCAGCTGCAGGAGCAGGCGCGGGGACAATTCCTCGACTTCTATTGCGGCGACCCCGACTCTGGCTCTGACCATTGGGACCCTACCCGCGAGTGTCTCCACATTGACGGTGATGACGCATCCAATCAGGACACCGTCGATCCGATGGCCGATGCGGCTGCTGCTGCAGTGGGAGGGGCTCTCCCTAGAGTAGAGGATCGACAACCAGTCACACCCCGAGAGGCGTGCCCCCATCCTAATGAGCAGGATGCACAACTAGCACAAATTCGGGAGTTGCAGGCTAAACTCACTGACGACCAGGAATGACTGCGCCAGCTCGAGCGAACCCTCAAGCAGGAGCGACCACCACTCGGCGGTAGAGCCCGAGCCAGGACCCGAGAGATCAACTGGCAGATCAACGAGGGCGGGGCACCCGAACATCCCATCAACCATTACCCTCGAGCAAGCCAGAACATTGTCACAGCAGCTATGCCTCTTCGCAATATACCCACGCCATCCAACTCGCAAGCTCGACGATACAACACGAGATCGAGGGTCTCCTCCAAGTTGCTGCTGTTCAACAAGCCAAGAGCTCAGCCTCGAGGCGTCGAGGGGCAGCTTTCAAACCACAGGCTGAGCCCTCCTGGCCCGAGAGGGAGGGTTCGATCGATCAAGAGGCAGCCCCCGGGTGAAGAAGACACCAGCCCAAGATTGTATCATCGAGAACCGTGCCCCGCGTGACGCGCGCCTCGATATCATTGAGAACCGCAAGCGCAAACACAGGGACGCCGAGGATCAAGGGTAAAGCGCCCATCGCGGGGGCGTTACGACAGTGATGAAGACCGATGGGCCCTGGAGCCACCAGGTCCCGGAGTCTTCAGCAGGACGATCCGCAACGCCCAGCTGCCTGACAAGTTTCGACCCCCCACAAGCGTCGTCAAGTACAACGGTGAAACCAAACCTGAGCTCTGGCTAGCCAATTTTCGACTGGTTTGTCAGGCGGGCAGGGCACGTGACTATCACGCGATCATACGTCACCTTCCCTAGTTCCTATCTGACACCACGCGTAGGTGGCTCGAGGAGCTTCCCCCTGACCAGATTCACGACTGGGTCGACCTGGTCTGAATCTTCGAGGGGAACTTCAAGGGTACCTACGTGCATCCTGGAAACTCCTGGGAACTGCGCAACTACAAGCAGAAACCAGAGGAGTCTCTTCGTGACTTCGCTCGATGTTTCTCCAAGCTCCAAACTGAACTCCCCCACATCTATGATCTTGACGTCATTCTAGCATTTGTTGCGGGTATGACCTGCAAGGACCTAGTCCGCGAGTTGGGGCGTAACCACCCCAACACCGTCGACGAGCTCATGGATGTGGTCGCCAACTACGCGGCTGGCGAGGAGGCGGTCGGAGCCTTCTTCGACGACGAGATCGACAAGGGAAAGGCACCGACAGCCAACGCCGGGGGCTCGAGCAAAGGATCAAATAAGAACAACAACAAGAAGAAGAAGAATCAGCAAGGTAAGCATGAGGTTGCAGACGACGATCTCGTCGCAGCAGCCAAGCGCAAAAAACCTCGGGGTCCCCCAAGGGGGCCATCTTCGACAAGATGCTCGAGGAGCCCTGCCCTTATCACAAGGACGGGGCAAAACACAAACTCAAGGACTACTGCATGCTTCGAAAGCACTTCGAGCAACTAGGCGTCAAGAAGGGTGACGATAAGAAAGACCAGGACGGCAATGAGGGAGACAATGGGGAAGACGGAAAATTCCCCGAAATCTACGACTGCTACATGATCTACGGAGGCCCCTCGACCCAGCTCACGCCTCGACAGCGCAAGAGGGAGCGTTGAGAGGTCTTCTCTGTTCGAGTTGCGACACCCCACTACCTCGACTGGTCTGATGCGCCCATCACGTTCAACCGCGATGACCATCCGAATCGTGTCCCCAACCCCAGGGCCTATCCGCTCATCGTCGACCCGATCATCGTCAACACCCACCTCTCGAAGGTCCTCATGGACTGCGGCAGCAGCCTGAACATCATCTACCTCAAGACCCTCAACCTCCTGGGGGTCAAGAGGGACCAATTTCAACCCAGCGCCGGGGGCTTCCATGGCGTCGTACCAGGGAAGAAGGCTCTTCCCGTCGGCCGCATCGACCTTCCCGTCTGCTTTGGCACCCCCGCCAACTTCAGGAAAGAGACCCTCACCTTCGAGGTGGTCGGGTTTCACGGAACTTATCATGCCATCATCGGTTGACCGGGCTATGAGCAATTCATGGCGATCCTGAACTACACCTACCTCAAGATCAAGATGCCAGGGCCCAGAGGCATCATCACCATTGGCTCCTCCTACGAGCACGCGTACGACTGCGACGTCGAATGCATCGAGTATGGAGAGGCCATCGAGCAAAATGCGATGATAGCCTTGACCCTCGAGCGCCTCGCTGATGAGGTGCCCGACCCCAAGCGTCACGCCGACAGCTTCGAGCCAGCATAAGACACCAAGAAAGTCCCCCTCGACCCGAGCTGCTCCGGTGAAAAGGTGCTGACGATCAGTGCCGACCTCGAGAGCAAATAGGAAGCAGTGCTCATCGACTTTCTCCGTGCGAACGCCGATATGTTTGTGTGGAGTCCTTTGGATATGCCAGGCATACCGAGGGAAGTCGCCGAGCACGCCTTGGAAATCCGAGCCGAGTCCAGATCGGTGAAGCAATGCCTGCGCCGCTTCGACGAGGAGAAGCGCAGGATCATCGGTGAGGAAGTACACCAGCTTTTGGTGGTTGGATTCATGAAGGAGGTTCATCACCCCGAATGGTTAGCTAATCCCGTGTTAGTTAAGAAAAAGAATGGAAAAATGCGGATGTGTGTTGATTATACTAGCTTAAACAAAGTATGTCCCAAAGTTCCATTTCCTTTACCATGCATTGATCAAATTGTTGACTCTACCACGGGATGTGAAACCCTTTCATTCCTTGATGCTTATTCCGGCTACCACCAAATCAAGATGAAAGAGTCCGACTAGCTCGTGACTTCCTTCATCACACCTTTTGGCATGTATTGCTACGTCACCATGCCCTTCGGCCTTTGAAACGCTGGGGCAACGTATCAGCGATGCATGCTCCATGTCTTCGGCGGGCACATAGGCAACATGATTGAGGCCTATGTTGACGACATCGTGGTCAAATCCAAAAAAGTCGACAACCTCATCCATGACCTCAAAATCGCATTCGGGTGCCTTCGAGCCAAGAATATCAAACTTAACCCCGAGAAATGTGTCTTTGGAGTGCCTCGGGGCATGCTCTTCGGATACATCGTCTCCCAGCGCGGGATCGAGGCCAACCCCGAGAAGGTCACAGCCATCACATGAATGGGGATGATTCGAGATCTCAAGGGTGTACAGAGGGTCATGGGCTGCCTCGCGGCTCTCAGCCATTTCATCTCATGTTTGGGGGAAAAGGCCTTGCCCCTGTATCACCTCTTGAAAAAATCTGAATGCTTCGCATGGACCGTAGAGGCCGAGGAGGCCCTCGACAAGCTCAAGAGCATGCTGACCTCCACCCGATCCTTGTCCCTCCTCGACCGACGACATTGACTAAACCCCCCAAGCTCTCCTCCTCTATGTCGCCGCGGCCACTCAGGTGGTCAGCGCGGCCATAGTGGTCGAGAGGCAAGAGGAAGGGCACGCCCTGCCCACCCAGCGGCCGGTTTACTTCGTTAGTGAAGTGCTTTTGGAAGCCAGGACCCACTACCCACAGGTGCAAAAGTTGCTCTACGCCATTGTCCTTACGCGTCACAAGCTCCAGCATTACTTCCTCATCCATCCGGTTACCGTGGTGTCTTCTTTCCCCTTGGGGGAAATCATCCAAAACTGGGAAGCTACTGGAAGGATTGCTAAGTGGTCAGTCGAGCTCATGGGCAAGACCATCACCTACGCACCACGAAAGGCCATCAAATCTCAGGTGCTGGTGGATTTCATCGCTGAGTGGACCGACACCCAGTTGCCGCCAGTTCAAATCCAAGCCGAGCTATGGACAATGTACTTCGACGGGTTGCTCATGAGGATAGGAGCAGGTGCGGGCTTGCTCTTCATCTTACCCCTCGGAGTTCACATGTGCTACATCATTTGCATCCACTTTGCCACTTCTAATAACATTGTGGAGTACGAGGCTCTTGTCAACAGGTTGCGTATTGCCCTCGAACTCGGGGTCCGACACCTTGACGTTCGAGGTGACTCGCAACTCATTGTTGACCAAGTGATGAAGGCCTTGTGCTGCCACGATGCCAAGATGGAAGCCTACTGCAATGAAGTGCACAAACTGGAAGACAAGTTCCACGGCTCGAGCTCAATCATATTGCTCGATGCTACAACAAAGCTGCGAACGAGCTCGCAAAGATCACATCAACTCGAGGTACTGTCCCTCCGGATGTATTCTCAAGAGACCTCTTCGAGCCCTCCGTCGACATGGGCTCGGGGGCTGGCACCACACCCTCAAAACTCGACCCCGTGGCATCGACCTAGGTCCCCTCGACCGGGGCTGAAGTCATGGAGATCGAGGAGACACCTCCTCCGTCGAGCCCACATCCGGATTGGTGAGTCCCTTTCCTCGACTGCCTCATTCGAGGGGAACTCCCGGAAGACCAAACCGAGGCTCGTCGGATCACGTGATGGGCCAAGTCCTACGTCATCTATGGTGATGGCAAGGAACTCTACAGGCGAAGCCCATCAGGTATCCTTCAGCGCTGCATCACTATCAAAGAAGGCAAGAGGCTCCTCGAGGACATACACTTAGGGGCTTGCGGCCACCACGCGGCGCCGAGGACCCTCATCGACAACGCCTTCTAACAGGGTTTCTACTGGCCAACCACCATTTCCGACGCCATCAACATTGTCCGCTCGTGCAAGGGGTGCCAATTCTATGCCAAGCGGATGCACCTCCCAGCTCACACCCTACAGATGATCCCCATCACCTAGCCATTCGCGGTCTGGGGGCTCGACATCGTGGGGCCTCTCAAGAGGACAACCAAGGGGTACACGCACCTACTCATTGCTGTTGACAAGTTTACCAAGTGGATCGAGGCCCGACCAATCGGCAACATCCGCTCCGAGCGGGCGGTCGAGTTCTTCACCGACATCATCCATCGCTTCGGGGTCCCGAACGTCATCATCACTGACAATGGCACATAGTTCACTGGCAAGAAGTTTTTGGATTTCTGCAATCGCCATCACATCCATGTAAACTGGTTCGCGGTTGCTCGTCCTCGAACTAACGGCCAGGTCGAGCGCGCCAATGGCATGATTTTGCGGGGCCTCAAGCCGAGAATCTTCAACCGCCTTAACAAGCATGGAAAGAAATGGGCTACAGAGCTGCCTTCGGTCCTGTGGAGCTTAAGGACAACACCTAGTCAAGCCATGGGGTTCACACCATTCTTCTTGGTCTATGGGTCCGAGGCCGTCCTCCCCATTGATCTCGAGTATGGTTCCCCTCGACTAAAGGCCTACAATGAGCAAACCAACGAAGAAGCCCTTGCAAATGCCGTCGACCAGCTCGAGGAGGCTTAGAAAATGATGCTGATTCACTCTGCGAGGTATCAGCAGAAACTTCGATGATACCATGACAAGCACGTGCGCTCGAGGGACTTCCAAGTGGGAGACCTCATCCTACGTCAACGATAGAGCAACAAGGGGCGTCACAAGCTGACTCCACCATGGGAAGGCCCATACACCGTAGCTGAGGTACTGAAGCCTGGAACATACAAGCTAGCAAACAACAAGGGCAAAACCTTCACCAACACATGGAACATCGAACAGCTACGTCGTTTCTACCCCTAGGGCGCTGATGCCCTTGTACATTCTCGCATGTTTTGTACATTTTCGCATGACGAATATAAGAAGTACTTTTGATTATAAGTTCAAACTCATTATTATATATGCAAGAGGTAGCCTCGACCCTGTCTCACCAGAGTCAAGCCTCCCTCTGGGGCTAACGGGGGCAACCCCCTAAGTTCCTAAAAACACAAACAATTTTTCACAATTCAAGCGTCTCCTTTTGCTTCGCAACTAAGTAGAAAATGCCTCAAACTCCCTAAGGGTCGAGGGTTGTCGAGCCTGGGGCTCTCCTATGCCTTAGGGATATGGTACCCCCACTCGCTCCCCCTCCCTCAAGGGATACGTGCATGCGTCGAACAATTAGTCAAAAAGCAAAAGTCAGGTGATCGAAACTCGAGCGTCTCTTCTTTCCTACGCCTCGATACGCTTCGCGACTAAGTAGAAAATGCCTCGAATTCCCTAAGGGTCGAGGGCTGTCGAGCCAGGAGCACTCCTACACCTCAGGGCTATGGTATCTCCACTCACTCCCCCCGTCGAACACTTAGTCAAAAAAGCAAAATCTAGGCGAACGAAAACAGAGAAGGCTCAAACTTAAAATATTCAAATGCATTACAATAGATGCATAGATGCTTTAAAGGCCCTCGAAGCCACACTGAATATAAGTTACAAAAACTAACTTATTTACACGGGCACCTTCACCCAGTTTTGCCCTACAGGCCCGCTCCGCCATCTCCATCGCCGCCCTCCTTGATGGTGTACCCTTCATCTTCGGCGGGGGAGGACTTCATCCTCGAACAGCTTCGCCAGCGCTTCCCTTGGCCTTTTGGCATCCCGGATCAGCCCTTGGCATCACTCCTCGTTCTCGACATCAGTCTTCGAGATGTCGGCGACGAAGCCTTGGGCGACGACATCCATGTCGAAGACGAAGCCAGAGGAAACCATTGCCAGCGCGCGCTTCACGTCGGTGTGAAGCGCCCCCGCACGCGATCCCGAAAGATGGCGTCGAGGTGGTAGAGCTGGTAGATGAGCGTGGCCCCCGAGATATCTTCTCCGGCCTCCTCGACGGGCTCAACCTCCCAGGAGGCACAGAGCCTATTGATGGTGACCTGAAACCTACCGAGAAGCGCCCCCTCTGCCATGAGGCTCTCCTGCAGCGCCTTGGAGGCGGCCTGAGTGGAAAGCAGCTCGGTCTCAAGGCCTGAAAGACAAAACAAGAGTTAAACAAGTCGTACGGAAAGAAAAAGGTCAAAGCCCACCAAGGAACTTACTGGCACAGTGGGTCTTGAGGGCGCTGCGGTCCTCCAGCACGGCATCACGCTCCTCTTGAACCTCATCTCGCTCCCGCTGGGCCTCCTTGAAAGCTAGATCACGTCTGTCTTCTCGCACCGGAGGGTCTCGAGGGTGCCACCAGCCAAGATGATGGCTTGCTCCTTCTCTTGAAGGGTAGCCTTCGTCGCCACGAGCTTGGCCTCCAGGCTGTTGGCTCGACACTTCTCCTCCTTGACCAAGGCGGAGAAGGTGTCACGAGCCATGGAGACTTGAGCCAGACTGGCCTCGAGCCAACGGATACACTCCATGGAGCCTCGAGCCTCCTCCGTGAGTAGCTTGACATGCTCTTGGGCGCGAGTGCCTCACTTTTGGCCTTCTCCGCTTCGCCCTTGGCCGTGTCAACCTCCTCCTTGGCCCGCCAGAGCTCCTCCTTGACTTGGGCGGCTTCACCCCGAGCTGCCTAGGCGTCCTCCTTCGCCCGGGCGGCCTCCTCCTTGGCCTGCTTCATCTCCTTCTCGACCTTGGCCACCTTGCTCTGCGCAGATCGGCCAGCCTTGAGTTGGCAAAGCACTTCCTCCTGGCTGTTATGCGTTTCATGGAGGAAGTACGACTTGGAGTGGGAATGCCTCCGCACGTCCTAGAAATAGGAAATCGAAGGTTAAGGCGATCCATATGGAGAAAGCCAAAAACCGTGCGTGATCTAAATAGGGACTTACCGCGAGACTCTAGCCGAAACCTCCAACGAGCTCGATGCCTAGCTTGAGGATGTGCTGCAGCCACACCCGGGACTGCTCCACATCCTCCCAGCGCTTGACCTCCGTCGGGTCATCCATCATGATCCTGGGAGTGCTGAAGTCACCAAGCTCCCGGAGCATGACGTGCTCCTTGCCCCAATGTGGGAGGACCGTCTTGGCCTTGGTTTGTGCCAAGGACTCAATCTTATCCGCCACATCACGTGAGGCACCATGGCGCTCCGCCAACTCGGCCGGGGTGGGGAACTCCAACGCGATGCTGGTATCTCCTAGCTTGGGGTCGGAAGTCGACCTCCTCAACGGGCCAGGAGCCCCAACGCGATGACTACTCCAGCATGCAGGGGGATCCTCTCCTTCCTTCTGATGTCAAAAAGCATAAGGACTCTTGGCCACCGTCTCCTCCGGACGCTCTGCCTGCGGACCAGAAATCACTGGCTCTTCCAATGGCACCGTCGACGGTTGCGGTGGCTGGCTCGACGCTGGCTTAGGTGCCTCCAGAGGCGGTGGAAGGGTTGAGACCGTCGCTTCCCCCAACATCGCATCTTGTGGTGCCAGCAGGTCCACCATCGACATGTCTCCCAGCGGGTTCGGTGTTGACGTCTTTTCCTCGAGCTGCGTCCCCAGCGGGCACGGAACCGTTGACGCTTTCAACGCTGCTTCTTGCTCCGTCAACAGCTTGTCGAGGGTGATCACGGACACCCATTGTTTTGGGAGTCCTGAGGTCTCCTCCCCCTTCAATGGCTTGGGCAGCTACTGCGCTAAAAGGTCTAGCAGCGTCATGTCCCCCGGCGGCGTCTGCTGCACCTGCTGATGCTGGGGCCGGCCCCCGGACAGCTCCTCCTCTTTTTGCCGCTCCTACGACTTCTTCTCCTCCTTCCGCGTCCGTGGCAGCTCCTCTTCCTGCAGGGCCTCCTGCTCCTGCTTCTGCAGGGCCTCCAGCTCGTGTAGCCCCATCAGCCACGGCTTCCGCTCTCCCAATGAGGGGGGAGGGGCGATGGCCTCCTCACCCTCGAAGTCGATGATGGCTATCTTCGTTCCTGGCTTGTGGCCCTCGAAAGCTCCCGCCTTGAGCATGGAAACGGAGACCTAGGGTTCGCCTAGGTCAGGAGCTCCCGACACAGTGGTTTCGCTCCCTGGCGCCGGGCCGAGTTCGGGGACCATGGACGTCGACGTCAAGGGAGCACTCCTTCCCTCCTGCGTCTTCCCCGGCTCAGAGTCGCCACCCGTCACGGTCCCCAAGTCACTCGACCCTGCAGCAAGAGCAGAACCCATCAGTCTACCATGAGCCATAGCCCCGAGGGCTAAGGACAGCCACTTCGCCTCCCACGTTGCCAAGGGCCTCGATGTCGCACCTGTGACCGAGGCCCTCATCTTCGTGGTCGCGTCCACCCTGAGCCACTTAGCCAGCGCAAGGGTCACCTCCTCGATACGACGCTTTGGCCTTGATGGAAAGCAGGTTAGCGGAAAGCAGGTTAGCGGAGAACTTCATGAACCGCAGAATGGGGAAGCAACGAGAAGAAATTTAAATCGACAACATTTACCCAAAGGGGATAGAGGCCTTTCGGGTCCCCCATGAGCCGTCAACAGACCTCGACGCCCTACCCAAAGCCGAGCTCTTCCTAGGGCTAGGGCTGCTAGGGGCTGCCGATGGGGCCGCCGTGCCTCCCTGCTCCGATGAGGTCTCCTGGGCATGACTCTGCTCCGCCCACGCCGATGACCGGGACCGGGTCTCCCGGGTCGAAGTGGGTGGGGTCCCGCCGCGAGTACAACGGGAGAAAGAAAAACCTCCCCGAGTCAAGGGGTCGGCCGACCTTTTCCCTCGCAGGCACTCCGAGGCCGACGACGCCGGCTGAGGGGCACACTGCTCCGGCGCATCCTCCTGCACCGAAAGACCGTCAGTGCGGGAGGGACTAGACAGAAGGAGCTCGAGACGTCTCGCCACCCCTTCGACATCGACATCATCATCATCATCCTCGTCTCCCTCATCCTCTAAGGGAGACTTCTCCTCTGGGAGCCCGTCGCGCCTCTGCTGCGCACGGTGCTTCTCGCGCTTTTCGCACTCCCGGAGCTTCTTGTCCTTTTTCTTCTTCTCCTCATCCTTGCGCCTCTTTTCCTGCTACCTGACGATCGGGAGCATCCTCCCTCAATGGGGGCCTCGATCTCCAATAGTCAATCCCCCTGCACGAAGGCACTCAGTCGCAAGGACAAGAGTAAGGAAAAAAGGGCGAAACATAAACGCGAAAAGCATAGGTCCAGGCACTCACCAGGTTGAGGTACCCCTCCTCCGGCCGCTTGGGAAGCGATTGACATACTCTGCATTGAATGAACCTGCAACCATCCCCTTCACCCACGTGAGGATCTCCATGGTGGATATCTCCTCGCTGGACATCCGATACCTCTTGAGCACCTCGGGCGCCACCACGGGGAGCATCTCGTCCAACCGTAGTGGGCGCTCCATTAAGGGGAGCACCCGTCGATAGTGGAAGGCCGAGACCACCACACCCGCCGTCAGGCCCGCCTCTCAAAGGGTCCTCATCGTGATGGCGAGGGGTCAAAGTCAACATTGAAGATCCCCCGTCACACCGTGCGGCTAGTTGAATGGTCGCTCGGTGATGAGCTGCCCGGTGTATGGCGGGAGGTAGCCTCCATCATTGCGGAGGAAGAACCATTGCTCGTCCCACCGGGCGTGGTTGGACATCAACCCGGTGGGGATGTACTCGCACGGCACCTCTGACTTGCCTGTCTTGAGCGCGAAGTTGAGGCAGCCTGCTCTGACGATCCGCCTCACGCCTGGTCCCACCGAAGAGGTGAACCACTCCCCCTTGTAGAGATGGAGCCACAGCTCCCAATGTAGCACCATCCCTAAGTAGCCCTCGCAGATGGCCGTGAAGATGGTGGCATTGGAGATGGCATTGGGGGAGAAGTGTTGGAGCTCGACGCCGTAGAAGTTCGTCAGCCCCCGCATAAACTTGCTCGGGGGTGCTCTGAACCCATGACGGTGGTACTTGAGGAAGCTCACCACGTAGCCCTCCAGCAGGTTTGGCTCTAGGTGGCTCCTCGGTGGCGCAATCCACTCTGGCCTAGTTGGATCGGTGACGGGGCGGAGAAGTCCTTCTCCCACCAGCTTAGTCAACCTCTGTCGTGTTATGGTCGACGGGCGCCAGGGTTCGGCAGGCTAGAGGATGGGGCCATGGCAGCGGCGGCGGCACGGATCTGTTCGGTGGACGTGGCGGTGGCGACAACAACGCGAATCTCCTTGGCGGCCGGGTGACCAGGAAGGTTCCCCATCGCGACTTCTTGCTCTAAGTTTCTACCCTCGCACGCAGGAAAGCAGGACCTTGGGAGCACTAGCGGTGGTGAAGGCAGGATGGCAGAGGTAGGGGTGAACAGTGCCTGTCCCCCTGGCTTTATACCTAGGAGGAGCAACGGGCGAAATCCGGCGGCAAAAAAAGGTAACTCCCCGCAATTAATGCGTTTACCTAACCGTTCCCCCTTGATTCTTGGCCGAATACATGCGTCACACCTCAGGCAATTAGCCGTTGCCCGGGCCCACCAAGATCTCCACCACTGCACCGCATAAGCCTCCTTCTCAAAAGACGCATCCAACGGTAAGAAAAATAAATGTTATTTACCGACGGATTCCTCCAGGAGAAGGTAAATGGGCTCCGGCCCCACAACAAGCCTCAAGGGAGAGAAGGCTGGCCCTCAACCAGGGTTCGACAGCAGCCCTCGAGCACCCGAGTCAGGGGTGACCAAGGAGGAGGCAACACGAGGCCCCACTCGAGAACGAACTCTCGAGACCCCTTTGGACATATCCAAGGCAAAATGCTATGGACTTTTATGGAATCCCCCCGAAGGGAGGCATCAAGCCACCGAGACCTATCGAATGGAATCGGTATCCATAGGTCCATGCGTTTTGCTTTAATGAGACCGCCTCCGGGCCACCAGCCGACCTCTATCGAACGAGGAACAGGCTCTCACTTGGATTTTCCCGTTACCAGCTCACTGAGAACTTCGAGGCTCATCCTATCGAGGGTAGTCCGATGCTTCTCGCCTCACGTCCAATCGAAAGGACTCGTGAGATGAACACCGAGGTCGGCAACGCCTCAGCCGCACGAGGCTCGGGGGCTCGACCGTGCCCAGCACCCCTGACAAAAGAGGGTCAAAAATCCTCGGGGCTCAACGTTCCAACATACCCCTCGGTAAAGCGCCACGACTCTAGTTCAGGTCCGTACCCGATTGGACGAGCACCCTTGACCAAAGACAAATAAAGCCCTCGAAGGAGTCTTCTGACTCCTCCAAGGCCTTGGGGGCTACCCCCGCGGGGGACGCTCACACGCCCCCCACAGAAAAATCCGAGCCACACCTCACTCCCAACTCCTGACCCCCTGCCCGAGTGCCAGCACTCGCGCAGGGGCTCGGGGGCTACTGTCGAGTACCTGGGAAAGGGGTACCCCAAAGCCTCAATTAACCGGACTAATCCCCGAAATCAGCAACGCAAACCCTCCATCGACATCCTTCACTATCGCTCGAAAGCCCACAGGCTAAGGCATACTGGGCCAGCCCACGAACGGGCGTCGACGGCCCAAAGCCACAGCCTGCTTGACGGGTTACCACGTGGACCAAGACTGTATGCTCGAGGGTACCATTTGGGCGACCCCTCGAGGATGGAACTTCTCTCAAGCGAACGGGCCGGCCTCGAAGACGGAACTTTGCCCAGCGAATGAGCTAACCCTTGAGGACGGAACATCGCTCGAGCGAACGAGCCCGCCCTCGAGGATGCAACTTCGCCCGTGCGAATAGGCAGCCCTCAAGCACAGTATACCCCTCGGCTACCTACTCCCCGTACGGATCCAGGCGCATTCAATGCATTTTACCTGCTCCTGCCTAACTGTATGGTCATAGTTACAGTAACAGTTGCGAGTATGGCAGTCGAATCCTGCTTTTACCTCCCATACCCCAGAATCCCGTGGATCGTACCTCACTGTTACGCCATACCGAGCACTGTGCCCCGTCCAGCACCCCCTCGAGACGCGTAAGTTAGCACATTCCCCACATTTCCTGGGATTTGGCCTTATTCGATGGGCCTCGACCCCCTTGACTCGACTCCCTCGACTCGACCTGAGGCCTCGACCATCGCCCCTTGGCTCCGTCACGCTAACCCTCGAGCGAAACTTCAACAACTCTGATCAACACTTCAACAACTTCCAATGTGACGGCTGCAGGACCTCCCATGCCGACATACACCTCTACAGCGGCACCGACATGATCGGCATCAACGTCATACGTCACCAACCATGTGAGCCCTAAAAACATGTACTCTTATGCCCCTCCTTCGCCTATAAAAAGAGGCACCAGGACTTTAGCTAGAGAAGGATCGAGAGATCCAGAGCATTATACGCTAAGGCTTTAGATCACAGAACAACACCGTGAGACAGTGTGAAGTAGAGAGCTAAGCGCCCGAAACGCTCGAGCTCAAGCTCACACTTCTCACACCCGCTTGTATTCACCCCTGTACTAGCACTTCAGTGCAAGATAACACGAACTATCCCCCCTCCCCCGCTGGACGTAGGGCCTTCTTTGCCCGAACCAGGATAAATAGCCGTGTCCTTCTTGCATCACCCACCGGATTAAGGGAGCACGCAATTACGAATTTACTCATTGGTGTTGACCCCCAGGGTCGAAACATCGACACCTTGCGAGGCAAGTGGCTTGTGAGTCACATCAGAGGAATCATAAGGGTGGTGGTCGACACAACTGGACGTAGCTGGGTGGCAACCAAGTGAACCAGGTAAAAAATCGCCGTGTCATCTTGTTCCACACTTCGCGGTGGTTTGCATTCCTTTCACAAGCTTTGTATTTACAATCATATATATATATATCTTGCTTGTGTTGTCGATTAGATAGCTTGTGTAGCTTGATAATCTTCTTCTTGCTTGTGTAGCTAGAAGTTTATCTCTCGCTTTGTTTAGTTTGTGTAGCTAAGTAATTGAGCTCTTGGGTTTGGTTTGTGTAACCTTGTCCTTGAGCATCTAGTGAGCTTAGGTTGGCGTTGTGCTTTTGCTCATTAGAATTGTGTAGGTGCACACCCGCTTGCCAAAGTACTAGTTGCTTAGGTTTATGTGACCTTGTAAGCTAGTATTGTTTAGTTGTGCACTAACTAGATTGGCACCTTGAATTCTTGCTTAGGATCTTTTATCAAGGTGCATCTAGAGTCATAGTTAAAGGGGTGAAGTCTTGGCTAGACCGTTTAGTTTAGTTCCACAATTATTTTAATTAGCCGGTGCGATAAGTTTTAGAAAAGACTATTCACCCCTCTCTAGTCCATCTCGACCTTACAAGAGGGCAGTAACCAATGCTAGTTTCAGAGTTTGAAATGCTTGTTCATGGACAGGGGTCCAGTGAAATATAGAATTCTTCCGGAGCAATCCATTTAAGGGCTAGGTAACCAATTTCTAGATTATGAAATAAAATTGCGTTATAACAATAAGAATTTCGCGGGCCGTTTTCATTATGGTCTGACAGAAAGACAATTACTTCGACATGTACATATCGCTGGAAAAGAAAAAAGATCCACATGGTCTTGTACATACGCGAGGAAGGTAATAAAAAAGAAAGAAGACGAGTTATTCTTTCTTTTACACTTAAGAGCCGTGCCAAATCCTCATTGAATTGGATTTTTCCATTCGAGGGGGATCGTATAAGTTTGGCAAGCCCAAAACAAGACCTAAGTAATTAGGTCTGCTAGAATAACAAAAAACGCTTCCAAAGGCTTGGCGATCAATCCAAAATGGCAGGCATATTTTCAATAATATCCCGCAAGGCCCAAGAAATTATGAAATTCTTGACCGAAGTAGGAGATGGCCAATTACTAACAGTAGAAATATTTGCGGGATCAGTTGCTACACCACTTGCACAAATAATATGTCCCACGTAGCTGATACTACGTTTAGAAAATTCGCATTTAGAGAGTTTAAGCTTCCACGCATTGGCCTGCAGAAGGTCCAACCCTTTTTCGCATGATCAAGGCGGTCTTCATGACTATAGATCAATACGTCGTCGAAAAAGAACAGGACGAACTTGCAGAGCAAAGGAGCAAGATTCTCCCTCGTCCGCACCACCGCCACGTTGGCCTCGTCTTCGCCGCCGCCGGCGGTGCTGAACGTCGGCCACGCGCTGCGCGAGCGCCGGCGCTTCACGGAGGACGATGTGACGGCGTACGCGGCGGTCAGCGGCGACCGCAACCCGGTGCACCTCGACGACTCCGTCGCCCGTGAGCTGGGCGGGTTCCAGAGAGGCCGCGTGGTGCACGGCATGCTCGTCGCGTCCCTCTTCCCTTCCATCATCGCCGCCAGCTTCGTACGTACGCTCCCTCCCTCCCTCCCTCTTTTCTCTCAGGCATTCCGTCGAACAGCGCGTGAGCGTGGAGTCTCACAAAGTTGCTGGCTTCGCTTGATGGTTTGGTTTGGTTAGTTCAGCCTGGCGCGGTGTACGCGAGCCAGACGCTCAAGTTTGCGGCGCCGGTGTGCGTCGGAGATGAGGTGGTTGCTCGAGTCCAGGCGCTCAACATCAGGACGACGGGGGTGGCGCACAGCAGCATGTCAAGCCGATACATGTACGCACCTGCAGCAAGTCTTGCTCACATCTTTGCATCAGTAAAAACCTCAACCCAACTTAATTATCGATTGCACTGCGCAGCGTCAAGTTCGCAACCAAATGCTTCATGGACGAAGAGGAGGGCTCTGTTGCAATTGAAGGGGAAGCCATGGCTGTCCTGCCTACGCTGGAGCTCAGTTCTCAGTCAACTAGCAAGCAGTAGTGAAAAGGTGGCCTGAAACTGGGTGGCTAGTCAAATTTTGCTAACTTGCTATTGCTTACTAGTAGTTCGAGTAGCGCAATGTTTAAGCTAGTCAGAAAATCTTCTTCTGTCCATCAGGAACTTATCATATCCCAACCTGGTAATCCTTCTCCTCACTAGCAATGGGTCAGATGCTTGTGAACTAAACTTATTGTAGAGTTCACAATATAAGCAAGGAGTGAAGTAAACACGTTATTTGTGCCTATGAATCTCTGTGATTATGTTCAGTGTGCCATGGACAGTGCCTGGCCGTTGATCCTGTACTATCATGCCTCTTCAACTTCTGGCTACTGCCATATAATGAGGGGATTTCACAAACTCCCTTTATGAATCATTTGCATTTTACCAAATATCTTATACATCAGTAGTATGTGAGTTCTTCAGAAAAGAGCCACATCTTTACGCATAGAAAAAATCTTATTTAGTCAATATCCATAGAAGGGATGGGATCTGAGCAAGATGGTTTCAAAGCATGAGCAAAAACATTGCAAATCAACATATTCGGGCTGTTTTATTCTTTTTAAAATCATGCCTGCCTGTTCCTAAATAAACTCTTATGTTATATTACCCATGATATTAGTAAAGTAATTATTATCTAAAACTCCAGTATCCAAGAAGAACTTGAAGAAAAATTCTGTGATTTTACCTTTGCTTTTATTTCGGGAGATCCAAGGATAGGCTGATGATTACTTCATCGGCACATCTGCCACCGCAGGCTACTTCCCGACAACCATGTGTAAATACTGGATCCTCTTCTATAGTGATTAAATTGTTTTTTTTTTTTGGAACGAAGTCATTGGATTTTCAACCAACCTGAAAAGGTAGTTTTCCTAACATTTTATCACACTCGTATTTATTGTCGTTCTTTATCCATGGTTTGCTCAAACAGGCCGCATTAGTCTTGGAATGAATCCCTAAGGATTAGGTACATTTTACATGCGACAATCAGAATCAGACATGGTTGGACCGAAATCATTTACCAGGCCCACTGATCTTGAAATTGACAAGATTTTGAATTTGAAATTTGGCAGAGTTATGAAGGTAAATACCCCATGGCCCAAATTTGTTCTAGGATGAAACCGCATTGGAACAGGCCATCCACAATAGCACATATCTGGCTTAGCATTATGGCGTATGCATTTGCTTCCTACATTTCCAGCGAACAATGCGTCGAGTAAGATTAGAGGAACAATGCGCTGAGTTAGATTAGATCGTAGCATTTACCAAAGGCTGAAAATTCTTAAATACTTTGTGCGAAAGTTCTCAGCAAATTGCACAATATATTGTACAGTTAAGCGTGGTACGGTAAACAACCATAATCTAAAACATTCAAATAAGCCATGCATGCGAGTCTTAAGATGTGGCCTTTCTCTTCGCTTTATGGTCGTCACAGCATCATCGCAGTGTCAGGCATGCGCGGATTAAGAATGTGGGGTTGCTTTTCCTCATGTGCTCGTAAAAGTATTGGCTCTCGGCAATTTGCACAGCATATAGTACAGTTAAGCATGGTACGGTAAAACAACCGTAATCTAAAACTTTCAAATAAGCCGTACACGCGAGTGAGATGTGCTCTTCTCTTTGCTTTATGGTCTTCACCGCGTCAAGGCAGGCATGTGCGGATTAAGAATGTGGGGCCGCTTTTCATCATGTCCTCGTAAAACCATTGGCTCTGCGTTGACCTTGACCGTGTAGCGTTTTGTGACAGTCTATGGCGGGCTCCGATCGAGTTGGGTTAACCTTTATCCTTTTGTTCCGTTAAAGTTAGATTAGATCGGAGCACTAAACAAAGGCTGAAAATTATCAAATTATTGCACAACATAGGCTGAAAATTATCAAATACTGTATTCATCGATTTGCGCAACATATAGTACAGTTAAGCATGGTTGTTACATTTGCTTCCTACATTTTCATAGAACAACACACCGAGTTAGAGATTATAGATCGGAGCACTTAACAATGGCTAAGAATTCTCAATACAAAAGTTCTCGGCAAACTGTACGACATATAGTACACAGTTAAGGTATGGTTGTTACATTTGCTTTCTATATTTCCTACGAACCACGCGCTGAGTTAGATTAGATCGGAGCAATTAACAAAGGCTGAAAATTTTCAAATACTTTATGCGAAAGTTGTCGGCAATTTGCACTGACATATTAGAAAGGTCGGCGTGATGTTGCCCCGCTATATATAACTTATAGACTAGTGGTATTGCTCCTTTTTTATGATTTGTGTGATACTATCATAGTATTATATTATGTGCAACTATGTTAAGATGTGATTACAAGGGAATACAATCGAGTGGGGAAGAATGATGTAACACAGAATTTATGTTTGTAGGGTTGTTGCCTATTAAATTGGTCTAGACTCTAGATCGACTAGATACATGCGAGCGAGGTGTCGTTGTCCGTTTGGCATCTTCGCATCTTTCTGCAGGGTTACAGACACTTTCCAACCATGTATCTTTCGCGGCTAACGAGCTAATCGTCGATTTATTTTGTGCCACGCCGTACCAAAAGTTCGTGGCTGTCATGTGTAATGCATGGAGATCGACGCGTCGGTGAGGTGAGATGCAGACCGGCCATGAACATGAGCTGACTAGGCCCCCAAAATAAGCTACCAACGGTGTTTTTTTTTTCTATATTACTAGATACTAGATAAATGTGTTGCACGGGAATCAAAATAATGTCATGTTGAAATGTAAGAATTTCTATTTGAAGGGCATTAATTCAGGAAAGTGGGAAGAAAATGAGACAAAATTTGTCCCAAAGTTCATCCCAATTTCTGTTTACTCCTCCAATGGTATGAGTGTACCATTGTTTCATTCTTCCCCGTGTCATGCCAGCAATATGTAGGCATGAACATAATTGCTCAAATTCTCATAGGTGGGTATAAGGATTTTCATCTTCTTGCCTAGAGAAGGATTGCGCCTGAACCATGGCTATAAAGCCAGGATGAAGTTCATAGCTAGAAGTTGTGATTGGCTTCGAAGATTGCAGTGGCTCTAAGAACTCGCCCTTTGTTACGAAAAATTTGTGAATAGGAGTGGAATCCATATGGTGAGTGGTGGTAAAAAGGAAAAAGGATATACGGATGACTTGGTTCGATTCTAAAACAACTACCATTCCTCGGCAACGACGCTAAAAAGCTTGTTGGTATTTCTTAGTATAAGGAGATAAATTTGCAAGCGCACGAAGTACCATTGTAGATTTCACCCGAAGTATTCAGGGTATCATACTTTCCACAGAGAACGGAGTGAACTAGAGAGAAGCAAGAGCATCCAAGAGAAAAAGGTAGAAAGATATTTTTGTAGGGAGAGAGGGTTTTCTAAGGTTAGCCCAAGGTCACTAGATAACTAAAGTCTAGGCTTACCCAACTCACTTACTTTGGATCAGTGGTACCTTTCCGATCCTCGAAAAGACTAGAAAAAGGTGATCGGGAGAAGGCCGCCAAAAGTTCTACGTGAAACATCAACCCAATGTGGTGGATTACAAAGGCCTGGTCGGATCTGTCACCTCTGGGGCTACCACAACTATCCCTGAGATTGGGCACAAACTCAGGTAACACTCTAGCCTAGACACCATGTCTATGCTAGCGGTTACTACTCTAGCCCGGGTACCTTGGACTAGAGCACTCGGTCGAGCCGAGAACCCGTAAGCAAGTAAAGTAATCGCTAAACTTTAATTAAATAAATCACTTGGAAATTGCAAAGAAAGAACTCGGATATTACTCACCAAAGAGTCGGCTCCGTAGAGGTATAGATTGGAGAAAAACTCGACAAGCTAGCTCTGCCTCCGCTCATCCCTCTCCTCTCTTCCTCTTTTCTAACTTGTACAACTAGGTTAGATCACCTAGAGGGACAATACAACAAAACATATGATGTGGAAATAATGCTCTAGTGTGTAGAATGTATGTTTACAATGGGAGGAGAGGCCCTCTATATAGAAGAGAGGGGGAAGCTTTTGCACATAGCACCCGTACAGTGGTTAAACCACGTGCTATGTATTGCGCTGCCCCGGGTTCGAGACCTACATGCCGTTTTTTCACTTTAAGTTTTTCCTTTTTTCAAGTTTTTCCTTTTTTTAAAATAATTCCGCCTCCTGTAGCCCAATAGGCGTCAGTTCCCATTAATTCCAAATCGTTTATTATAATGACTTGTATTAAATTATTATTCTGGTTTGTATGAACTTGATAACTATGGATCTCTTAGTATAGCCAACCTACGCGAGAAATTTGTTTTGACAGGACAAGAATTTTCTTCTACATTTTTCTAACTAATGCTGGGATGGTCCGGCCATGAAAACTAAGCAAAGGCCGGAGAAATATTAACTTTAGTAGCTTCCTGATATAGAGAAGGGATGGTCCGGCCGTAAACAAACACAAAGGGCCATGCCTTTAGTAGCTTCCTGATACATAGAAGGGATGGTTCGACCATATTTTATTTGTAAATGAATCCCATCAAAAATTCATGTCATTTTGACATAGGAGAAATCAACATTCTTCACAAAGGTATATGGAACCTTTCATTAAAACATGACTATACACTTAGGTTCTTAAGGATTCTATGGTACATGTGCACCACCGTGTCGTATTGGTATTAAACTTTTTCTCAGGCTTGCATGCCATGTGTGAAGGAACCACCAAGTTTGAGATTTTTCTGAATTGGTTTGGAAAAACTGGAATCAAACCAAGTAGTCCCTAATACTTCATATAGTGGTGACAAATTTTGCCAAACTATCTCTTGTGCCCTAGGAGACAATTATTTGTGGAGGTCAATGCAAAATTATAGGATAAATATGGATCTCTTAGTATAGCCAGCCTACGTGAGAAATTTGTTTTAACAGGACAAGAATTTTCCTGTACATTTTTCTAACTAATGCAGGGACGGTCCGGCCATGAAAACTAAGCAAAGGCCAGAGAAATATTAACTTTAGTAGCTTCCTGATACAGAGAAGGGACGGTCCGATCGTAAAAAAACACAAAGGGTCATGCCTTAATTGATGACGTAAAATTGTCATGCCTTAGTTTTGGTTTGGCAAAAACTGGAATCAAACTAAGTAGGCCCTAATACTTCATATAGTGGTGCCAAACTTTGTGAAATTATGTCTTGTGCCCTAGGAGACAATACTTTGTGGTGGTCGATGTAAAATTATAGTGTTTTCAATCTGTAATTCACCATATTTGTCTCACGCAGCACAAAGAAACTTATAATAATAAAAATAATTATCAGAAAAACCTAATATCTTGTGTCGAACCATATTTTTGTTGTAAATGAATCCCTTCAAAAATTCATGCCATTTTGACATAGGCGGAGTCGACATTCTTCACAAAGCTATATGGAATCTTTCATCGAACCACAATTATACACTTAGGTTCTTAGGGATTCTATGGTCCATGTGCACCACCATGTCATATTGGTCTTAAACTTTTTCTTAGGCTTGCAAATGCCATGTGTGAATCAACCACCAAGTTTGAGGTTTTTTGAATTGGTTTGGAAAAAACTGGAACCAAACCAAGTAGGCCCTAATACTTCATATAGTGTTGCCAAACTTTGCCCAATTATCTCTAGTGCCCTAGGAGACAATTATTTATGGGGGTTGATGCAAAATTATAGGATAAATATGGATCTCTTAGTATAGCTAGCCTACGTGAGAAATTTGTTTTGACAGGACAAGAATTTTCTTCTACATTTTCTAACTAATGCAGGGATGATCCGGCCATGAAAACTAAGCAAAGGCCGGAGAAATATTAACTTTAGTAGCTTCCTGATACAGAGAAGGGACGGTCCGACCATAAAAACACAAAGGGCCATGCCTTAATTGATGACGTAAAATTTCCATGGCATAGTTTTGGTTTGGCAAAAACTAGAACCAAACTAAGTAGGCCCTAATACTTCATATAGTGGTTCCAAACTTTGCAAAATTATCTTTTGTGCCCTAGGAGACAATATTTTTGGTGGTCGATGCAAAATTATAGTGTTTTCAATCTATGGGACCATATTTTTGTTGTAAACGAATCCCTTCAAATATTCATGCCATTTTGACATAGGCGGAGTTGACATTCTTCACACAGGGCAACCAGTTTTCGGTGCTAAAATCAAGCTTCGCCAATTTTAACATGTTTTAACACAGATTTGCCAATTTTAATGTGTTTTAACACAAGAAACACAAATAGATTTTAACATATTCTAGCACAGATCACAAAGCTTATCAAAAAGTATAATAGTAAAAATATTTATCAGAAAAACAAAAGTACAGTTTAGAACGTAGGAGTATCAACTAATTATGCTTCAACATGCAAATAAAAACCCAGACAATGATTGGAACACTTGATCAACTTCGAGATGGTGCCAAACTTCTTGGTCATTCTTCACTCGCACACTTGCGAGGAAGCAAAATACTGGTCAAACATGATCCTCAGGCAAAATAATCCTCTAGGATCATTCTCCACTCGCACTCTGGCGAAGAGGCAAAATCATCCTCCGATCTCACGCTAGCGAGGAGGCACATTCATCATCCATAAACTAATACAAACTACTATTTAAACTACTTAAACTAATTTAAACTAAACACTTGTATTTCTAAACATGATCCCTCTCGTAGGGAGGATCATGATTAGCTTCCCTTCGCACGCTTGCGAGGAGGCTCGTCGGCCACGTGGTTCTCGCTGATGGATTCATCGGATGCACCTCTGATGTCATTGTCATTGCCATTGTCGCTGTCGTTGCCGTTGTTGCCATTGTCACTGCCGCCATTGTCATTATCGTTGTCGTTGCCGCCATTGTTGTTGCCATTGTTGTCGCCACCGTTACCATCCTCCTCTTCCTCGTCCTCTTCCTTCTCGCCATCGTCCTCGTCCTCGTCCTCTTCCTCAGAGTTGGCACCGTCCTCCTCCTCCAACTCCTCTGGGTCCTCGTCGCTCGACTCGACATCGGACTCGAGATCGTAGGGGACAGGGGAACTGTTGCCATCATAATCCGCATCCCCATGGTCAAAATGTTGTCATCGGAGCTCGGAGGGTGGGGAACTTGGGTGGGTTGTTCCCCATGGTGGCGGGTTCGGAGCTGGAGGAAGGAGTGGTGGATTTGGAGCTAGAGGAAGGAGAGATGTTGCTTTGGAGAGGGAGAAAGGAGATGGTTGGATGATGTGGTAATTGATGAAAGAAGAACATTGGATGACGGGCATTTATAGCCAAGCTTTGGTTGCGGCGGAGGACAACGCTATTCCAAAAACCAAAATGAGCGGCAAGTCACAAGTTGTCTTGTTTTATTTTATTTTCAGATTTTTTAGATTTCTTCAAGATCTCTCTTATATATGTGTGTTTGCAATCGGTTTTCAAAGGCAGATGGATTAAGACAACCGCCTCAAGAAAATGCAATCTTCAGGATTGGTTGACATAAAAGAACTGCCCTTGAAATTCGATCTCTAGAGACAGATGGATTAAGATAACGGCCTCTAGAAAATGCAATCTTCATGATTGGTTGACATAGAAGAATCACCCTTGAAAATCGATCTTCAGAGGCGGCCTCCATAAAAGAACCAACTTCGAAAATTGTCTAGTTTCAGAGGCGGGTTTCTTAATAGAACCATTTCTGAAGATGGATATTCAGGGGTGGTTGCCTAGCTACAGTGCTACCTCGCGATGTTATAGAGGGTGTGCTATGTGAGCCGCCTCTGTTAGAAATGGGGGCGTTGTTGATGTTGACTTCTATACTAATGTATCCTACAACTGGGTGTATATGTTCTAGCTCTCATCCTTTATTTTTTATAGTATCTTGTTACTGTTATTGAATTTGATGAACTTGAATATTTGCGTTTGATTTATAGGGGACATTACATTTTCGTGGATATTAAGCTTAAGGAACCACGTATCGAGGTTTGGGGCTCCAAGAACAAACCACTTGAGTGTGTCGTTGACCTACGGATAGTTCTAGATGATGAATTAACCTGATAGCATATCATTTTTTATTAATCTCATATATAGCATATATTTTAATATTTTGTATTTAAAACTTTATATATGTATATATGATAGGTCCATGAAAAAGTGTTGCCATCGACGACCCTATTCAAGGCCTATCGTATGGAAATGCAAACTCTGGAGCAGCCGCAGGGGAACAACGAATGTGGGTTCTATGTAATATGGGCAATGTACCATTACGTCGACGGGATAACCCTGACCTCAGAACAACTGGTGTGTATGCTTCCCTTCTCAATTATTTTTAATTTAGGGTACTGTGTGTATGCTTCCCTTCTCATTTGTGCGTTTTTGACACATCATCTTGCTTGATCAACTACAGCGCAACATGGCTGATTGCCAGTGGCTGCTAGAACCCGAGATCAGAGGATTCCAAGAAGCGCTAACAGGCTTCATCTTGGATGAGGTGGTCTCGAGGAAGGGTATCTTCTCGATCATGAAGGCTTCGATGAAGGAGACCAAGCCCCTTGCAAAAGCCGGCAACTCCTACCTAGAAACAAAATCATGAAGGCTCCCCCACCCTCCTCTCTGGTTGCCATTCGATCCTTCAAGCTTCAACTCCTACCTGGAATTAAATTTGTGAATAACATAGGACAATTGATGAAAGTTAGAAATAAAAAGCAGGGATAATCAAAAGGCTCACCTGCCCCTTGTCAACCCACAAGTGTGCCTACGGGTGGCCGCCATTGTCATACTCAATCTCAAGGAGCGAGAACATGGGGTGTGCCATCCTAGCTCTAAGCACTCAACTTTTCAGGTTATTCGAATGCAGCTCATTATGTACACAAAAGAACTACAATGCCTATCAAGACTTTAACTGCCATACAGGACATGACTGTCCATATTCTTTTAAGTGTAACATTTAGCTAACCACCGGTTGCTATTTGGGCAAGTTAACAAAGTATGCAAAATGGTATAGGCAGTAAGACAGCAAGAAAAAGATACACATAAAAATGATTTCCACCTCCCATGCAACTAATTTTACACATCAAATACACGCAAAGACAACTCTAAGTATCATCTATGCATCCCATCCAACATTTGAACTATCTACTCTCACCATTTTCAAATAAACACATTAAAACCCTAGCTACAAATAGAGCTCGACAAAACACCTAAATCCGATCATTAAACAGAGAACGAAGGGTAGAATTACCTTTCAAGAGGGTGGGGGGATTAATTTCCCCTATATCGCCAAATTTGGGGTGCAATAGGGATGGTGGCGCAGCTATTGAGTGTGGGGCGGGAGGAAGAAGATAGGGCGGAGGAAGAGGGGGGGCGTAGGAGCGCAGGCTTAGCCTGGCACGGAGGACCAGTCTCTCCACGTTTTCATACCCTGTCGCGTCATTAAATCTAGGGTGACAAAGGCTTCCTGCCGCGTCAAACCGTTGGCGCAACCAAAAGAGGTTACATATGAATTTTAGTTCAAGAGGGTCTGTTTTAAAAAAATTGATAAAAGTTTTAAAATAAAAAATATGGGTTAACACAACACGTGCATGCCAACGCTATTGGACTGATCAACATCTAACCATGGCCGCTGATGCCGGTTAGAGCAAATCTAATAATTACAGTCGGCTGCCTACTATAAGCTAGGTTTCTTGCGGCCTTCTCATAGCCCAACCCGTATAGTAATTAGCTGTTCAATAATTAATACATAGTCCACTTATCTCTTATAAAATTTCTTAGTTCTTATACTTGATCCAGCTATAAGCTTATAATTCATTTGTTCTCTTTCCATCTTCTCCACCTCAGCATTTAGCCAACTTGTAGCCTCTTAGGCCTTCCCCAACGCACCACTTTTACTAGTAGCCCCAAGGTTAATGTAGGATTGGATACAAAAATAGGTGTTCTGAAGAGTCATAACTCATAACTCATAAGTGATTGCACAACAAGCTACATATGCTTAAGGAGAGGGAAGGTAGTCCATGCTAAAAAAGAAGAGGCAGGTAAAATAAAAGTGACACACTGACACATGATAAAAAATAACTTTAATTATGTGAATTGTAGTCTCAATATTTTCCAATCTATATGAATGAACCACTCTATTTGTACCTCCATTCCTAGGTGCCATTATTATACTCTCACGTACGGCTTGGCCGGGCCTATTTAAACCCGCCCACCCCCTGCTTCCTCTCCTCCCCTCCGCCTCTCACTCAGTGTCCCCTACTGGAGAAGAGCGCTCCCTCTCTCTCTTAGCCAGTTAGCCTCGGGGCCTTTGTCACCTTGCTTGCGCGCAGCTAGGCTGAGAATCAAACCCTAGCCGCCCCATCTCGTCTCGCCGCCGGTGCAGAGCCAGCTGAAGACCGACGTTGGCTGGTGGAGTTGCCGATCGTGACCACCGTTCGTCGCTGATCGTCTTGGTACGGTGCTGACCCGTGCTAGTCCAAGTCAAGGAGGGGGGCCTCGATCGATCGCTCCAGTTCATCGTCGCATACATTTTTTTCAGTACGGTGAGCCTCCATCAGATTCCTTGGTCGTTTCATTCTTTACCGTGCGTGCCGCCATCGACTCTTTGAGGACGACATTTGGATATTGTGCAGGTGCACACGCGTGAACATCGATCCCTGCCAGTGTGCCTCGCCGTGTTCGTGAACTGAGATTTAGATAGGCCCCGTTCGTTTATCTATCCAAATCTGGTGAGCTTCATCCAGATCCCAACTCCGTTCGTTCATCTCCATCATGCGTTGCCTCTTTTGGCTGACATTTAGACCCGGATCTTGTGCAGCAAAAACGGAACGCTTCCCTTGCCATTCTCTGTGTCGCTGCGTTGCAGCAAACACAGAACGTTCTTGGAGCAGTCCGTGGACGGATCGGAATCGACGCCGTGACGCCGTCATCCTCTTCAATTCCGGCTGTATCATCGTTCCAACTCACGCATCACGCCGTACAGTGAGCAAGCCGACTCTACCTGTCTTCCCTCTGTTAGGAGTCCTTCACGCGTAGAGCGTTCGTCTGCCATATGGCCGCCGTACTGTTGCGCGCCGAAGAAGCCGTCAGATGTTTTGTGATTCCCTTTGTCATGTGCGCTAGTTGGATTGTGATGAGAGATGCATTTAGGTCGGGTTCGTCGAGGTTCGAATCTGCGCCATGGATAGCACGCGTGGTTGTACGGTGTACTATTGATAAAAAACGATCAAGGCGCCGCCTGCTCTCCTTGTGGTTTTCCAAATGGGTCAGGCCTGATAAGCTGACACGGGTGGGTCAGGCCTGATAAGCTGACACAGGTACAGCCTAAGAAAGCACGGCCCAAACACGGTCTGGCCTGGCTGACTCCGTGTCTGTGCTTGGCACGGGCCATCCTTGAGCCCAGGCCTAGGCCTTATATTTAGCCCATGGGCCATCACGGGCACGGCACGGAATTTGCTCTGACCCGTCATCGGCCCGCTAATTCTTTACTATTGGATGAGAATCGATGAACCACAACCGTTAGATAGCAATATATAAGCATCTCCCCCACCCAAACTCTATCTTTTTCTCTCCCTGGCCTCTCATTTCATCATGTCGCTCACACCAGCCATCGGGCCGCCGCTCACCACTCCCTCTTGCTGACACCGCATGCCTGCATGCGCCTCCTTCAGGCTCGCGTTCCCCATTCCTTCACTCTCTCCTGTGGCCTCAAGGCGTGCATGCACAGCCAGGGGTGCAGCCCCGGCTGTGCTGACACCACACGCGGTAGCTCGCAACGAAGGCCGCGGGTGATCACTGGCCCCGCCCTGCGCGGCGTGCGCTCGATGGAGGCGGCACGAGCGCGCGGCTCGGCCTCCTACAACAACGACGGCGCGGTGGACGGCTCTAGTCTCGTATTTGGCACGGGGCGGCACGGTGGACTGATGTGCCCATCGGCACGGCACGGCTGAGTCCCCATAGGGCCGTGCCTGGGCCGATGGTTAGGCACGGCTGTACTATCAGGCACGGCAGGGCGGGCCGCCGTGCCACATCGTGTCGTGTCGGCGTGCCCGTGTTGTGTCGCAGACCCGGTTGGAAACTAAAAGTCTCCCTCACGTACGCGTGCTCTATACGTCCCGGACCCACCTGGAAGCCTCTGAAGCCGCTCCCTCCGGCCCCAGCCCCCACTCGCGTGAGCTCAACGATCGCCGTCTGCCCAGTCGCCGATGAGTGAAGCCGAGAACCCCGTTGCCTCTTCCGTCGACCGCGCCGCGTCTCCACCCACTACCTCCCCTGCTTCCCGTCCGCCCGCGTCGACCTCTTGACGGGAGCACGGACCGAAGCACCAAGCCACACCTCGCGCCACAATCGCCGGGTGCCCTTGAGACGCACCCGAGGCCTCCTCTTCCCGAACCTTCCGAGCCAGCCAACCACTCCAAGCTCTGGATGTCGGCCACGTCGCGCCGGCCGTCGCATCCACGGCGCCGACGCCGGCGCCCCCTCGCGGAACCCTGGCCTGCGGGCTATAAAAGCCACCAGCCGGCTGCTTCCCTTCCCAGTTCCGACGCCTTGCCACACCACCGCCATGCCCCGTCGCTCGGAGCCATGGGCCACGGCCGCGACCCCCTTCCTGCGCTGCCGAGCTTTGGCCATCAGACCGCCCAGCCCGGGCCGTCTTCACCTTGGACTTCACGAGCCGCCGGTGAGACCTCTTCCTGATGAAGCCTTATTGCCCTTTTGGTGACCACCATGCCTGACCGGCCTTCGCGCCGCTGACCGCTCAGGCCGCAGACACCGTCGGACGTCACCGTGCGAGGAGGCCGCACTGAGCAGTGCCAAGAACGGAGCCACGGCGTCCAGCCCACCGGTGCACGAGTCCTGCCAGCCTCGGATCCTCCCTGCACCAGGCGTTCTGCCTCCGTCAAGCCCATCGGTGAGCACAGGAACCCAAAGCCCCACCTTTGTGCTTACTCAATAGATGTTAAATAACCAACGTCTAAAGAAATCTGGAGGGGTGTAAAATTTTTTATTGGATGCTGACTCGGTGCTGTGGATCTCAATCTGGACAGACGTACGGTGCGAGGAAGCTTAGGACATGGATCGAAACGGAGATGATGGCCGAGCTGGTGGAGATGGAAATCGATGATAAGATCGTCAAGAACTGCACTGTGCACGTCATCTGCGTGGACGACGCTGGGGAGAAGAAGCTGGTTTACGAGCCGCCGGTAAACGCCAAGACAGGCGAGAGCTCCAAAATGAACGAAGGTGTCAGCAACGAGGATAGCTCGGAAATGAGGCAAGTTATACCACGGCCAGTTCTTTCCTTCAAGATCAATTTCTGTTCTTTATTTAACTTTTTCCCTGAATGACAAATTGATTCCATTGCGCGCAGCCCGTCCCAAAGCCAAAGGAGTATAATAACAATAACGATACGAGGAACAGTAAAAGCAACTGGGAGGATGGCGATGGCCAACCTCAAGAGTATCCTTACGTGCGGGGGTCACCATTCGGCAACGAGGCTTATGTTAATTCCCTCCCCGAAGAATGTCAGATTCTGCATGAGTGGTACATGACGAGGACTAACGAGAGAAAAGATTTGCCACAAAGTATCACGATGAAGTTCATCAACAATGAAGTGCATGGTAGCGAGCCTAGCGATATAGCAATAGAATTCGATGATCTCCACCTGCTTTACCAGTACCGGGAACTTGATGCTCAGTTGCTAAGGGTATGGACATTATACATGATGGAAGAAGCTAGCCGTCTTCTTGTTCAACAGAGGCTGGGATTCTTGGACCCTGGACTCATCAGTCAGAAAGCTATGGAGCTGGATGGCAAGCACAGAGTAGTGGAATACATCTTCAATGTTTTACTCGGTAGTAAAGGGAAAGATTACATTGTTGGAGCCTTCAACTCCACGAGTAAATGACATTGGATAGTGGTGGTGATTGATCTTACTGCAGCCTCAGTGACTTACATAGACTCGATGAATCATCCTCTAGACTCCTACGAGCCTATTACAACTGCAATTGATAGGGCATGGGAAAAGTTTGTGCAGCCACCAAAAAAACTTCGCCATCAATCCTATTTTCCTGTACGTCATAGCTCATTACGAAATAACCACTGTCTAGATCACTTGTTAACATACATATAGTCTAATATTTCTATATATTATTTCGCTCTAGCACGATATTCGGCCACAAGGAAACCAATGTGGATTCTATACTTGCTGGTACATGCAACAACTTGTTTCAACAATGCAAAAAAACATTCAGGTATGTTATCTTTACCTTTTCATTTACCCTTTTAATATTTCCATGTATCTGAGATAGATGGTTTAGAGTAATAGCAATAACATGGTAAAAATGGGCCAAAAAGAATGTTTTTTCCCTTCTAAATGAAAGATAAGGTAGGAGAGCTGCTGGAAATATGTTAAATTCAGAAAGTACTAAATAGTTTTACATGGAAAGAAAAGGAACCAAAAAATACACTAAGATGTGGAGGACTATCTCTTAAGTTTGTACGGCATAAGAATTATTTAGTTTCGAGAGCTATCTACAACTATTGAGTAGAAGTTTTAGTTATTTTCTGTACATTGAACTTTGAACAACTATTTTATTAATAACTGAGAAGATACTTCAAGAAAGATCCTATATATAATTTGTCATTTCTAATAACATAGATTGCCTCATACATAGGGCCCTGTTTAGTTTAGTTTTGAGATGGTTTCTAGGAACTGGTTTCTAAATAAGAACTAGGCGGGGTTGTTTGGATTCTGATTTCTTAAAACTATAAACCAGTATTTTTTGGTACTTATTGAGTAGCCTGCTCATTTCTTTTGAAGCAAATAGCTGACATTAGCTGGTTTGAGCTAGATTCTTATTTTCTTAGAAACCAAACAATAAACTGACCTGTTTGGAGACCTCGCCAGTTTCTAAAAGTTTTTTAAAAAAAAAAAATTGACTCGTTGCTTGCATATGGACATCACTGTTGCCATTGTGCTCATGAGGGTAAACCCGTTAGTCTGCGACCTGTAGAATTTTTTCGATTATATTTAGACTCCGGATCGAATGTTAGACTAATTTATACTTTATTATACTGCTTTGACTTGCTGTGAAATGTCCATTATTTATAACTGAATGTGATATCAAGATTTCCAAGAACAAAAACAGTCCTATATCTGAATGTTGTTTTAGTCCATGACATTTCTGTGGTTTAGAAAACTAAATGTGCTGCAGACCTCAACAAATAGAACTATAATCTGATCCTTTGTTTCTTAGATTGCGAATCGACTAAATGTACAACACATCTCGTTAATTAGAAACTACGTCTGATGTATATCGTGGCTTATAAAGTTGTGCATTTGATAACCAAATTTGCCTGATAGTAAAGAAAGGCATATAATAGATAATTTTTTTAGATAATGGAACAAAGTTCCAACCTCTACTATAGTCAGTCAGATATATACAAAATAGCAACTTTCTAGGATGGATGTATATTAGTTAATTTCTTACAAGATTACGAGCCAATTGCGATTATTAGTTAATTTTCTTCATATCGTAATTTTGGATGACACGCGCCGCCTGACACAATGGAACATTCCAACTAGTGCCTTGCAAGAAGACGACTTGCAGTCAATTCGAGGGAAGCTCTGTAACTTCATCAACCGAGAGATCCTCGATCGGATACCGTGACGGAGCAGGCGTATCGCGGCACAGCTGTTGTTCAAACAACCGGTGGCCAAACGAGGTGAATATCTCCTCAAGCAGAGAATGGGGCTGCTACAAGGGAGGACTACGGAGGAGGCCACGCGGGAGCTTGAGGTCATATTCCACGGCAAGCCCGGTGATGCCGACGCGATGCGGGAGCTCTTCCTCGACGCTGCACGGCCACGGCGGCCTCGCGGACGACGTGGACGATGCGGCGGACGTGCTTGACGCCACCACCGATCTAGGGATCGAAGCCGGTGCGCGCAGAATAGGTTGTCGATTTAGTGAGTAATCCAATTACGTTGAATGGTATGGGAGTAGCGCTTCATGTAATGTCTTCACTCCCAAAACGCACGAAAACGCGGTTATAACAAACTTTTCTACTTATATATAAAGATGCGCAAACATTTTACGCGTTCGAAAAAAAAATCCTCGACTAAAACGGAAAGTATTATTTGGCAGAAGCTCACACAACTGTCATGGACCAACAACCTGTCCATGGCGGCGCTGCTGAAACTGAAGGCTCTGAACAGGCTGATGAAGACCGGCCGGAAGCTCGAGAAGCAGCTGTCAGGAGCTTGACTACTGATACTGAAGATGATGGGCTGGGAGCTGGAAGCAGCCCAAGAGAAGCCTCAAGACCCAAGCGCGCCAGGAAGCCCAATCCGAAGGTGACCGGGCCCAACTGAAGAAGACCTAAAGCGTGAACGGGGCAGTCCAGATTCATTTTTACTGCCGAATTCGTGATACTCCAGTAAACCTCCGTATAATCCATAGCTAAATTCGAGTGAATTGTTGAGCATCCCTTACATCAGCACAGTAAAACCACCTTTCAATAACATTTAGGGGTTATTTGTCCAGTTTCACAGAGTTTAATTTGCACACTATCTAGTTTTAAAGTTTAGAGGGTCAGCTCAAACGACTGACATGTATTGAGCAATTATCTTTTTCTCTCTTTTTTCTCAAAAAAAGCAATACATCGAGCATGGTTCGGTTATTAATTAATATTCATTCAACAAGATTGGGCAAAGTTACATTTACCGGACTGTTCGGGTGGAAAACGAAGAAGAAAAAAAAGGACTGTTTGCAGTCATAAAAAATACTTGGTATACCCTGCTACGCTTGCATCCCATCCTCCTTGAGACCGGACGGCGAGCATCGGCGGCGGCCTGCGGAGGCGCTGTCATCGGCGGGTGTTTATTCTTTTCTTTTCACGCATGGCGAGAGCCTTGGGCGCCGTTTGGCCGCTCGTGAAGGGCTGCTTCGCTGGCGGCGTGGTCGGCGTCACCGTCGCCGACTGGTGCGCCTCCGTCGTCACCATGGACGGCGCCTCCATGCACCCGACCTTCGACCCGCAGCAGGCCGAGCGCGCGCTGGTGGAGAAGCGCTGCCTCTACCGCTACGACTTCTCCCGCGGCGACGTCGTCGTCTTCAGGTAAGTTAACTCCCGCCGCCGCCGCCCACCTCCCGCCAGGTCCGTTGGGCGTTTCTTGGATTGGTTTGTTGTTGATTGATGTTGCCGCTGTGCTGTTGCTCCTCGCAGGTCGCCGAGGGACCACCGTGAGCTGGTGGTGAAGAGGCTGATTGCGCTGCCTGGGGATTGGATCCAGATCCCGGAGAAGCAGGAGATCCGGCGGATCCCGCAGGGCCACTGCTGGGTTGAAGGGGACAATGCCGCCCTCAGCTTTGACTCGAGATCCTATGGCCCTGTAAGTTCTTTCATCTCGTTCACTGGACACAACTGCGTTCTTATTGGCCTGCTAGGATAAATTGCACAGATTGCTTGTGAATTGCAAAAAGGGAGTCCTGACTGTGTAGTTGTGTTATAGGATAAAAGCCAGTTGCTTGCTTGGTTACCAAAGTGATAGTTTTAGTCCCTTATTCCTAGTGATCTTTTAATCTTGATGAATGCATCTTCATCTTAGAATTGGTATCTTGATCACAGGAGGAATTTAAAGTGTATGCTTTGCAAATCCGAGCCACTGATACAATGCATATTTGTATCCCCCTATTTTTTATTGTGCTATGTAAGATTTATGTAAGGTTTGGGGAACTCATGGCTCATGGTGGTAATTTGAGCCAATTTTTGTGCTTTAATGGCATGTCCACTATCGCACATGTGCCATCATTGATGAACTACAACTGATGCAGCATTAAATTAATTAGTATGTTCAAAATACCAATTTCATCTTAGTTTGTTTGGTGGATAAAAACTAGCTGGAAGCCTTCAATATCTCCACTCATGTTCATTTTTCCTTTAATTTCTAATTTTAATATTATAGGAGGGAAAGTATAAAAGAGTAGGCCAGTGCCTCATTGGGCTTTTTTTCTGCTCTGAACTATGTTCATATCTTTCTGTCCTTTAAAGAGAAGCAAATGGCTCCCAGGCTCCAGCAACATTCATTATGAAATACTTGTTTGCACAGTGTAGTAGATTGAGTTTCTAGGCATCTGTGTTCTTGTTACTAAACATCCAAAACACTTCATAACTGCAGGTTCCTATGGGTCTGTTGCGGGGCAGGGTCACACACGTAATCTGGCCACCCCAAAGAATTGGCCGAGTTGACAGAAAAATGCCCGAAGGAAGGATTATGCCACTGTGACCTTTGGTTGGGTTGGTTATCCTGCATTCTTTTTCCATTGTAGGGTTAGGAATAGCATTATGAAATTGGACTGGCTGAAGCCTCAAGATGGTCTTCACTGTATATGGGAGGGCAATGAAACTAACGGATGTGATGCTGATGATGATTTTATATTTGATTGACAATCAATCTCCCTATCAGAACCAATTGTACGATTGTTTGAGTAAAAAACCAGGTATAGGAAATGTCTGGTGAGAAGCTTTGCTTCTTGTAGTTTCGGAATCCTATGATGCAGCACTGAAATTTTCCATTCCATCAAGAGAAGTATTCCTCCTTTCTAAAAATGATGTGGTTTTCTGAACTCACCTATGTGCAGAAAAAAGTAGCCATGAACATTTTGAAAATGACATTTTGCTGGTTTGAGCTTAGTTGGTTCTGTAACAGCTGAGAGAGATGAGGCAGAATGTGATGCTCATAAATGTTGGCAAATGTTAAGCTGACCAATGCAGATGTTTGGTGCCTGAGTTGTAATGAGATTAGTCAATATTCTTCATGAATTCATTTACATATCTGGGGATTTCTGGTTTGGTTTTCACGAGGTTTCCACGTTCCATCAGATACATAAGAGCTTTTATGTATTACAAGTACTCCCGATGAAAGTACTCTCGATGAAAACGGATCGGATACGAACGGATATCACACGGATAGCTACCGGATACATATACGAATATGGATTGTCTCGGTTACGAATGCGAGTAATGAGTATCGAATATGGTATGAATCAAATTCGGAGAATGTCGAATACAAATATCTTTTTGGATATTGAGTAAAAGCAACGATAAAAGACATAATCATGTTTTGAGTTCATGAAATTGAATTATATTTTACTAAATGTGTGCATAAAATCAGTTTGGCTCCATCTATAACTACTACATCGGCCACCCAGAGCTAAGTGTAGAGGAAGGTAACTACAAAATGAAGAGCACAACAATAAACAACAGAGCAATTTAGCTAGCCATGGCTCAGACTGCTATAAACGGATAGTATCCGCAATGTGTAGGTCGGATATCCGTATTTTTACCCGGATTATCCGTATCCGCCGGATATTGGTGATATCATATTTGTATTTGATATCCACATAAAGTATCTGTTTTAGTATCTGTATTTGGAAAAAGTTCCGGATATCCATATAATTATCCATTTAAGTGTTCATATTTGTTCAGTCGAACGGAAGGTCAGATAAATATCCGTACCATTTTCATCCATAACAAGTACTGATATATGTGGCTTACTGGGTTTCACTCTGTTTTTTGAGTTTCAGTCTTTCAGCTACTTGTCAAATATCATATATCTCACTTTTTTTTTTGTCATCGCTGTTTTTTTCGTTCAGCAGTGGCATAGGTTGGCTGCTGAACCTGGTTCTGGTGTTTCTTAAAAAGTTGGCAAACATCAACCGCAGCTTGATACTGAGCAGCAGCACATATGTTGTGCTGTGTGAATTTTCCTAGAGTATTCTCAGAAGTCGGTTCCTCTAAGTTTCCCGTCATCATGTCAAAGCGTTGTATATTAGGCAAATACAAGCGAAGAAAAAGTTGTTGAACATATAATTTATAATCTTGTAAACTTGAAGAAACAAGCCTTCAGTCCGAAACATCGAACTCATGTATCCGCTTCTGTAATCTCTGCTCGATCCCGATTCTCCAGCGTGAAACTTCACTGTTTCCGGCAACTGAATATCCTGCATGCATGTTTCCATGTCAAATCAAATCATCTAGACTAGATTTCATTTTGCCAGGATATAGGGGTCCCGAAAGAAAGTATCAGATGCAGTGACTTTGTAAATCAGGGATGCGTCTCTTTTGCATGAACAACGAATGCTGTTACAAATTTGCCTGGCCCCGAAACCAGCGGCCCAATCCGGCCTAGAGGCTTGCTGCACATCGATGTGTCCATTCACCTTTTCTTGGATTCGGTATCGTTACCGCTGATAGCAGCCAGCCTAATATACACAGCCTAATATAGGGTTAGGGGCAATAGCATTTTTGGAAAAAAAATCATTGAGATCTTTACAATTTATTTTTGTGAAAATCTCAGTGGGATATATTCAAATAATTACTGATCATGCACACTTAGCTATCCTATTTGTGTTGAAACACAAGGTATCATAAGGATCTTAAAATAAATTATAGGATAAAGAAAATAAGAAATGTAAATCTCACTTGACTTGATTGATAGAGATATATTATGATTATAATGTTTAGGTTTGGTTATTTTTTTCAAACAAATTTTGAGCCCCCTACCATCGGTGGATGGTACATAGCTACTCTACGTAGGTTATGCATATTAATGATTGTGAATGCTTGTGAATGTTGTCTTTTAAGCTAAACCGGACCACTTCTCATATAATCTCTTATAATAATTTAGAAAGAATTTTAAATGTTTTAATGTATACTATTCTAGAATTGAGTAAGTATTTTACCATGGAGACACGAAATCATAGACATAATCATGGGAATATTCGGTATCCTTGAGCACGGCTTAAATCATACACATTTTCCTTTCCTATGGTTCAGAATAGATTGATATCTAGCTATAATTCGAAAAACATTCTTTTACCATCCTAAGACGTCACCACGTTTTAGTTCTGACAAAAAGATACTGAAAACCAGTAGTTTAAAAGAACGATGAAAATGAGAATCTGTTCTTTTTGTTTCATTTTGTCTTAGAATAAATGCACATTTCATTTGTAGATATGTCACACGTTTCTTATCTATACTCCCCCAGTCCACAATTGCACATCTCGCTTTGAAGTCAAATTATTTTAAATTTGACCAAGTGTATAAAAAACAATATCAACACTTATATATCTAAATAAATTTATTATGAATGTTCTAATGTGAATCCAATGATACTTACTACATATTGTAAATACAATTATCTTTTTATACATACTCGGTCAAAATTAGAATAGTTTGATTTCTTCTAAAAAGCTAAATGTGCAATTGATTTGTGGATGGAGGGAGTATATATATTTATCTAAATAAATTACTATAAAAATATTAATATTTTTTATTACACGGTATGTATTTAATTTAATTAAATTTAAAATACTCGGATTTTTTAAAATCGAGATGCAGATATATTGAAAGACTCAGCGAGTATTTTTTTTTTTTAAGAATAGCCCGCCCATGTGCGAGGAAACCAAACAGGGGTGCATGCCTGTTCTAGACTGTTGAGTGTTGACCTGAGTGACGGAGACGACGTTGACAAGACCCGGACATGCCGACACTATGTTTTCCGTTTTTTAAAACAAAAGGTCTTTTTTTTCATCCATCAATATGTATAATACTGGCTTCATGCCTGTGCGTCACTACGGATTGATAAACTTTTGTATAAAAGCATATGGATCGTACGATAAAAAAAATAATACTGTAAAATTAAATAACACATTAAAGTGACATTTCCATGATTTGTAAAATCTAAACGAGTAAAGTTTGTAAAATTAACACGGTCACGTAGATCGTGATGTCGTAGGCTTAAACTCTATTGTATAGATTTTTCCACGATTTGCCTAAGACAGTGTTTTATATTTTTAGAAAGATGTCTCTGAGTGATGGATGGGGAAGATGGAGCGGACCAAACGGTCTTGGCGGCGAGGCTCGAGGAGGCTAAGGCGGGTCAGGATGTGGTGATCCTTATGGACTGGGAGGGAGCCGGGATGGTAGGGAGCCGAGATTGAGGGAGCGTGATTATCGGGCCGGAAGGGAGAGGGCGCTCACACGCCGGGGGTAACAGGGAGCATAATTATTCATCACGCGCCTATCAACCATTATGTTGTTGTTGTTTTAGTTGTAAAGATAAATAACATGAATGTTTTAGTTGATTATGCCATCCCAATTTACTCCGTATCTTAATAATCTCACAATGTTGCATCCTGGTCTCTCTCCCTCTGCCTCTTACGCTCATTAGGATCCCCATTTAGTGGCACCAACCCCGATCGGGTATAATTCCTTTCAATTAATTTTGGTTCAGATACTGAAAGAATAACCATACTTTTTAAAATAATATCTAATGTTTGCTTCCGGTGATGCATAATAGTGGCAAATCAAGCCATCACAACGAAGGAAGAAGCAAATATTTTAGTATTCCACAAAAGAGTACTTAAACCAAAGAAAATATCAAATCTTTTAGTTGCTAAATAAGAAAAAAAGCCTAAAAGTTAAACTTCGGATCACATGCTCTTTATATTAAACAAAAAATTTGATATTATATTTCTCTATACAAAATGCACCGAAATGTCATACTAAATTTAGTGCTATAAAATTAGAAATAGGTTCCACAACGTGCACAAGAGACTGGTCACTTTTAATGTATTGGTTACATCAATAGCGACTCGATGAACAGAATTGCATAAATGAACCAAACCAATCAGTTTTTTAGAATGACCAAATAAGGGAGCCTTACAGTAAGTCCAACCATGCCAAGTTCACAAGCAGCAACACAGAGCTAAGCTTCAGCCTTCGTAGTATTCCACAATGCTCCAAGACCTGAAGGATTGTTAGCAAGAGATCACGCTTCAGCATATACATGTCAGTATGATTACTTGAAAATAATTCATTTTGCAGAATAAGAATATCGATTAGACACAAATGGTATGCGAGTTTCATTGCGAGATCAAAACCAAAATCAGTAGTTCAGCACCAGAAAATAACCAAAACTGCAGTTCCATCTATATTTTGGCAATGCAGACCAGAACAAATTGTCTCCTGAATTAAATATTTGGAGAAGCTTCCAAAATAAATTTTGACCACGATTACTGAAAGTCAATGTGAGTTTGATCAGAAAAACAAGAATACATTGCATGGGCATAACCTTTTTTCACATCTCAGATGCCAGCTCCTGAGTTCAGGAGATGCATGAACCAAGTGCATCCTGTATAATTTAATTTTTCCTGTTCGATTCATGCCTTCGGGCCAACAAAAGAGTAGTCCCAAAAATAATCCCTGATGCCCCAAGACACCAACATTCTAAACTTCTAATCCAAACCAAAAGGCATCTAAATTTCTAACCCAAACCAAAACATTCAGATCGGAATCCGACATGGTGTGGTAGAACCTCCTAAATCATATGGCCTACATGCATTATTATTGTCTAAATAGACTCCAAATAACCATGAATGTGTTCCATATGACTTAAAGGTCTGTCGGGTAAATCCTGAATCATCCACGATTCTTCGAGCAGGATCAATCATTACAAGAGACATTGCAGTATTACAACAGTTTTATATAAATAAGATATATCGGAGTAAAATAACGGAAGGATTACAATAACATAAGTTTACAAACCATTTAGTTTCAAAGCTTACAAACCATAAGTTAAATATTATAAACCCTAGTAGTAATGGAGTAGCGATAAATAACTTTATTACAATACCAGGCGATAAGCTCTGCCCAAGAGCCAAACATCCTACTCGTCGTCACTTTTTGCATTGACTGTCATGCAGCAGGATGTGAAGCACTCCTGCCCATGGGACTTACCTGCAACAAGGGTTCAACAAACCCTAAGTACAAAAGTACTCAACAAGATTGACCCGACGAAAAGAGGGGTGGAGACTCAGAAATGCAGGCTAGAGGGACAAGGTAAGGCTTGCAAGAGATAAGAATTTTTGCAGAAAAGCTTTGACAGAAAATAAAGTTGTCTTACTCTAGTTCAAATTACCAACCAACTTCATTCCTGAACCTTAAATATCGTTCAAGTTGTTACTACGATGATGAACACCGATCGAGTCTTTTTCTCCGAGAAGCAACGACGATTCGAATCTATTTTCATACCCAGCTGGGACCTAGGTCACTGATATACAGGAGATTCTAACTCCTAAGCGTATCAGATGAACCGATATACCGGGATAACAACCGCAGCCATATATCACCACATGATACGCATGAGCCCTTAGACCCAGTGTACCGATATACATAAGAACTTAAACCCACAGTATAACACACTATGACATATGTGGGGACTCTGGCCCACTATATATCACTACATGACATACCTGGGCTCCAACCCTTTGTATATCACTTCATGCATGTGGATTTCTAGTTTCTCGATATCACCAGATCACCATCGACACGGGACCTAGGGCATCAACAGACTGAAACACTACAGAGGGACTCCATTCCCAATGCAAATTACCCGTCTGGACTCAATTTATTAACTATTGCCATGATTCCAACAAGTAAAGCCATCCTCATCTTTTTCATTCTTTTTCTTTTTGAAAACCTACTAATTAAGCAGGGCTAAGCATAACTAAGCATTTTCCAAAATCAGGTAACAAGAAATATGAAAATAAGACAGGTAATGCAATTGGTGGGTTATCACTCAACTCCTATTACTTAATGCAACATATCATAACTGAAGCGATAAAACTTTTATAAAATAAAGGTAGGGTTTAAATGTATTCGAGGCTTGCCTTAGTATTCGGGGTAGACGGTCTCGAGCTCTGAATCCACACCTGTAACAACCCTAGAAATCCGGTCACCAAAAATACGGGCTTTCAAAATTTTTTTCTAAAGTTTACCAGTGCATGATGGATGTCATGTAGGAAAACCCGCCAACAGATGCACAACTAACACCCGACGTTAGCCCGAGCATTGCATTTAAATAACCAACGCTTGATTCGCCTCTTATTCGATTTTATGTGATGACTAATAAAATCGAATAACCTTTTATCACATGTATATATATATGCCCGCTAACTTCGGAAATGGAGCCATCATGACCTAGAGACCCTAGTGGACCCACCATGGTGTATACATCATGGTCACTAACCTCACTAACCTAGGGTTGTGGCTAAATTAGTTGCTTTGCAAGAAATAGAAATGGAAAAGGAATTAGGAAATAGAAAGAAAAAGGAAAAAGAGAAACCGGCCCGAAGCAGCTTACAGCCCAGCCGGCCTGCTACCGACCCCCCCCCCCCCGCGCTGGCCCAACCGGCAGCCCAGCCTGGCCGCGCGTTCGCTCGCCCACACGCGCGCCCGCTCGCCGTGCTGCGGCCCAGCCGGCCAGAGGCCCAGCAAGGCCACCCGCCGCTCGCTCGCCCCGCGCACGCGCTCGCTCACTCACGAAGCCGCAGCCCAGTTAACCGGGACGGCCCGACATGGGCCTGTCTCCGCCGCTCGTCGCTCCGTCCCGCTGACGCGTGGGACCGACCTGTCAGCTTCCACCTTTTACCACTTCTGGTCGACCGCGCGTTGCGTCCGACGTTCCAGAAATGGAACGGCGAAGCTCCACCGCCCGCTGCTCACCCGTGACTCACCATCAGAACACGGATGCCGTCCATCCTCACCTAACCACGCCGCGCCACTCCCCGAACCCTAACCCTAATCGTGGCCGCACACAGCCGCCCGATGGGCATCTTCTGCCTCCGCCGTCCATGGCCGGCCGTCGTGCCTATTTAAGGAGAAGCACGGCACGCTAGGGTTTCCTCCATGCCCAGTCGCCTTGCTGACCATCCTGCACCCACCCGTCGACGTCGAAGGGATCAGAGAGGGAGGGGTGAAGAAGGCGGGGAGGAGCTGGACCAGAGCAGAGCGCCACCTCCACCGTCCGCATCCGTGCGCCGGAGAAGCCCGACGGACCCGCTCGGCCTCGACTTACCCCTCCGATGCTACGGCACTGCTACTCCCCCACCAGGCCGTCGCTTCGACCTCAGCCGCGAGCCACTGGGACAGCCCTGTGCAGGTAAGCTGCCCTACCCCATCCTTGGCCGCCACCAGTACATCGTCGACGTTCTCACTCCCCTTATCGCTATTTCTTTCCTTACCACGACCAATAGCTTCGCTGTAGTCTAGAGCACGTTCTTGGCAACCTCTAGGAGCCGGCATGGGCCACAGTTGGAGCCACGCACTTTTGTAGCTTCGGCCTCCCCGGACTCTGGCCGCTGGAGCGTCCGCCATGGCCGTTGAGCCGCGCACGCCCCGCCGTGCCTCGACTAGCCCCGGTAGCTAGCTCATGGAGATCCCAGCTTCTCCAATCGAAGGGCAAGAAGGAAGATGGAGACCAACGCCCGGCTTCACCGGCCAATTTGGCCTCGCCGTCAGACGCCGCTGTCGCGCCTCGCTGACCGCCACCGGCTTGAGGGTCGATTTCCCCGAGTTAGAGCACCTAGTCGACCAGCCACGTAGCACAGCTAATGAGCTGACATTCGTCGAGGGTCCGTTTGACGAAGTCGAGGGTCCGTCCGATGAAGTTGAGGGTCCGTTCGACGAAGTCGAGGGTCCGTTCGACGAGTCGAGGGTCCGCCAGACGAAGTCGAGGGTCCGCCCGACGAAGTCGAGAACCTGGCTCCCATCGAGGGCCTGCTCGAGTCGAGGTTCTGACTCGAGGCCAGAGGGTCGAGTCTCACCGGAGAACTGTTCTCGAGGGCTGCCACTTCGTGCGAACAAAGTTCCGTCTTCGAGGGCATGCCCGTTCGCCGGGCGAAGTTTCGTTCTCGAGGCCAGTCCGTTCGCCCGAACGAGCTCCGTCCTCGAGGGGTCACCCGGACCGCCCCCTCGAGTGTACAGTGGCCGACCCAACCTGACCCAGATCTAGCCCTGTCCAGACCCTCCGAGGCCCGGTCAAGACCCCGTCAATGTTGACTGTTGACCTGGCCCCACCTGTCAGTGACCAGATCCGTAGGCCTCACCTGTCAGCCACTGACTGGGTCCCGTCAGTGCTGATGTCAGCATGACGTCAGCACATCCCCAGCTGCACTGTTCCTGCACACCACGTGACCCAATCAGGAGCTGACACGTGTCAGCACCAGGTTAACCTGTCGTTTTTTCTTTTTCCGAAAATAGAATAAACTTCAGAAATTCATAACTTCTTCATACGAACTCCGAAAAATATGAACCAAGTGTCTAAATTTTTATAAAAATGAGCTCTACGTCATAGGCTTATGTAAGAGTGCATTTGGAGTTATTGAATTTTATTGCTTCTTTGTGTTGACTCCATAAGAGCCGCTAATGCGGCTATTATGTCTCGTTTCAGAGGAGCAGTTTGAGGAGGACGACTACGAGTACGAGGAGGAGCTCGGAGACGACTTCACAGGTGCCACACCCCACCCAACCTCGTAGATCCTATTACGCATGGCATAATATCTAGATGCTAGTGCTTTAATTATGAATATCACCAGATGATAGGTTGCATGTTAGCACTGCCTGATGAGCCTTTACCTTGTCGCAACCATACTCCTGCACACCTGCTGATAGGCTAGACGCTTGCTTATTTACTTATGATGCCTTACTTCTACTACGCTTATATCTGTGTGATAATGATGCGTGGTGGATAGCATGGTTCTATGGTTAAGGCACGTGGTGCCACTTTACTCGGGGAGAGTGCTGCGTGCGTCTTGGGTGTGTGGTGAGAGTTGAGTCGATTGGACAGGATTCTACGACGAGCCATGTGGGCGAGTCTTGCCGGGGAATGTGTTCTGGGCATTCCCGTGTGAGGTGCTTGTGGCGGGCACATTGTGAGACATAAGGAGATCCCGAGGGTGAGAACCTTCATGGAGCGAAGCCCCGGGTAGAAGGTGTTATTGTAGCACGGACTGTTGTAGTCCCAAAAGAGAAGATAATCCCGTCTGATCCCCCCTAGGACCTGATATCTCTTGAGGACCGGAACCTTGGGACTTACGTGCTCACCACTCGCTCTTGTATGGGCGGGAGACGGATGTCTGACTAGCTAGGACGGTGCCACTACTACTAGGTTGTTAGCAGATAGTGTCGGGAGGTACGGGCGTGGAGACCCACACCCTCCTTAGACAACATAGTGACCTCGGAGGCCCGGTACTATGTCTCACAGTCTCAGTGTGCCGGTGGTACCTATCCGGGATGTCCCAGTACTGAGTGGTAGGGTGGCATCGCACCGGCTAGAAAGCAGCCGGAATCAACTTAGGCAGGGCACCGCCGATGATAGTGATCTTGTGGTTACGGGAGTACACGCTCTGCAGAGTTTATGAATCTATATATAGTCCGCGAGCCACTGGTATGGCTTTTTCCTAAGACCCACGCTTCTCGGGAGTAGTGAGAGGAGTCCTTCTATTTCTCCCCCTGGTGTTACCCTTCCGGCTGTGAGCCGCTGAGACAGGCTCCGAGAGGGAGTTGGACCTGTCGACTGAGTGCGAGAGGGTGAGATGTGTGTGATGGAAATGGAATGGGTTTGGATGTGTGGATGAGATGGATTAAAACTTGATGAATTATATTATATAATACTGGTCACTGTTTGCATAGGAAACTACAGCCACATATTAGGTCGAATTGATTACATCCTTTGCATCCCACCAAATACTACATAGCAAAAGCAAAGCATAGGGTGGCCGATGTGGCCAGTACAAACCGTACTGAAAATTATTTGGCAGGTGAGCCCGACTACGACTATGACGACGAAGAGGAGTAGATGTCTCGTTCCTACGCTCAGGCTTCTTTTGGAGATATTTTGTACTTCCGCTTTCCGTAGCCGTCCCAGAGGCTGCTGCTACTCTGATGATCCCGCCAAGGTGGCGGTGAACTATTTATGTAATCCCTTCTAAATGTATTCTTTTGTTCGATGTATGGATCCTGTATCGACTATTGCGAGATAATGAGATGGTTTGATGCTTCGAACTATTATATTATCCACCATTCTGTGTATTTTTCCTTCATGGAAAATTGAGGATGTTTCAACACCTAACTCCTGAGTCTGCTCTTCTTTGGGATCTGGTGCGATAACGTTAAACCCTCTGTTAACGAAAATTATACGATAGAATGATATGCGTCAACATGATGTAATAGTAAACATGATGCTCGATGGTTGCATGACCAGATTAAAGACTTGAGTATAACTTTCTTTCACGATAAAGTTGCAAGCCAACAAACTTACTAAGTTCATTAGGGTTAATTATTTCATAAAAGAGTTCATTAAACACATAAAATAACGTTGATTGAACCCTAATGGCATGATCCAGGTAAGCGCAAACAATTACTTAAAGTGCCAAGGGTCATTAGGGTTAATGACCCAAGGTCATCGATCAATCCCAAAGCCAAACAACCCTATAATGATTAAACTTAATTAAAAGAGATTAATGAATTATTTAAAAACATAAAATAAAGGCATAAAATTAAATTTTCCTAATTAAGCTCAAAATTTTATTTTGAAAAGCTCTTGGTCTAATTAGATGGCAAAACAATTTTCAGAAATAAAAACTAATTATTTTATTTATTAAAAATCATTGAAGGTACATTTTTCAATTAAAAGAGCTAATTTTAACTTATACAAAAAGTACTCAAATTTGGCATTTCATATTTTTTCTAGGTAGAGTAAAGAGCATACATATAAATTTTCATAATTTTTAGAGCTATATATGAATTATAATGATTTTTTAAAGAAAAAGCATTTCAATTATTTTCTGAAAATAGAAAAAAAGAAATGGGAACAGTGCTCCCGCGCTGACCACGCCGGCCGACGCCGCTGACCGGTGATTTCTCGCCGGCGGCGAGGTCTCCGGCCATGGGGTTGGCACCTACACGATCACCTCGACACGGCGAGCAAACTGAGCTAGCTAACGTAGCGGCGGAGCGACGGTGACACCTACGCCGGCGGCTATGGCGGCACGGCGGAGCTCCGACGCGGCGGCAACGCTCACTGGAGGCTTTTCTGGCGATGGAGAGCGCACGGGCAGGTGCAGGACATCAACGCGAACTCGTTAAGCCAGAAAATGAAGCTATTCCTGGCCCCTAGCTCAAACGGCTACGCGCGCGGCGGCGCTGGCAAAGCCATGCCGGCGACGAGCCACAGCGGCTGGCTACTACGGCGTGATAAAGATGAAATTGAGGGCAAGAACAAACATAGGAGCTCACCGCGGGTCTGGTGCGCACGCTATCGGGCTCGGTGGTGAACGGAGACGAGCTACAGACGACGGCGGTGATGGCGGCGGCGGTGCTCCGATGGCAAAGACTGCGTCACAGTGGTTTCTGTGCACCAACGGGCCGACAAAGTTGCGCATGAGATGGAGGAGATCATGGAGATCACAAATATAAAGAAGATGAAAGAAAATAATCGGTGGTGGCGGCTGTCGTCGGCGAACGGGTTCGCGGCAGCGTGGTTGCCGTGCGCGAAGAAGACGACGGCGCGCGGGCGACTCTGGTGGGGAGAGCGAGCACGAGCTAGATCAAACTGATCGCAAGGATGTGGTTGAGCTGCTGGCAAAAGCAATTGAGCAGCGGTGGGTCGACGGTGGCGAATTTGAGCGGCGGGTGGAGGTCGTCGGCGGCGGCAGGAAAGAAAAGAGACGGCGGCCGACCTATTTATAGGCCAATGGTGACGCACGAACAGACGACATGACGACGGCGAAGTTTCGAGCGTTGGGGGCGAGCTGGCGGTCGCGGTAGGGCAGTATGGCGCTGGCGGCCACGGCGACGCCGGTGAACAGAGAGGGAAGAAGATGAAGGTGACGTCATCGCCACTGTAGACAGTGAGGTCACTCGGTGAAATTTGCAAATTACTTTAGAAACTTCATAGGAACATAAAAATCTCCAAAAATAAAGTTTGCATAACTTTTTAAGGGATACACTTTTCATTAAACAAACATTTTCAAATTCTGCATGTTTTTTGAAAATGAATTCAAATTCAAAAAGGGAATAAAACCCTAGAAACAAGTATTTGAAATTACTTTTGATTTTTCAATAAAACATAAAAATCTTAAAAACTATGGAATGCTCAACTTTTCAAACCAAACATTTTTCATATACAAAGTTTTCCCAAATTATGCATAATGTTTGAATTATGCTTTTAAAATCAAAAGGGGACAAATATTGAAAAACTATATTTTCAAATTTATTTGAAATTATTTTTAGAAACTTGAAAAACTTTAAATACCAACTTTGTAGCTCTTGTCAATACATACAAACTATCTTTTTAGAGTATCTCCAAATTCTATATAAATTTTGAATTATCAAAAAGGGGATAAAACTAGCTTTCGAAATATAGGGTTTTTAAAACCGAATTCAAACTCGATTTGGTTTCTAATTTAATTGGTTGGTCATTAATGATCACAAACATCATCCAAGGATATTTTTAGGTCAATGACCCAATAGCACCCTTGGTTGACCAAGTTTACTTTTGAAAAATATTTTTATAGTTTTCCAATTTGAATTTAAGTTTGAATTGCAAAACTTGGGAATAAGATTAGAAATCCAAATTCAACTTTAATTATGGAAATTATTTTTAGGAGTTGTACTTAGATTCATATACTATGTTTGACACTAGTGTAAACACAGTTTACACCTCAAGTACATAGAATATAAACTAAGTATTTGAGATGACATTCGAAAGTAGGGTTTTATGATTTTATGTGGCAAAACATTTCAGAAACACAATCAACCTATGAAATATAAACTTGTTTTAGTTGATGCACATCAAGGTTGACCTAAACATGAATACTTAGCAATGCATATGATGTCATGGCATATTTTAGTTGATATAACACCAGAGGTGTTACACATGGGTGCAGTTGGTGACCTGACACTAACTTTCAGATTCAACCAAATTTCAGCTCTGCTAGTTCTCCAAGTTTAGAAACGACACATTTAACGGCCGGCTGAACTGTGAAACCTCACCTTGCTCGGCGTGGTGGCTGCATTGAACATGCTCTGATGCTCGCAGAGGCCTTCGCGCCACAAGTCGCTGCGTCCACCGTCTTGCTCGTTGTTGCCTCAGGGAGCCCCGCCGCAGGTTTAATGTACTCCAGTGGATGTTGTGTCCTGCTCTGCGCGCCCGTCGCCGCGGCCAGGAAGGGGACGACGAGTCCGGTGCGGGCGGGACGTGATGAACACCGATGAGAAGACACAGTTTCGCGCCGGAGAAGCTGCCTCACCGGCGGTGCAGCGGACGTCATGGAGGCGGCAGCAGTTCCTTTGGCGTCGCTGGAGCCCGCGACGCCCCCAGTGGTGGAGGCGGTAGAGCTTCGAGGGGCGGGGTGCAAGGCAGCAGCGGGACGTTGAGGATGGGGCGCTGGGCGGCGGCGGCGAGGTGAGGGTGGAATTAGGAGCCTTGGGTAGCTTTTCAAATGCGTCGCAAAAAAAAGAGGAAGGTCCATGGAAGAAAGGACAGTGCGTGATTGGGTTTTTGCGTGATCAATGGACTTTCATTGCATGTGATTGGGGTTTCCTTGTATGGATATCGTAGGTCCCACCTGACGGCTATGGATAGAGGGAGTGTGGGATCGCAGCTTAAGAGAAAAATGACCCGAAACCAATGTCACACTAAAAAGTGTCTACGCATCTTTTTATTCGTGAAAGATACAGCTGTCGCACTTTAGCTCAATGTGCCGCCAGCGTCCGGACGTGGTGACTGTCGAGTCTTTCATATATGCATGCAGCACAGTGCATTCCATCAACCATCGCCGATGCTGTCATGCATGCGGCCCGCGCACACAAGCGTCAGTATAGCAATTTTTCTCTACTCGCTCACTAGCTAGCGTTCATTTTCTTTTTTTTTTCAGGTAAAAATGAAAACTCCATGCCTCTGTTACCTGTAGTTAGGAGGAGTAGGAAATTTGGGTGGCATGGATCCCACTCTCGTCCGTGAAAACAGATACGTATAAATAATAACAACACCAAAACGCAATTCACCTTAGTAATAAGCATCTCGATTTTGCATTGTCATGCTCTACACGGTTGACGCATCTTTCTGTCCATCCATCATCGCACTTGTGCTCTTACAGCAGCTAGCAGTAGGAGTACTTGGTCACGTTAGTTTAGACTATCCGCAGCCATAATCTTTTATTTTCATCCTTTAAAAGGAATATTCTATTCTGGTCATCAAGATTTTCTCTTCTATACTAATTTCTCCCGCACCCATCCATCATTTATATCAATCCTCCGTCCATCATGGGGCCCACTTATCAAGTTTTTTTCTTCTTTTTTCCCCTCTCCTCCTTTCTTATCCATTCGGCCTCATCCACGCGCGGAGGCGGCCTGCCTCCTTCCCTCCCCGCGCCGGCACTCCGGCCGAGCCCGACACACCGCCGAGGAGGAGCCCCCGGTGGCGGCCTCGCCTCCCTCCCTCTCCGTCGTGGCCTCCTCATCCCCTTCCAGCGCGGCGGCCCGCGTAGCTCGGCGTGGCGGCGGGCGGGCGCGAGAGCGGCGGGCGGCCATCTTCTTCGCCGCCGACACCGACCCTGTCTTCTCCGGCCTCTCCCTCCCTCCCTGCTAGCCCCGACAAAGGAGCGCCTGGTGCGGCGCGGAGGCCCTCTGCTCGCTCCGGCCATGGAGCTCGGCCTCCTCGCGCGGGGACGGGGCCTCTGCTCGCTCCGGCTCCGATGCGGCGGGGGGCCGGCGGACCAGCGCGCGCGGGTCCTCCTCGTGCTCCAAGCCGGCCTCTCGGCGCGTCTCCGGCAGGCGGCGGGGCGTGCTCCTCCGGCGAGCTCCGTGGTGGTGGGGAGCAGCATCACCGGCGGCGGTCCTTCCTGCTCCCTCGGTCCCTCCGCCTCCGTGCACTCTCTCTCTTTACCAGTCCCACACCCTGCTCGCAGAACGAGGACGCGTGGGCCCACCTGGTGCGTACCGGACGCCATCGTACGTCCGCGAGAGAGCCAGGATCGAGGGTCGTCCTGGTGCGTACCGAACGTGACCCAGGACCCCGTTGCAGCTCGGTTTCCTGGAAATCGCTCCTGCAGGGAGCTTTCCAGGTTCCTGCTGCGGGTAGTCTTGGCCTTTGAATTCAAATAAATGCCTCGCCCAAAGCTGGAATATGCTCATTTTATACACTCGAGAGGATCTTTGGCCAATCTCGGTGGCCGTAGGCGTCGTCGTGGCGTCGAGAGCGAGACTGTGTACGTAGGAGCGTGTGACAGCTCAAGTGGACTGCGCCGCACTAGTGGACACGAGCGCTCTGCTGCACGGCGGGTGTGGTGGGGGCTACCGATCGAGCGTGTCTTTGTGTTTGCATGCTCCAGCCTCCAGACATGCGCCAGCGTACACCATGCCTCCTCTCCTCACGCACTTCACACTTGCCAGAGCTCAGCGTACGCACGTCACGCATGTGCCTGCTCACGCATTCACACTTGCCACTGCCCTCAAGAGCTTTTTTTTTTTTGAAATGGAAAACATGTTTCCATATATTAAACAGCTCCTGGCATCTCGCCAGAAATCATTGACAGTACAAAGTTCGGTGTTTGGTCCACCCACAAACTAGACTCACCAGCAGCTAAGATAGCTCCATAGGAGGCTAATACATCAGCAATTGAATTACAGTCCCTGGAGCATTTAGAAATTTTACAACAGAGGAAATCAAAATTCATTCTATTCCTAATTTCTCTGAAGATCATCCCCAATTCTGCACGATCACAGCTAGTAGACGTTAGTGCTGAAGCCAAAAGTTGAGCATCAGTTTCCAGAAGCACTCTCTGCATGCCAAGAGAAGAAGCAAGTTGTAGCCCATTTAAACATGCTAAACTTTCAGCATGAAGGGCGTTTGATACATGATGCAAAGATCCAGCCTGGGCAGCCATGAATTCACCTTTATGATCTCGAATGATGCATCCCCAGCCTCCCTTTTTGTTGTCCTGCATAAATGTGCCATCACAATTTATCTTGTACATATTTTCTGGTGGTGGCTGCCATTTTTGTTTTTGGACTGAAGGCCTAGGAGGTGGGGGAGGTGAGGATAGCTTCAGCTTCTCCATAGACACAGTGATATGTAATAGAGCTACAGATATCTTCAGTGGATTTTTCACTTCCCCCTTGATCTACGAGCATCCCACCAACACCATAGTAGTATGACTACTTTCAATTTTATTTCTTCCTTGAGAGCTAAGATGGCATCCATTACTTCTGTTGCTGACCTGTGACCTGCCAAAGTTACTCTCACATCTTCCAGATTCATACTTCTCCAAACTTGCTTTACACCTTTGCATTTGAAAAGGAGATGCCCACAGTCCTCGTCAAGACGCCAACACATTGGGCAAATAGTATTCAATTTTATCCCTCGCCTAGATATGTTCATTTTGACAGGGAGACTATTAAGAGCTAGTCTCCATAAGAACATTTTAATCTTATTTGTCACTCTCAACCTCCAAATGCTCTTCCACATATTGTTGCCTTGCTGGGAAGTTGAGGATGAACTGTCAGCATTTCTTAAATGATCCCGCCTCTTAATTGCTAGCATATATGCTAATTTTACAGAGAAACATCCTTTGCGTCAGCATGCCATGCTATCATGTCCTCCATATCATCAAAGATAGGAATTGACAAAATGATATCTGCATCTTCTTTCACAAAAATATCCTGAATCAGTTCGCTGTCCCAATTTCCTGTACCCGGGTCGAATAGGTCAGCTACTTTGGTGAGAATCGAGCCATTCCTTTGTGTGATCACTCTTCTAGTTTCTCCTCTTGGGATCCATGGGTCTTCCCAAATATCAACCGAATTTCCATCTCCAATTCTCCAGATTATTCCTTCTTTCAGGAGCTCCACTCCTTTTAGTATGCTACGCCAAGTATATGAAATGCCATTCTTTGCTTTCGCCTTGAGGAGTCTACCATCAGGGTAGTACTTGGCCTGCATGACTCGAGCACACAATGTGTCAGGTTGGGTGAGGAGGCGCCATCCTTGCCTTGCTAGCATAGCTAAGTTGAAAGCATGTAGATCCCTGAACCCCAATCCACCCATTGTTTTTGATCTCGTCATTTTTTGCCATCCAACCCAATGTATTTTATTCTCTTTATCCTGCTGGCTCCACCAGTATCGGCTAATTATTGAACTCAGCTCATCACAAAAACCTTTTGTGAGATCAAAGCATGACATGGCATATGTTGGTATTGCTTGAGCAACCGCCTTGATGAGAATTTCTTTCCCTGCCTTGGATAATAATTTCTCCTGCCATCCTTGAATTCGAGTCCAAATCCTCTGCTTGATATATTCAAAGGCTGACTTCTTTGATTTACCAATATATACGGGAAGCCCCAAATACTTCTCATTATGTGCAATCTGTGTAGTGCATAATTCAGCCATTATTTGCATTTTCAAACTCGTTGGGGTGTTACTGCTGTACATAACTACAGTTTTAGCCTTATTTATCATCTGGCCCGAGGCTTCTTCATATAAGGACAGGATATGTTGTGTCTGGCCTCTAAAACCGATGCTTTTATAAAAATTAGCGAATCATCAGCAAAAAAGAGGTGGCTTATGCGTGGTGCTCCATGGTATACCCTGACTCCCTCTATGAGGCCTCTTCTCTTTGCATCCTCCATGAGTGCGGACAAACCCTCAGCACAAATGATAAAGAGATATGGAGAGAGAGGGTCACCTTGACGGAGTCCTCTCCTCGGTATGATAGTCTCAGTATATTCATCATTTACCTTAATTTTATATGTAACTGTCTTAACACACTTCATCACTAAATTGATCCATTCATTCCGGAAACCCATCCTTTTCATGATACATTCCAAGAAAAACCACTCCACTCTGTCGTAAGCTTAACTCATGTCTAGCTTGATAGCAGCCAACCCTTGCTTACCCTTTTTTCTTATTTCTCATATAGTGTGTCATTTCATAAGCAAGCAGTACATTGTCCGTAATCAAACGGCCTGGCACAAATGCACTTTGTGAAGGTGAAATGATTTCAGGCAGGATGAGTTTGAAGCGGTTAGCTAAAACCTTTTCTATCAGCTTGTATAAAACATTACAGAGGCTTATTGGGCGTAGGTCGTTGATTCTCTCTGGGTTTTTAGTCTTAGGGATTAACACAATAATTGTTTCATTCCAGCTTTGGGACATTGGATTTCCATTTAGGACTGCGAGCACCTCCCTTTTGACCTTATCACCGACCAGCTGCCAGAAATGTTTGTAAAAACTTGAAGGAACACCATAAGGTCCTGGGGCTTTAAGGTCCCCGATGGATTGGAGGGCATTCCAGACTTCCTCTTCATTAAATTCTTTCATGAGCTCTGCATTCATCTCACTAGTGACGCGGGGTGAGACGCAATGCAGAACCTCTTGTGCTCGTGGACCTGCAGAAGACAAAAACAAATTTTGATAATGATTAGCAATAAACTCCTTCAGCTTACCCCCCCTCTACAAGTCCTCCATCTTCCGTCTTCAACCTTCTAATTCTATTATTCCTCCTCCTCTCAGAGGCAACAACATGGAAAAATTGTGTATTTCGATCCCCCTTTGTAAGCCACGTGGTATGAGATCGCTGCTTCCAGTAAGTGCTTAGTTGCTCCTGCAAGCGCTCCAACTTATACCTCAATAAATTTTCTCGAGATACACAGTCTTGTGAGATCCTTTGCCTCCTACACCTTTCCAACTCCTTTTTAACCTTACTAATTCTTTTCTCCAATTCCCCTAACATATTTCTGTCCCAATCATGCAAATCCCTTAGGATGAGACCTTGTATTTCTGCAACATTGCGAGCTCCAGCTTCCAACGCATCTGACCATGCCTTCTTCACTCTTTCTGCACAGTCCTCCTCCTCTAACCATTTTGCTTCAAATTTTGGGGCCACATCAATACTTCTTCTCATCCATCTTTCTTCTCTCTCCCCAGTATCAATGATTAAAGGCCTGTGGTCCGAGTGGCGTGGATCACCGTTAATCACTCTCGATAGGGGATTGCTTCTCCTCCATTCAACACATGCCACTTCTCCACGTGAAAGCATCCCCTACATAACCAAGATCCTCCAGCCCACAATCCAGTAAGGTTTGCCTAAAATTTTCCATAGTACCCTGCGGTTTTGGTTGACCTCCCTCCTTTTCATGCCCAAACAATACTTCATTAAAATCCCCAGCGACAAGCCATGGCTTCTGGTATTTATTTTTCAGGATGCGCATCAGCTTCTATGTCTTATATTTCGCATCTGCTTTTGGCTCCCCATATATTCCGGTGAACCTCCATTCTCTACCACCATCTTCCTTTACAACCGCATCAATATGATACCGGGAAAAACTTTTAATTGTGAGATCAACTTCTTTACTCCAAAAAAGAGCAAGACCTCCGCTTAGACCCTTGCACTCTTTCAGCATTAAGTTTGGCATGTTGAGAATCCACCTGAACCTTTCTATTCTCTTTTTATCCATTTTTGTTTTAGAAAGAAAGAGGATATCTGGGGACTCTAGCTTCTGGACATCCAGAAGCCCTCGAACTGCCGAGGAATTCCCCATACCCCGACAGTACCAAGCGATGATCCACATTTGGCCAGGCGGAACTGTCCTGACAGTCCCGCCTTTTTATAACATTCTTCAATCTCCAAATCAACTCCCAATACCATAGCCATTTGGTCGACCGAACCTCCTCCTCTCAATCTTTTTGGGCTCCAATTGTCTACATCAATTTCCTCCGGGAGCTGATGCTTCCTATCACCAAAATCAGCGAGTTGAGCGTCCTCACCCTTCTTGGCTCTCTTCTCATCAGTCCTTCTTCTATAGGTGCCCTTCTTCTCTTTTTTATCTGCCCCCTTCTGTTCTTTATTTTCAGAAACTACCACTTGCTGGGACAGCACACCTTCAGTTTGAAGACCATCAGTTTGTGCTCTTGCCGCTGTTGAATAATTCTCCAAGCCTGCTTCTTCCAAAATTTCCTTTTCTTCTAAATCAACATCCATTTCTGATTCCATATTCTGCATAAATAATGGATTTTCTGGCTGATTATCTTCAGTTTGCTTCACCTGCCTCACCTCTCTTCCTGCGTCATTAGAAACCAATGTCTCCTCCTTCGTCCCTTCTAAAATCTTTGCTATCTTTTCACGTACATCAACTTCCTTCCCAGTCCCTCCTACCTCCACCACCCAATCAAGATTTCCTTCTACCAATTTATCATTTTGTTTGTAAGACAAATTTTGTGGAACTCCATCTTTCTTCTCCCTGGAAGGTGTCTGCAACGGGCTGGTAGATGCCTCACCTCGCTCCATTTCATTGTTGTGCCTTCCACTTTCTATAGTAGCTAACTTCTCACTCCTCCAATTTTCCCTACTTTCACTTCCTTTATTTCTTCCCCAAGTGTTTCCCCCTGTATTAATACTATTTTGTTCACGGATTCTCCCATCCTCATGAAAACGATATCTGGAAGGTATCACCTGAAGTTCGCTACTGAATGGCTTCTTTTTCACTCTCCAGCCCCCGGCATCACAGATTTTGTCAGTGTGCCCAAGTTTCCCACATATGTAACAGAAATTTGGCAAGAACTCATACTGTAGAGGGCACCAAATTTTATCTCCTTGTTCATTTGTCTCAACAGACACACCACGCATGAGCGGTTTGTGCACATCTATACGAACTTTTATTCTCAGCAAAAGTCCGATTGCTAATTCCCCTTCCTCTGCATCAACTTCTATGGTTTCGCCTATGATATTCCCGATAGCTTCCCCAGTAATCTGATTCATCATGCCCAAACGAAGTTTCAGCACTCTAACCCAGCATGGGATAAAATTAAACTCAAGTTCTTCCAGTCTACTTTTTCCATCAAACTACCGAACTACAAAGAGATCGCCTCCAAATTCCCATGGACCCTCTTCAATGGCTCTTCTTTTCCCCTCTGGTTGCAAGAAGGTAATAACAAATAAATTACAACCAGAACCAGCGTCTCTGCATCTAATACCTTTATTTGGGCACCAAATCCTTCCCAGGGTCTGAGCAATGCCCTCGGCATGGCCCGGCTTCTCCGCGAACAGCTTCCCCACAACCTGCATTTCTTCCCCTTCACCTTTTCCTGCTGTCAGCCATGCGCCCTTTACTCCTCTCCTTTCTGCCTCAGAAAGACGCAAGCCATTCAGCCAGCCCCTCACATGCTCTTCCTCCGCCTCCTGCACCTCCATTGCCTTCGAATTAAGTGTCATTATTGCAAAAGAGCTTCCCAGATAGCTTGTTAGCCGGAGCCGCAAGCAAAAAAAGGGGAAAACACCTCAGAATGAGGTGTACGAGGTGGTATGGGTGGATGAGCACTAGAAAGGATAAGAGAAGAAAAGCGATTCAGAGTTTGGTGGATTCGGATGAGGAAAAAAGGGTGGATCGTGGATTGGAACTGGATTGGGAGTGGATCGATGGAAAAAACGGATTGATTGTGTGGATTTTCACCGGAAACCACTCGAAGCTCTAGTGTGCTATAGTAGCCCGAGACGCCCTCTGAGTCGCCAAAGGCTCTCGAAAGAACCAGACAACCAGACTGCCCTCAAGAGCTGAGAACACGGCAGCCGATATCGTCGCGCCTGCACTGCAGCAAGGACGGGTGACTTGTCGTGTCTTCCTCCATGCACACATGCTGACATGCAGAGCACTGCACACTGTGTCATGCGGGCCTGTGCGCACACATGATGCGCACACACACCTCCGGTAAGCTCGCTCGCACTCTCTCGGCTCCTCCGCTCTCCTGGTTTCCCATGCAAGTGCCTACTTGTACACTCGGGACCAACGGTGCAGCCTACGTCGAGCCAACAGCTCGGCGATAGTGTCTGCGGAGCTCGCGCGGCTGGAGGCCCATGTCCAGGCCCGGCCTCCGAGGGTTCGAGTGGTGTAGGTATATATATATAGACGTAGTATAGTGCCCTAGCTCCTCTGGCCTATAGGAAAAGCAATGAACCCAGTAGAGGAACATACGTTGTACTTACGTGATCAGCCGATTTGCTTCCTTCTCGACTCGGCTTCCGCGTTTCGCCCTTCCGTCGATCGGTCGCATGCATCTTCGTCGCTGCGAGCCTGCGACTGCGACGCTAGATGCGCGGCGTGCCATCCATCACCGATCGGTTGTGCGTCGCGGCATCAAGCAAGTGGTGTAGGCAGCGCCCACTCCCACACTAACTAGGGCCTTTGTACGTGTACTTCCTCCGTTCCACTATGACTATTGTCGGACCACGGGCACCACTGACACACCTACTATGGATAATAGACAAGAGTATGTAAAAGTAATTTGTTCTATACATATTTGGATAGACATGTTATTAATGTCACCCATAACAACTTTTTTTACATTATACAATCTGAATTTATTTCACTTGGCGGCAAACATGGCCAGGGAGAATAACTCACATGTGTGGATGAAAATTCATTCTCACAATCATCACCATGATTCTGTACAGGTGAGATTGCTGCCCATGCATTTGATTTAAATGATCCACCGAAAGCCCAAGAAGCAAGATGATGATAATGAGAATGTATTCTCACCCCATACATGTGAGTTATTCTCCCCTTACTCCAATTTAATTTTGAATTTAAAGCAAAAAAATATGAACCACATGCCTTACACACAAAAAATAACTAATGCTACTTTCAATTTTATGATAGTGACTAAACCAGTTCATGCTCATACTAATTTCATGACAGAGAGAGGATACAAAGGAGCAGGAGAGAGAGAGAGAGGGAGAGGGAGAGGGAGAGGAGAGAATGAGAGAGGGAGACAACCAGAGGATAGAGGGAGAGGAGAGAACGAGAGAGGGAGACAATCGGAGAGATAGAGGGAGAGGAGAGGAGAGAGATAGAGAAAGAAAGAACGAGAGAGAGGGAGAGATCCATAGAGAGAGAGAGAGCAAAGTGTTTACCTTGATAAATTTGTTCATTCCAAACATGATGGAGACCAAAGTGATGAGATCCCCAAACTTTAATTGTAGCAGCTATAGCTTCTAAGGGATCCTCTTCATGTCCAGCAGGGCTCTTGTTAAGATCAGGCACCTTCTCTCCTTCCTCCTCTGCCGGTGTGTTCAAGTCAAATGTCATGGAAGATGGGTGAGAGAGAGGTGAATGGTTCAAATGAAGAACGAGAGGGTTACTGGCCTTTCATTGCTATAGGTTTAGAGAAATGGCGTTGCAGCCAATAGTTTGAAATTTTGGTTTCGTTTTGTTGTGTAAAAATGGAACGTAGGATTTGTTTTTACGCCATGTGTAGCAGAACCGCCCAATTTATACAAGCTCAAGTATGAAATTAACTGATAATCCGCTAATTTGCATATTTAAACCCATATAAACCCGGTAGTCCAAAAAAATTTCGAGAGATCTCAAACTTTTTCAATGTACAACCAAGATCATACCGATTCAGTAACCACAGTCCACATGTTACATAAAATTCACACATAAATTTAATTTATGGAGTTTACAAAAGATTATTTCAACACCTTTTTAATAAAAGAATAGCGAAAGCAAGATATTTTAAAAACACCCTTACTTTATATTTTATTTAAATACAATGCCAGTTTATAGTCAAATCCAATAAAAGCATCTGAGATGAACTATAAGAGATGACCTTGCCCATGGTCTAATTCTCCCGTAGTGGAATACAAGTCCATTTTGTCGCCATAGCAAAACAGGCTCATGATCTGCAACAAGTGGGAATAAAACTCTGAGTACGAGAATGTACTCAGCGAGGCTTACCCGTCATAAACCAAAAATAAATAGACACCAAGGATCATGTAAGGCTATCTTTGATGGAGCTGGCTTAACTCATTTTGCATAAAAGCATTAAGTAACTAAGAGTAAACCATTTTATTTATTAGCATTAAGTTAATAATTATTAACCTGCCATCTATGTTTGCACCTGTGCTAATCAAGCAACTGAGTAGAGAATTACATAACCATAACAGGTTTACCATCAGCTATCTTGTGAAGCATCATTAACCATTCAAGCAATTTAATATTTTCAAGTATGGAGATAATCTCGTCAAGCTTCTCACTATACAAGAGACGATGGCGATTCGAATCGATTACTACTTAGCTGGGGAAATATTCCTAACACTCTCCCGGCAAGCCCCGCTAAGGGTAACCGTAGAACACCGTTCGTACAACTCAGGAATCGCGGATCCAAGCAGCACCTCACTCCCATGGGGTCACCAAGCCAGGTCAGGAATTTTAACTCACCTGATATAGGACTTACGGACATGGTCCTCATCTGGGTACCACCATGCCACTGGACTTATAGACATGACGGCTAGTATGTACATACCACCCTAGTAGTGAGCACTTGATACTCCTCGATTTCCAGCTTGAGTTGAGCTACTAGGCTTCACGGCGGATAACCTCCGATCCAGCCAACTAAGTGCTAGGCACTGTTCGACATGACAAAGAAAGGCTCCATTCCTTGTAGGTGATTAATCAGCAAGACGATTCGCTTCACTAACAAGGTTGGCCGACCTTGTAGCTTCCACGCTTCGTCTTGCTATCGATTTACATACTCATGGTTATCTCTCACGATAGCAATATATAGCCAACTGTGATCTGGTACCTCCTACATCTCGCGGGTGACAAGTAATCGTCCGACTTCTACCGTTTATAGCATTGCTAAGCAGCTATAACGATTTAGTATCTCAATAGGATTCCAGGTGTATGTTACTGGCCAAGGAGAGATATATGTAGCAAGGATTTCATCCAACTCCTATACTTAATGCAACAATACATAAATAACATATATATATAGTTATTACTTAATAAAATAGGAGACTTAAAATGCTCCGGGGCTTGCCTGGATAACTAATATCACATTAAGTTAGTAGGTTCCAACTTCAGTGGACGATCACCCATCATCTTCCAGGTGGTCACCAGGACACCATCTCTTGGTTCGGCTTCAATGGCCTTCCATCGATCCATCAACGCTCATCGTTCTACCCTTCTAACGATCCTATATAAAGTATGTGCGGGTATATGAATAGTGCATATAGAATGCATATGGCATGATGTTATGAGTGCATGTTAGATTATAACAACAACCATCCTATTACTGGTGGTACTCAACTACCAGTTCATTAAAAATCAACATACATTACTCACATTGGTTTAACAAACCACTTTGTGCAGATATTCCTAATTAAGTAAAATACGGGCATATAGTTAAAATACTCAGAAAAATCCTATAACAAATAGGGTAGCTGAATCATGTCAAAAATAGCCTATCATACAAATTTTAGCTTAATTTGATAAGTAGATCAAGCTACACAAAAATGACAAGTGGCAAAGCTTAACTACGCATGAAAATACTTTGCACTACCAAGTATGTCAAACAACAAAATTTAATGCATCATGAGCTAGTATATAAATGAATTACAAAAATTCCCAACTTCATATCTGACATAAATATTTTATTATGAATTATTCTAATGATAGCCCATTTTTCTCACTTGAACTACAACTAAAATATTTTACATAACAAGTATCTATATTATATTTTTCACAGCAAGGGCATCACATAAGAAGACCAACAAAATAAGAACCATATTTTTCTGAGCTATATTATATTTAATATGCATTTTCAAAAATTATACATATATCAATAATTAAATAAAGCTCAATATAAAAGTATCACAAACATGGCATATTATATTTTTCATGCATAGATCATCTCATAAGAAAAATACTGCAACTTGAATCACCCAATTTGGACCAATAAATGAGCAAGTTATAAATTAAACAAGATTATAAGTAATTTCTAGAAATCATTTTTATAATTCCGAATAAGACAAACACTTTGCAGATAGGCCCCTATACTTTATAGGAATTGCACAAGCCCAGATTTGAAGTTCTACCTCTCTGGCTACTTTGCAGAATGGACCCTGGATTTTGTCAAATTTGAGGACGGGGTCCCTAGCGCGATTTGGAGCAGAGGAGGTCGGCTCCCAGCCTGTTCTCGGCCCGGGACGGCTTGCCGGCGGCGGTGGAGGGACAGAGGGCCCACGCGCGCCTAATGGCAGCGCCGGTTGGCCGCGCGGTGGACCGTGGCGCGGGGGCCACGGGCAACGGTGGCGGCGCTCACGGCGGCAAGGCGGCGGCGTGGCCCCGGCTGGCAACAGCGAAGCTCGAGTGCGAGCTTGAAGTGGTGCTGCGCGGTGGAGGCGAGGCGGGGTAGAGCTGCAGCAGTGGCGCGGTGGAGCGACAAGCTCCGCGGTGGCGACGATGGCGGCTCCCGTGGTCGTGTTCACCCGCGCGAAGAAAAGCAGAGGGAGGTGCAGCGCGAGGTGAGGCGAAGCAGTTGGCGCGTTTGGACGCGTTTGGAGGGCGGCAATGATGGGTCGTGTTGCGTTCGCCCGTGCGGGCGCGACTGTGCGAGGGAGAGAGAGTGAGGAGTGAGGGAGAGTGAGTAGGGACGAAAAAGGTCGCAGCGCTGGTCCAAACGCGAAGGCACGCGACGCAGCGCTGTCCGCATCGCGAAGGCGCGCGACGCGGGTACGTGGACGCGGCACTGACGTTCAGGCGAATGTTCTCGGTGACATTTCGTCGAACACGTGGCGTGCGCGAAAGTGGCCGGGTCGGCTGGCCATTTGGGCCTGATCTGGGCTGAGCTGGGCCATGGGCCAAAAACCAAAATTGATCACCAACTAAAGCTCTATATTTTTCGTTAAGGGCCCATAGTCAGTAGGGCTATGGATTAAGGAATAATTAGTTGCTAACCTTACAAGGTCAACATGCTAATTACCTTCAACATACAACTCGCATTTCTTGAATTTGGATGGCCAAACTCGATCAAATCGATCCCAACTTTTGGCATGACATGTTTAACTATATTAGCTACAAACTTTACTTTTGGACCAACTCAAGTTGCTTAAAAAATTTAGAAAACGTGGCTCGTTAACCCTAATGACTTAGAATTATTCTAAGTCTGAAATCAGCCGCTGAGTCTGCCTTCTTCACTCTATTCGAGCACGTTCTAGGTATTTTCATGAAAAGCGAATATAAAAACTTCTGTTCCTTATAAAATTCTCTACATTATTTATTAAATGGTCAAAAACCAGAAATGAGTTTTTGAAACACTTTTGAAACAGTCAACCAAATCACTCTATAAGTCCATTTTAGTCAACTTATCACTAGAAGCTAAATTAATCAAAATGACCAAAATAAACCCTACATCATTTTGCATCCTAAACCTATCTAAGTTGATTTAGTGAGCAAACATCAATCACTTGTACCATTTTATCATGTTCTCAAATATTTCAAGCATATAACAAACAATTCAATCATCATCTATACATAGACTTTCAAATTTTTGTTAATGCATATGATGATGATGCTTATGCTCATGTATTACAATGAGATTAAATAAGCATAACACTGGGGTGTTACACCATGTTTGCCGCCAAATGAAATAAACTCAGATTATATAATAAAAAAAAGTTGTTATGGTGGCATTAATAATATGTCTATCCAAATGTGTATAGGAAAAATCATTTCTACATACTCTCATCCATAGTAGATGTGTCAGACCCTTTTTCTGATGACAGTCGTAGTGGAATAGAGGGAGTAGTAGGTATCCAATTGCCCTTGACAAGTCCCAAGTTAATGTATGTCAAACCGGTTCTCCATCTTTAATTTGTTCTTTTAAAATACACGACATGAGACACTTTTGAAATTCTAGTTTGGGATTTAGGAATCTCTTACGGTGCCGTAGCTAGGGCACTGAAATATTGAATAATAACCATTTCTCTAATACTTATTTAACATGTATTATAAATATTAATCTTGTTCTTATATATTTATTTTGGTTAAATTTACTTAGAAAAACTTTTACTTTCTGAAAACGAGATGTAATTTTTATTTAAAGACTGAGCGTCTAATTTTTTTTTAAGACTGCCATGGCCATGTGCGACGAATACAAACAGCGGCCGCCCCCGTGACCTGCATGATACTCTGTGCACCGGGTGCTTTTATTCAACTGAGGCTCGGTCGAATCATCGTTTAACATTGTTTGATAAAAATTATTTAAATTTTAATTAATTAGGTTTAAATTTTTCGTCCTGTAAAATATAATTATATAATTAGTTTTTAATTTTATCTATAATATTGTATATATGTGTTAGTATTTTGATACGAGAAAAAATCTATTTTTTATATAATTAAACTAAATCGTAGACTGCTGACCCTGGTCCATGGAGACGACGTTGACACGACCCGTCATCGACTAGTGGGACCGGAAAAGTCGAGCCGACCTCGCTCTGCTGCACGCCAGGTGGTGGGGTCTCTCCTTGGTCCCACTCCCACTGCCGTGCGGGCACCTACATCCTCCACCAGTTCCGCTCCCCCAATAATAACGCGTCCCCCGTCCCCCCACCGCCGCCTGCGCCCACCAGTGCTCCTTTTCCGCTCGCCGCACTCACCGCCTCTCGGCACCACCGCCACCGCCGCTGCCGCCGTAGCCGTCGTCGAGTAGAGTAATGCGGCCTCCGGGCCGGGCCCTGGTGCGGCCGCCGCAGCTGCCACGGGCGGTGGCGGCGGAGCTGGCGCAGCTGGAGCGGCGGCTGGGCCAGGTCGCCGGGGAGCCCGCGCGGCGAGAGCTCGCGGGGCTCAGCGAGGCCGCCGCGGCTCGCGTGCTGCGGAGGGTCGCGAGGTCCCACGCGGGGGAGGGCCGGATGACGCTCACTCACCACATCGTCTCGGTCGCGGTGGAGGAGGCGTTGGCGTTCAACGCGCACGACGTCGCCACCGCCGTGAGCATCCTCGCCTGCAACTCCGCTCCGTCCACCAGTGGTGAGGATCCACCGTACCCGACCCGCCGCCATGCATGGCCGGCCCCGTTCTTCTTTGGTTTTCCGTTTTTCCCCCCTTGGGCTGGGGAAGAAAGAACTGTCTTTTTTTGTTTTGTTTTGCTTTGTTCATCAATCTATTATTTTTTTCTGAACGACTACTGCAATTTCAAATACTTACTACTAATAAATGTTCCATTTTCCCCGTCCGATTTGTGATTCTGGATTTGTCTCTACCTCTATTAGCTGTGCAAGCCTCCGCGCCCCGCCCCACCCACACACCCCCACCCCCCGCCCCCCCGCCCCCGGCTTTTTTTTTTGAAACTGCAAGTTTCCCTTTTGGCTGCTGTAGGCCTGCTGCAGCTGTTGCCATTTCTACAGATTTGTGGAGCGTTTTTACTAGCCGTTTCTTTCTTATGAGCACAGCATGTATGTAACGTAATGGGAGACTTTCGATTAAAATAGCTTTGTATACGAAATGCTTTCCTGATAATGGAATCTGGTGTTTAACAGATGGATCTGTACAAGGGCCGCAGTGCCACAATGAGGTCGAAATGGAAGAAGTAACTTCGGCCCTCTCCAACCCTTGTATGGCGACATGCGAGGGTCAAGGTCAGCAAGATTATCGATGGATGATGGCACTTGATGACCCACCTGATTACAGCCCCCCCTGGGAGCTGGACCAGGATCGCATTGAAGTTGACTACATTGCCCCAGGAATGGCATCTCAGGCAAACCAGATGCTTAGGCAGTATGGCGAGGATCGCATTCAGGTTGAGAACATTGTCCTGGGAATGGCTTCTCAGGCAAACCAGGTGCTTATGCAGTATGGCGACCTTGACCACAACCGTATCAAAGAACTGCGTTTGATTGTACCACATGGTCTTCTCATGCTGGCTGAAAGTCCTGCAAATGGCAGACCATCTCAGTTGCAGAACCATGTACAGAATGGCATCCCCGAGCAATGGATGATTCCAGGAGATCAAAGAATGGAATCCCCTTCGTTCCGCTTGCAGCATGTTTTAAGATGTCTTCAGGGAGTTGGACCCTTTGGACACCGTATCGGTCCGGAGTGTGCAATCATGATACCAAAGCCAGAGCCAAATGCTGTCGTGTTAAATGCGTTCAGGGAGACAGCTCTGATCACAGAAAATGAGTTGAGGAAGACGGCGAGCCCCCAGATGTGCGCACTGGAGAATTTGGAATACAGCAAGAGATTTTTGACACTCTCTTATCTTTGTCAGTAAGTCTCTTAGGTTTCAATTTCTTACAGGATTGTGAACGTAGAAAATACTGCTACCTGTTTGAGGCCCTGTCAGTGAATATGTTACATATTTCTAAGTGTATATGCAGTTTCTTCCAAATATCAGCTACCTGTTTGAGACAGCAATAACCTTTGTTTGTGCTATGCTATTGCTAAGACATCTTCCTTTCATCTTACAGGAATAAAATGGAACATGAAGCTGTACTGACTGTGGACTATATTCTTGATGAACAGTTGAAGTTCCTGTCCATGGCTAATTTTGAGTCTAAAATCTGGAGGGACTTTGGTCAGAAGAATTTCCAGGCATCCAATAGAACTACAGCAGATAGGCGAAAGGTCATATTATAGTTATTTTCTTGTTTCTCTTACCTCATAATAGGTCTGTCACAATTGTCAAAACAATGCCTTTTATTCTAACATGGTAACCCATGATATGTTATATTCAACGAAACCAACTAGGTAGAATTTGCAACTGCATGTCATGAGTTCCCTTCAATTTGCCTGTGCATGATCATTTCAGACTTACTTACATTTGAATTTTTATGTCCCAACCTCAATGTTGACACCATGTACTCACTGATGCCTGCAGAATTTTGATTCAGACCCAACTATAACAAAAGTATACCATTGTGATATCGGGATAAGTGGGGATTCCACATTCAAAGTTTTGAAGGTTTGTGATGCTCCCAATATCTTTATTTTGTATTTATGTTTCGTCTTTATTGTGATCATTCTCTTCACATCAACAAGTAGCGATTCTACATTGTTCAGTTGTATTAGTGGCATTTAACTTCTCATGAATCTAATTTATCACAGCAAAATGCTCCCAATATCCTCATCGCGTTGTAGAATCCGTGCTTCAAACACATAATTGAGGAACTAGTTGATATTTCTATTAATTTACAGTTGCACACATATGTGGCTGTGCAATAAGTATCAAACTTATTAACATATCCTAAAATATCAATATACAGTTGTATATTTTTAGCGAAGTGTGCATCGAATTCCATTGATATATGGATAAAAGGATGAATGCCGACAAATTAATGTGTTCATGAACCTGGATTGACAAACGTTGTGTTTGTGGACCAGAAATATTGAGGAAGTTTAAGGACAAACTTATATTTCTGACTTATTTGACTGAATCAGGGGCCACATATGGAGAATAAGAGGACTCTTCTACAGAAAGTTCTTGGTGATGATAATGTTCTTGTAGTAAAGTTTATGGTTCCTTCAGACAAGAGCACTTTTGATTTCTGCCGCCAACATTACCATAAGGTTGTTGAAGATGGTATTATTTTGGGTCTGCGGCGATATGATTTTTTCGGTGAGTTTCTCGTAATTTAAAATCTATTTGGGTTTATGTTACCAACAATATCATACAATTATTGTTGTACATTCTCGATTCTACACATATTTTCTGCATATAACTGTGCAAGCCACTAAGGTGAACATGATTTCAGCACTTGACATAAGTCTTTCTCATGAATTTTTGAATTTGTAGGGGACATGTTCACATGGTTTGTTTCATGGGTTTGAGTGATTAGACATAAAATCATTCTCCGATGCATTGTTATTGTAGCCATAACGAACTCGTAGTAATGATAGAGTTATCTGGATTTCTCCGGTGCATTATTAATGTAGCCATAGCCAACACAATGAAGCTACTTGCAAATTGCAATGCGAGTAACTGTGCATGTGAAAAAAGATGCAATGTGAGTAAGCGCATGTCAAAAGTTTAGAACGTTAGTTTATTGGATTTCTATGATAGGAGTGGTTGGTTAGAGGGAGAAGGTGGCATAGGGAGTGGGTCATGAGAGATTGGTGGAGCAGGTGCTGTGTTCTGGCCACGAAAATACCATTCACAGCAATTCAACCATGGAAGTGGATCGCTGTTGCATCGTATTTGGGAAGTCCAGTTTGAAGTATGACAGTGGAACGTGTCCATTGTTGATGTGTTGTTGGAGTTTTCAGTCTGGTGTTTCATGGAATTGAAGGAGTATGGTGCTTGTAGCCTGCGTGAGGATGCTGCCAACCTTCGAGGCGTTTGTAGTGCCATCCACATCACCGAGCAATTGGTTTGGGTACATCCTCCTTTGCATGGAGATGATGATGAGGTCTAGAGAGTGGTGACCTTTGCCTTCGGCAGTAGTATGTTCAAAATGGTTCCAGTGGATACCGAGGGAGGGGAGGAGGGCTCTAGCAACCTTTTCGGCGCCCTAGCCTGTTAGACAGCCGCTCTGCTAGGTTTGCAAATTACAATCAATAGCTTGGGATGGACAGGAGTCACTTATGTAGGTTTGCGAAGGGACGGAGGGGCTGATACCATGGACCGAAATGCAAAAAAGAAAGCAGCCCCAAAAGACAATAGAACATTGGGGGGGGGGGGGATGTGAGCTATGTCGTGAGTCTGCATGTGCTAGGCTAGGTGCTTGTCCATTGTTTTGATCTTTGTAACGAGAGCTTCAACATCTTTGGTGGATTTCTTCATCTATTTGGCACCCAAGCTATCTTATACTGGTAATGTTGGGTGTGGCTGGTTGGTTAGCGGGAGATGTAATGACCAAGGGAGGGAAGGGGGGGGGTAGGTTGAATTGAGGCTCTAAAAAAATAAATAACAAATCTGAGCCTATTAAAATGACATTTCAAGAACTAGCCCTGCAACTTCTACAAAGCATACTAAATAGAGTCCTTAGGGCCATCATATGAACACATGTCCTAATTATAGGCACACTAACAATATTGTCCTTAGGAGCAAGAAAGCAAGCATATGATCTAAGATCACACTATCGTGTAGATAGTACAGGTCACTCAAGAGTAACTTGCACACTATAAGGGTTGACCTTACTTGTGTCATAAAGACCCCAAATCCACTTGGAGTACCCATTCTCCACTCCGGATTGGCGTTTCTCAAACCAAGCAAGCACAAAGCTAGGAGCCTCCCAAAAAGGTCTTTACTAGAAAGGTCACCTACTCTACTTGGCTGCCTAGGAGCTAGCAAACTCCAGGAGTAACAAGTCTTTAATATTTACTTGATCAACCTTGAAGCCAAGAGCATAATGATGCACACAAAGGTCACTCCTAAGCAATCTTCTGACTTGAAATCCCCCAACCCTTCCTCAGTGCCTCTCATATATCTTCTAGGGATCCAATAGAGCTCCAAATAAGCTAGGAACACATATGTAGGCATGAGAAAGCATCCAACCATTGGATAACAACTCCTGAAATCATGGGTAATCATCTCTGATCTGTTGCCATCGCATGCTGATCCTGCCGCTTCCTGTGCTTGCACTTGGAGTAATGTTTTCCTCAAATAACATTTACCTCATTAGATATAGTGTATAACATTGTCGGTACTTACTTTTATTAATAGAGGATGCATAAGAAATGGTCCTCTGGTCAGGGACAGAGTGTAGAATGATTATGAGATTGGCAAGTGAAACTAGATCCACAAGTCCATGGGCCGTGACAGTGTGAACTGTTAAGTAATGCTATTTTGCAGTTTATAAACTCTTTCTGTCTGTCGATGTGGGTAAATATGACAGCTGGATGCCATACATATTTTGCTATATTTGGTGGCAACAGCACACATAACAAAATTTTTGTTTGGTTGGTTGGTTGGGATGATTTTGGTGTTGTAAAGCTTTGGATCTGAAATATTGGAATTACATGCAAATATTAATTTATTGGGGATTCCTAACAGGCTGATAAAAGTACTAGACTTCTTAGTTTATTTGCTTTTTTGCTGTGCTGCAACACTTCTCGAACTTCTAGTATTTTTAGATTGGTTTCATTTGTTTTCTTTCACAGCTTACAAGGATGGAAAAGAGAAGAAAAAGAAAGATGGTGAACGGGGGTATTCGTTTGTAAGGTGCTATTTCATTTGCACTAATTCTGGGTGGAGGGGGGATGAGACTTGTACTGCTTCCCACAAAGCAATTGACAAGTGCCGCCGACTGTTCATGCATATCCATACTGCTCCCACCCTGGCAAATTATATGAAAAGGTTTGTCTTCTAACCTATTAATCTCATCCAACCATGTCTGTAGACTATTCCTAAGACCAAAGACAACTCACAAGTGCAATGCCCAATGCACAAAACTTTTCTGGTTGGTGATAAGGATGTAGGGAACTACAAATTCTGCTACAATGATATAACATTGAGTTTTCAGAAAATAGCCAAAAAGTGGTGCACTAAAGAGTGCCAATATTTTAGATTATGAGATAAGAACTGTGCTACCTACTTTTGTTTTTTTATGTTCTTGCAATTGTGCGGCTGAGAAGTAGAACTAACAATATGATGTTTTTTTTTCTACATGGATATGCATCCTCCACCTTCTGGGGTTTTAGACATAATATGTTCTCTGATTGGATCCGTACAGGTTTTCTTTGATACTTTCAAAAACTTTAACACTGGATGTTGAATTATCGGCAATTGATGTTATACTGATTGATGATGAACCTTGCCGGGTAATTATTTTCTTCCTCTCCAATAGTGTCGTATTACTATGGAGCATGCAACTTTTATCTTCAATGTGGTATTTCAGGACAATCATGGGAAAGTTGTTATGTCAGATGGGAAGCGTTTGATCCATACTGATGGGACTGGCTTGATATCTGAAAATTTGGCTAAGAAATGCCCCAGCAGAATTGTCAAGGGAAAGAAGTCAAAAGTATGTACGCTTGTCCCTGTGCTTGCCAGTTTCTTTACAGAAAGTTATTACTAATATTTTAACTTTATGGATGATATGTGGGGGTTCTACAGATGGTTGCCATTTTTATATTTTGATTCTTTTTTATGTTGTGGTGAGCTATTTGTGGGAGGAACTCAGCGTAAAGCATAGTCCTGTGAAGTGCACGGTAGAGACACCAGCCCTCATTGGGCATAGTTTTGACGCCGTGACTGGTGGTTCGTGCCAGCAAGGTCAGGAAGAGGGGAGATATGAAAAGATTCAACCTATTACTTAATTGTTTTGAGTACATGTGTAGGCATATAAATACCCAGAATGATGGAATTCCCAGAAAGTGAACCCTTGTTAAGTAAAGCCAAGTCCTTTGCTACCGGGCATTCACTGCTGGTCACTCCTAAATCTACCTGGTATGGACTGCTAAATCGATTCCTCTTGGCTTTACTACGATATCACCAGATTAGCAAGAAAAGCTTTCCTCCGCAATCAAGCCAAAGAAAGCGCTTTTCCTAAGCTAAGAATGTAGTGCCTAAGAAGGAAATAGCCTTTATTCCTATCTATGACCAAGACTATTAAGAGTAAAAAACAGCAGCTCATCCTTGCGCTGGGAGTATTGCTGACCCCACATGACAATTTATGAAGTCAACACATTCATGGTAGGATGGAATTAAAACCTAACATGAGCCACTAGCAAAAAGGAAAAAAAAGTTACAGCAAACAAATATATATATATATATGAGTCTCAGTAATAGTGATATTATTAGAGGTCTAAAGCGTTTGCATGGTTTAGGCACATGAATAGCTGCTTCTCATGCACTCCTATCGAAGGACGATCCTTTGGGTATATTCCTATGTTTCAGGTTCCTTTTTATTGCCTCTTCATATATCAAGTTTGCCGCCCCATGAATAAAGAGCTCTTTCAAGTTTGGCCGACCCCCACTTCTTATTTTATTTTCATGCCTTAGGATTGCACTATTTGCTGGTGCCTTGAGGCTCCACTGGACTTGTCCATACAAACCACAATATGTCTTGGATTTCTTTTGCTTCGAAGTTGTTCATTGAACTGTTTTTCTCTCAATTCTCCAAAATTGAAGTACATATGTAAATAAAGGAGCATTTGGGGAAATCACTCCTGCATATGTATGCCCCTGTATTCAATAGGCAGTTGTTTGTGGTAAAGGTTCATACAACTATCAGTTAATATATTGATTGTTTCTATCCCTTTTTCAGGATTATATGCAACGAGGTGAAACAACGGTGAGGTCGAGTTCAAAGTGCCATCATTTTCAGTATTGAATTTGTATATTAATAATCATGTGCCTATTCTCTGTCTTTATATATTCTATTCTTTTCTCTAGCCTCTTCTCATGCAGGTCCGTCTTTTTTATAATGGATATGCTGTAAAGGGAACTCTGCTAGTTGACCAAAGGGTATGCATTAAGACTTAAGAATCTGGATATTACTCTCTCCAGTCACCAATATATGGCTGAAGGGAGTATGCTACCTACATTCATAATCTTGCTGTTTTACTTGGCAACTGACAGGTTTGGTATGGAAATGGTTGTTTGGGGACCATAGTTGATTCAAATATCTGTTTTTTTTTTTATTTCTACACAGTGATCACTTCCTTGTATAGTGTCAGGTTTTTGGTTGCTCTTATGTGATTAGTGTGAGCAGTTTAGTCTTTATATGCTCTTATGGTAACTCAAGGGTTACCATTCCTGAGCAGTTTAGTCTTTGTATGCTTTTATTTAGGATAGGCGTGCGGAGCTGTTATACAAGCCCAACTGATCACTAACATATTGGGCATATTTGGTTTTCTTTACTTTTGTCAATGCCGTGGATAGAAAAATCTGCCCTCCCACCTCCCCACCCCCCAAAAAAAAACATTGTGACATTTCCCTAAAAAAGTATATTCTATGATATTTATTTGTAACGTAGATTTGAAGGGTGCGGCAATGTTTACTTCTTAACTTAGCTTACCTAAACTGAGTTTTCTTTCTTTTCCATTACAGCTTCCTGATAATACTATTGTTATCCGACCATCAATGGTAAAAGTAAACGCTGACCCAGAGCTGTGCCAGATGAAGTCTCTCAGTTCTTTGGAAATAGTTAACACAAGGTATATCTGGAAATATTTTGAGTTTTTGTAATGCTGGATTTAGGTATTAAAGTTCATACTTATTATTTAGCACATTTGAATATTTGGGATTTCATACAGAGCCTTCTGTTGTAATTGTAAACCTAAACCTCTGCAAAATCATTCTATGCCACTTTTTGTGGTGAATTTTTTGTGGTTCCTTTTACTCTGTTTTGTTGCAAAACTAATTGGTTTCATTATGTCGAGTATACTGTAAGTCTGGTTGGGGCAAGGCCATCACAGTTTGTTTTTCCTTTATACTTATATTTCAAATTGTAACTGTTAACCATCTGTTATAGTATATTTGGCAATTTATATATTGTGTATCCCAGGCTGCCATATGTTGTATCCGTGGATATCAATGCTATACAATCCATCCAATTACACCAGTTCTATTCTCCTTCATGGTATCATGAGTCTAGGTTTGGATCCTCTAGCCGCCGCAGCTTCCGCATCGCGTGCCCCCTTCACCATTGTTGATGTTAAAAATGGTGTGTTGTGATATTTTTTTTCCTTGAATATGCAGGTGATCTATCTATCAATATATTAAGAAAAAAAGGGTATGGAACCCAAACAATAACACACAACCCCACCAAACAGCCAGATCTCACAAAAGGAAAAAGAAGAAAAAGAAACTCGCCAAAGTCCGCAAGCACTAAACAGCCTCAACCAACAAACTAACTGATGCTGGACCCAAGCGCGAGGAGATGTGAAACCCCTCGAGCCCCAGCTAAACACTAGAAATGTAACATCTCTGTGATGTACTCTAAAACTCCATTCAAACTAGGCAAAATCCCATCAAACAAGGATGATAATGGTGTTGAGACCTTTGCTCCAAGGATGATAATGTGTGCGTAGCGGAATCCAGTCCGGCTCGCTATACCCATGTGCTAGCACCCCTCGGGCCTAGGCCCACCGGAGCCCACAACATACCAAGGCCTTAGGCCTAACTCAACCCAAATACTAGCCTGATAGGTGAGGGCTGCTCTCGCCTTACATGTTGTGCTCCTTCACCATCAATTACCGATGTGAGACTAAATCTTACAATCTCTTCCATCACACATCGGACTCAACTCTTCACATCACACAATCCCATGTGATCTTTTTCTCGAATACGCAGGAGAGCTGCGTATCATTGTATTAATAGAAGAAAACGAGTCATACAGAGACCTTCCCACCCCCCCCAACCCTCGAAACATCATCAAGAGCTATGTGCCGGGAGCAAGGTTCAACGCTGTAGATAATCTGGGAGTAGCTCCATTGTAGACACAATCGTTTCGATGCTTCCAGATGGTCCAGGCTCCTAGGATAATGAGGGAATTCAGTCCTTTTCGTGCTTCTTCACTTACTGTCATGACCGCCTTGTCCCACCAATCATCAAAGGAGGAAGCATGTGGCTGTGGGGTTAGTGCAGCCAGCCCGATGCTATGAAGGATGACATACCGGAATTTTCTTGCAAATACACACCTAGTGATGAGGTGCTGGATGTTCTCTTCTTCCTGATCACATAGTAGGCAATTGTCCGGGTGAGGAAGACCTCTTCGAGCCAACCTGTCTGCTGTCCAGCAGCGATTGTGAGCAACCAGCCACATGAAGAAGTGACACTTAGGGGGTGCCCAAGATTTCCAGATGCGCTCATATGGGGCGAAAGTAAGGGCGCCCTCAAAAATTGCACTGGATATCTTCTGTCCATTTCATCTCATCAAGAGCAGTCATCACAGTGCGTCTGCTCGCCTTTCTTTTTGGTACAAGAGCATACAGGTTGGGTGCAAGATCTTGAATGCTCTTACCAGCCAACCATTTGTCCTTCCAGAAAAGGGTATTGGCACCATCACCAATTTCAGTAATAATGGCCAAAGAGAGGAGACATTCAGCCTCATTACTAACTTGTAGTGGCAAATATGCCCAGGGCTTATTAGGTTCAGACTTTTTGAGCCATGGCCATCTCACTCTTAGTGCAATACTTAGAGATTTCAGATCAGAGATTCCAAGCCCACCCAGTTGCTTTGCTCGACAAACCTTGGGCCATGGGACAATGTCCACTGTTAGCCTCCTTACGTCCTCTCCAGACAAACCCTCTTCTAATTTTATCGATGGCCTTAATTGCCCAGGGCGGCAGATCAATTGCCATTGCTAGGTAGATTAACATGGTTGTCAAGACGTATTGCACTTGGACTACCCTGCCCGCCCGTGTCATCAAGTCTGCCTTCCAACCCGGTAATTGGTCCGCGATTCTGTCAATCATTGGCTGGAATTGTTCCTTTGTTAATTTTCTAAGAGACTAGGGTAGACCCAAATACTTGCATGGGAAATTCATGATTTCATACGGCAGTAGGCTCTATATCATCTCGGAACACTGAATTGGCATCACACTACTCTTCTGAACGTTGGTCCTGAGCCCCGACGCATCCCCAAAAAGTTGGAGCATGCTTAGAGTCAAAGTGATGACCTCTGCAGCCGGTGTGAGAAAAAGGGCCACATCATCCGCGTAGAGGGAAATTCTATGCGGAATTGGTCTTCTAGATAGCGGTTGCAGCAACCCTACCTCATAAGCCCTTGCAACCATCCAATTTAAAACATCCATGACCAGAATAAAAAGCATCGGAGAGAGGATCCCCTTGACGAAGCCCACGTCTGGAAGATGTTTTTCACGTCCAGTCCAACGCTCCATATCACACACAACCCGTATGACCTACTGACCTCTGAGACGTTAATGGGCTCCCCCGACACCCCATATGACCTACTGACCTCTGAGAGGTTAACGGGCTCCCTCGACATCATGTGACCCCTGGGATTTTCTAGGTTTTCCCGACCACGGGCTCCAATACAATTTTTAGAGTGCGCAGCGGAATACGGCCTAGCTCACTATACCCATGAGCTGGCGCTCCTTGGGCCCGGGTCCACTAGAGCCCACAACATACCAAGACTTTGGGCCTAACTATACCCAAAAGGCTAGCCTGATAGATGAGGACTGCCTCCGTCTTATGTGTTGTGCTCCCCACCATCAATTACCGTTGTGGGACTAAACCTAACAGATAATGGAGTTGAAACCTTTCTGAACTTGATCATCCACGCTTTCATTAGATTTGGACCATTATCTCTTGCATATCAACTTTTGAATTGGTAGTTGCATGGGGGTTTTGCTGTGTTAGCATAACTCATCTGCTGTTTGAGGCACTTTTATGCATCCATGCAAAATTGAATAAATATGTAGCATTTAGGGAGTTCATCATGTCATGCCTTATCTGAAGCTCTTTTTGAAAGCAATGGAGTTGAACAGGAAATTAGTAGATCGATTAGAAGTCCAATAGGCAGGGAAACATATATGGGCAATGAGGACCCCGGGTTGGTTTATAGAAGTAAGACCGGTGTTGGATCTCCTTGTCGAATATAACAGCAATCAATCTATAATATAATAACCATAATGGGCTGATAGCCTATGTGCCTATATGTGGTTGTCTAACACTTTTGGCAAACACGTTAATTTTTGGTCCAAAGCTACTAATACAAATGTTTGTGTTTATTTATCAGCCATCAATCCAACAGGACATCAACATCAAGGTTCTTGATTGCGTTGCTTCAATATGGAGGAGTTAAGGAAGAATATTTTATGGAACTTCTACATAATGCAATTGAAGGGGTTCAGAATGCTCGTTTTAATTTCAGACACGCACTAAAGCGTAAGTTCGAAACTTCGAATCAATGGGTTTCCATATTTTTTTCACTGCATGCTTTTATTGTTTGTGCTCTCTTGTGCTGTAGATCCTATGCTCTTATTGTTCATAACTTTGGACATGTGTTCTAATAATGTATTTTATAATCTTTCTTTTCCTTGCCTGCTCTTGCATTGATCAAGGAGCTCTTTTTCTATATGTAGTTGCGACTGGATATGCTAATATGGATGATTCAATGTTGGAACGCATGATTCATTCTGGAATTCCCCTAGAAGAACCATACGTGCTATCTAGGCTCAATTTCATTGCCAAACAGGCAATGCAAGGATTCAAAGAAGGAAGGCTACCGATTGATGACTGCTATAATTTGATGGGTACAACAGATCCTACAGGAACACTGAAACCAAATGAAGTTTGTGTGATACTGTAAGTGGTAGCATTCATCTATCTGTTTCATCTGTGCCTTCTGAAGGCGTTTGCCTGTATGTTTCATTGTTTCAATTGTCCTCCATTTATTGATTGCCAACTTTTCCATTTAATAGTACTTGATAACAATGTGATTATGTTAATAAAATAGTGATAATGTATACCTTTTTTCTATAAGCACAGTGAGGATAACCCTAGTGGGAGTTATTAAGAAACTTCAAATTTCTGTAACTATTTGCATGATATACAATTTTAGTAGTAGCAAATCTCAAAAATTTACGCCATTAAAACCAGTCATCTGGTGCTTTGTTCCATGTTCCCCATACCACTAGGATGATGAGAGAATGGAGGCCCTTTGTGGTGTGAAGCAATAAAAACTACTGCGGTTGGCCTAGGGCGCCTGGAGGATCAATCCCAAGTTCTGAAGAACCACAGACCAGACCAGGCGGGCGCAAACACATGAGACAAGAAGGTGTTGGATGGATTCTTCAGCTTGATCACAAAGGAGGCAGACAACTGGGAGAGGAAGACCACGCTTGGCAAGGCAATCAGTAGTCGAACATCGATTTTTCACCAGAAGGCAAATGAAATGCTAGCAGAGTAGCGGTTGTTTTTCCCAAAGGGCTAACCCTAAAAGGGTAGCTATATAGAGTCATACATGGGCCTCATGGGCTTAGCCTCATGGGCTTAGCCTCATGGGCTTCATGGGTCTAATATTCTCATTACTCTAACAGCCCCTCGCAGTCTGAACTTCTGACACAGCGGAGTTACAGACTGGACATGACATGAGAAGAAGCACACACACGAGCCCCCTCACAGACGCAACTAGCCACCGGTGACGTTGAGGCTGGAGCAGAACTCGGTGAAAGTCGAGGACGGGAGGCCCTTGGTGAAGATGTCGGCAAACTGGGAAGTGGTCGGGACATGGAGGACCCGAACATCGCCGATGGCGACTTGATCACGGACAAAATGAAGGTCGATCTCCACATGCTTGGTCCTCTGATGCTGAACAGGGTTGGTGGAGAGGTACACAGCACTGACGTTGTCGCAGTATACCAGCGTGCTCCTGGAGAGTGGGCTGTGGAGCTCGGCGAGGAGCTGCCGGAGCCCGGAAGCCTCCGCCACGCCGTTAGCGACAGCGCGGTACTCCGCCTCGGCACTGGAGCGGGAGACCACCGGCTGACGCTTGGACGACCAGGACACCAGGTTGCCGCCCAAGAAGACAGCGTAGCCGGAGGTGGAGCGCCGAGTGTCCGGACACCCGGCCCAGTCAGCGTCAGTGTAGACGACGAGCTCGGAGGAGGAAGACCGGTGAAGGAGCAAGCCGTAGTCGACAGTGCCGCGGAGGTAGCGGAGGAGACGCTTGAGGGTAGTGAGGTGGGGCTCTCGGGGATCATGCATGTGAAGACAAACCTGCTACACGGCATAGGTGATATCCGGCCTGGTGAAGGTAAGGTACTGAAGTGCACCTGCAAGACTCCGGTATGCCGTGGGGTCTGCCACTGGGGTGCCCTCAGCATCTAACAGCTTGCCCTTTATGTCAACTGGAGTGGAGCAGGGCTTGCAGTTAGTCATCCCAGCGCGCTCCAGGATATCGAGAGTGTACTGCCGCTGGTGAAGAAGACCGGTGGGACGAGGCTCAACAGTGACCCCGAGGAAGTGGTGGAGCACCCCAAGATCCTTCACAGGAAACTCCTGCTGAAGAGAGCTGATGGTGCGGCTGAGTAGTGACGAACTGGAGGCTGTGAGGACAATGTAATCAACATATAGCAGCAGGTAGGCAGTGTCAGCTCCACGGTGATAGATAAACAGAGACTATCTGACTTGGCCTCCACAAAGCCCAGTGTCACCAGGAAAGCCGCAAACCGAGAGTGCCATGCGCGCGGGGCCTGCTTGAGGCCGTAGAGAGATCTGTTGAGCCGACAGACCATGTCAGGACGAGAAGGGTCAACAAATCTTGCTGGCTGGCTGCAGTAAACTGTCTCATTGAGAGTCCCGTGCAGAAAAACATTCTTGACGTCCAGCTGATGCACAGGCCAAGATCGAGCAAGAGCCAGTGAGAGTACGGTGTGAACGGTGGCCGGCTTCACCACTGGGCTGAAAGTCTCATCATAGTCGACACCACTGAGTGAAACCCCGGAGAACCCAGCGAGCCTTGTACCTCTCAAGGGTACCATCAGCCCGCCGCTTGTGCGTCCAGATCCACTTGCCGGTGACAACATTGGAGCCAGGCGGACGGGGCACCAGATCCCATGTCTGGTTGGTGAGAAGAGCCGCGTACTCCTCTTCCATCACGCAACGCCAGTGAGGGTCCGACAAGGCGTCGCGAACAGAAGAGGGTACAGGAGAGACCTGCGTGTCGTCGGGCATCGCTGCAAGAGCCCGGGACCGCAGGGTACCTGCCGCGTGCCGCGTCACCATAGGGTGAACATTCCGCGGGTGGCGGTGAAGGAGCAGTGGGTGATACACCGGTGGCACGACACGGGCCGCCGGAGGCGGCGGCGGCGGTGGAGTAGGCGTCGCTGGCGGAGAAGAGAACCACCGGTGATGACGGAGGTGCCGGGTCCACCCGCGTACGGCGCTGGTAGATAAGCGCCGGCTGGGCGAACCGCGCCGGGGGTGCAGGAACGGGCGTCCCCGGCCCCGCGTCACACGGAGGAGTAGGGGCCGCACCGGAGGGCGACGCACCCGGACCTGTGCAGGGCCTAGGGTCAGGTGCAGCACTGGTGTGCGGCGAGCTGAGGCACGGGCCCGGCGAAGTGCACGGTGGAGTAGTACCTGCAGGGGAAAACGGCAAAGGTGGCTGGACCACCGTGTTAGTGGGAAACAGAGAGGCGATGTCAGGGTCATGGATGGTGGAAGGTGGTGTGGTACGGGTGGAGAAGGGGAAGACCGACTCATCAAACACCACATGGCGAGAGATGAGGACCCGACGAGACGTGAGGTCGTAGCACCGGTAACCCTTGTGATCCGGGGAATACCCGATGAAGACACACAGTGTCGAACGGGGTGCCAGCTTATGGGGGGTGGTGGCAGTGGTGTTAGGGTAACACGCACACCCGAAGACACGAAGGTGGTCGTACCGAGGAGGGGTACCGAAGAGAGCGTGGTGCGGTGTAGGAGCGGGGCAGGCAGCGGATGGAAGACGGTTAAGGAGGTAGGTAGATGTGTGAAGACTCTCGGCCCAGAAGCGAGCAGGAAGGGACGCCTGGAGCAGAAAGGTGCGCATGACGTCGTTTGTGGTGCGAATCATGCGTTCAGCCTTGCCGTTCTGGGAGGAGGTATAAGGGAAAGACATACGCAACTAGACACCGTGAGAGAGGAAGAAGGCACGGGAGGTGGAGTTGTCGAACTCACGACCATTGTCACACTGGACGGCCTTGATGGGAAGGCCGAATTGAGTAGACACCCAGGCGACAAAATGAAGAATAGTGGGAAAAGCCTCAGACTTTGCTCGCAAGGGAAAAGCACACGAATAATGAGAGAAATCATCAACCACCATCAAATAGTATTTATACCCAGAAATACTCATGACCGGAGATGTCCATAGGTCGCAATGTATAAGGTCAAAAACATGGGCCGCATGTGAAGAAGAAGTGTAAAACGGAAGACGAACATGGCGGCCCAGCTGGCACGCATGACACAAGTGCTCATCGTGAGCTCGAGTACAACGAATGTCGGAGCTACGACTAAGCTGCATCAGAGCATCACGACCAGGATGGCCAAGACGGCGGTGCCAAGTAGTGGAGGAAGGCGTCGCGGCGAAAACAGCTGACAAAAGAGCCGGCGAAGAAGAGGAAGATGACGCCGGAGAGGAGGACGCCGGGTAGCCAAATCCTTCACAGTAAGACCAAAAGAGTCAAACTCAACAGAACAGGAATTGTCAGCTGTAAAACGACGAATAGAAAGGAGGTTGTGGACCATAGAAGGAGCAACAAGAACATCAGGAAGACGAAACGAGCCATGGGCGCTAGCGGCACCCACGGACGTGACAGGAAGACACGACCCATTTGCGACCATGATGGACGAAGGAAGAGAGGAAGAAGGAGGGCGAATAGAAGAGAGTATACCGGGGTTGGGAGTGGTGTGGTAAGTAGCTCCAGAGTCAACGACCCACTCTGGCCCAACAGGAGGTGTCAGGGCCACGGTGCTGTAGGAGGTGGCCAAGGTCGCCGGGTCCCAACTGACCGGCCCGGGCGAGTCGCTGGGAGGTGGAGCCCGCGTGGACGTAGAGTAGGCGCTGGGGGGTGTTGCCCACGGGGTCGCTGAGTGGAACCCCGGAGGAGCACCAGCGAACATGGCCGCCGGCGGGTGAGGCTCGCCACCAGGAGCCTGGAAGGGCCACATGGAGATGCGCCCGGACCACGGATTGTGGATGGTGGGCCAGGGTGCACCCCGTGGAGGCGTCGGTGCCGGTGTGTGCCCACGGCCACCACCGCCACTACCGCCACGACCTCCTCCGCGGCGACGGCGGCCACCACCGCCACGGCCCCCCCACCCCCACTCGGCCCGGGAGGAGGAGGACCAAGAAGAGACGACGGTGATGGAGTAGACGGACGCGACGGGGACGTAGCGGCAAGTGCAGTCGAGGAAGACGAGGACCCCGGCGTGGAGACCGCCACGGCCTGAACTCCCTGCTGGAGCTCCTCCATGACAAGGTCGTCACGGACCTGCAGGAAGGTGGGGAAGGGTCGCTAGCGAGTGATCCACGTCCGGAGGTGAGCGTAGCGGTCACTGAGCCCGCGAAGGACGTTGAGGACCAGGATACGGTCCTCCACGGGCCAGCCCAGGTCGCCGAGAGAGTCCGCCATGCCCTTCATCTTGCGGCAGAAGTCGCTGACGGAGAGGTCGCCCTGGACAAAGGTTCGGAAACTCGCATCGAGACGCAGAGCCCGGCCTCGGCGTTGCCCAGAAACTGGCCCTCGAGCGCCAACCAGGCCCCACGAGCGTTCGGAGTGTTGCGGACGAGGTTGTGGAGGTCCAGGGAGATCGTCCCCAGAATCCAAGTGAGAACGATGCTGTCGAGGCGCAGCCACGAGGCGGTCGGGGCCGCGCCCACGGCGTCGAGGAGGACGTGGTCGTCAGGGCATAGCGGCGGAGGGTGAGGAGGACCAGGTCCCGCCAGCGGGCGTAGGAGGGCGACTCCGGCTCGAGGACAACCGGAACCAGGAGCCGGATGTTCTGGACACCCCCGGCCTGGTAGTGAAGCTGTGCCACGAGTGGGTCGGCCGGGTCGTGCCAGAGGACCGCAGCGGTGGACACGTGGTGACCCGCCGAGCCGGAGGAAGTGGCTCCGCCGTCGTGGGAAGCAGGAGGGTTGATGAGCTACTCCGCGTCGACGATCTGCTGAGCCAGGGCAGCGGCCGCATCGCGCTCGCGCTCCCAAGCGAGGGCGGCCTCCCGCAGACGAGCCTGCCCCGCCGCGTACTCAGCCCGGGCAGCAGCGAGGGCGGCGGAAAGGGCGGAGATGGTGCTCGATGAGCCAGCGCCCGCCGGGAGGACGGCCGCCGGTGGAGGCGCTGCAGGCTCGACGACGGCGTCCCCAACCTGGGCTTCGTGGCCCTGGCCACCCTGGCCGGCTGCGCCCAGGCCGCCGGCGTCCGCCACAAGGAGGGGCGCGGGGGCAGCGGGACGCGGAGGGCCGCCGTCGGGCCCGCGCGCGACGCGCGCCCACAAAGAGGTGCCAGGCAGGGGCGGGAAAGCGGCCGGCCATCGCGGGCGCAGCCCCTGCTCGGCGGGCGGCGGCGCCCGGGGGGGGGGGGGTAATCAACAGGCCGCCGGGCGCCTGTTCGCGGCGGGCGTGGCGCCTGGGCAGGTCGGGCGGCGGCTGGGGAAGAACCTGTCCGATACCATGCTAGCAGAGTAGTGGTTGTTTTTCCCAAAGGGCTAACCCTAGAAGGGTAGCTATATAGAGTCATGCATGGGCCTCATGGGCTCAGCCTCATGGGTCTAATATTCTCATTACTCAACATGAAAAATCTGCATCGTAGGGAGACCTAACTTTTGCAAATTCTTTTCCAAGGCGAAAGCAAAACCTTCCTAAGATGAAGGCATTAATTACAGAGTTGCTGCTATATTGCCCAGATTTCGTGAGCTTCCAGCAGTGTTGATCCCGCTACTCCTGGCTGGCAAGATCAAACCATCGACCAGCGATGATTCACGGGCTACTGTGGGCGGTGTGATGGCCCTCCTGGGGATTATCTTGATCAAATTAGGTGCCAGATCAGATATCGTTTTCCCCTCTAGCCATCTATCAGACCAGAAAAAGGTGTTATGGCCATCCCCAATTACAAACTCCACCGCCACGTAGAAAAAGATATTGCCAATTTTAATTGCTTCAAGTGCACCACCCTACAGCAACGTGGCATTGCCCCTGGCCCCACACCATGCTACGGTTGAGATCCACACGCTGCGACATCTCAGCTTCGTTGAAGTCCATGTGCCCTAATTGAAATCTGCCGAGGTGCAACTGGGTGTTCGTGAGATTGCTGCGATAGGTGAGGACTATGTCATGCTTGATGCTTCGCTGCTGCCATCACCGTCATCCATGGCGAGCCGTTGTTAATCCCCCTCCTTCATCAAACTAGATGCAGATCCTTGCCAACAGTGAGGACAAACAGGGTGTTGTCAAGTTTGCAAGCCGAAACGAGCTAGTTCAAGATTTTCATGAGCTGAGCTAGTTCGGTATCCAGCCCCCTTTGAACTAAATTGTTTTCTATTTCTTTTGTCAATCCTATTTGGTTATGGTTGAAAAGGAAAAATCCAAGACAAGCAGAAATGGTGGTCTGAACTTAAAAACATGGACAAATAGATCTGGCCATCTGATTTTTCAAAATATTGAGGGCATTCTATTTTCTATGAATCAAATTAGAATAGCTTTTTAGTTTTGAGTACAATATTTTAAACAATTTTAAGATGTGGCTTGTGGACAAGTCTTATTACTATTACGGTATTACCTCACATAAAAAGGAAATGTTTTATGCTTCACAGGAGATATTGAAAACTTGCATTCTTTGGCATTGCTAGCCTCCTACAGGACATACATAAATATGAGGTTATTATTATTAATTGTTGGAACATGGATTAGTGCTGTATTTGGCAGCAGGCTTTACAGTTGTCTATTGCTGACACCTTATGTCCTACTAAACAGTGACAGTGGCCAATACTCTGGAGATGTGCTTGTGTTTAAATATCCTGGGCGACATTTTGGCGATATACATATCTTAACTGCAAGGCCAATTAACGGACTGGAGGAGAATTATATCGGATATTCAAAATATGCAATACTTTTTCCTACTTCTGGACAAAGATCATTGGCTGACGAGATGGCTGGCAGCGATTTTGATGGTGACGAGTTCTGGGTCTCAAGAAACCAGATGGTTAGTTCATTTCTGTTTTTTTTATGTACATTTTTAGGAATCTTTTATTTCGGCACTGCAATGTCACGTCCATGGGGGAGTGACCTGATGGGGTAGATATGGGAGGTTGCTGGCCATTCGGCCGCCGGTTTCCTACCCATGGTGGCTGGTGTCGAGAGGCAGCAGCAGGGAGATGAGAAAACAGAGAAGGGAGGTGAGAATAGGAATTGGCTGTAATTGCTTGTATATTCCTTGATCAACTCTGATTATAAAGAGATCTACATGCATAAATCTCTCCTAGACTCTTGCCTGTCTAATTCAGGCTTTCCTGATTGATCCCTCACAAAGGCTTTCCTGATTGATCCCTCACAACTCACCTGCCTAATTAGCCCCTCTAACGGCATCTATAGCTGTTGCTCACCATAACAGCAATGGCTAGGATTTGCTCCCTCCAGCCTGGACACTATCATATGCCCACAGGAAGTCTCACAAGCAAGTTGTGGTCTTTTTGTAGACCCTGAGTATTCTGACTTTTGGGCATGTGTACAAGTTAAAATTCCCATCTATGTGACAAATGTTTTCCTTCCACAATTAAGCAACATGACCCACCACGGCAATCATCTATGGTGAGCTTAACATGACTACTGCCGAATTGGATACCAAATTATTTAACAATTACACAGGCAATCCATAACCATTCATGCTGGAGTTGTACGTGTGGCCTCCCTCCAGCTTCTTCAGGACCATGTGTCCTACTGCAGTCAATGCAGAGGCTGGGATATTGATATGTTCCCTTTTCTAAAAAAAATATGTCCTACTGCATGAGCATGTAGTTCCGTTTTTGTAGGAATGAAATTCCACCAAGATTGCACAGTCATAATCAGTGGTGGAGCCAGGAATTTATGACTGGGTATGCCATGTACACAATTTCGAAGCAAATATGCCATAACAAATCCATAATAATAACTAAAGTACAAGTTCTAAAAATTAATAATTAAAAAATATTACAAAGCAATAAGGGCTACTACAATATAACTCTACGGTCCCCAATGGCGAAGCTCTTCAATTTTGACGCCTAGGGCCACTATCAAAAACATATATCGCCTGCGCTGGGTCAAAATAACACTCACATCGGGCCTGATACCGATAGATAGCAAAACTAGCTCATAGATACATAAGTTTAGATATGCCTGAATTCCATTCTTATATCCACAACATAATTGATAGAAACGTGAAAGTGGTTACAAAATACATAACCAATGGTCTTCGAAAACATGTGCTTCTTCTACTGCTTCTGATCATGCTTCCGCATAAGATTGGGTTTGTGACACGGATTCTAAAATTAATGTAGGAGCAGGAGGAGAAAAGGATGTTAATATCCTAATCCTCTTCATTTTCTATCTACAGAACAGAAATTGACATAATCAATGAATCATTCATGAAATTGTGGAACGGAAAGAGTTCACTGAAATAGAACAGCCGAGCAGGAATTCCATGCACTGCTGTGTTGGCTGTACCAAGTTCGAAACGCTGCTACATTGGCTAACCGCAACCCGCAGCTGGCAGGCCGTAGTGGGGAATTGGCAACAACCAGGCGGCGGTGGCCGCTGGGGCTATCCGCAGATGGCAGAGGATGGTGCGCGGCGTGGCTAGGGTTAGCGTTGACTGTCAAGAGGAAGAGAGCTCTCTGCGCTCGGCTGGAGTGCGGGAGATTGCGGCGCGGAGCTGAGGAAGCCGAGCAGGGTGCGAAGGGAGCGACACAATTCTGGGGTTGGTTCCCTCGTGGGCCCAGAAATGGCTATTGGATTGGGCCCATCAGCCATATTGGCACAATATGACGTAAATATACCAAGATACGTATAAACCAATGTGTACATATTATTTTTTTCCTCTAAAATCTTGGGTATGCCATGGCATACAGGGGTATGCCCCTGGCGCCGCCCATGGTCGCCATGGTCATAATATGTGCTGCTTTCTTACATGACCTAGGAACATAATTATGTGTGGCTAATAAAATTCAGGCTCAAAACTCAAAAGCTTTAAATCACAGGCCAGATCACCAACTGAAGATAGCTCAGAAGCTAATGTTTCCTATTGGAGCTTAGTGTTTCGACTAATCCACATGATATGGTAGCAGTTAAGATTTGTATACATGCAATCAGCTCTGCATGTCCCAATCCAACTTCCTTGCACCTTTGCCCAACCTCTTGCCTCCATCAGAATTAATTTCCAACTTATTTGCTTTGGTGTTTCAGTTATGAATAGCACTTGTATCCAATATTGGGGTTTCTGGCCTGAATATATATATGCATACAGGTGATGCATTTGTGAAAATTTCTTCCAATTGATACTCAAGGGGCACACTGTATAAGAATCATCAGCACCAGTATGCTTTGTAAGCTGATGCTTCACGGGATCTCAGGCAATTTTACCTGTCCTGTTAGGCAACAGAAGAGTAAGCACTGGGACAAAAACACCGAAATCCAAGTAATCACTGTTGTCACACGTGCCATAGCATGCAACTCTTTTCTTCTTGGTCCAAGCAGTGAGGAAGCCACCAAGAAAGAAAATGTTGACAAAAAGAGGGATTGATGATAAGAGGAATCAAGCCCTATAAAGAACTGGAGTGCCAAGAAAGATGGTGAGATAGAGAGTCCCACAGATTATGATGATGCATGACATGATCTGTAAAACATGCTTTGCAGTACGCTCACCCAATCATATGTAACAACTAACAAAAGCATCAGGTCATGACGAAGCGGAGTAGGCTCGTGTTGACCTAGGAGCAACTTGTTGCCACTTGAACTTATTGGTTGAGTGGGAATCCCCCTTCAAAATCAAACTTTATGATATTGTCGTGCTGCCTATGTCAAGTTTCTCCTAAAAGACAAAAGTGTAGAACTTCAATAACAAACTACCAATTCAGGTGCATCCTCCTGACCTGGCCCATCGTCTTCCCAAGGCCTGGTGCTTCGCCTTGGCCACTACACCAGCAGCTTTCCCTTGAGACACCCTGCACAACGTCCTAACTCTTTAGCAGTAGGTTGCATCCTTGTCTTGCCATCGGGCAAGCCAGACTAGCTAGACGTTTCCTTTAAATTAAATATTTCATTAGTATTTCTTGTTTTAGAGAATTACATCCACTGTGTGCGCACAATAGCATTTTTCTGCACATTAATATGCATTATTATTATTTATTATTATTGAACTTGCCAAAAGGAGTTCTGCAATTCTGATAGCAAAAAGTGGTGTTTCAGTTACTAAAGGCTTTCAAGAAGCAAAGTGAACCTTGGGTTGAATCACCAAAACCAAAGGAGACCCAGCAGAAGCCTGGCGGACCCAGGGATTTTAATGAATCGATTCTTGAAAGATTGCTATTTAATGACTGCTTGACGACTACATTTATACCCAAGTATTGTATCTTTTCAATTATTAATCATGTTCATTTCAATAGTGTTCACAGGATGTTACTTGGTTTTTAATTGATCAGTATGCTTTGCACAAATCATCGTTTATAACTACTTTTGCTCAAATCATCAATTATTAATCATGTTCTTAACATTATATATTGTGTACTTAACTACATATCTTTAATTTATTTGAAGATATCCAGTCAACTGTGTGACACACTTGCTTAGTTGCAGAGCAAGGCGATGTTGCAGTATGCTGAAATATATAGAAAAAAAAAATCAGGCGCAGTCATGCTTTTAATGGCATGCCTTAATAACTTTTATGTGTTCCTCATGCGTTTTGTCAGTCCAATATGTAGTGCGGACTGGTGAAATGAATTATTTCTCATCCTTGCCTTTACTTGTGCGGTTCAACTTATGGATTTGTTATCAATTGGATATATAATGTCTTGTAATCCTAACACATCGGATTCATTCCTTATCATATGTGGCTTGTGGGCACCCAAAGGTGTCATTGTTGCCTTTTCCAAATTTGCTTAGTTTATTACGATCACCAAAAATTCCATCATCATATTGTTGATATGAATCAGCTGCATAACTATAAAGTAGTTGCAACTCATTGGCAATACAAGCTGATGTAAAGATTGACATAACTTTTATACTATTTTATGTAATATGAGGATGCTTCCTAGAATAATGAACACTGAATATCTTGGTTGTGCTAAGATTTTTTTTAATTTCTTCATCACTTGTCTCTGAACTATAATTTTGTTTTCTCTGCAACACTTGTTTGGTTTCGTTGTGTTGATTTGATGGTGATGGATACATGTTTGGATTTCCCTCTTATAGCTATGCACTTGGTTTATCGTCTGATTGTTGGTTAGCATATATGGACCGGTTCTTAACAGAAGGAGTCGATCAAGACGAAAAGAAATCGATTGCGGAAAACATGATCAAATTAGTTGACCTTTATTACTGGGCTCTGGATGGGCACAAGGTTAGTTACAATGTTATGCTTTGATATGGTCTAGGCTTCCATGCAATTATGAATTTGATATCATTATTTTTTGTTTACATTTGATCTGTACAGAAAAAAAAGATACACAATAAATGAAATGTGCAGTATCCTATTGGTTAAATATTTATTATGAACACAAAAGTTCACTTCACTCGGTTTCAACAGTTGTTTCTTGCCATGTCTCTGCCAATTAAACAGGTAAATGTGGATCGTAAACTGAGAGTACAATCATATCCACACTTCATGGAGAAGAAAGGATTTGATTCATACCATTCTACATCTATTTTGGGAAGAATCTATGATGAGACTGAGAAAATAATATCGCAACAATGTGATGAACAAATTCGTAAGTCGTCTTTCTGCTAGTTGGTACTACACTGTCACCGTCAATCAACTGATCTTAGCTTAGCTTTCTTATAGGTTGGTCTGTTTTTTATATTATTATTCTAGCAGTACTGCTTTGCATGTTCATGTAATTTTTGCAGATAATGGAATAGTTAATATTTGAGTGCCTACATCTGAGGATGTACGCACCAATACTTATACAAAGTGAACTACTATTAGATAGAGTAATATTTAACTTTCCCAACATCTACTTCTGAGGATATGCACAGCCAATATTTATTACAATGCGAACCATATGCTGAAGTAGAATTGTTTTCCTAATTTCTCTTGATACCTTTCAGATGTTCTTGTTTTCCTAATTTCTTAAATAATATATGAAGCTTCATTTGTTTTGAAAGGTATTTGAAGCTACTTATTTTCTTATACAACAACAACAGCATAGCCTTTTGTCGTCCCAAGCAAGTTGGGGTAGGCTAGAGATGAAACCCAAAAGAGACCAGGAAATAAAGGACACATAGAGGGTATAAGAAAAAAGGATTACGGTTCAGGCACGTTAATTGCTAGTCTGCAAGCGCTCCTATCCATAGCTAAATCCTTAGGGATATTCCACTCCTTAAGGTCTCTCTTAGCCGACTCGTTCTAAGTCAGTTTAGGTCGATCTCTACCGTTCTTTACATTATCGACCCGCTTTACAACCTTACTACGCACCGGCGCCTCAGGTGGCCTCCGTTGGACATGGCCATTTTCTTATGTTTATTTATTCTATTGTAATCAGAGATAACAACACTGCCATGCTTCAATGAGGTGGAGCTGGATAACGAAGAAAAGAAAGATGAGTTTCAGAAACTCTACCGCCTATGGGAGCAGCGCTACCAAGAGTACTTGGATAAGAGTAGGCAACTTTTGGAGCTGGATAAAGAAGAAAAGAACGATGAGTTTCAGAAACTCTACCAAAGCTACAAACATGTAAGCATCCTATCTTCATACTGATGCACACAACCACAACAAGGAAATAAAGCAAAGGTAGCTTCTGGGTCGATTGGCTGTCATGATCAATTAATAGATTAACCCTGCGTGCAATGCAGTTGCTCTATGGCGCCGATGAATTCGAGAAGACCAAGAAGGACCACTCATGCGTGTTCATGGAGGCATGCGCGATCTACAGGATCGTCTACGAGCGAGCAAGGTCTACCGGGAGCGTCTCCAGGTGCCGCTTCGTGTGGACCGTGGCCGGAGACGCGCTGTGCTATCTCCATGCGACCAAGTACGCGGTGCAGCATGGGGAGAAAACCGCGTTCTGCTCGCTTTCAGTTATCCGCCAACTTTACATCTGATATGTTGAATGGTTGTATAATCTACGTGGTACCTGTTTCTGTCTGCAATGAACTGGGTGATGTGGTGATGGACCCGGTGTGCTGCCTGGGTGGCTGTGAATTGAACTACTTAGTTCTGTCTGTATATATATGTAGAATCTGACCTGTTGTCACTTTTAAGCTAGTGCGCACGTGAAGTCTTGCAAAACTGTATTGTATGGTATATCACCAGCAGTCCAGCACCGTCTTTGATTACAGGGACCGAGTGAGAGCTTGGCCCTCCCTCTGCTGGCGCATGGCCGCCGCCGCGGCCATGAATGCCAAGCAAATTCCCATGTTCCCAGATGTGGGGTCGATGAGTCGATCGGTATGGTCTGTTCAACAAGTAATTTAGTGTGTCATAAATGTCATTTGAATGTGTAGTCAATGCCTTTCGCTAGAGGTAAAATATAGTGAAAACTTTGAAGTAGGTGTGTTTTTCGTAATCAGAGTTGTTATTTCCTACATTGGTTAGGTAGATATTGATTTTACAGATAATTTTACATGAACTATAGGTGACAACTGACCTTTCCTGGAGTGATCAATCCCCTCTTTTCAGCATCTTCCAACATTGAAATTTCTGGTCTGGATCACAGCACACACGAAAAAGAGTATCAACATTAGTCTTGGACTCATACTAGTTCTCAAGTCAATGTCACTGATGAATTATTTGGGTCTTGAAATAGGCATCACACAGTTAACCATGAACGTGAAGTTTCTCATAAACTAGACACCAGCTAAATGGGAGGATGCAGCAAGTACTTTCCAGATGAAGATCTTCAAGAGGATATGACTACGTAGAAAAATAATAATAATACAGACTGCCAGTTGAAGATTTTATTTAAGACAGTTGAAGATCAACTTTGGGAAACAATTATCAACCGGTATATGGCTGGTAACGTATTAGCACTTGAGTGAAATTATTTTTTAACTCTATCCATCCACCTAATTAATCTTAAACTTTTATAAAGCTAATGCCCACTAGGAGATTTCTCTAACTTTTCATAACGCCACATCATCCGTTGACATCATCTGATCATCATCTGGACCCGCTTTTCCATCCACACCCCTGAAGTGATTAGGAAAAAAAAGCCGCCTGATCAATAGCCGTCAACCGTCTACCATAACACACCCCACTACCGCGCACCCGCAACAGCACTCACCCTTCCCACCAGACGCAAATGAATTCATATTCCAAAATAGAAAACCAGAACAACGTCAAGCAACTAGTCTTTTCAGTTCCAATTCCAAATTCGAATCCATTGAATAGGATTAGAAATTGTCATCACATCTCCTTGCATTCTAGCCGCCGATTCATCAAGCTGCTCCGTTGCTCCTTCCAATTGTGACCTTTATATTCTCCTTCGAGATCATCTGCTTCGGCTCCAGCTCTACAACAGCCACAAGCCAAGCTGAACTCCAACAGAGGCGGGACGGAGTTGATCTGAGATCCACCGACATCATTGCAGCCGATTGCCACCGGCTTGAGCAGTTCGAGAAGCGAGGTGGGGCTCCTCCATGTTGGCTCGGATGTGGACAACCGACCAGCGTCGACACATGTTGACACTCAAAAATGTCCAATGGCATATTTGACAATATGAGCAAGTTATGGAGGCCCTGGACATGGTTGGGGTCAAGTGGCACCGTCAAAGGAGTAAGCAATCACGCGGAGAAGACAGAGAGCCACAAACGAGCCTATCCAGTCGGATAGGCCGATTGGCCAAACTGCTAGGCCGGCTGCCCCAGGCGGCTTAGCCGGGTACAGGACGGCTAAGCCAGCCCCCTAACCACATGGCCGGCGCTGCCACAGAGGCCGGCTAAGCCGGGTCCTTGGGCCGGCTTAGCCGGGTCCAAGTCTGGGCACGCGGAGGCTGGCCCGGGCCCGTGAAAACCGGCTTAGCCAGGTGCCAGGCCGGCTAGGCCGGCTTGTTGCTGATTCTGAACCGATTTTTCCCTAAATCGTGTTTTGGCTAGTTTTAAGCGTGGAAAACTTGGAGACCATGTACTGGAGTTGTTTCCTAATAGGATAAGACCACCCCCTCTATATATATGAGAGGATCATGGCCGATTGATCCCATCGATCAAAAACCAATCTATCAACTCTTTTACCCCTTTTCTTTCTTCAACCTCTCTACTTGGTGTTCGGTGCTTCTCTCCACGAGATTCATTGGCATCTTAGGCGGCCTTGCTGGTCCTAAGAGATCCTTCACGTGCTTCCTCCTGACGGATCCTTCCGGAGGTGGTTCTGAAGCTGAAGCTTATTCAGCCATACACGAGCCTACATCGGTCTTTTCGATTCCTAGATCGGTTTGGCTGGTTACACTGCGTGTTTGCTGCGTTGCAGGTTGTGAAGATAACCTCCTTGGGTGTCCAAGGCCCTCTGGTGTGTTGACACAGTCGTGAATCGGCGTCAAGATACTTTTTGGCGACTCCGCTGGGGACAACAAGGCGTAAATTGACATACCAATCAACCGGCAACATGGGTGTAGGTGGAGATGCGACGAAGGACGAGAGCGAAGTCCATAGTGGCAACATCATCAATCCTAGTCCGTGGAGGAGATAACGCCAGAATTGCAACAAACACTCTAGGCTCCGATTGAAGAACTTCAGAAGGCTTTTCTTCTAGGTTGTTCTAAGGGCCATAATAACAAGGTGGTACAATTCAAGGCACCAAGCGTTGTTGAAATCTTGGGAGCTTCAGGTAAACGATATAGAAAATCTTCCTAAATATGATGAAGTTCCAACTACGCAAGCTTATGTTGCTAAGATGATAGTTGATCATGCTACTCGATTTCAAGAAGCTATGGAAACCTCATTAGGAAAGATAGCTAATAGGCTAGATAAAATTGAAGGGAAGACAACCGTTTCTAATCAATCAGGTGTCTTACCTCAATCTAAATTTGGCATGCCTCAAGGTTTCTTTCAAAATCAATCATCTGTTAGCGAAGCTAGTAAACTAAAATCGGCTTCTTCGGCTCCTTTTGCCGATAAAACCAGTCATGCTAGTACAAGTGTAGCAGGGGGTGCTCAAAAATTGGCTCAATCCATAGGAACCGATTATGGAGCATCTAATGCTTCGGGGGGCAATAGAATTCTACCTAACACACCGAAGTCTCCTAGTCCAAATACTATGCTTGAACACATGCAGGGAAGTGCTTCTACTGAAATTCATGATATATTAAGCAAGGATTTTACTAAATATCTTGAAGAAAGTCTAGGTGTTCACTTCAAAACTGCACAAAACATGAGCACTAAATCGTACCCTTCTGCAATTGATTTCATGAGCAATCCTACTGGATGGAAGGTACCTGACTTTCAAAAGTTTAGTGGTAATGGTAATAAATCCACCATGGAGCATGTTCATATATACCTTGCTCAATTAGAAGAAGCTGCTAATCTTGATTATATGAAAATTTGTAACTTTTCTTTATCATTTACTGGAACTGCTTTTTCATGGTTTGTTAGTTTACCACCACTATGCATTAATTCTTGGGTTGAATTAGAAGAAAAGTTTCATAAACATTTTTATACCAGAACCCAAGAAACTAGAATGTCACATCTTACTGCTGTTAGGCAAACTCATAATGAAACTGTGCTTGAGTTTTTCAATAAAGCTAGAGATATCAAGAATAAATGCTTTCATTTGAGTATTTCTAAAAGAGATCTTGTTGATATATGCTTTATAGGTTTAAATTATAAGATCAAAGAAAAACTTGAGAATGTTCAGTTTGCTAACATGAATCATCTTATTGAGAGGGGCGTTTTTTGGAAATCACGCCTTAAAGACTCTCGTGAATATAAAACCCATCGTTCGAATACACATGCTCTTGGTGCTATTTCAGATGATTTGGATGATGAAAGCAAGGAGACATTGGCCGCTGAAATTAGATGGCCAACGGAGAATAAACATGTCACTTGTCCTTCTCTCAAACTGATTCAAAAGAATCGGAGTGAGGAAGTGAAATTTACTTTTGATATTTCTAAATGTGACCAGATTTTTGATGAATTACTCAAAATCGGATACATTAGAATTTATTATACTATGTCTTCTGCAGATGAGATTAAGAGACACGCTTATTGCAAATATCATAACTCTTACTCTCATGCAACTAATGATTGTAATGTCTTCCGTCAGCAGGTCCAATCGGCCCTTAATGAGGGACGATTGAGTGTTTCTGACATGGAGATCAACAAGAATCCTTTTCCTGCACATATGAATACAATTGAGCTAGGAAGTCCAGCAAGCTTGATCCGACCCGAGCAAGCCGATAAAGCTAAAGGCAAGAATGTCATTATCAGTGAACCACATGTCGCACTGAATGCTCAAAAGAATTCGGGGCGACAAGACGTGCTTGAGAAGGACCAGGAAGGCAAGAACAAGGTTACAATCACTACTGGATCAGCGAAAGCTTTGAGAAGGCAAATATGGTACGAGACGCGCGTGGTGCTGCAGAGGCCGGCTAGGCCGACTGTTCCAGTCGACCAAGCCAACTCCACTATTGGCCAGGCAGAGCCGGCTAAGCCGACTGGTCCAGTCGGCCAAGCCAGGTTAGCCTAGATGGGTAAGCCAATTGAGCCAGTCGGCCAGGCCGCCTCCCCTCCTCCAGGCAGTCTTGCTTTCGATGTTCAAGTCTTGCGCTCATTTATTCCCAAGAAACTGAAGTTTGGTGTTTGAAAAGAGAAAGAGTAGAACGTTAAGAAACCTGTGGTGAAGCCACTTTGTACTTTTGATCGACTTATGGTGAAGTACAAAAAGAAAAAGGCCGATTCCGAGAATCGGCCCATAAAAAAAGGAGACTACACCGCCAAAGCGTGACGAAGATATAAATAAGCAATTGGCGATGACTCCACCAGCTGATTCTTCCTTGCAGGTTGCTCGTCCTCGTGTGTCACGTTAGGGACCTCCGGTACCTGCAACTCCGCCAATTATACAAATGCCACAGTGGGGACCTCGTGGAGTGTGGGTGCCATATCCTCAGGCTCCCGTGTTTCAAAGATTGGGAGATGTTGCTGGTCCATCTTCGAAGCCCTCAGTCTTTAGCCGATTGGGTGGTCAATCGAGCTCTAGCGGAGCAAATCAAGAGAAAGTGGTCAAGATGTAGGTTGAAGCTCCTCAAGAGTCCAAGAAGGCCCCTGCACAGCAAGTGTGTGGCCTAAGAATGTTGATGTGCCTGAAAGGACCTAGGATGTTGCCTAGAGGGGGGTGAATAGGCGTTTTTGAAAATCCTAAAATTTAAAGCTCAAATGTGGAAGTTAAATACCAACCGGTAGTAGGACCGGAAGTAGAACCGGTACTATCGGTTGTTGAAAATCAGTACTACCAAGACGACTAGTAGTAGGATCGGAAGTAGGACAGGTACTACCGATAGTTGAAAACCAGTACTATCGAGCCAACTTTCTAGAACTACCGGTATCCTACGAAACTATGAAATCAAAAGGGAAATTAGAGTAAATTAAGCTATACTTTCAGATCCAATTATTACCACCCCTTTGTTGATGTTGCTGATGTAGATGTTGAACTCCTCGTGGCTTGGCACCTCACCAAATAGTAGATTAAGCCCTCCAACCTATGAAATTAGGGGGTAGAGAGGAGGAACACAAAGAATACAATAACAAGGGTAGTCGATGCTACCACCACAATAAGAAAAGATATTTGTTTATCCGAAGTTCGGTTTCCATCAAAACCTACTCTCCATTGAAGGAGCTGCGAAAGACCCAAAGAACCTTACCTAGAGGATACCAATACAGGTCACTCTAGTTCTAGAGGATACAACACATGTCACTCTAGCGGGAGTCTTTTCTAACTCCTTATCTTTGGGGTTCCCCCTAGAGGATACCATGAAGGTAATCACTCTAGCCGGAGTATATTCCAACTCCTTTTCCTCCTTCACTATATGATTCCTTCCCTTTCGGCGGCGAAATCAAACCGTTACAAATGATCCGAGGCAACCATAAGCTCTAGGGTGCTCTCTGGCGACGCCTAACCATCTAGGACCGAAGAGTCCAAGAGTAACAAATGCAGCTCACGAAATAGACAATATGCTCAAGTGCTCAAGTGGTGGCTTGCTCTCAATTTTGAATCTTTTTCTCAACCCACAAATTGGATTTGTCAATTTGGATCAATCACTCACTAAGAGAGGGTTTGGGAGAGTTAGAAAGCTTCAAAAATGAGTGGGGAATGAGAAGAATTAGCATAGCCCCCTTTGAAAAACTAGCTGTTTTCTAGCCGTTGGGTGCAGAAATTGGCCTACAGGTACTACCGGTGGGATCACTGGTACTACCAGTAGTTCAAAACTAGGCATAGGATTTTGCCTACCGGTACTACCGGTGGTACTACCAGTACTACCGGTAGTTCAATGATTTTGCAACCTCGAGCATTCGACTTTGATGGAAAAATAGGACCGGTACTACCGGTCTATAAATCATTTTAATCCGGTACTACCGATGACGAGCAGTACTACCAATCCGACTACCGGTACTACCTATAGTACAAGAGTCACAACCTCGTGCGTTCGACTTGGCACAAAATAATGGACCGGTACTACCGGTTTATAACTCAAATATAACCAGTACTTTTCGGTCCGCCAGGTTGGATGAAGAAAGGTCTTTTTCTAAGTGCCCGTGAGTGCAATGGTGTCTCTCAAAACATGATAAAGACCGACATGAGCACTTTAAGCATATAAATCTATGAATATGATGCATCCCTCTTAATAGTACGGCTTTCCTATTTACTCAAGATTTAATGAAAATTAAATATAAACCTCTTGAGTTGCTTTCTTTTAACCGAAGCCAATTCTTTCAATCTTCATCAGATGAGGGTGCCAACATGTCAACTTTGATTTGTTCTTGAGCATAGCCATCTTGAGCACGTGACTTGATTCCATTTATCAAATATAGATAACTTCATATGTACCAAGTCACTATCATCAAACACTCCAATAGTGATTTGATCCTCCACTTCAATATGACCTTTGAATCTTGATTAGTACCTCAACTAAATGCAAGAACTTTCTTTTTTTTCACCATCTCAAGTCATCAAGTCACATCTTGTGTTGAATCATCCATTTATTTATTTGCAAAATTATCTTTTCATTTCAATGTAGCAAGCTTTGAGTAGGAGACCATTACATATGCAATCCCTCATGTCTCATTAACCAATTCTTACTGTGCTTGCTTCCACATGAATCATAGAGTCTCATAATAGATAAGCCTTTGCATGAATTCTATTTGCATTGTTGTCTTATGCTTGAGCTAGATTGTTTATATAACAACACATCATTTTGTCTTTACACACTTTGATCAAATATTTGTGAGATAACTAATTCCTGTCCAACATCTCAACAAACATGTTAAATCTTTAATTGTGATTGTCATTCAATCATCCAAATCCCACTAAAGGGCTAGATGCACTTTTAGTGCTTAAAAAACCTATACATGTTCCTAGCATCATAATCGGCTCGATGTCAGCTCCTGTTGTTAAAAACAACAAGCGGATTGTGATTGGAGATAAATATCCAACAAACAAGCAAGAAGAAGCTACTGAAGAAGTTGCTAGAGTTGAAGAGCAAGAGAAGCCGCCGAGAGACCCCAAGTATACTCAACCGAAGTGGTGCCCACGAGGGTTGGATAAAACCTAAGGCGGAAGTTACAACGTGCTCAGCAAAGGAAGTTGAAGAAGGAAGCTCTTGGGATTGTTGAGGACCCACCTGTACCATTAAATCCCCAAGAGATTCCATAGAAAACTGTTGTTGCATCTGCTGCTCTTGCTCAGACGACTAAGCTGGTCCCAGAGGCAGCTAAGCCGACTAAATCAGCTAAGCCGGCTCCAAAGACGGCTAAGCCGGTTCCTACCGCTGACTCTGGCCAAAGAGGCCAGGAGTCGGCTAAGCCGACTGATGAGTCAGCTAAGCTGACTAAGAAGGCAAGGCCATGACTGCTGCTGATGAAACTGTCCCTGTGCTTCCTGAATCGGCTGTGGTGTCTTCTAAGATACTCGTGTTGATATCTACAGGTTCTGAAGATCTTGGTGACTCACCAGAGGTGTTTGCTACTGTTATTGCTAATATGGTGGGCATGGAGACTCTAGAAGTGCCAGAGGAGGAGATGGTGGATTATGAGCCATCACCGCCACGAGGGGATGTGAACGTAGTATATTTTCCCTTGATTACTATGTGATTCGACATGATGAAGAGGAGCCACCAGCAACAGAATTGATGTTTGCCATTGAAGATGCTATTTTCAAGAAGCCGACGGTGCGAGTGGATCATCTTACGTCACTCCACTCAAAGGGTCACATCAACAGGATGCCAATTCATAGCATGTTGGTAGACAGCGGTGCAATTGTGAACATCATGCCATACTCGCTGTACAAGAAGCTTGGTAATAAAGATGAAGAACTGGTGAAGACCAACATGACCATCACAGTTGTTGGCAGTGAAGCTCCAATTCCAGCTAGAGAAATTGCTAACGTTGAGTTGACTATCGGGAGCAAGACTTTGGCTACAGCTTTCTTCGTTGCTGATATCAAGGGAAGGTACAACGTGATACTTGGGCATGATTGGATCCATGCCAACGAGTGTGTGCCGTCCATCTTGCACCAGTTTCTCATCCAATGGGTGGGAGATGCCATTGAGGTCTTCCATGCTGATTCATCAGTTGAGGTTGCCACAACCGATGCGTGTGAAGCTGAGGGGCATGGTGCTTTGGTTGCTTGTTAGGTAGAGACTTGTCTAAGTATGATTTTGTAAGTTTCACTAGGCAAGGCTTTATTCCTGTTTCACTTAAGCTGATTGACAATTGGCTTAGCACCATCGTGTAATCAATGGATAATGTTGAATGGTTAAAGCGTCGTGTTGAGCAGTATCGGGCTAAAAAGATCGATGCTTGTGAGGCTATTGATGACTTTGATGAGCTCAATATGTTGGGCCAAGGTTTCACGTTGGTCGATCCTTTAGAACAAGTTGATATTGGGGTTGGCTCCACATCGCAGCTGACGTTTGTTAATAAAAACTTGAAAGCTGATTACAAAGCTGAGTTAAACACGCTTCTTAAGGAACATTCTGATTGTTTTGCATGAAACTACACAGAGATGCTAGGTTTGAGCTGAGATCTTGTTGAACATCGGCTTTGTGTTAAGGATGGATTCAGGCCTATCAAGCAACATCCACGGTGCTTTAATTCGGCTATCCATGACTGAATCAAGGAGGAGATCAATAGGTTGTTGCAAGCTAAATTCATTCATCCATGCCAATATGCAAAGTGGGTTTGTAATATTGTGCCTGCTGAGAAGAAGGATTCTAGCAAGATCAGAGTCTATGTTGATTTCAGAGATCTTAATAGAGCCACTCCCAAAGATGAATATCCTATGCCTATAGCTGACATGTTGATCAATGATGCTTCTAGACATAGATTGATTAGCTTTCTTAATGGTAATGCTGGGTACAATCATATTTTTATGGTAGAAGAAGACACATCTAAGACGGCTTTCATTTGTCCTAGCTTTGTTGGTTTATTTGAGTGGATTGTCATGACTTTTGGGTTGAAGAATACTGGTGCAACTTATCAAAGGACAATGAATTTGATTTTCTATGATCTAATTGGGGGTGATTATGGAGGTTTATATTGATGATATTGTGATTAAATCGGCTGTCCATAAATCTCACTTAGTTGATTTACGTCTTGCTTTTGAAAGAATGTGCCATTACAATTTGAAGATGAATCCACTCAAGTGTACTTTTGGAGTGTCAGCTGGGAAGTTTCTAGGCTTTATCATTCATGATAAAGGCATAGAAGTTGATCCTAAGAGGATTGAGAAGATCAAGAAAGTTCAGCCACCTACATGCAAGAAGGATGTGCAGAAATTCTTAGGGAAGGTGAATTACTTGAGAAGATTTATTGCTAATCTGTCTGGGAAGATTATTTCTTTCACTCCTATACTCAAGTTGAAGGATGAATCTGAATTCACTTGGGGGGCAAGACAGCAAGCTACATTTGAAAAAATAAAGGAGTATCTATCATCACCGCCCGTTCTTCGTGCACCTAGAAGAGGAGTACCATTTAGAATCTATGTGGCTACTGAAGAGAAGATCATTGGGGCTGTGGTGACTCAAGAAGATGAAGGGAAAGAATATGTGATTGCTTATCTTGGTCGCCGTCTTCTTGATCCCAAGACAAGGTATGCCCATATTGAGAAATTATGCTTATCACTATACTTTGCATGTGACAAGATGAGGCACTATCTTTTGTTAAGTACATGTGTTGTAGCATGCCAGGCCGATATCATCAAGCATATGCTATATCGGCCAATCCTTAGTGGAAGGTTGGGCAAATGGGCATACTCTTTAATCGAATATGATTTGACTTATGAACCATTGAGATCTATAAAAGGTCAAGTGCTTTCTGATTTTATTGTTGAGCATGGTATTGATCTTGATGAAGAGGTTAATTATCTTACCTACACCCCATGGAAGCTATATTTTGATGGATCGGTTTGCAAAGATGGCCAAGGTGTTGGTATTGTTCTTGTTTCTCCTAATAATGTTGAGACAGAGATGTCAAGCCGATTGGAGTTTCAATGTACTAACAATCAAACCAAATATCAAGCTCTTATATTCGGGTTGATCATGTTAACTTCTATGGAGGTGCAGCATGTTGAAGCCTATGGTGATTCATTGCTAGTTGTGCAGCAGGTTTCTGGTGAATTTCAATGCTTAGATGGATCTCTACGGGCTTCTCTTGATACTTGTCTTGAGCTTATTGCTAAAATCTTCGAATTCAAGATTTGACATATTCTAAGACATGAAAATCAGAAGGCCAACATATTAGCTCAACAAGCATCAGGCTTTGACGTCAGTAGGCGTAATTTTCATACTCAAAATAAGCCAATGCATCAAGACGATCATTTTTTCTGTGCAGGTCTGGATGAGACGGCCTGGCCGACTGCTTCAGTTGACCTAGCCGGCCATCACTCGGCTAAGCCGGGTCGCCAAGCCGGCCTAGCCGGCCCTATTGACTGGAGGCACCAGTCGGCTAAGCTGACTAACTCAGTTGGCCTAGCCGACTCTGTTGACTGGGCAGCCCAGTCGGCTAAGCCGACTGCTACAGTCGACCTAGACGACTTCTCTGCAAGAGCTGCTTCTGATTCACCCAATGATGACCCAAATCAGTCTAGCTCTAATTCTAATGATGCTAATACTGATTTGGAGGATTGGAGGACTCTCTTAATGAAATATTTGCAGGATCCTAGTGCCAAAGTTGATAGAGCGTGCAAAGAAGCGCATTCAAGTATATTATTCAGCATGGCGAGCTCTATCGAAGAACTGCTGATGACTTATTGCTCAAGTGCCCAGGATCTGATGATGCAAGAGTGGCAATGGGAGAAGTCCATGAAGGAATTTGTGGTACGCATTAATCAGCCCTGAAGATGAAGTGGTTGTTGAGGAGGGCTGGTTTCTATTTTCCCACTATGATGGCCGATTGTTTTCGCTACTACAAAGGTTGTGATGAGTGTCAACAGTTTGGTAATATTCACATGGTGCCTGCTGCAGAACTCCATCCTATTATGTAGTCATGGCCATTCAGAGGTTGGGGGCTAGATTTTATTAGCCAAATTCATTCCTCGTCTTCAAAGGGGCATTAATCCATTCTAGTTGCTATCGATTACTTCACTAAATGGTGTGAAGTGGTTCCTTTGAAGAATATCACTCATAAGGAGGTTATTGAGTTCATCACTAAGCATATTATTCATAGATTTTCCTCAATTGTTGACTAAAGATCAAGGGACTTCCTTTATGTCCAAAGAAGTTAAGAAGTTTGCCGAATCCTACAAATAAGTTATAAACTAATCTGCATACTATGCTCAAGCTAATGGCCTAGCTGAGGCTAGTAATAAGACTCTAATCAAGCTCATCAAGAAGATCGAGGAATAACCAAGGAAGTGGCATGAAATTTTATCAGAGGCTTTGTGGGCATATCGCACATCAAAGCATGGTGCTACAAAAGTGACTCCTTTTGAGCTAGTATATGGTCAAGAAGCCATGTTGCCTGTCGAAGTGAACTTGAGTGCATACAAATTTGCTAAGCAAAATGATTTATCTCCTATTGTATACCATGATCTAATGATGGACAATGTGGATAAAGTAACAGATAAGAGGTTGCAAGCTCTCAAGGAGATTGAAAAGGATAAAGTTCGTGTCACGAAGGCTTATAATAAGAAGGTTTGAAGCAAGTCGGTTCAAGTGAAAGATTTAGTTTGGCAAACTATACTTCCTATTAGATCAAAAAGCGGCGAATTTGGCAAATAGTTGCCCAATTGGAAGGGCCCTTTTAGAGTGATTAGAGTCATCTTCGGGAACTCATACTTGCTGGAAACACTGAAAGGTGAGCCTCTCCCAAAGGCAATCAATAGAAGGTATCTCAAAAAATACTTTTCAAGTGTTTGGCAAGATGCCTAATTGCTCTACCAAGCAATGGTCGATACATGTATCGTCCTTAGCACAAAAATGACCAATGTATACATCGCCCTTAGTTGCTGGTCAGCCGATGTGATGGGTATCGTGCTGATCGGTTGCGTCTTGGCAGGTGTTTTCAAGTTCATGCATCATTCACTTGAAAACAGGGGGCATATGTTGACACTCAAAAATGTCCAATGTCATATTTTGCAATATGAGAAAGTTATGGAAGCCCTGGATATGGTTGGGGTCAAGTGGCGTGGTCAAAGGAGAAAGCAATCATGCTGTCGGTGTTTTGACCCTCGAGGGGTTAACACCAACGAGTAATATTTATAATTGCGTGCTCCCTTATCCGGTGGGTGATGCAAGAAGGACACGGCGATTTATCCTGGTTCGGGCAAAGAAGGCCCTACGTCCAGCGGGGGAAGGATAGTTCATGTTATCTTGCACCGAAGTGCTAGTACAGGGGAAAATACAAGTAGGTGTGAGGAGTGTGAGGTAGGGCCTTGGCGTTCGGACGCCTAGCTCTCGACCTTACATAGGCTCATGGTGTCGTTCTGTGGTCTAAAGCCTTAGCGTTTCTATGCTCTAGATCCTCTCTGTTTTTTTAGTTCGGTCCCCTTTTCTAACACCCTGGCGCCTCCTTTTATAGATGAACGAGGGGCACAGGGGTACATGTATTTCGAGTTCGCATGACGTTGATGACGTATGACGTTGAGGCCGATTACATCAGTGCCGCTGTAGTGATGTACGTCGGTATGGGAGGCCCTGCAGCCGTCACGTCGGGAGTTGTTGTAGTTCCGCTCGAGGGTTCGTTCGATGAAGTCGAGGGGCGACGGTCGAGGGTCTTGGCTGGAGTCGAGGGGGTCGTGCCGAGGAGGTCGAGCCTCATCGGATAAGGCCGAATCCTGGAAAATGCAGGAAATGTGCTGGTTTATACGTCTCGAGGTGGTGCTGGACGTGGCACAGTGCTCGGTATGGTGCAACAGCGTAGTACGACTCACGGGATTCCAGGGCATGGGCGGTAAAAGCCAGATTTGACCGCCACGCCTGCAACTGTCACCGTAACTGTGGCCATGCGGTTAGGTGGGGGTAGGTAGATCGCATTGAGTGCGCCCGGATCCGTACGAGAGTCGGTAAACCGAGGGGTGCACTGTCCTCGAGGACCGTCCATTCGCCCGAATGAAGTTCCGTCCTCGAGGGCAGGCTCGTTTGGTGGGCGAAGTTACGTCCTTGAGGGCAGGCTCGTTCGCAGGTCGAAGTTCAGTCTTCGAGGGGTCACCCGAATTGTAACCTCCCATGTACAGTACTAGTCCGTTCGGTAGCCTCTCGAGTGTTCAGTACCAGTCCATTCGGTAGCCTCTTGAGCAGGCTTTGGCTTTGGGCCGTCGTCGTCCGCTCGTGGGTCAGCCCGATATGTCTTTGCCTGTGGGCCTTCGTACGTTAGCGCGGGAGGTGACTGGAGGGTTTGGTTTGCTGATTTTTGCGTGGTTTAGTTCGGTAAACCTGGGGTTTGGGGTACCCATTTCCTCGATAACGACAGTAGCCCCCGAGCCCCTGCTCGAGTGATGGCACTCGGGTAGGGGGTCAGGAATTAGGAGACGGGACGTGATTCGGATTTTTTCGTGGGGGGCGCAGGAGCGACCCCCGCGGGGGTAGCCCCCGGGGCCTCGTAGGAGTCGAAAGACTCCTGTGAGGGCTTTATTTGTTTTTGGTTGAAGGGTGCTTGTCCAGTCAGGTACAGGCCTGAACTGGAGTCACAGCGCTTTACCGAGGGGAGCCCCCGGGGGATTTTCGACCCTCTTTCATCGAGGGGTGCCGGGCACAGTCGAGCTCCCGAGCCTCGTGCGGCTAGGGCGTTGCTGGCCTCGGCGTTCATCTCACGAGTCCTTTCGATCGGACGTGAGGCAAGAAGTGTCGGACTACCCTCGATAGGGCGAGCCGTGAAGTTCTCAGTGAGCTGGTAACGGGAAAATCCAAGCGAGAGCCCGTTCCTTGTTCGATAGAGGTCGGCAGGAGGCCCGGAGGCGGTCTCATTAAAGCAAAACGCAATGGACCTACGGATACCGATTCCATTCGATAGGTCTCGGCGGCTCGATGCCTCCCTTCGGAGGGATTCCATAAAGTCCGTAGCGTTTTGCCTTGGATGCGTCCAAAGGGGTCTCGAGAGTTCGTTCTTGAGTGAGGCCTCGTGTTGGCTCCCCCTTGGCACCCCTGACTCGGGTGCTCGAGGGCAACTGTCGAACCCTGATCATGGGGCCAGCCTTCGCTTCCTCAAGGCTTAGGGCCGGAGCCTGATTTTTCTGGTGCTCAAAGGCGGCCGTTGAGCCCTCACTCGAGGACCGGCCTTCGCTCCCTCAAGACTTTGAGGTGGGGTCAGAGCCCGTATTTTTCTGGTGCTCAAGGGTGGCCGTTGAGCCCTCACTCGAGGACCGGCCTTTGCTCCCTTGAGACTTCGAGGCGGGGCTAGAGCCCGTTTACCTTCTCCTGGAAGAATCCGCCGGTGGGTGACACTTGTTTTTCTTACCGTTGGATGCGCCTTTTGAGGAGGAAGCTAAAACGATGCGGTAGTGGAGATCGTGGTGGGCCTGAGCAATGGCTCTTTGCCAGAGGTGTGACGCATGTGTCCGGTCAAGGATCGAGGGGGGAACGGTCAGGTAAACTCATTAATTGCGGGAAGTTACCTTTTCCCTGCCGCCGGACTCAGCCCGTTGCTCTTCCCGGGTATAAAAACGGAGGGGGGCAGGCGCTGTTCACCCCTACTTTTGCCATCCTGCCGAACTCCTGCTTTCCTGTGCGCGTGAGGGTAAAAACTTAGAGCGAGAAGTTGCGATTGGGAACCTTCCTGGTCGTCCGTCTGCCGAGGAGATTCGTGCTATTGTTGTCGCCGCCGCGCCCACCGAGCAGATCTGTGCTGCCGCTGCCGCCATGGCCCCCGTCCTCCAGCCCGCAGAGCCCTGGCGCCAAGGCTGATCAAGCTGGTGAGGGAAGGACTTCTCCGCCCCGTCACCGATCCAAATCGGTCGGAGTGGATTGCGCCACCGAGGGGCGACCAAGAGCCAAACCCGCCGGAGGGCTACTGGTGAGCTTCCTCAAGTATCATCGGCATGGTTTCGGCGTGCCCCCGAGCGAGTTCATACGGGGGTTGACGAACTTCTACGGCGTCGAGCTCCACCATTTCTCCCCCAACGCCATCTCCAAAGCCGCCATCTTCGCGGCCGTCTGCGAGGGCTACCTCGGGATGGCACCACATTGGGAGCTGTGGCTCCACCTTTACAAGGGGGAGTGGTTTGCCTCCCCGGTGGCGCAAGGAGTAAGGCGAATCGTCAGAGCGGGGTGCCTCAACTTTGCGTTGAAGACCGGGAGGTCGGAGAAGCCATGCGAGTACATCCCCACCGGGTTGACGTCCAACCACTCCTGGTGGGACGAGCAGTGGTTCTACCTTCGCAACGACGATAGCTACCTCCCGCCATACACCGGGCGGCTTATCGCCGAGCGTCCATACAACTGGCCACACGGTGTCGTGGGAGATCTTCAGCGTCGACTTCATCCCCTCGTCATCGCGATGAGGACCCTTCGAGAGGCGGGCCTGATGGTGGGTGTGGTGGTCTCGGCCTTCCACAGTCGACGGGTGCTCCCTCTGATGGAGCGCCCGTTGCGGTTGGACGAGATGCTCCCCTCGGCGGCGCCTGAGGTTCTCAAGAGGTGCCGGATGTTCGGCGAGAGGCCGTCCGCCGCGGAAGTCGTCGCTGGCTCGTTCAGGGTGGAAGACGTCAACCGCCTCCCCATGCGGCCGGAGGAGGGTTGCCTCGACCTGGTGAGTGCCCCAACCCGTGCCTTTCGCGTTCCCCCCTTTTTCTCTTGTCCCTGTGACTAAACGTCTTTGTGTAGGGGAGAATCGACTACCGGAGATCGAGGCCCCCACTGAGGGAGGACGCTCCCGATCATCAGGTAAGACGCTTCACCGCCCAGCAAGAGAAGCGGAGTAAGGACGAGGAGGAGAAGAAGAAAGCCAAGAAGCTCCGGGAGCGCGAAAGGCTTATGAAGCGCCGCGCTGAGCAGAGGCGCGACGAGCTCCCGGAGGAGGAGTCTCCCTCGTCCGGGGGAGATGAAGATGATGATGATGACAGTGATGACGTCGAGGGGGTGGAGGGGCGTCTCGACCGCATCTTGTCGGGTTCCTCCTATGCTAACCGCCCCTTCATGCAGGAGGAGGTGGCGGAGCAGCGCGCCCCCCAGCCGGTGGCGTCGGCCTCGGAGCGCCGGCATGGAAAAAGGGGGGCCGAGGCCTCGCCTCGAGGGGGTTCACCCCCCTCGCGTCGTACTCGAGGCGGGACCCGGCCCACTTTGATCCGGGAAACCCGGTCCCGGTCGTTGGCGCGAGCGGAGCAGAGCCGTGCCCAGGAGGCCCCGTTGAAGCAGGGAGGCGCGGCGACCCCACCGACGGCCCCAAGCAGCCTCAGCCCCGGGAAGAGCTCGGCTTCGGGAGGGGTCTCGAAATCTGCTGGCGGTTCGAGGGGGACCCGAAAGGCCTCTATCCCCTTCGGGTAAGTGTCGTTGATTCGTTTTCTTTTCATTGCGTCTTCCTTGCGCAATTTAATAAACTTTTTGCCGTTCTGCTTTCCATCCAGGCCCAAGCGCCAGATCGAGGAGGCGTCTCTCGTGCCAGCTAAGCGGCTCAAGATGGATGCAATTGCAAAGATGGAGGCCCCAGTTACAGGTGTGACGTCGAGGCCCTTGGCTCCGTGTTAAGCCAAGTGGTTATCCTCAGCCCTCGGTGCTCTGGCGCGCGGTAGGCTGACGGGTTCCACTCTTGCTGCAGGGTCGAGCATCTCGGGGTCTGTGGTGGGCGGCGACTCCGAGCCGGGGAGGACGCATGAGGGAAGGAGCGCCTCCTTGACGTCGTCGCCTGCGGCCCTCGAGCTCGGCCCGGCACCAGGGGGCGGTGCCCCGACGTCGGGAGCTTTAGTTCCTGGCGGGCCGGAGGCCTCGATCCCCGCACCCAAGGCGGGAGCCCCTGAGGGCCATGAGCCAGGAGAGGAGGTAGTCATCATGGACCTCGAGGGCGAGGAGACCACTGCCCTTCCTCCCTCGACGGGAGAGCGGAGGCCCTGGCCGGCGGGGCTACGCGAGCTCGAGGCCCGGAGGTAGCGGGAACAGGGGGCCCTGCAAGAAGCGGAGCTACCACGGCCGCAGCAGGAGGGGGAGAAGGAGCCGCTGGAGCTGTGGGAGGAGGAGGAAACTGGGGGCCAGCCCCAGCATCAGCAGGCGCAGCAGATGCCACCGGGGGACACGGCGCCGCTGGACCCGCCGGCGCAGCAGCCGCCCGAGACATCTGAGGCGAAGGCGACTTCCGGACTGCCCAAGCAATGGGTGTCCGTGATTACCCTGGACGAGCTGTTGGCCGAAGAAGAAATGACGTTAAAGGCGTCGATGGTCCTGCGGCTGCCAGGGGCGCAACCGGAGGAGGCCTCGGTACCGAACCCGGCGGAAGACGCGTCGATGGTGGTCCTGCCGGCGCCACAAGTCGTGGTGTTGGGTGAAGTGATGGCCTCGACACCTCCGCTGCCTCCGACGGTGCCAGAAGCAGCCTCGGGTCAGCCGCCGCAATCGTCGACGGAGCAGCCGGAGGAGACGGCGGCTTCTGGCGTGCTGAGGAGGTCGACTTCCAACCCCGGGCTGAGGGATGCCCGCGCCGCGTCGGAGTTCCGCACCCCGACGGAGTTGGCCATGAGTTACGGCGTCCCGCGCGATGTGGTGGATGAGATCGAGTCCTTGGTGCGAGCCAAGGTCAAGACGGTCCTTCCGCATTGGGGCAACAAGCGCATCGTACTCCGGGAACTCGGCGACTCCAGCGCTCCGGGGATCGAGATGAACGACCCGGCGGAGGTCAAGTGCTGGGAGGAGGCCAAGCGGTCCCGGGCGTGGCTGTGGCACTTGCTGAAGCTGGGCGTCGAGCTCGCCGAAGGCCTCGACCGGAACCTCGCGGTGAGTCGCCGTGTAGGCCATATGCAGTTTTTTAAGTTCTTTCATATGAAATGCCTCAACCCTCGACTTCTTGTCCCCAAGAGGTGCGGAGGTGTTCCTACTCCAAGTCGTACTTCCTCCACGAAATGCACAATAGCCGGGAGGAAGTGCTTCGCCAACTCGAAGCCGGCCGCTCTGCGCAGGGCAGGGTGGCCGAGATCGAGGAGGAGCTGAAGCGGACCAGGGAGGAGGCCGCCAAAGCCAAAGAGGAGGCCGCCCGGGCGAAGGAGGACTCCGACACCGCTCGAGGGGAAGCCGCCCACCTCAAGGAGGAGCTCAAGCGTGCCAGGGAGGAAGCTGACGCGGCCAAGGCCGAAGCGGAGAGGGCTAGGGGCGAGAGCATCCGAGCCCAGGAGCGTGTCGAGCTACTCGTGGGGGAGGCTCAAAGCTCCATGGAGCGCATACGCTCGCTCGAGGCCAATTTTGGTAAAGTCACCGCGGTGCACAACGCCCTCTCCGCCTTGGTCCAGGAGGAGAAGAACCGAGCCGCTGGCCTGGAAACCCAGCTCGGGGCAATGAAGGCCTAGACTTTGCTTTTTCGACTAAGTTTTCGACGCATGCTCGTATCCCTCGAGGGGGGAGCGAGTGGAGGTATCGTAGCCCGGAGGCGTAGGAGAGCTCTCAGCTCAACAGCCCTCGACCCTCTAGGGAGTTCGAGACATTTCCTACTTAGTCGCGAAGCGTATCGAGGCGTGAGAAGGAAGAGGCGCTCGAGTTTTGATCGCCTGACTTTTGCTTTTCGACTGAGCGTTCGACGCAAGCTCGTATCCCTCGAGGGGGGAGCGAGTGGAGGTACCATAGCCCGGAGGCGTAGGAGAGCTCTGGCTCGACAGCCCTCGACCCCTAGGGAGTTTGAGGCATTTTCAACTTAGTTGGGAAGTGAAAGGGAGGCGTGTGAAAAAAAGTCGTTCATATTTTTAGGAACTTGGGAGGTTCCCCCCCGTTAGCCCCCGAGGGAGGCTCGACTCTGGTGAGACAGGGTCGAGGCTACCTCTTGCATGTACCATAACAAGTTTGAACATATAATCGAAAGTACTCCTTATATTTGTCATGCAGAAATGTACAAAACATGCGAGAATGTACAAGGGCACTGGTGCCCTAAGGGTAGAAACGACGTAGCTGTTCGATGTTCCATGCGTTGGTGAGGATTTCGCCTTTGTCGTTAGCGAGTTTGTATGTACCAGGCTTTAGCACCTCACCTACGGTGTATGGGCCTTCCCATGGCGGGGTCAGCTTGTGACATCCCTTGTTACTCTGCGGTCGACGTAGGACGAGGTCTCCAACCTGGAAGTCCCTCAGGCGCACGTGCTTGTCATGGTAGCGTCGAAGTTTTTGCTGATACCTCGCGGAGTGAATTAGCGCCATGTCTCGAGCCTCCTTGAGCTGGTCGATGGCGTTTGTGAGGGCTTCTTCGTTGCTTTGCTTGTTGTACGCCTTTAGTCGAGGGGATCCATACTCGAGGTCAGTGGGGAGGACGGCCTTGGACCCATAGACCAAGAAGAATGGGGTGAAGCCCGTGGCTCGACTAGGTGTTGTCCTTAAGCTCCATAGGACCGACGGCAGCTCCACGGCCCATTTTTTTTCGTGCTTGTTGAGGCGGTTGAGGATCCTTGGCTTGAGGCCCTGCAAGATCATGCCATTGGCGCGCTCGACCTGGCCGTTAGTTCGAGGATGTGCAACCGCAGACCAATTCACACGGATGTGATGGCGATGGCAGAAGTCCAAGAACTTCTTACCGGTGAACTGTGTGCCATTGTCAGTGATGATGACGTTCGGCACCCCGAAGCGATGGATGATGTCGGTGAAGAACTCAACCGCTCGTTCGGAGCGGATGTTGCTGATGGGCCAGGCCTCGATCCACTTGGTAAACTTGTCGATGGCAACGAGCAGGTGCATGTACCCTTTGGTTGTCCTCTTAAGAGGCCCCACAAGATCGAGCCCCTAGACCATGAATGGCCAGGTGATGGGGATCATTTGTAGGGCGTGAGCTGGGAGATGCGTTTGCTTGGCGTAGAATTGACACCCTTTGCACGAACGGACAATGTTTGTGGCGTCGAAGACGGCGGTCAGCCAGTAGAAACCCTGTCGAAAGGCATTGCCTACGAGGGTCCTTGGTGCTGCGTGATGGCCGCAGGCCCTTGAGTGTATGTCCTCGAGGAGCCTCCTGCCTTCCTCGATGGTAATGCAGCACTGAAGAACGCCTGAGGGGCTTCGCCTGTAGAGTTCCTTGCCGTCACCGTAGATGACGTAGGACTTGGCCCATCGCGCGATCCGTTGAGCTTCGGTCCGGTCCTCCGGAAGCTCTCCCCGAATGAGGCAGTCGAGTAAAGGGGCTCGCCAATCCGGTGGCGGGTTCGACGGAGTAGGGGTTTCCTGGATCTCCATAACCTGGGCCCCGGTCGAGGGGGCCCCGGTCGAGGTCATGGGGTGGAGCTTCGAGGGCGTAGTACAAGCCCCCGAGCCCAAATCGACGGAGGGCTCGAAGAGGTCCCTCGAGAACACGTCCAGAGGGACTGTACCTCGAGTCGATGCGATTTTTGCGAGCTCATCCGCGGCTTCATCGAGCGATATGACTAAGCTCGAGGCCGTGGAACTTGTCTTCCAACTTGCGCACTTCATTGCAGTATGCTTCCATCTTGGCGTCGTGGCAGCTCGAGGCCTTCATCACTTGGTCGATGATTAGCTGCGAGTCGCCTCGAACGTCAAGGCGTCAGACCCCGAGTTCAAGGGCGATTCGTAATCCAGCGACAAGTGCTTCGTACTCCGCGACGTTGTTAGAAGCGGCAAAGTGGATGCGAATGACGTAGTGCATGTGGGCTCCGAGGGGTGAGATGAAGAGCAAGCCCGCGCCTGCTCCTGTCTTCATGAGCGACCCGTCGAAGTACATTGTCCACAGCTCAGCTTGGATTTGAACAGGAGGCAACTGAGTGTCGGTCCACTCAGCGACGAAATCCGCCAGCACTTGAGACTTGATGGCTTTTCGTGGTGCGTAGGCGATGGTCTCTCCCATGAGCTCGACCGACCACTTAGCGATCCTTCCAGCGGCCTCCCGGTTATGGATGATCTCCCCCAAGGGGAACGAAGATACCACAGTAACCGGATGACTGAGGAAGTAGTGCTGGAGCTTGCGACGCGTAAGGACGATGGCGTAGAGCAGCTTCTGCACCTGTGGGTAGCGGATTTTCGTTTCCGAAAGCACTTCGCTGACGAAGTAAATCGGCCACTGGACTGGCAAAGCGCGCCCTTCCTCTTGCCTCTCCACCACTATGGCCGCGCTGACCACCTGAGTGGTTGTGGCGACATAGAGGAGGAGGGGCTCGGGTGGTTCAGTCGACGCCGCCGGTCGAGGAGGGACGAGAATCAGAGTGGATGTCAGCTTGGCTTTGAGTTCGTCGAGGGCCGCCTCGGCCTCCGCGGTCCATGTGAATCACTCGGATTTTTTCAAGAGGCGGTACAGAGGCATGGCCTTCTCCCCTAAATGTGAGATGAAGCGGCTACGGGCCGCGAGGCAGCCAGTGACCATCTGCATGCCCTTGAGATCCCTAATCGGCCCCATTCGTGTGATGGCCACCACCTTCTCGGGGTTGGCCTCGATCCCGCGCTGGGAGATGATGTATCCGAGGAGCATGCCCCGAGGCACTCCGAAGACACATTTCTCAGGGTTGAGTTTTATGTTTTTGGCTCGAAGGCACCCGAACGCGATTTCGAGGTCTCGGATGAGGTTGTCCGCTCTTCTAGACTTGCCCACGATGTCATCGACGTAGGCCTCGATCGTGTTGCCTAGGTGTTCGCCGAAGACGTGTAGCATGCACCACTGATATGTTGCCCCAACGTTTTGAAGGCCGAAGGGCATGGTGACGTAGCAGTACATGCCAAAAGGTGTGATGAAGGAAGTCGCGAGCTGGTCAGACTCCTTCATCTTGATTTGGTGGTAGCCGGAATAAGCATCGAGGAACGAGAGGGTTTCACATCCCACGGTAGAGTCAACAATTTGATCAATACATGGTAAAGGAAACAGAACTTTGGGACATGCTTTGTTTAAACTAGTATAGTCAATACACATCCGCATTTTTCCATTCTTTTTCTTAACTAACACGGGATTAGCTAACCATTCAGGGTGATGGACCTCCTTGATGAATCCAGCCGCCAAAAGCTTGTGTACCTCCTCGCCGATGATCCTGTGCTTCTCCTTGTCGAAGCGGCACAGGCGTTGCTTCATCGGTCTGGACCCGGCCCGGATCTCCAAGTCGTGCTCGGCGACTTCCCTCGGTATGCACGGCATATCCAAAGGACTCCACGCAAACATATCGGCGTTCGCGCGGAGAAAGTCGACGAGCACGGCTTCCTATTTGTCCTCGAGGTCGGCACTAATCGTTAGCACTTTCTTGCAGGGGCAGCTCGGGTCGAGGGGGACTTTCTTGGTGTCTTGTGCTGGCTCGAAGTTGCCAGCGTGTTGCTTAAGATCTGGCACCTCGTCGGCGAGGTGCTCGAGGGTCGCGGCTATCATGGCATTTTGCTCGACGGCCTCCCCATACTCGATGCATTCGACATCGCAGTTGTACGCATGCTCATAGGAGGAGGCGACGGTGATGACGCCATTAGGTCCTGGCATCTTGAGCTTGAGGTAGGTGTAGTTCGGGATCGCCATGAACTGCGCGTAGCCCGATCGGCCGATGATGGCATGATACGTTCCGTGAAACCCGACCACCTCGAAGGTGAGGGTCTCTTTCCTGAAGTTGGCAGGGGTGCCAAAACATACAGGAAGGTCAATACGGCCGACGGGGAAGGCCTTCTTCCTTGGTACGACGCCATGGAACCCCCCGGTGCTGGGTCAGAGTTGGTACCTCCTGACTCCCAGGAGGTCGAGGGTCTCGAGGTAGATGATGTTCAGGCTGCTGCTGCTGTCCAAGAGGACCTTCGAGAGGCGGGTGTTGATGATGATTGGGTCGACGACGAGCGGATAGGCCCCGGGGTTGGGGACTCGATCCGAATGGTCATCGCGGTCGAACGTGATGGGCGCATCAGACCAGTTGAGGTAGTGAGGTGCCACGACACGGGCGGAGAAGACCTCTCGATGCTCCCGCTTGCGCTGTCGAGGCGTGAGCTGGGTCGAGGGGCCCCCGTAGATCATGTAGCAGTCATAGACTTTGGGGAACTTTCCCTCTTCCCCGTTGTCTCCCTCACCACCGCCTTGGTCTTCCTTGTCGTCACCTTTCTTCACGCCCACTTGCTCGAAGTGCTTTCGAAGCATGCGGCAGTCCTTAAGCTTGTGCCTTGCCCCGTCCTTGTGATAAGGACAGGGCTCCTCGAGCATTTTGTCGAAGATGGCGCCCTCGGGGGGGGGCTCGAGGTCTTTTGTGTTCGGTTGCCATGACGAGATCGTCTTCTGCAGCCTCACGCTTGCCATGCTGATGTTTCTTCTTCTTGTTGTTTCTCTTTGGCCCTTTGCTCGAGCCTCCGGCGTTGTCGGCTACCGGCGTTTTTCCCTTGTCCTTCCCGTCGCTGAAGAAGGCGCCGACGGCCTCTTCGCCGGCCGCATAGTTGGCGACCACATCCATGAGCTCGTCGACGGTGTCAGGGCGGTTACGCCCTAGCTCGCGAACTAGGTCCTTACAGGTTGTACCCGCAACAAATGCTAGAACGACGTCGAGATCGGAGATGTGGGGTAGTTCGGTGCGGAGCTTGGAGAATCATCGAGCAATGTCACGGAGAGACTCCCCTGGTTTCTGCTTGCAGTTGCGCAGTTCCCAGGAGTTCCCGGGACGCACATAGGTACCTTTGAAGTTCCCCTCGAAGATCCGGACAAGGTCGACCTAGCCGCGAATCTGGTCAGGGGGAAGCTCCTCGAGCCATCTACACACGGTGTCGGACAGGAACAGGGGGAGGTGACGTATGATGACGTGATTGTCACGTGCTCCGCCCGCCTGACAAGCCAGCCGAATGTCGGCTAGCCAGAGCTCGGGATTGGTTTTGCCATTGTATTTGACGATACTCGTGGGGGGTCAAAACTTGTCGGGCAGCTGGGCACAGCGGATCTTCCTGCTGAAGACTCAGGGACCCGGTGGCTCCGGGGCCTTTCGGTCTTCGTCGCTGTCGTAACGCCCTCCACGATGGGCGCTGTACCCTTGATCCTCGGCATCCCCGTGCTTGCGTCTGCGGTTCTCGACAATGTCGAGGCGCGTGTCGCGGGGAGCGCGGTCGTCGTTGATACGTTCTCGAGCCGGCTTCTTCTTCTGTCGGGGGGTCGCCCCTTGATCGACCGAGCCCTCCCTTTTGGGCCGGGAAGGCTCGACCTGAGGTTCGGAGGCAGCCCCTCGACGCCTCGAGGCTGAGCTCTCGGCTTGCTGAATAACAGCAACTTGGAGGAGATCCTCGACCTCGTGTTGTATCCGCCGAGCTTGCGAGTTGGATGGCGTGGGCATATTGCGAAGGAGCATAGCCGCCGCAACAATGTTCTGGCTTGCCCGGGGATAACGGTTGGCGGGTTGCTCAGGTGCTCCTACCTCGATGATCTGTCGGTTGACTTCTCGGGCCCTGGCTCGGGCTCTACCGCCGGGCGGTCGCCGCTCTTGCTCGAGGGTCAGCTCGAGTAGGCGCAAGCGTTCCTGCTCGTCGGTGAGCTTCGCCTGCAACTCCCGAATCTGTGCCAGCTGTGTGTCCTGCTCGCCAAGATGGGGGCACGCTTCTCGGGGTGCATCTGGTTATTGGTCCTCTACTCTGGGGGGAGCATCTCTCGCCACAGTGGTAGCCATCGCGGCCGCTGGATCGACGGTGTCCTGATCGGAGTTGACATCACCGTCGATGTAGAGGCACTCGCGGGTAGGATCCCAATGATCAGAGTCAGAGTCGGGGTCGCCGTAGCAGAAGACGGGGAATTGCCTCCGCGCCTCCTCCTGCAGCTGCCGTCAGAGTGTGCCGACGGTGTACCTCCGGGGGCCGGGCGCTCTCGTGAAGGCCAAACCCTCGGAGGCTGGTGTGACAGTCCCCACGTCCATCATTGCATGAAGAAAGGCGCCTGAGCGGCCCTCTAACGTGCTCATGTTGGAGCGGGTCACTGTCAAGATCGTCATTGTGGCATCATGGGAGTCGAACGAAGGCCGCCGATGGCGCTCGAACAGCTCGTGCGGGAGCGAGCTCGATCGAGCGGTGACTTCGTCGCGATTCCTCGATGATGGTACTGCGAAGGTGGAGTCAGGGTTGTGCTGGGGTCCTGTCAGTTTTCCCTCTACCTCTGAACTCGGGTCAGATGCCCCCTCAACAAGGGGTTCGTCATCTCCGGTCGGGGGCGAGGAGAAAGCGGCGGGAACCCTCCCCGACTTAAGTTGATGGCGATGATGGTGCCGACCGTGCCTCCTTCTGGATGTGGAAGCATGGTCGTGAGACTGGTGAGCGGCCCCCCAAGAGCGTGGGGGCGTACCGCGACCTCCGTTCGGGTCATAGATCGAGAGCAGGGTCATGTCGTAGCCCTGGTCGAGGGTCATGAACTCCAGGCTCCCAAACTAGATCACCGTAGCGTGCGGAAGTGGTGAAACAAAGTCGCCCATCCGAAAAATGGCGGAAAATCGTTAGTGACATGTGGTTCCCCTACCTGGCGTGCCAACTGTCGGTGTTTTGACCCTCGAGGGGTTAACACCAACGAGTAATATTTATAATTGCATGCTCCCTTATCCGGTGGGTGATGCAAGAAGGACACGGCGATTTATCCTGGTTCGGGCAAAGAAGGCCCTACGTCCAGCGGGGGGAGGATAGTTCGTGTTATCTTGCACCGAAGTGCTAGTATAGGGGAAATACAAGCAGGTGTGAGGAGTGTGAGGTAGGGCCTTGGCGTTCGGACACCTAGCTCTCGACCTTACACAGGCTCACGGTGTCGTTCTGTGGTCTAAAGCCTTAGCGTTTCTATGCTCTAGATCCTCTTTGTTTTTTCAGTTCGGTCCCCTTTTCTAACACCCTGGCGCCTCCTTTTATAGATGAAGGAGGGGCACAGGGGTACATGTATTTCGAGTTCGCATGACATTGATGACGTATGACGTTGAGGCCGATTACATCAGTGCCACTGTAGTGATGTACGTCGGTATGGGAGGCCCTGCAGCCGTCGCGTCGGGAGTTGTTGTAGTTCCGCTCGAGGGTTCGTTTGATGAAGTCGAGGGGCGATGGTCGAGGGTCTTGGCTGGAGTCGAGGGGGTCGTACCGAGGAGGTCGAGCCTCACCGGATAAGGCCGAATCCCGAAAAATGCGGGAAACGTGCTGGTTTATACGTCTCGAGGTGGTGCTGGACGTGGCACAGTGCTCGGTATGGTGCAACAGCGTAGTACGACTCGCGGGATTCTGGGGCATGGGCGGTAAAAGCCAGATTTGACCGCCACGCCTGCAACTGTCACCGTAACTGTGGCCATGCGGTTAGGCGGGGGTAGGTAGATCGCATTGAGTGCGCCCGGATCCGTACGAGAGAGTCGGTAAATCGAGGGGTGCACTGTCCTCGAGGACCGCCCATTCGCCTGAACGAAGTTTCGTCCTCGAGGGCAGGCTCGTTCGGTGGGCGAAGTTACGTCCTCGAGGGCAGGCTCATTCGTAGGTCGAAGTTCCTTCTTCGAGGGGTCGCCCGAATTGGAACCTCCCGTGTACAGTACTAGTCCGTTCGGTAGCCTCTCGAGTGTTCAGTACCAGTCCGTTCGGTAGCCTCTCGAGCAGGCTTTGGCTTTGGGCCGTCGTCGTCCGCTCGTGGGTCAGCCCAATATGTCTTTGCCTACGGGCCTTCGTACGTTAGCGCGGGAGGTCACTGGAGGGTTTGGTTTGCTGATTTTTGCGTGGTTTAGTTCGGTAAACCTAGGGTTTGGGGTACCCATTTCCTTGGTAACGACACATGCAGAGAAGATAGCGAGCCACAAGCGAGCCTGTCCAATCAGCTATGCTGATTGGCCAAGCCGGCTAGGCCGGATGGCCCGGGCGGATTAGCCGGGTCCAGGACGGCTAAGCCGGCCCCTTAAGCACGTGGCCGGCGCTGCCATAGAGGCCGGCTAAGCCGGGTACTTGAGCCGGCTTAGCCGGGTCCAAGTCTGGCATGCGGAGGCTGGCCCGGCCCTATGAAAACCGGCTTAGGCGGGTGCCAGGCTGGCTAGGCCGTTGCTGATTCCGAACAGATTTTTCTCTAAATCGTGTTTTGGCAAGTTTTAAGCGTGGGAAACTTGGAGACCACGTGTTGGAGTTGTTTCCTACTGGGATAAGACCACCCCCTCTATATATACGAGAGGATAATGGCCGATTGACCTCATCCAACTCAATCAATCAAAAACCAATCTATCAACTCTTTTACCCCTTTTCTTTCTTCAACCTCTCTACCTGCTGTCCGGTGCTTCGCTCCAAGAGATTTATTGGCATCTTAGGCGGCCTTGTTGGTTCTAAGAGATCCTTCACGTGCTTGCTCCTGACGGATCCTTCCGGATGTGGTTCTGAAGCTGAAGCTTATTCAACCATACACGAGCTCTACATCGGTATTCTCGATTCCTGGATCGGTTTGGCCAGTTACGCTGCGTGTTTGCTGCGTTGCAGGTTGTGAAGACAACCTTCTTGGACGTCCAAGGCTCGCTGGTGTAACACTTCTGGTGTTATATTAACTAAAACATGCCATGTCATCATATGCACTGCAAAGTATTCATGTTTAAGTCAACCTTAATGTGCATCAACTAAAACAAGTTTATATTTCATAGGATGGTTGTGTTTCTGGAATGTTTTGTCACATGAAATAATAAAACCCTATTTTCGAATGGCATCGCAAATGCTTAGTTTATACTCTATGTACTTGAGGTGTAAACTGTGTTTACACTAGTGTCAAGCATAGTGTATAAGTCTAAGTTCAACCTTAAAAATGATTTCCATATTTGAAGTTTAATTTGGATTCCAAAGCTTACTTCTAAGCCTGGCAATTCAAATTTAAATTCAAATTGGAAATGCTATAAAATGTTTTTCAAAAGTCAACTTGGTCAACCAAGGGTGTCATTGGGTCAATGACCTAAAAATATCCTTGGATGAGGTTTGTGATCATTAATAATCAACCAATTAAGCTAGAAACCAAATTGAGTTTAAATTCTATTCCAAAAACCCTTTATTCCAAAACCTAGTTTTATCCCCTTTCCTCTAATTCAAAATCTATAAAGAATTTGTGGATACTCTAAAAAGACAGTTTGTAGATCTTGACAAGAGCTACAAAGTTGGTATATAAAGTTTTTCAAGTTTCCAAAAGAAAATTCAAATGAATTTGAAAATACAGTTTTCTAGCATTTGTCCTCTTTTGATTTTAAAACCATAATTCAAAAATTATGCATAATTTTGGAAAACTTTGTATATGAAAAAGGTTTGGTTTGGAGATTTAAACATTTCATAGTTTTAAAGATTTTCAAGTTTTATTGAAAAATCAAAAGTAATTTCAAATGTTTATTTTTAGGGTTTTATTCCCTTTTCAAATTTGAATTCAAATTCCAAAATCCAGACAAAATTTGAGGATGCCAGTTAAAGGAAAAGTGTAGCTCTTCAAAAGTTATGCAAATGATATTTTTGGAGATTTTCAAGTTCTTATATAAATTTTGGAGTAATTTGTATTTTGAAACAGATGGCAATTCTGTAATTATCTCGAATAGTATCGAAACCTATCGTCGGTCGCCATCGCCGGCTTCTCATCGCGCGCCGCCGACCACCGCCGCACCCGCTCGACTGCCAGTGCGCTCATGGACACGAGAAACTTCATCTTCGTCGTGTCGCCAGCTCAGACATCGCCTCCGCCCTATAAATACCGTCGCCGTGGCCGACTTCTTCTCCTTCTTTTCTCCGCCGCCGTCGTCGACGACCTCGCTCCGCCACTCAAATTCGCCGCCGACGCTTCACCTCTGTCCGATTGCTCTCGTCAATAGCTTCGCCACATCTTCACGGTCCGTTTAAGCTAGCTCGTGCTTGCTCTCCTCGCCCGAGCTGCCCGCGCGCCGTCGTCTTCTCCACGGCCGGTCGCCGAGCCGCCGCGGGTGTTTTCACCGTCGACCGCCGCACAGGGTGAATATATTTTACCTTTAACCCCGCAATCATGTTCTCCATGTCATCTTGCACCTCATGTGCACCTTGGCTGGCTTAATGCTCCACAGGGACGCCGGTGACACCGACCTTGCCATCGGAGCGCCGCCGCCGCCATCACTGCCGACGTCCGCAGCTCAACCCAGCCGCTTCGAGCCTCCATTAACGTGCGCATCAGCGCCGTGGTGAGCTCCTGCATCTATCTGTGCCATCAATTTTATCAATCCCGTGTCGTAGCCGCCGGTCATCGTGGCTCGCCGCCGGCACGGCCATGCCGCTCCGCCGCGCGCGTTGCTGCTTTGGCTAGGAACTAGGAAGCGATGTCATTTAGTTGCCAAATCAGTCTGTTTGAGTACCTTGCGCATGGCCGTGACCTTGCCATCGTCGGAAACCACTCCGGTGAGCGACGCCGCTGCGCCCGAGCTCCACCGCGCCGCCATGGCCGCCGACGTGGGTGCCGCCGCCGCACTGCCGCGCCGTTAGCTACCTCAATCGACGCGTCGTGTCGAGATGAGCCTGTAGGGACAAACCGTGTCGCCGGAGACCTCGCCGACGGCGAGGAATTGCCGGTCAACCATCGGCGCGCCGTCGGTCAGCGCGGGAGTACTATGCCGATTTTCTTTTTCTATTTTCAGAAAATAATTTAAATGCTATTTTCTTTGAAAAATCATAGTAATTCATAAATAGCTCTAAAAATTCTAAAAATTTTTGTGAGTGTTCTTTATGATGTCATCTACCTAGAAAAAATATGAAATGCCAAATTTGAGTAATTTTTGCATATGTTAAAATTAGCTATTTTAATTAAAAAATGGACCTTCCATGATTTTTAATAAATAAAATAATTGGCTTTTAATTCTGAAATTTGTTTTGCCATCTAATTAGGTTAAGAGCTTTTTAAAATAAAATTTTGGGCTTAATTTGATAACTTTAATTTTTTTATGCCTTTATTTAATGCTTTTAAATAATTAATTAACCCCTTTAGTTAAGTTTAATCATTATAGGATTTGTTTGACTTTGGGATTGATTGATGACCTTGGGTCATTAACCCTAATGACATTTTGCACTTTAATTAATTGTTTGCGCTTACCTTAATCATGTCAATAGAGCTTGATGATAGTAATTAATTGTTTGCGCTTACTTTAATTAATTGTTTGCGCTTACCTTAATCTTGATGATAGTAATAAATCGAGTCCGGACGGTGAACTTGCATTGGGAATGGAGTCCCTCTATAGTGTTTTCGTCTGTTGATGCCCTAGGTCCCGTCCGTTGGTGAACTGGTGATATCGAGAATTTAGAAATCCACATGCATGAAGTGGTATAGGGATGGTTGGAGCCGTGTATATCATGGAGTGACCTAGCATGGGGCCAGAGATCCCATCTGTGTCATAGTGTGTTTTACTGTGGGGTTTAAGTTCCCATGTATCTCGGTACGCTGGGCCGCAAAGCTCACGGGTGCCATGTGGTGATATACGGCTGTGGTTGTTATCCCGGTATATCGGTTCATCTGGGGTGCATCGGAGTTAAAGTCTCCGGTATTCCAGTGACCTAGGTCCCAGCTGGGTATGAAAATGGATTCGAATCGCCGTTGCTTCTCGGAGAAGAAGACTCAATCGGTGTTCATCATCGTAGTAACAACTTGAACAAAGATTAAGGATCAATAATAAAGTTGATTGATAATTGGAGCTAGTCCAAACAACCTTTTCTTTCTATTGCGCTTTTCCGCAAAATTTCTTATCTCCTACCGACCTTACCTTGTCCCTCTAGCCTACATTTCTTGAGTCTCCCCCTCTTTTTCGTCGGGTCAGTCTTGCTGAGTAGTTTTGTACTCAGGGTTTGTTGAACCCCTGTTGCAGGTGAGCCTCATGGGCAGGAATGTTTCGCATCCTGCTGCATGACAGTCGTCGAGGAAAGCGACGACGAGTAAAGATGTTTAGCTCTTGGGTAGAGCTTTTTGTTTGGTATTGTAATAAAGTTATCTACTGTTACTCCACTACTATTATGGTTTGTATAATTTAAATTTGTGGTTGTAAATATTTGAAACTCAAGGATTTGTAAACTATTGTTATTGTAAGTCTTCCGCTGTTTTACTCCATGGTATTTTATTTACATCAAACTGTTGTAATACTGCAATGTCTCTCTACAACGATTGATCCTGCTCGGAGAATCGTGGATGATTCGGGATTTACCCGACAAACTTTTTAAGTCGTATGGAACGCAGTCATGGTTATTTGGAGTCTGATTAGACAATAATCATGCGTGTGGGCCATATGATTTAGGAGGTTCTGCCACAGCTGGTATCGGAGCTGGATCGTTGTTAAAAAGAGTTGTTGTAGTATTCTTTTGTGAAAACTTCAAAAGTTTTGAGTCAAACAATTTTAACTTGACTATTTTGGGTCCAAACTACTTATTTCTTATCTATGATTCTTTCTATCGATCCGTATTCTGATTTTACAAAGTGTGGTGGTGGAATAGCATATTATATTGCCCTATGTCATAAAGGTTAATTATATGTAAGTGTTGTTTTACAACTCTTTTATGTTTTGATCGTAAGTCCGTTCATGCATCATGCTTAATTAATCTGTTTAATTACTTTCCCCTTTAAGGTGGTTTGGGTTAAGTAGTATCAATCCTTTTTCATGCTAACCTTTAGAATTCTCCCTATCTATCCTTATCTTTTATGACCTACCTTTCTTCAGGATGGCCATTACCAAGCAAACACCTCGTAAGAGCACTGCACCAAAGGGGGTACCTCGACATCAGTTAGCCCCCAGATACGAGATTGGTGAAAGCAGTAGCAATCCGCATCCGGATCCCCAAGCGGAAATAACAAGGCTTAGGTCCGAGTTGGAGAGGGCTGAAGCCGACAGGGTTGAAGAGGCCGCCGAAATTACTCAGTTGAGGCGATCCCGGAAGCATATGAAGCACCAAAGAAATGATGCTTGGGCATGAGAAGATGCAGCAAATATTCGTATCCAAGAACTTGAGGATTATGTGGAAGATTTGGAGGAATATGCGGAGGAAGCTGATGATGAATGTGTGAGGTTAAATAACTTATTGGATCCTGAATATCAAAGACAGGCAGTCTAGGATGACCTTGGTCTTGTAATGGGTCAGGATGAGGAAGAGGAAGAACCTGAAGAATTGGAATCTGTCGATGAGGATGTCATTGATGAAGAAGAAGCAAACCAAATGGATATAGAGAATGAAGGTGAAGAAGAAGATGTTATGGAAGAATAAGATCCAAAAATAGTAGAGGAAGAGCCTGAAGAGGCAGAAGATCCTGAAGAGGAAGAGGATCCTGAGGAGGATGAATAAGGAGATTGGAAAGTAAGACGTGTAATATCTCCTTTCCCTGCTTTCTAAAGCCTAGTAGGTATGGGAAGTCTTGCCGGAGTGCAGACTGATGTAATAAAAATAGTGTATCATAAGTGTGTTGCACTATTGTAATATCTCCTTATGAAATCCAATAAGATCTTGTAAATAAATTGTAGTTTGTGTATCAACAGATGCCTGCTCACACCCGTTCTCGTGATGCTACGGGTTCATCTCATGATGGAGGTGATATCCCAAATCCTCCACCAGTTCCACCCACTCTAGCTGATGCAGTTGCAGCATTAGTTACTGCAACAACTATGATGGCTCAAAATCAGAATCAGAATGCTAGACAGGGAAATCATGGGTGGAACAATAGAGATGAAACCACATATGTGGATTTCACAGACACCCGTCCTTCGGTTTTCACCAGAATAGATGAACCCATGGAGGCTGATGATTGGCTCCGCACTATGGAGCAGAAGTTTGGACTGATCGAATGCACAGAGTATCAAAAGCCCATGTTTGCAGCCCAGCAGTTGAGAGGTACTGCAGGGGCTTGGTGGGTAAATTTTGTTGCTGCTCAGCCCGAAGGCCATCGCATTACTTGGACTGAGTTTTGAGAAGCCTTTCGAGCACATTTTATTCCTGAGGGAATAATGACTATAAAACTTGAAGAATTTCTTTCCCTGAGGCAAGGTGATATGTCAGTAATGCAATATTTTGGCAAATTCAATCACTTGTCTCAATATGCGTCAGACTATGTTAGTACTGACCGTAAAAAGAAAGAGTGTTTCCTCCGAGGTCTAAATAGTAAAATTCAGAGCATGATGACGGGAAATCCAAAAGCCACTTTTCATGAGGCAGTGAACATTGCTATATCCTATGAAGATAAGAATCGTCAGCATCTGGAAACTAAAAAGAAGAAAAGTGTACCCTCTGGATTTTTTGGTGGCAACCCAAAACGCCAGAAAATAATCTATCACCCTCAGAATCATTTCCGTCCGCCTTATCGTCCACCACAATATCAAGCACAGCAACAGGCATTCGCTCGTCCTGCTGCTAATCTTTCATACCCACGACAGCCGAATGCCCCTGGTGTTCGTAACCCCAATTTCTAGCCACCAATCTTCCCATGTTATAACTGTGGAAAGCCTGGTCATTTTTCAAGAAACTGCCCGCATCCGAGGTAGTATAACTCTTATGTCCCTAGAACATTTGCACCACAACAACAACCACAGAATTAGCATAAGGCAGGCAATCAAAAGATGTCAAATAGTAAGAATGAGAAGAAGTCTGGTAGAGTGTTCTACACTCAAGTTGGGGAAATCCCAGAAGGAGAGCCTGTCATGATGGGTACGTTTCCTGTTGCTGATCATCCTGCAATTCTGCTATTTGATTCTGGTGCATCTCATACATTCATTAATGGTACATTTGTTAAGACACATGAAATTCTAATAATGGGGACGAAAGAATAGTTCTTTATACAATCGCCTGGGGGCGTATGTGTACTAAAGAAACGATACATGATGTGCCAGTAAGTTTGGGTGGGTACATTTTCCCAATGATATGATAATATTAAAGGATCAGGATATAGATGTGATCCTAGGTATGAATTGGATGAAACAGCATGGCGCTGTGATAGACATCCTGAATAGAACTGTGAGATTGAACATACCAAATTGCAAAACTTCACTTCTTATCCAACTTTCGACACTTAAGAGGAATGTTCAAAAGGTATGTGCAACTTCTGTAAAAGAAATTGAGGATATACCAGTGGTTTGTGAGTTTTCTGATGTATTTCCTGATGAGTTACCGGGTTTACCTCCTGATAGAAATGTGGAATTTAGAATTGATTTGAAGCCTGGTACTGCTCCAATATCCAGAAGAGCTTACCGGATGGCACCACCTGAGTTAGCAGAGCTCAAGACTCAATTACAAGAGCTACGAGATAAAGGTTTTATTCATCCTATCTCATCACCCTGGGGATGCCCTGCTCTCTTTGTGAAAAAAAAGATCAAAGTTTGAGGTTATGTGTGGATTATCGTCCCTTGAATGAGGTAACAATTAAGAATAAGTATCCTCTACCCCGCATTGATCTGCTTTTTGATCAATTGGCGGAAGCAAAGGTGTTCTCTAAGATTGATCTTCGATCTGGGTATCATCAAATCAAGATTCGCCCAGAAGATGTTCCAAAGACTGCTTTTACCACTCGGTATGGTCTGTATGAATATTTGGTTATGTCTTTTGGACTTACCAATGCACTGGCTTATTTCATGTATTTGATGAACTCAGTGTTCATGCCAGAACTTGATAAGTTTGTGGTTGTCCTCATTGATGACATATTGATATATTCCAAAAATGAAGAAGAACATGCTGAACACCTCAGAATTGTTCTGCAGCGTTTAAGAGAACATCAACTGTATGCTAAGTTTAGTAAGTATGAGTTTTGGCTGAGAGAAGTGAAATTTCTTGGACATGTGTTATCAAATAAGGGTGTTGCCGTTGATCCTAGTAAAGTAAAAGATATACTTGATTGGGAACCACCCAAGACTGTGCATTAAGTTCGAAGTTTTCTGGGAATGGCGGGTTATTACCGTCGTTTCATACCTGAATTCTCAAATATATCAAAGCCAATAATTGAGTTGTTGAAAAATGATGTTAAGTTTATTTGGTCACCTGCCTGTGAAGAGGCATTTCAGAAATTAAAGAAATTGATGACTACTGCCCCTATCTTAACACAGCCAAACATTGAGAAGCCGTTTGATGTTTATTGCGATGCTTCTGGTATTGGTATTGGATGTGTGTTGATGCAAGAGGGGAGAGTTATTGCTTATGCTTCTAGACAATTGAAGAAGCATGAGGAGCATTATCCAACACATGATTTGGAATTGGCAGTTGTTGTCCATGCATTAAAAATATGGTGACATTATTTGTGGGGTAATAAACGTAATATTTACAGTGATCACAAGAGTTTAAAATACATATTCACTCAAGATGAGTTGAATATGAGGCAAAGAAGGTGGTTAGAATTAATCAATGATTATGACTTGGAAATCTATTACCATCCTGGTAAAGCAAATGTAGTTACTAATGCACTTAGTCGAAAAAGTCATTGTCATTGTTTAACAATGAAGCCCTTAGACATTTCTATATGTCATGACATAGAAAAGTTGGGTATAGAGATGGTGCAACAAGGAAGTTTGTCTAACATTGCTGTTGAGACAACCCTCAGAGATCAAATAATTGCTGCACAGAGGAGTAATGAAGGCATTAAACATATTAAAAAGAAAGTTAGAAGAGAAAAGATTTCTTGTTTTACAATTGATGAAGCAGATGTCTTATGGTATAAGAATCGTCTGGTCATACTAAAAGATCCTGAGTTGAGACAAAAGATCCTTGATGAAGCATATCTTTCAAAGTTTTCTATTCATCCAGGAAGTAATAAGATGTATCATGATTTGAAATAGAAATTTTGGTGGACCAAGATAAAAATAGAAATTGCTAAGTATGTGGCTCAGTGTGATACTTGTCAGAAAGTCAAAGCTGTACATTTGAAGTCAGCAGGCGAACTTCAACCATTATCCATTCCAGCTTGGAAATGGGAAGATATCAGTATGGATTTTTTAGTGGGTCTACCCAGGACAACAAGAGGTTTTGATTCAATTTGGGTTATAGTGGATCGACTCACAAAAACGGCACATTTCCTTCCAGTTCAAAGTACATATTCAGCTTCGCAATATTCCAGGTTGTATTTTGAGTGCATCATAAGTCTTCATGGGGTACCAAAGACCATTGTTTCTGATAGAGACACGCAGTTTGTCTCCTAGTTTTGGAAGCAGTTACATAAGTCTTTAGATACTGACCTTTTGCACAGTACAGCCTACCATCCACAAACAGGAGGTCAGACTGAAAGGGTAAATCAAATCCTTGAATATATGTTGAGAGCATGTGTTCTTAATTTCCCAGAGAAATGGGATGAATGTTTGCCTTTAGCAGAGTTCTCCTACAACAATAGTTATCAAGAAAGCATAAAAATGGCACCATTTGAAGCATTATATGGTCGCAGATGTAGAACTCCGTTAAGTTGGTCCGAACCTGGAGAAAGAAGATTCTGCGGAGTTGATCTAGTAAAAGAAACTGAAGCAAAAGTTAAGCAGATACAACAGAATATGAAGGTGGCACAATCCCGTCAGAAAAGTTATGCGAACCAAAGGCGTCGACCCTTATGGTTCAATAAAGGAGATCACGTGTATCTAAAGGTGTCACCTATGAAAGGAGTTACCCGATTTAGAGTTAAGGGTAAGTTAGCACCTCGATACATTGGACCATTTCAAATTATAGAAAGATGTGGACAATCAGCATATCGTCTGCAATTACCTGAGCAATTGTCGGTTGTACACAATGTGTTCCATGTGTCCCAATTCAAAAAGTGTCTCCGTGTACCAGATAAAGTCGTTGATGTTGAAGGTATTGAACTTGAACCTGACTTGACTTACTCTGAGTATCCAATCCGAGTTTTGGATCAGAAGGACCGTGTTACTAGAAGCAGAATAATTAAGTGGTACAAGATACAATGGGATCAACATTCAGAGGAAGAAGCCACTTGGGAATCAGAGGATTATCTGTTAGAAAACTTCCCGGAGTTTTATGCTTCAATCTAAGTGATAATTCCTTCTACGAGTTGTAACTTCTCTATGTGAGTGGTATAATTCCTTTCCTTTATAAACTTAGTTAAAGTGTGTTTTCCTGACACATTTCCTTTTCCATTACTTCACTCAAGGCTTTAAATCTCGGGACGAGATTTTTTTAAGGGGAAAAGGCTATAACACCTCTGGTGTTATATTAAATAAAACATGCCATGTCATCATATGCACTGCAAAACATTCATGTTTAAGTCAACCTTAATGTGCATCAACTAAAACAAGTTTATATTTCATAGGTTGGTTGTGTTTCTGGAATGTTTTGTCACATGAAATAATAAAACCCTATTTTCGAATGGCATCGCAAATGCTTAGTTCATACTCTATGTACTTGAGGTGTAAACTATGTTTACACTAGTGTTAAGCATAGTGTATAAGTCTAAGTTCAACCTTAAAAATGATTTCCATATTTGAAGTTTAATTTGGATTCCAAAGCTTACTTCTAAGCCTGGCAATTCAAATTTAAATTCAAATTGGAAATGCTATAAAAGGTTTTTCAAAAGTCAACTTGGTCAACCAAGGGTGTCATTGGGTCAATGACCTAAAAATGTCCTTGGATGATGTTTGTGATCATTAATAATCAACCAATTAAGTTAGAAACCAAATTGAGTTTAAATTCTATTCCAAAAACCCTTTATTCCAAAACCTAGTTTTATCCCCTTTCCTCTAAATCAAAATCTATAAAGAATTTATGGATACTCTAAAAAGAAAGTTTGTAGATCTTGACAAGAGCTACAAAGTTGGTATATAAAGTTTTTCAAGTTTCCAAAAGAAAATTCAAATGAATTTGAAAATACAGTTTTCTAGCGTTTGTCCTCTTTTGATTTTAAAACCATAATTCAAAAATTATGCATAATTTTGGAAAACTTTGTATATGAAAAAGGTTTGGTTTGGAGATTTAAACATTTCATAGTTTTTAATATTTTCAAGTTTTATTGAAAAATAAAAAGTAATTTCAAATGTTTATTTCTAGGGTTTTATTCCCTTTTCAAATTTGAATTCAAATTCCAAAATCCAGACAAAATTTGAGGATGCCAGTTAAAGGAAAAGTGTAGCTCTTGAAAAGTTATGCAAATTATATTTTTGGAGATTTTCAAGTTCTTATATAAATTTTGGAGTAATTTGTATTTTGAAATAGATGGCAATTCTGTAATTATCTCGAATAGTATCCAGACAAAATAGATGGCTTCTCATCGCGCGCCGCCGACCACCGCCGCACCCACTCGACCACCAGTGCACTCATGGACACGAGAAACTTCATCTTCGTCGTGTCGCCAGCTCAGACATCGCCTCCGCCCTATAAATACCGTCGCCGTGGCCGACTTCTTCTCCTTCTTTTCTCCGCCGCCGTCGCCGACGACCTCGCTCCGCCGCTCAAATTTGCCGCTGATGCTTCACCTCTGTCCGATTGCTCTCATCAATAGCTCCGTCACATCTTCACGGTCCGTTTAAGCTAGCTCGTGCTTGCTCTCCTCGCCCAAGCTGCCCGCGCGCCGTCGTCTTCTCCACGGCCGGTCGCCGAGCCACCGCGGGTGTTTTCGCCGTCGACCGCCGCACAGCGTGAATATATTTTACCTTTAACCCTGCAATCGTGTTCTCTGTGTCATCTTGCACCTCATGCGCACCTTGGCTGGCTTAATGCTCCACAGGGACGCTGGTGACACCGACCTTGCCATCGGAGCGCCGCCGCCGCCATCACTGCCGACGTCCGCAGCTCAACCCAGCCGCTTCGAGCCTCCATTAACGTGCGCATCAGTGCCGTGGTGAGCTCCTGCATCTATCTGTGCATCAATTTCATCAATCCCGTGTCGTAGCCGCCGGTCATCGTGGCTCGCCGCCGGCACGGCCATGCCGCTCCGCCGCGCGCGTTGCTGCTTTGGCTAGGAACCAGGAAGCGATGTCATTTAGTTGCCAAATCAGTCCGTTTGAGTACCCTGCGCATGCCCATGACCTTGCCGTCACCGGAAACCACTCCGGGGAGCGACGCCGCCGCGCCCGAGCTCCGCCGCGCCGCCATGGCCGCCGGCGTGGGTGCCGCCGCCGCACCGCCGCGCCGTTAGCTACCTCAATCGACGCGTCGTGTCGAGATGAGCCTGTAGGGACAAACCGTGTCGCCGGAGACCTCGCCGACGGCGAGGAATCGCCGGTCAACCATCGGCGCGCTATTTTCTTTTTCTATTTTCAGAAAATGATTTAAATGCTATTTTCTTTGAAAAATCATAGTAATTCAGAAATAGTTCCAAAAATTCTGAAAATTTTTGTGAGTGTTCTTTATGATGTCATCTACCTAGAAAAAATATGAAATGCCTAATTTGAATTCTTTATGAATATGTTAAAATTAGCCATTTTAATTGAAAAATGGACTTTCCATGATTTTTAATAAATAAAATAATTGGCTTTTAATTCTGAAATTTGTTTTGCCATCTAATTAGGTTAAGAGCTTTCTAAAATAAAATTTTGGGCTTAATTTGATAACTTTAATTTTTTATGCCTTTATTTAATGCTTTTAAATAATTAATTAACCCCTTTAGTTAAGTTTTATCATTATAGGATTTGTTTGACTTTGGGATTGATTGATGACCTTGGGTCATTAACCCTAATGACCTTTGGCACTTTAATTAATTATTTGCGCTTACCTTAATCATGTCATTAGAGCTTAATTAACGTTATTTTATGTGTTTAATTAATCCCTTAAATGGCGTAGTTAACCCTAATGAGTTTTATAAGCGAAGTTTTGTTGGCTTGCAACTTTATCGTGAAGAAAAGTTGTACTCGATTCCTTAATTTGATCATGCATCCATCGAGCATCATGTTTACTATTCCATCATGTTGAAGCATATTAATTATCGAATAGTTTCCGTTAACGGAGAGTTAACGTTATCACCCAGATCCGAAGGAAGAGCAGATTCAGGAATCAAGGGTTGATCCAGAGTTTGAGACCGTCTACTCCGAATACCAAGGCAAGCCCCGGATGCATTCAAACCCTATTCTATTTATAAAAGTTTTACCGCTTCAGCTATGATATGTTGCATTAAGTAATAGGAGTCGAGTGAAAACCCACCCAATTGCATTACTTGTCTTAATTCCTTATTCCTTGTTACCTGCTTGGGAAGATAAGTAGTAATGCTTAGCCTTGCTTATTTATTTATTTGGTCAAAGGCAAAAGAATGAAAAAGATGAGATTGGTTTTCTTGTTGAAATCTTGATGATAGTAATAAATCGAGTCCGGACGGCGAACTTGCATTGGGAATGGAGTCCCTCTGTAGTGTTTTCGTCTATTGATGCCCTAGGTCACGTCCGTTGGTGAACTGGTGATATCGAGAATTTAGAAATCCACATGCATGAAGTGGTATACGGATGGTTGGAGCCGTGTATATCATGGAGTGACCTAGCGTGGGGTCAGAAATCCCATCTGTATCATAGTGTGTTTTACTGTGGGGTTTAAGTTCCCATGTATCTCAGTACGCTGGGCCGCAGAGCTCACGGGTGCCATGTGGTGATATACGGCTGCGGTTGTTATCCCGGTATATCGGTTCATCTGGGGTGCATCGGAGTTAAAGTCTCTGGTATTCCAGTGACCTAGGTCCCAGCTGGGTATGAAAATGGATTCGAATCGCCGTTGCTTCTCGGAGAAGAAGACTCGATCGGTGTTCATCATCGTAGTAACAACTTGAACAAAGATTAAGGATCAATAATGAAGTTGATTGATAATTGGAGCTAGTCCAAACAACCTTTTCTTTCTGTTGAGCTTTTCCGTAAAATTTCTTATCTCCTACCGACCTTACCTTGTCCCTCTAGCCTGCATTTCTTTCTTGAGTCTCCCCTCTCTTTTTCGTCGGGTCAGTCTTGTTGAGTACTTTTGTACTCAGGGTTTGTTGAACCCTTGTTGCAGGTGAGCCTCATGGGCAGGAATGTTTCGCATCCTGCTGCATGACAGTCGTCGAGGAAAGCGACGACGAGTAAAGATGTTTAGCTCTTGGGCAGAGCTTTTTGTTTGGTATTGTAATAAAGTTATCTACTGCTACTCCACTACTATTATGGTTTGTACAATTTAAATTTATGGTTATAAATATTTGAAACTCGAGGATTTGTAAACTATTGTTATTGTAAGTATTCCGCTGTTTTACTCCATGGTATTTTATTTACATCAAACTATTGTAATACTGCAATGTTTCTCTACAACGATTGATCCTGCTCGGAGAATCGTGGATAATTCGGGATTTATCCGACAAACTTTTTAAGTCGTATGGAATGCAATCATGGTTATTTGGAGTCTGATTAGACAATAATCATATGTGTGGGCCATATGATTTAGAAGGTTCTGCCATAGCTAGTATATTGACACGGTCACGAATCGGCGTCAAACACGGTCGACCGGTCACTCATTCATGCCGTTGTCGGTGTAGCCGTGGACAATCGGCCAACATCGAGGCAGCCGATTGGTGACTCTTCCATGCCGGCATAACCACGGAATCCAGCTAGCATGGACGAAGCCGATTGGTGGCTCCTCCATCCAAACGCAGAAGCGGATCCTGGACTAGATCTGAGTCCGGGTGGCATGAATTCTATGACGGCGGCGACTAGCAGAGCGATGGCTTCAGGCGTGGCGGCAGCTTGCTGCTGGTGTTGTGGTGATGTTCAGAACCCTATCATCCGTTTTTAGCCCAGGTTGCGGCCTCTACCGTGACGAGGTCAGGCCGTGCAAAAAATTACACGCACGTCTTCAATAGTCTTAGCATTTAGCTTTATGCATTAACAAATAGCCGTATGTCCATTTGATTACAATCTATAAGCATGGATGCAATAGATATGAAAGTCATCTCTAATTCCAGTGATTGTGCAGAAGACTTATCTCCAATTCCCGTGGCAACGCGCTAGGAATTCACCTAATTATTCTGCCAGAAGTTTAGAATCAAACAGTGACAACCCTTAAAATTTTTTCCAAGTTACATACCATATGTACTCCATATATTAACATTATCCTGCGACTGGGTTAATAGTTCATCCAATCCAATTTTGAAAGTGATAGGTGGACTCCCTTTCAAATGGAAAGAAGAGAAACTGGACTAATCTGGAGTCTAATCTTGACTCTGAGCTCCCGTATTGCCATGGTTCATTTTCCCTTGACTTTTATGGGCAGGCAGGACATTCATCCCCAATTGCGAAAGCGATAAGATGTTGTTTTCTTCTTGCATCAAGCACTCTTGGATGTCAGTTTCCAAAAAAAAAAAAACACTCAGTGAATGTTACTGTCAGTAGTAGTACTAGCTAGTAGTATTACTCCAGACAGGCACCAAATAGTGGCGAGTACCACTAGTGCAAATTATATGCTTCACTGCTGATGTAATAATAAATTAAACAGTCTTAAGGAAGCGCACCACCCATGCGTAGCCCTCATTGATAACCCATCACAACACAAAAACGAGCACACGTCACACATTTTGTCATGTTCATTGTGGCAGCAACCACAACGGCCTCCACCAGATTGCACAACCATGCATGTCATAACCATGATCCATTCAGTCTCGTCTCTCTGATCAGAATGACACGTTCCAACATGATGATAATGTACAGACCCGATGGATAACGCTCCTCATCACCAGCTTCAAATTTGCAGAGACCTAGCTAATTAAGGCAGTTCCAAGGGGAAAAAAAATGTTCAGATCCACAGTGCGTGGTAGTGCTTGCAGTCATGCCAAAAACATAATCCAGAAGTATATTTTGACCATAGCCATGCCAAAAACATAATTCAGAAGTATATTTTGGCCTTGTTTAGATTATGGAAAAAAATGAACCCGATAAATAGTACTAATTTCATCTTATTTGACAAATATTGTCCGATCATAGACCAACTAGGCTTAAAAGATTCATCTCGTGATTTTAAACTAAACTGTGTAATTAGTTATTTTTTTAACCTATATTTAATGCTCTATGCAAGCAGCTAAATATTGATGTGATGGAGAGAGAGTGAAAAAATTATAACTTTTGAATGAATCTAAACATGGCCTTTGACCATACTTTAGAGACCTTGTTCAAAGAAACAAAAGGCACCTTCGGCATCAATCAGGATCACGTTAAACTGCAAAAGGTGGGAGCTGGCAGGTATGACTTTGGGTTACAACCAGGAGTCACAAATCATTTGAAGCGTGGGCATGACTTTGGGTTACAACCAGGAGTCACAAGTCATTTGAAGCGTGGGCAGTGGACTGTGTGGTTTGGTATGGCTCCCCGGGATGGCAGAAAAATAAGCATACAGAAACAGAGACCGGTTTAGTTAAATTTATTTAAGGACGACTTTGAATTTTTTTTAAAAAGCGAGAGATGCACATTTATTAAAAAACCGAGCAGCGATTATTATTTTTTTTAAGACTGCCGTTACTCATGTGCGACAAAACCAAACAGCAGCCTCGTGAGTCGTGACCTGCATGAAACAACGGGTGCTAAGCAAAGCATAATAGCCGAGCTCTTCTTGGCTTCCGATGCAAGATACCGGCGCTTCTTGGCTTCCGACGCAAGATTAGCCGGCCCCTTGCATTGCACGAGAAGGAAGTGCTTGCTATTCGTAGACTGCTGACCGTTTGGCCACTACATCTTTCTCCTATTTCGCCCCCAATAGCACTTCCTCGCCTGGCGGCCCGGCTCCGGAGCTGGCGGTGGCGGCGGAGCTCGCGCAGCTCGAGCAGAGGCTGGGCCAGGTCGCCGGAGAGCCCGTGCGCCACCAGCTCACGGTACTCAGCGAAGCCGCCGCGGTCCGCGTGCTGCGGAGGGTCGCGAGGTCCCAAGCGCAGGAGGGCCGGTTGCGATGGAGGAGACGTTGGCGCTCAACGCGCACCACGTCCTCACCGCCGAGAGCCTCCTCGCCTGCAACTCCGCTCCTTCACTCAGTGGTGAGGCTCCACCGTACCCGACCCGCCATGGCCGGCCCCATTCTTCTTTCACTTCAGGTTTTCTTTTTTTTTTCCCCTTGAGAGGCTGGAGAAGAAAAAACTGTCTTTTTTTTTTTCAACAGCCAGGTAAGGTGGTGTTTCCAGCCTCCTATTATTTTTCTGGACGACTACTGCAATTTCAAATCCTACTAATAAATGTTGCATTTTTCCCCGTCCAATTTGTGGTTGTGGATTTGTCTTTACCTCTATTTTAATTTTAGTTGTGCAAGTTTCCGTTTTCGCTAGCTGCCTGCTGTAGGCCTGCAGCTGTTGCGATTTAGATTTTTTTTTTTGAGCGAATGTTGCCATTTAGGTTTGTGTAGCATTTTTACTAGCCGTTTCTTTCTTTCTTGTGGGCATGCATGTATGTAACGGAATGGGGACTTTGGATCAAACTAGCTTTGTACGGAGGAATGCTTTCCTGATAATAGAATCTTGTGTTTAACAGATGGATCTGTACAAGGGCCGCAGTGGTATGATTGTTGAAGATGGTATTATTTTGGGTCTGCGGTGGTATGATTTTTTCGGTGAGTTTCTCGTAATCCAAAATCTATTTGGGTTTATTTTACCAACAATATCATACAATTATTGTTGTACAGTCTTGATTCTACGTTGTTCTAGGAGGGAAGATACATGGGCATCTTGCGCACGCCAAAACGTTCTGGGAGGGAAGATATATGGGCATGGGAACCTGAAAGACATGGTAATTATTCCGTCCGATCGGCATACAGACTATTAGATGGTTCCCGTATCAGAAATGCAGGAGAGACCAATCCAGGAGCATCAGGGGACTCGGTGTGGAAGGAAATCTGGAGACTCGACGTACCACCAAAGATCAAGGTTTTCTGGTGGCGCGTTACCCATGAGTTCCTGCCAGCTAAACAGATTCTGCACCACCGCCATGTGGAACCTGTTCCGAATTGTGATGTGTGCGGAGCAGCAGAAGAATCAATCAGGCATGTGCTCATGGAGTGCACGGTGGCTCGATCTTTCTGGTGTGAAGTCAAAGCGCTAGTTGGAACCAAATTGCCTCCATTGCATCCTGAGAACTGGGCGTATGATATAGCACATGGGAGAGGCATTGCGGAGAGTGACCAAGCCACTATCATCATTGGCATGTATTCTCTGCGGATGCAAAGGAATCGTACCAGACATGGACAAGCTCCTCCAATTCGCGTGGCAGTGCATTGGGCCATTGATTTGGCCTTTGATCTTTGCCAACTTGCGCAGCAACAGTCGAGGTCGACCCTGGGGAGGCCAGAGGACCACTGGACCCGGCCGCCTGAAGGCTGGATCAAGTGTAACACTGATGCAGCATTCTATGAGCGTCAGTGGTCAGGAGCAACAGGTGCCGTGCTACGTGACCATGCTGGGAACTTTGTTCGCGGAAGAGCGGAGTGGTATGACCATTGTCTGGATACTCTAAACATGGAGGCGAGTGCTTGCCGGGACGGCCTAAACTTGGCTTTGCAGTATGGAGTCGAAAGAGTGTGGTTAGAAACGGACTGCCAGGAACTACTGAAGCTTTGGCATGAAGATGCAAATCAGAGACTCGGTGTATCAGCCTTCCTGGAGGAGATTCGGAGCCTGAGTACTTTGTTCCAAGATTTTAAGTTTACTTTTATTCCTAGAACTTGTAATAGAGTCGCTCATACTTTAGCAAAAATAGTCTCAGGTGACACACGGCTCGGGTGGTGGTCTGTAGCCCCGACCAGTGTGTTAAGCCTGCTGGCTGCTGATTGTAATTTTTGCTACTCCTGAATGAATGAATCTCCTGATCGCAAAAAAAAAAAAAAAAAAAAAAGATTCTACGTTGTTCAATTGTATTAGTTGCATTTAACTTCTCATGAATTTGGCTTACCACATGAACCTGGATTGACAAATATTGTGTATTTGGCGACGATAATGTTCTTATAGTGAAGTTTATGATTCCTTCAGACAAGAGCACTTTTGGTTTCTACCGCCAACATTACCATAAGATTGTTGAAGATGGTATTATTTTGGGTCTGCGGTGGTATGATTTTTTCGGTGAGTTTCTCATAATCTAAAATCTATTTGGGTTTATTTTACCAACAATATCATACAATTATTGTTGTACAGTCTTGATTCTACACATGTTTTCTGCATATCACTGTGCTAACTGTTGGCACCTGCACACGCACCAGGTGAGCAAACCACCTTCCCTCACCCTCTCCCCTGACCCAAGGAAGAAGAAGAGCTGAGCTCTCTGCACACACAAACACTCTGCTCATGGTTTCAGCGTGAGCTCGTGGGCTGAAACCGGAAACTCTGAATGTTGAGGCAAAATGAACTGCTCTTTACTCTATTGCATTGCATACATATATATACAAACCTCATACCAACTATAAGGTACATGAGGTATGGCTGAGTACAACCCCATCTACTCCTAGGACATGGCATACATCAGATTCTACCAACTATGGCTGATGTCATGACTGCTATAGTGCTAGGCATGGCCTATTGCCATGTTTTCAGCAGCAAGGAAGCTGACTGCTCCTGCTCCTTGGTTGCTGACTGCTGCAGGAAGAGAAGAGTGGAGGAACAACAGATTATGTCTTACACTAACCACTAAGGTGAACATGATTTCAACACTTGACATAAGTCTTGCTCATGAATTTTTGAATTCCAGGACATGTTCACATGGTGTGTTTCATGGGTTTGAGTGAGTAGACGTAAAATCATTCTCTGCTGCATTGTTATTGTAGCCATAACCAACTCGTAGTTCATGGGTTTTAGATTGTTATCTGGATTTCTCTGGTGCATTATTATTGTAGCCATAGCCAACATAATGAAGCTACTTGCAAATTGCAATGAGAGTAAGTGCATGTCAAAAGTTTATACTTTTTATTTATTGGATTTCTATGATAGGAGTGGTTAGTGGCGGATCTAGAAACGGACCAAGGAGGGGGCTAAACAATACTACAAAGCTAGAAATGTTTTTGACAAGGTACAAGGCTAGAAATTATACCAAGTATATGTGCTAATTATGGATAAAAACATTAAAATTATACTAAATATGTATTAATAATAGACAAGGAACATAGAAATTGTGTTAATTATATACTAATAATAGACAAAAAGGAGATTTGTTCATGCATCTTTGGCCCACCGCCCCCCCTTGAATCCGCCAATGGTTGGTTAGAGGGAGAGGGTGGCGTAGGGAGGAGAGTTGAGAGATTGGTGGAGCAGGTGCTCTAGTGTGTTCTGGCTGAAAATACCATTCACAGCAATTCAACCATGGGAGTGGATCGCTAATGTATTGTATTTGGGGAAGTCCAATTTGAAGTATGACAGTGGAACGTGTCCATAGTGGATGTGTTGTCGGAGTTTTCAGTCTGGTGTTTCATGGAATTGAAGGAGCTACTATGGTGCTTGTAACATGTGTGAGGATGCCACCAACCTTTGAGGCGTTTGTAGTTCCATCCACATCACCGAGCAATGGTTTGGGTACATCATCCTTTGCATGCAGATGATGATGAGGTCTAGAGAGTGGCGAAGAAGGGCAAGGCCGAGCTAGAGAAGCCGGTGCCTGAGGCCATTCTAGCAGGAAAGGCGAAGAAGGGCAAGCTGAGCTAGAGAAACTGGCGCTTGATGCCACTCGAGCAGGAAAGGTGAAGAAGAGCAAGGCCGAGAAGGCAGCTCCTGAGGCCAAGGTGAAGAAGGGTGGGGACAAATTGGAGAAGCCAACAACACTCGATCCTCACCTTCAGTCAGCAAGTTTGAGATGAGTTGCCGGGGAAAAGATAATTAGATGAAGATCTTGGATGCCCTTGTGGCGCATGACAAGAGTGAGGGTGAGCTGCCAAAGACTGATTCACTTCTTGCTAGTGTTCGTGACCGTCTCGTCAGGAAGAACTGCAACTACACGAATATCTATGATAAGGAGAAACTCATGAGGATGAAACAGAAGGAGATGATAATGTGCAAGGTGTGAGCAGAGGTTTCGATGGGCTGCAGAAGCTGTATTCTAACCTTGCTATTTATGTGGAGGATATTGAGGCCCATCATCCATGTGGGGTGACTCTGAAGAGAGCGTTTGAGTTAATTGCTAGCGAGAAGGCAGAAGGTCTAGAATGCAAGATTAGGAAGCAAAGAGCAGCGAAAGGGCCTCTAGCCTAGTGGTTAGAGCACCTGAGTAGCACCCAGCAGACCTAGGTTCGACTCACCGTGGGAGCGAATTTAAACAGGTCTGTATTATAAAAAAAATTAAAAAAAAAGATATGCTGAGGTTTCCCCTGCTGACTTTGGTCAAAAAAAGAAGAAAAGAGCAGCAGAGGCGAAGATGAAATACTTCTTAATCTTAGATTCTAGACCTTCTACCTTCTCACCGGCAATTAACTCAAACGCTCTCTTCAGAGTCACCCCACATGGATGGTGGGCCTCAATATCACCCCACATGGATGGTGGGCCTCAATATCCTCCACATAAACAGCAAGGTTGGAATACAGCTTTTGCAGCTCATCGAAACCTCTGCGCACACCTTGCACATTATCATCTCCTTCTATTTCATCCTCATGAATTTCTCCTTCCTTATTCCTAATCAGTCTGCCACCGTTCTGATTTGCATTTATGGTTTCCTTTGATGTCAGACTGTCTATACCTCTGTCCATCTTCCCTTTGTCAATTTTCCCCTTTTTGCTTGGCCAAATCATCACCAACTTTGTTCAATTCTTCATTGCGAGTTTCCTGCTTCTTACTCTTACTTGGGGAAGTGGTGGTGGTAACCTCCTGCAATAACTTGACGTGCCCCTTTTGAGAATCACCACTTTGATTCGCAGTATTCGGGGCAGCCTCCTTTGCCAAACCACCCATTGCATTTCCATTCATCTTCTCTTTGTTAGGCTGCCCCTTCTTACCCTTTGTCACAACACCACCCTTTTGAGATGTAACAGCAGCAGCCTCCCTTGCCTTCTCTCCCCAGATTGCTTCTGAGAGATTATACATCTGGAGTTCATCTTCTTTACTTGGCACAATTCCCATGCTCACTACTTTCTCATACCGTTTCTTTAGCCTTCGCACCTTCTCATAGATATCCATGTAGTTGCAGTTCTTCCTGAAGAGACGGTCACGAACACTGGCAAGAAGTGAATCAGTCTTTGGCAGCTCACCCTCACTCTTGACATGCGCCGCATCTGGAACATTGAGTTTTCAGAAAATAGCCAAAAAGTGGTGCACTAAAAAGAGTGTCAATATTTTAGATTATGAGATAAGAACTGTGCTACCTACTTTTGCTTTTTTATGTTCTTGCAATTGTGTGGCTGAGAAGGAGAACTAACAATATGATGTTGTTTTCTACATGGATATGCATCCTCCACCGGTGTTTTAAACATATGTTCTTTGATTGGAGCGATACAAGTTTTCTTTGATACTTTCAAAACTGTAACACTGATGTTGATTTATCAGCAATTAGTGTTATACTAATTGATGATGAACAACAACAACAACAACAACAACAACATAGCTTTTTGTCCCAAGCAAATTGGATAGGCTAGAGATGAAACCCAAAAGAGACCAGAAAACAAAGGACACATAGAGGGTACAAGAAAAAAGGATTACGATTCAGACACGTTAATTGCTAGTCTCCAAGCGCTCCTATTTATAGCTAAATCCTTAGGGATATTTCACTCCTTAAGGTCTCTCTTAACCGACTCATTCCAAGTCAGTTTAGGTCGACCTCTACCGTTCTTTACATTATCGACCTGTTTTAGAACTTCACTACGCACCGGCGTCTCAGGTGGCCTCCGTTGACATGGCCAAACCATCTCAACCGGTGTTGAATCAATTTCTCCTCAATTGGTGCCACCCCAACCCTATCCTGAATATCGACGTTCCGGACTCTATCCCTCCTTGTGTGCCTATAACACCATCGCAACATACGCATCTCTGCTACACTCAATTGCTGGATATATCGCCTTTTGTTAGGCCAACATTCAGCACCGTATAGCATCTCGGATGAATCGTTGTCCTATAAAACTTACCTTTTAACTTCTGAGGCACCCTTTTGTCACAGAGGACGCCTGAAGCTTGACGCTATTTCAACCAACCGGCTGAAATTCTATGCCTAGCATCTTCATCGATGTCGCGATCCTTTTGTAGCATCGATCCTAAATACCGAAAAGTATCCTTCTTGGCCACCACTTGCCCATCGAGACTAATATCTCCCTCCTCATTCCTAGTCGCGCTGAAGTCACACCTCATGTACTTGGTCTTTGTCCTACTAAGTCTAAACCCTTTCGACTCTAACGTGTGCCTCCATAGTTCTAATTTCCTATTAACCCCTGCCTTTGTCTCGTCAACTAGCACGACATCATCAGCAAAGAGCATACACCAAGGGATATTACCTTGTATGTCCCTTGTGACCTCATCCATCACCAAAGCAAATAAATAAGGGCTCAATATTGACCCTTGATGTAGCCTTATTTTAATTGAAAAGTCACTGGTGTCTTCATCACATATTCGGACACACGTCACCACATTCATGTACATATCCTTGATGAGGGTGATGTACTTAGTTGGGACTTTGTGCTTTTCCAAGGCCCACCACATGACATTTCTCGGTACTTTGTCATATGCCTTCTCGAGTTCAATAAAGACCATGTGCAAGTCCTTCTTCTACTCCCTATATCTCTCCATCAACTGTCATAATAAAAAAATCGCCTCCATGTTCGACCTATCAGGCATAAACCCAAATTGGTTTTAGGTCAGACTTGTCACTCTTCTTAGGCGATGCTCGATAACCCTCTCCCAGAGCTTCATCGTATGGCTCATCAACTTAATCCCACGGTAATTAGTACAACGTTGAATATCTCCCTTGTTCTTGAAGATCGGTACTAATATATTTCTCCTCCATTCTTCAGGCATCTTGTTTGACCGAAAAATGAGGTTAAAAAGCTTAGTTAACCATACTATCGCTCTGGCACCTAGGTATCTTCACACTTCAACGGGGATACCATCAGGGCCCATCACTTTACCTCCCTTCATCCTCTTCAAAGCCTCCTCGATCTTTGCCTCCTGAATTCTCCTTACGAAGCGTCTGTTAGTATTGTCAAATGAGTCATCCAACTCCAAGATAGGACCCTTGCCGAGTAATTATTTTCTTCTGGGTAATTATTTTCTTCCGCTCCAATAGTGTCTTATTACTATTGAGCATGCAACTTTTATCTTCAATGTGGTATTTCAGGATTAACATCGGAAAGTTGTTATGTCAGATGGGATGCGTTTGATCCATACTGATGGGACTGGCTTCATCTCTGAAAATTTGGTTAAGAAATGCCATAGCACAATTGTCAATGGAAAGAAGTCAAAAGTAAGTACACTTGTCCCATGCTTGCCAGTTTCTTTACAGAAACTTATTACTAATATTTTAACTTTATGGATGATATGTGGGGGTTCTACAGATGGTTGCCGTTTTTATATTTTGATTTTTTTTTTTAATGTTGTGGTGGGCTATTTGTGGGAGGAACTCAGCGTAAAGCGTAATCCTGCGAAGTGCACGGTAGAGGCACCGGGCCTTTTTGGCATAGTTTTGACACCGTGACTGGTGGTCCGTCCAGCATGGTCAGGGAAGAGAGGAGATATGAAAATATTCAACATATTACTTAATTGTTCTGAGTACATGTGTAGGCATATAAATATTGGAGATTTAGTCATTTTACACCATGAATTAATCCATAAATGTGATAAGCAAAATACTAACGCTAGTATGATGCGTGCGACAGCCTCATAATCACTACTGCTACTGCTACTCATTAACATAAGCAAAATAACAGTAGCAATGAAATAAAGCATAAACAGGGATCTCAGTTTATACCCGAGCGTGCTACTGCCGGTACCCGCGGCCAGTACAGCACCATTGTTGCCTGCAGGGATGGCGGTGAAGTTCGTCGCACCAGTAGCAGCGGCGGCGTCGCCGGCATCTCCCACAGTCACACCAGCACGCGTCCTCGTGGCCACCATCTTGCTGCTGAATGGAGACGGAGACGAAGTCGGGGAAGGCAGCAGCAGCGTGTCGGAGCAGTCGCGCCCGTGGACGCTCCCCAAAAACTTGATTGCCCGTCTACCCGAGCAGGTAAGCTTGACGGGACAAGTTCCGGAGGCCTGCTCACCAGAGCCGCCTGTGCTCGCAGGGGATCTGGCCGGAGGTGCACCGGAGCAGCTCAAGCTTGAACGGTTGAGTGGAGGCGACTGGTCGGGAGGGAACAAAAACGTAACCCTAGTCTCCGACAGAAGCCCCTTATATAGGAGGCGCCTCGGTCGGGAGACCGTTGGATCGGCTGGAGCGGCGGCTAGGGTTTGCCTCGGCCGGATGGGCCGAGTGGCAAAACAAAGGCCTAGAGCCAGCCAGCCCAAAGCCCACGGCCGCCAGGCCAGCCCACGCCCACGCCCACGCCCACGCCCACGCCCACGCCCATGGCCTCGGCCCGGCCCGGCGCGTCGCGACGCGCGCGGGCGGGCGGGCTGCGCGGCTCGGCTCGGCGGCGGCGGCGCGCGCGTGTGGGTCCCAGGTTCTCCTCCTCAATCAGCTTATGTGGGCATCCCAAAGCTCACTATTTAAGTTGAGTGTCCTCTAGGTAATTAGTCAAGTTGGTACTAATCACCTTTCCACTTGATTACACAGTTGTGGGCCTTTGAGGTTTTTCTGACTATTTAGAATAAATAATGGGCTTGACCCTATTATCCTAACAATCCCCACCAAACATCAAAGGTACACAGTTAGTGCCTTCAGTTCTGAGCTTGTTTGATATACCGGTGTTTCGATAGAGACTGTTAAGTTGAACTACCATCTAGAAAAGAGGCTTACACTCACTCACAACTGATCAATGGACTATGCCTTGAATTGACAGTTTTGTGTGAAACAAGGTTCGCCCAAATTCTTAACCAATACTAGGCTGCCAAGAGCACCCCCTCGGGTGGAGCATATAAGTCAAACTCCATGCCTTTTCATGAGTATTTAGAGATCACCCAAATCTCATAGACTGGGACCAGCAGTCTGACTCACATAGGTGTGTTCCTTCTAGGATGTCCTGTAGGTCGACATCCCTGCTTAAATAAGCCACTCGGATCACATAAAGGTATACACATACCATCCTGCCTTACAGCCTGGAAAAGAAGTGCATTCTCAAAGATAGAGACCTTTATAAGGGTCCTTTCCCTCAGTCTACTCATAGCTTGTTTCACCACTCTAATTCACGGGATCTCCGATCACATAGAGCAGGTTACCACTATAGCGGACTTTAAGTGGGTCTCAGTCCCATCTCAACTGATGCACTGTCTATCACGTTACGTGACAGCCCCTTGGTGAATTGATCTGCTAGATTTTTAGATGTGTGGACATAGTCCAACGCTATCACTCTGGAGTTTCTCAATTTTCTGACAGACTTTAAACGACGCCTTACATGCCTAGTAGTCTTTAGGTTATCCTTAGAACTGTTAACTTTGATTATCACAGTTTGATTATCACAGTTCATGGAAATGCTGGGCACAGGTTTTTCAACCACCGGCAAGTCCATCAGGAGTTCCCGAAGCCATTCGGCCTCAACTGTGGCGGTGTCTAGTGCTACGAGCTCTGCTTCCATAGTTGACCTCGTAATGAGAGTCTGCTTGCAAAACTTCCAGGAAACAGCACCACCCCCAAGGATAAACACATACCCACTGGTGGCCCTCAACTCGTCAGCATCAGATATCCAATTTGCATCACTAAAACCCTCCAGTACCTTTGGGTACCCGGTATAGTGAATGCCATAGCTTGCGGTTGCTTTGAGATACCGCATTACTCTCTCGAGAGCACGCCAATGATCATCTCCCGGATTTGAAAGAAACCGGCTCAACTTGCTCACAGCATATGAGATGTCAGGTCTAGTGGCATTAGCCAAATACATTAGTGAGCCAATGATTTGGGAGTACCTCAATTGATCCCTCATTATCCTTTTATTCTTTCTCAGAATTAGGCTTGGATCATAGGGAGTGGACACAGGTTTGCAGTCACTATAGCCAAACCGGCTTATAACCTTTTCCACATAGTGGGACTGCAATAAAGTGACCCCACCATTTTCTCCCTTTAGTAGCTTAATGTTCAAAATCACATCAGCTTCTCCCAGATCTTTCATATCAAAGTTCTTGGACAAAAAGTCCTTCACTTCCTCAATCACATTGAGGTTTGTGCCAAATATTAGGATGTCATCCACATATAGGCACATGATCACTCCTTCTCCCTCACCAAAATGGTAGTAGACACATTTATCAGCCTCATTGGCAACAAAGCCTGCTGACGTCATGGTCTTATCAAACTTTTCATGCCATTGTTTTGGAGCTTGCTTTAGGCCATACAAAGACTTTAACAATTTGCACACCTTGCCCTTTTGACCCTCTACTACAAAACCATCAGGCTGATCCATGTAGATCTCCTCATCTAACTCTCCATTTAGAAAAGCCGTCTTCACGTCCATCTGATGAACGAGAAGACCATGAGATGCAGCCAAGGCAAGTAGTACTCTGATTGTAGTCAATCGGGCCACAGGTGAGTAAGTGTCAAAGAAGTCCTCGCCTTCTTTCTGGGTATAACCCTTAGCAACAAGCCTTGCCTTGTACTTTTCAATGGTACCATCAGGCCTAAGCTTTTTTTTGAACACCCATTTACATCCAACAGGCTTACACCCATAAGGGCGATCAACCACTTCCCAAGTTCCATTAGACATTATTGAATCCATCTCACTCCGTACCGCTTCCTTCCAATAGTCAGCGTCAGGAGAGGAAAATACCTCTTCAATGGTTGTTGGAGTATCATCCACGAGGTATATGGTAAAGTCATCACCAAAGGATTTTGTAATCCTAGGTCTCTTACTCTTTCGAGTGACCCCACCATTTTTCTCACCAGGATTTTCTATGACTGGTTGTTCAGAACACTCCACTGGCATAGAAGTTTTGGGAGCATCAGGAGGTCCCTGATTAGATGTGCTCGGTACATTCCCTCTCATAGGGAAATCATTCTCAAAGAATGTTGCATCTCTGGACTCAATCACTGCACCAACTCTCATGTCGGGCACTCCAGATTCAACCACTAAAAATCTGTAGCCTACGCTGTTTATAGCGTATCCGAGAAAGACACAATCTACAGTTTTTGGTCCTAGCTTGCGCTTCTTGATGATTGGCACATTTACCTTGGCCAAGCAACCCCAGGTGCGCAGGTATGAGAGAGTTAGCCTTTTCTTTTCCCATTCCTCGAATGGTGTTTTCTCTCTATTCTTTGTAGGAACTCTATTCAGGACATGACATGCAGTCAATATAGCCTCACCCCACCATTCCTTGGAAAGTCCCGCAGTGTCCAACATGGCGTTAACCAAATCAGTTAGAGTGCGGTTCTTTCTTTCGACAATCCCATTGGATTGGGGGGAGAAAGGAGGCGTCCTCTCATGAATAATTCCATGTTCCTCGCAGAATTGATCGAATTCCTTTGAAAAGTACTCTCCACCACGATCAGACCGCAACCATTTGATTTTCTTCTCAAGTTGATTCTCAACTTCGGCTTTATAGATTTTAAAGTAGTGTAATGCTTCATCTTTTGTTTTTAATAAGTACACGTAGCAGAATCTAGTACTATCATCGATTAAAGTCATGAAATATTTCTTGCCGCCTTTGGTCAACACTCCATTCATCTCACACAAGTCTGAGTGAATGAGGTCTAGAGGTGCCAAGTTCCTCGCCTCTTTCACAGCCATATGAGGCTTGCGGGGTTGTTTAGCTTGCACACAAGCATGGCACTTAGAACCTTGAACCAAATCAAATTTAGGGATTAAACTCATTTTAGCTAAGCGCGTCATGCATCCAACATTAATATGGCATAAGCGGGAGTGCCAAACGTTGCACCCAACATCATGTCTCACATGGTTCACGACATTACTGTTACAAGAATCCATCAATGAAAAGCGGAACAAGCCTCCGCATTCATAGCCCTTACCAACAAATGTTCCATATCTCGATACAACACATTTATTGGACTCAAAAGCAAGTTTAAAACCATCTCTACACAGTAGAGACCCGCTGACTAGATTCTTCTTGATAGAGGGGACATGCTGCACGTTCTTCAGCTGCACGGTCTTTCCCGAAGTAAACTTCAGATTGACCATGCCAACACCATGAACAGCCGCATGCGACCCGTTTCCCATCAGCAGAGAGGAACCTCGTTCTTCCAGGTATAAAGAAAACAAAGAGCGGTCAGCACATACATGAATATTAGCCCCTGTGTCAACCCACCAATCAGGAGAGAGACAAACTGAAAGGATCGTTGGTAAATAATTACCGTACCCAGATCCTCCAGCCTCGCTAACAACCATGTTGGCTGTCTTCTTCTGCTGCCTGTCCTTGCAGTCTGGACACTCCTTTGCCCAGTGATCAGTGCTCCCGCAGACAAAGCAGTCGCCACTCTTTTCTTTGTTTGCCTTTTTCTTAAAGGCTTGAGCTTGTGGCTTGACGACATTCTTGTTTTCAGCATTCTTGTTCTTCTTCCTCTTGTGGGCCTGAGGGTTCCTCTTCTGCACCAGATTGGCGCTAGAGCCTCCCTCAGTTAGCACTTTCTTGCCCCGTGTGTCCTTTGCCCTCGCATTCTCCTCAACACTTAAGGAAGCGACAAGATCAGTCACACTGAACTCTTGCCTCCTGTGCTTTAGAGAAGTGGCAAAATCCCTCCAAGTAGGTGGCAGCTTAGCGATAATACCGCCGGCCACAAACTTGTCGGGCAGCACACACTGGTTGTTCTCAAGCTCCTTGGCTAGCATCTGTATCTCATGAGCCTGCTCCACTACAGAACGGTCATCGACCATCTTGTAGTCATAGAGCTGCTCCATGATGTACAGCTCACTGCCAGCGTCAGGAACCCCGAACTTGGCCTGCAGTGCATCCCACATATCCTTGCCCGTAGGCATGTCCATGTACAGTGGAATCATACCCTCATCTATGACACTAATGAGCGACAGCTTGAGCAAGTTATCCGCCTCATTGAACTTGCTCTCTTCCTCAGGAGAAAGAGGCGGTTCAATGCGCCTTCCCTTGACAGCGTACTTACAGCGCATAGCGGTAAACCACAACATGGCACGGGATCGCCATATCTTATAATTAGATCCGCCATCCTTCAAAGATGGTGGCCTCAATGATGCAGCAAAGCTAGCAGATGAAAATGACCTATCAAGTTTTTGGATTGTTAGAGATTTAGTCATTTTACACCATGAATTAATCCATAAATGTGATAAGCAAAATACTAACGCTAGTATGATGCGTGCGATAGCCTCATAATCACTACTGCTACTGCTACTCATTAACATAAGCAAAATAACAGTAGCAATGAAATAAAGCATAAACAGGGATCTCAGTTTATACCCGAGCGTGCTACTGCCGGTACCCGCGGCCAGTACAGCATCATTGTTGCCTGCAGGGATGGCGGTGAAGTTCGTCGCACCAGTAGCGGTTAGTTGAGCACAAGGTTAGTTACAATCTTATGCTTTGATATTGTCTAGGCTTCCATGCAATTATGAATTTCATATCGTTCTTTTTTGTTTACATTTGATATGTCCAGCAAAAAAAATACAAAATAAATGAAATGTGCAATATCCTATTGGTTAAATATTTATTATGAAGACCAAAGTTCACTTCACTCGATTATTAGTCTCGTGGCAGCATGCTCTGTTTTTACAGTTGTTTCTTGACACGTCTCTGCCAATTAAACAGGTAAATGTGGATCGTAAACTGAGAGTACAATCATATCCACACTTCATGGAGAAGAAAGGGATTTGATTACTACCATCCTACATCTATTTTGGGTACAATCTACGATGAGACTGACAAAGTAATATCGCAACAATGTGATGAACAAATTGGTGAGTTGTCTTTCTGCTAGTTGGCACTCCACTGTCACCTTCAACCAACTGATGTAGCTTAGCTTTCTTCTAGGCTGGTCTGTTTTTTTTTCCATTATTGTACTAGTACTGCTTGCATGTTCATGTTATTTCTGGGTCCAGTGAATTTTGCAGATAATGGAATAGTCAATATATGTACACACCAATACTTAAGCGAACCGTAATAGATAATGCAATATTTAACCTTTCCAGCATCTACGTCTGAGGATGTGCATAGCCAATATTTATTACAAAGTGAACCATATGCTGATGTAGAGTTGTTTTACCTAATTTCTCTCAATACCTGTCAGATGTTCTTGTTTTCGAAATTTCTTTGTTTCTTCTGTTGTAATCAGAGAGAATGACACTGCCATGCTTCTATGAGATGGAGGCAACCCCAGAATGCACCTCCCTATTGGAGCAGCGCTGCCAAGAGTACTTGACAAAGAGTAGGCAGCTCTTTTTGATCTGAAGAAAGAAGAAAAGAACGATGAGTTTCAGAAACTCTACCAAAGCTGCACATATGTAAGCACTTCTCACTTGATGTGTGCAACCACAACCACAATGAGGAAATAAAGCAAGGGTCGATCTGGCTATCACAATCAATAAATTAACCCTGTGTGCAATGCAGTTGCTCTACGGCGCAAACGAATTCGAGGAGACCAAGCGGGACCTCTCAGACGTGTTCATGGAGGCCTGTGCGGTCAACGGGATCGTCTACGAGCGAGCAAGGTCTACCGGGAGCGTTTCCAGGTGCCGCTTCGTGTGGAACGTGGCCGGAGCCGCGCTGTGCTATCTCCACGCAATGTGCTATCTCCACGCAACCAAGTACGCTGTGCAGCATGGGGAGAAAACCGTGCTCTTCCCGCTTTCAGTTATCCGCCAACTTTACATCTGATGTGTTGAATTATTGTATAATCTACGGAGTACTTGTTGCTTCTGTCTGCAATGAACTGGGTGAGGTGGTGATGGACTGGGTGTTGAACTACTTACTTAGTTCTGTCTGTATATATGTAGAATCTGATCTGTTGTAACTTGTAAGCTACTACGATGTTAAGTCCTGCAAAAATGTACCATCAGGCACCAGCCCAGCACCCAGTTGCACTACTGTATGTCAGCGTAATTGTTGTATTTGGATATTCATATGCTCACTCAGACAATTACCTTGCAATGATATGTATGAGAATGATTTTTAGGTGGTAGTCTGGTAGATAAGAGTTTAGGTGTTTAGGTTTGTGTTTATGATATGTAAAGAATTTTCTCTTGTTGTCAAAAAGAAAAAGAATTTTCTCTTTTTTTCTTTCGGTGACAAGCGTTCGATTACAGTAGGATTCACTGTGCCATACGTCCACATTTTGGGCGGCCGTGTCTCAGGCTCAGACATGGTCCGAGTGAGAGCTTGGCCCTCCTTCTGCTGGCGCATGGCGGCCGCCGCCGCCGGCGTCGTCATCAAAGACTGCTACGGCGGGTTCTGCCCTCTGGAGGGCAGTTCCATGCTCCCTACCATCCAAGCCCACGGCGACGTCGGGCTGCTGGACCGCCGCCGCCTCTCCCGCTACGACTTCTCCCGCGGCGACGTCGTCGTTTTCAGGTGTCACCTGCTGTCTTTTGCCGTCTGTCCCGGATTCCTTGGCATTTCTTGGATTGATTTGGTTGCCGTCCGTCTCGTTTGCAGGCCGCCGACGGACCATCGGTTAAGGGCGGTCCCGGAGAAGCGGGAGATCCGGCAGGTCCCCGACGGCCACTGCTGGGTGGAAGGGGACAATGCCGGCCACAGCTGGGACTCGAGACACTTTGGCCCTGTAAAGGCATTCTCCCATGATCTTTATTGCTCTGAGAGCATGCCTAGCACATGTTTTATTTGGAAATTATTATAGTATTATATTACAGTGGCCTAACAGAGCAACACAATGCTGCACAAGCTGGCAACAGAGTACTACATAACTACAACACACACTAATGCTGTCACCTGGAACTGACTTGGCAATGCATAAGATCACCATCTTGTGGTCTTCTTGCTAGGCAAAAACTGCACAGATTGTTTGGCAAGTGGCATTGCTGGAGGGGGGCATAAATTTGATGCTTTTGTCCGGGATCGTGTTCGACCAAGCTTGAGTTCAGACGTCTGTGCTGAAATAATGAGGTTTGATACAGCACTTGGGCTGCAAATTTATCCTGGTAGAATAGGGCACCAAGAAAACTTTGCCCCGAAATGAAAGGGGACAAAGAGCAATACAGTCTGGCACAGTGATATTTGCTACAAGATACTTGTCATTTGCTAACTTAAACTTTTATCACTGGACACGAACAAACTAAGCCTCGTCTTTGTTCTGAGTGTTGTTTGATCATGACTGCATCATGGTCTTGTATTAGAATCTTCTTATGTCACATTCCTCTGTTTACATGAAGCATTCTTTAGCATCATTGGCTGTGCAAGAACCTGAACTTGTAGAGAAATGCATGCTAAAGCAGATTTCATGGTTCACAATCAATTTTAGCCACTTTTGGTGCTTTATAGATATATACTAGTGTTTAGATGAACGTCAGGAATTGGTTCACTACAATCACTCGGCAATTTGACAGTGAACCAGTCTGCCACAGAGGAGCCCACAGTCGCTACAGAGGCCACGCCTGTCGCGGAGGCCAACGATAACCTCCAAGGCATGACGTCAGCCCAGCCAGAGGAGGTGTCGTGCTTGACCCCTTTGCCTGTCGACTGGACGCAGCTGGCAACCCCGCTGCCGCCGGAGAACACAGCCTCAGCACAGCGCCGCTTCAAGACCTTCGCCGGGAAAGTCCAGAAGCCAAGACCCGAAACCATCCTGCGGTGACCATCGCCAAAGAAAGCCACTACACCGTGGCGCAGGCCACTGTGGAGCCGGCGGCTCGCTGCCAGAGCATGTCGAGGCTACCGGCGTCCAAGCGCGAGGAGTACCTGATTCTGAAGCGTCTCGGCTAGGCATCACCGCTGACTGCGTCCACTGCGGCTAACAAATTCAACGCCCTATTCGGTGGTAAGCCGGAGGACGACGAGGCCCTTAGGGAACTCTTCCCTGACGGTTGTGACGTCGGTGAACACAGAAGGCGCCGCCGGGCGCCACTCACGCGGGCATGACTGGTCATGCCAACGCCAAAAACATCGGTTGTTTAATGAAGCGGAGGACGGCGAGGCCCCCAGGGAACTCTTCCCTAACGGCTGTGACGTCGGTGAACGCAGAAGGCGTCGCCGCGCGTCACGCACGCGGGCATGACCAGTCATGCCGGCGCCAAAAACATCGGTTGTTTAATGAAGCGAGTAATATCTTAGCGAAAACCTTCGAAGGGGTGTGTGCATCATTGTCAAATCTTGTGAAAACATCCCAGTTATACTAAAATCTTCTCCTTAATGATAAAACGCGTAAATCTTTTGCATGATTGAGAAAAAAAACTCTCTCTTTGTTTAGTAAGAACTAAGTTGAAAGAAACCTAACAAACCTCGTATTGGAAAGAGTATTCCTATCTAAATTTTACAGTTTAATTTTTTGCATATAATTTATTAGAAACAAAATGTGATACTAATCATATCTGCTGATAAGTACTTGTTTCTGCAGTACAGAAGAATCAGTTTCTAGCCATCTGTAGTTTCAGTATAAGTTCTAACTTTATAAGCTGCAGGTTCCTCTGGGTCTGGTGGAAGGGAGGATCACACACATAAACTGGCCACCTGGTAGAAAATGTCAAGTCGACAGAATGGTGCCCGAAGGCAGGATTATGCCTCAGCATTGACATGTTTTCTGATCTGCTACATTAGGCTTCTCATCTAGCCTTTATTTCTGGCAGTTGTATCATATCTGCCGGCGAGTTTATTGTGCACTAAAATATCCCGATTCCAGTCCATGTTCGATTGGCCAAATTAATCCACCGGCACTGGTTCCATGGTGCAGCCTCGTTTCTCAACTCATCAAACAGCACAGACGACAAGTTTCGCTCCCAAGGCTTGGAAGAACAGTCTGTACACTGGTCAGTACTATGAAATTTCTTCATGTCAAAACATTGTAAAGCAATGTAAAAGTTTTTGATACCACAATGAGTTTTCCTTCGTTTTCTGGCTTCTTTGCTAGTTTAGGAGCAGCAACAGTGTTGGCTCCTGATGATATCCCAACCTGCAAATATTTAACTAGTTCAGCATCTGTTTAAAACAATATGCATCCATCTTTATTCAAAATTGGTGAAGTTCTAGATTTTGAATGTTTTATTAGGTCTTTCTAATGGTTTTCTTCTTTTCTAAGAGAATATTAAATGGAATCCTTTTTCACAGTGATCATAAATGATGCCTTCAATGGCTCATTGCTCCTGTACATTGTATTCAGATTATATAAAAGTTTAACCCTGTTGAATAAATATATACATATGCTTTTCTTTTTTTTTTTGCTCAGTGACTTCAAAATTTCTCCCATGGCTGGAATGTAAATGTTGTAAAAATGCATTAATCTAACACCAAACAGTTATATATTCAACATCATGTTTCTGCATGAGGTAGAGCTGGTGCAAGCGGCCCTGGTGCAAGTGGTAGAGTTTTACCGTCTGTGATCAAAAGGTTCAGGGTTCAAGCCGTAGCCTCTGTACATTTGTATAGAGATAGCTGCTGGCTATTTTTCCTTTCCTAGACCCCGTAATGCGAAACCTATAGCGCTGGGTACGTCGAAAAACAGTTTACGTGACTGATAGATAGTATCACAATGAGTAGGCCATGTTACTGCGTCAACAGGACTGACCACTGCAAAGAAACTATTTCCATGGCTTTGTCGAATTGCGGGCATGCGGGCTTACCTTCCAAATTTGGAGCGCGGGAGGTGGTGGTCATGCTCATGCGCTTGGTGAATCTGGATTTTTAGCTGTGTGATGAGATTTTCCGACAACTCAGGATCCCGAGCTTTGAGCTCAACCCGCCCGTCTCTCAGACATGGGCTGGTGGCCCATGGCCGCCGCCGCCGCCGCCGCAGTCGTCGTCGTCAGAATCCGCTTCGGCAAGTTGTGCATGATGAAGGGCCCGTCCATGCTCCCCACTATCCAAGCCCACGGTGACATCGGCCTGCTGAACGGCCGCTGCACCGCCTCCCGCGGCGACATCGTCGTCTTCAGGTCACCTGCTGTCCGTCGCGGGCGGATTCCTTAACATTTTCTTCGATTGGTGGATCGGCCCGCTGATGCCGTCTCGTTTGCAGGTCGCCGATAGACATTCAAAGAAGAATGTGCAAGAGGCTGATTGCGCTGCCGGAGGATTGGATCCAGATGCCGGAGAAGCGGGAGATCCGGCAGGTCCCCGGCGGCCACTGCTGGGTGGAAGGGGACAATGCCGGCCAAAGAGAGGACTCGAGGCACTATGGCCCTGTAAGTCTTTCTTTTTCTTTTTTTTTTCATCATTAGCTGTGAAATGCATGCTAAAGCAGATATCATGGTTTACATTCGTTTTTTCTTATCCCATTTTAGTGCTTCATTGATATAGTGTTTGGATTGGACGAATATCAGGAATTAGTTCACTAGAGTCACTCGGCAGTTTGAAAGTATCCAAAAATCTGAAACACCCATTTTGTTCGTTCAGTTTGTATTGGAATTTTTTCCCATACAGTTTAATCAGTTGCATTTAATTTATTAGAAACAGAATGTGGTACTAATCATATTTGTGGATAAGTTCCTGTTTCTGCAGTACACAAGAATTAGTTTATAGCCATCTTTAGTTTTGGTAAAATTTCAAACTTTATAAGCTGCAGGTTTCTCTGGGTCTGATGGAAGGGAGAATCACACACATAATCTGGCCACCTAATAGAAGACGTCGAGTTGACAGAATGGTGCCACAAGGCAGGGTTATGCCTCGACATTTTTATTATAAGCCTCGACATTGGTAGTGTAGGATGACATAAGAGGCTACATAATCTTCAAGAGGCACTGATACCATCACATTGAGGATTTCTTCATTTCATCTCTTGTAGCAACAAAATAAACATCCCTGACAGATTTGCTTGTATGGACTGGTTGGTGAGGACCTTACCAGTTGCAGGTATTCAACTTCTATTCAAAATGTATAAAGCACGTTCAGATCCTTTATGAGAGTATTCATATCTTGCATTGCCTCTAAAATCCAATCTTGAATTACGTGCTGAGTCACATGCTGTTGTGAGTTGTGACTACTATTTGGTGCAAACTTTGCATCAACACCTGTTACGCTGGTTTGAACTAAGCCATGTAATGACCCAGAAGCCAAGAAATGACCATCACAGATGTCTCGAGACTAAAGTTATTCTTTTTTCAATATTTTCTATTTTTTTTGTTTCTTTCCACAGCGCCGACGACAAGTATCGCTCCCCAAGGCTTGGAAGAACAGTCTGTACCAATGGTTCACCGGTCAGTACTATGAAATTTCTTATGTCAACATTGTAAAGTAATGTAAAAGGATTCAATATGTGTCACATACCACAATGAGTTTTCCTTTGTTTTCTGGCTTCTTTGCTAGCTCAAGAGCAGCAACAGTGTTTGCTCCTGATGATATCCCAACCTGCAAATATTTGACCCGTTCAGCATCTATCAAAACAATATGCATCTTTCTTTATTCAAAATTGGTGAAGTTCTACATTTTAAATGCTTTATTAGGTCTTCCTAATGGCTTTCTTCTTTTTTAAGAGAACTTATTATTTGTCTCACTTACCAAAAGACCCTCCTTGACTGCAAATTCCCGAGCCATCTTAACAGCATCCTCACTTTTGACCTGTCATATGTCCAATTCAATTAGCATCATATAATTACGTAGTATTCATGATTGATTGTAAAATGGTATTGACTTCAAATAGTTTCAGCATTACCTCAAGAACCTTTCCATTACATCCATATCCAAAATATCTGGCTTAAACCCTACTCCATTTCCAGTGATGAGGTGAGGCCCTGCAATTAGGTTCCGCAAATAATATTAAAAGATATTGAATCCATACACAGTGGGGGACAGTAGTTCTTTTATAGAATGCCAAAGCTCACCTGGCTTTCCACCATTCAGAACATTTGCTTCAGCAGGTTCTGTAGAATAAGAGAGAGAGAGAGTTCGGTGGAAACACTACACACCCAGCGTGGGTTGGGGGGGGGGGGGGGGGTAGGAGAGGAGGGTGACCTTCATATATATGGCCAATATGGCGGAGTACATGGCAGGTGCTAATCACACTTACATAGCAGGTGCTAATCACACTGGTCTTGCCTAGTATATACTTGCCTAATATACACTTGCCTAATGTATATATCTATCAGGTTCAACTCCATCGATCTGCAAATTTCGATGTACACGCTATGATATTACAAGATAACTAAATACAAGTTCCAGAAACTACATCTTAACTATAAGTTTCTTTTTCCTGTCTGGTCTATGATAGTACCTTTGCATTAGGGTTCTTCTCCTTAAGGTGCTTGTCGATGCCTGTGACAGTACCGCCACATGATCCCCATGACGAAAATGTCAACCTGTCCAAGTGTGTCCTCCCATATTTCTGGACCCGTTGTTTCATAATGTACCTGTCAGATTCAGTCGGTAACTCTTAAGAAACAACATCAAATGGATAACTCTTAAGAAACTCATGGCCAAATCAGGCAAAACTGTAAAAGAACAATAAAGGGAGAGTACCTTGACATTAGCAGGATTCTGTGCTCTAGGAGGTTTCTCATAAGGCTCTGCTGCTTTTCTCAATGTCCCACCCATCCCTTTTGTTGGGTCGGTAAGGACCAGGTTTGTACCGAAGGCCCTCATGGTCACCCTCCTCTAAAGACTGGTGTATGACGGCATCGTAATAATGAGTTCATACCCTTTTAGGGCAGCCATGAACGCCGAGACACCAAATAGTGGATGTTACTTTCAGTAGTAGTGGTATTACTCCAGACACCAAATAGTGGCGAGTACCACGAGTGCAAATTATATGTTTCGCTGCTGATGTAATAATAAATTAAACAAGTCTTAAGGAAGCGCACCACCCATGCGTAGCCCTCATTGATAACCCATCACACAACACAAACACTAGCACACATCACACATTTTGACATGTTCATTGCGGCAGCAACCACAACGGCCTCCACCAGATTGCACAACCGCACGTCATAACCACGATCCATTCAGTCTCGTCTCTCTGATCAGAATGACACGCTCCAACATGATGATAATGTACAGACTCTACAGTGATATCAACAAATGAATAATGCTCCTCATCACCAGCTTCAAATTTGCGGAGACCTAGCTAATTAAGACAGTTCCAAGGAAAAAAAACATGTTCAGATCCACAGTGCGTGGTAGTGCTTACAGCCATGCCAGAAACATAATCCAGAAGAACAATGTACATTTTGACCAAACTTTAGAGACCTTGTTCAAAGAAACAAAAGGCACCTTCGCCATCAATCAGGATCATGTTATTAAACTGCAAAAGGTGGAAGCAGGTAGGTATGGCTTTGGGTTACAACCAGGAGTCACAAGTCATTTGAAGTGTGGGCAGTGGGCTGTGTGTGGTGTGGTTTCCCGGGATGACAGAAAAATAAGCATACAGAAACAGAGACCAAGCCCACTTGCTCAGAGACATACGGGGGTTCTGTCAGGGTGGCTTTCCCTTACCCTCCCGGCCATCCCCTCTGGCCGCCGTCGCTGCCCACCGGCGTGCGGCGGTGGCGACCCGCCGTCCCCGAAAAAAGGGGGCCCGCTGCGCCCTCAGCCCACCTCCCTTCCCCTCATTGTTCTCTCTCCCTCCCAACCCTCCACCACCACAGCTCCAGGAGCTTCCCCGGTGGGCTCGCTGGCTGGCGACCTCGATTCGGGCTCGGCTCGGCCGGATCTGGTCACCTTCTTGGTGGATCTGCTCAAGCAGCCGGGGATAGGGTGGTAGTGGCCTCCTCTCGGCATCACTCCGGCGAGGGCCATGGACAGGCATGGTGGCTGGATCCGACACCCACCATGCCAGATCTGACACTACCTATGTCGTCGGCTCCATGGTCGACATGGAGGATGGTCAAGCATCCTGCTCGGTTGGCCAGTGATGCGGTGGTGGCCCCTTCGTCTCGTTCAGTGGCCACACGGGCCAGATCCGGCCCCTCCAAGTGCGGAATTGGGTCCTGGTCTAGCGGTGCCCTATGGTCAGCGAGCTCCTCGGCGGCAACCATGATGGGCTAGCGACCACGCTTCAGCTGGCGGCTGCTGGCCTGGCGGCGCTCAATTCTGGTGGCCGAGTCCTCGATGGATACTTCCGGAGGCATTGATGGATGCTTATGGCTGTTGTCTACCTGCGAGTGACATACCGCATTGATGCTCATGGGTCTTGGCGATGTGCCGGTGGTTGCATATATAGAATCTAGGCGAAAGCCTAGCCCGGTTTAGAAACTGGGCAGACGACGGTGATGCTCTGGGCGCCACAAACATCTCTAGAGGCATCATCATTGAATCGCGTGCTTCCGCATCGATATCGCCGATTTCTAGGCAAAAGCCCTGCCTTAGAGGCCTCTAAGGCCAGCAATGACGCGTCTGGGGGTCGTGCCCTTGGGCGTCGCCTCCTTCCTGAAGGCGTCGCTGCAGAAACCTTTGGCTCATTGTTAGTCTCCCATGTGGTCGACGTGTCGTTGGTTCTTGGTGGTGTTACTCGTTGTGCCTGTGCGTGCTTTCTTTGTAGTCGCTTGGGCCTGTCCTACATCTTTTGACCTCGCCGTTGTCGTCTTTACCTGACGGATACTTTGTCGTCGTCGTTGGTTCGTTGGCGGATGCTTTGCCGGTCGTTTGATGGTGGTTGCTTTGCCGCTCGTTTGATGGCGGTTGCTTTGCCGCTCGATTCATTGGCGGATGCTTTGCCGCTCAGTTTGTTGGCTGATGCTTTGCCGCTCGGTTCGTTGGCTGATGCTTTGCCGCTCGCTCGTCTTCTCATGGTGGATACTTTGCCACCAAGGCTTGGTCTTTGTTTGTAGACAACCCTAGCGCTTTATTTAGTTAGGTCTTAGGTGTTGAGGGCAGTCGCTTTCTTTTTTCTTTTTCTATTCATGTATGTCTTCTGCGGTGTGGTTGGATGATGGCTGCTCGCCACCATCAACTATCGCTTATGTTGTAAGTCTATTGACCATTTCTGCTCTCTTAATAAAATATGGGCATATATGACTGCTCTCAGAAAAACCTCAGAGACGTACACAAACCTGCTGCCGCCAAAGTTCAATGGGCGAATCAAATCAACTAATATTACGGTGATAAATCAGCCTTCATTGCAGCGACTATGATTTTTTTACTTCGAAACACATGGGCAGCCAAGGCAAAAGCAAGATAGTTTTCCTTGCATGAAACCAGACTCACAAAGTGAAGCTCCGACCTGCCACAACTATACGATTACTGAAAGCCGAAAAGGCAGTTATTAAGGTCGACAATCATGTAACGCAAGTTATAACTAGCAAATGAGATCGGGTTACTACAGGTGATTGATGAATGTTGAGACACATAAACATCAGCATAGCTTACTACTACTTATTACAAATTTACAAGTGAGCTAGAATGGTAAGACATTTAAGCATCACCCTAGTATCAGCGTCACATACGCAATGTGAAATACAATTTATAATGCTAGTAGGCAGTGAAATTATGCAAAACCAAAGGAACAACATTTTGGCCAGATGCTTCTGGTTAGATTCTAAGGTCAGTCAGGTGATGCAAAACAACAAAGAACATCATTAGCATCAATCTGACAGGTATTCCCAATGCTCACCAAGTGACTTCAAATCATCCACAAACATATGACAGGAGGTTAAAGCTAACAAGATTTGAACATACGTACGACTTTATGAGAGGCAAACCCCACATCCTTTTCATCTCCACAGGATTCCATTCGGGAAACATTAACGAGTACAAAGTACAAACTTGGGAAAAATTAATAATGTGTACAAACTACAAACTTAATGAGCGTACATGAGCAAGGGCCTAACGCCACAAATCCAGAACACAGACCAAATAGATCCAGCATACAGCAAAAGGGTTGAAACAAAAGGCTAGGGAACAGCTTATTAAGCCGCAGATAGGTGGCATCATTGCCAGCAGGCCAGCAGTAAATCAGCAATATCTTGCATGGTCCGTGGTACACTGAAGCCAAACAAGATGCAGCCATGCAGGCAGCCATCCCATTGAACGTCCTGGTCATTGTGTCAAGAGAAGAGAGAAGACATGCCAAAGATCATACTGTCAGAACCATCATGGCAAACTAAACTACATTAGTTGTTTCCAAATGGATTCACATGCAGTTAGTTTCAAGTGGAGAAGTGCCATCATGCCCACAAAAACAAAATATGCATTCTATGCAAGGCAAAAATAAGGAACTTTTGTACAGGAATCAGGTAGGGTTTTCAGTTATGGATAACTGGGATATTTTTATTTTTAATCCTTTTTTAATCAATATTCTAAAAATATACCGCATGAAAACATATTTGCATGCCATATCCCTTTTTGTCGCGCCAAAGCAAATGGCGCGACCAAACCACTGTGTCGTGCCACATGCAATGGCGCGACAGGGTCGCCACCATGGCGGGCAGCGTTGACGGAGGCCCACCTTGTCGCGCCACATGCAATGGCACGTCAAGCCTGTCGCGCCAATGCATTTGGCACGACGGAGCCATACAATCGATGCAACCACACACTCTTGCTAATTATAGCATCCAACCAGCATGCAAGAGTAAATCACAACCATTCTTCTCTATTACTCTCTCCTTTTATTGAGATTAAAGCACTACTTTAATATTTTCAATAAAATCATGGTTTATATTATCAAGCATAGACTATATTGATATATATGGTCTCATTTGATCTTTTATTTACTATCTGTTATAATTAGTCTACATTGATGATTCATGCTAAGTAGAAGTTTAAGTGATTTTGAAGATAACTATCTTATATTTATCTCTAGTATGAACACATGTGACAACTTGGCCCAAATTAAAGATGGATATGGCTGGAGCCTTTTCTAGTTTGGATAATGAACAATCTACATATCTCACTTGTGACAACTGGATCGTATAGGCCTTGCTAGTTAGATATCAACACATCAAGAAAAACATCATTTTATTGCACATAACATTTTTTTGCTTCTTGTGTAGAAACAATAATATGAATTATTCCCTACATCCTAAAATATAGTATATTTCCATTTGTCGTAAGTCAATCACCCCAATTTTGATCTAATTTAAAGAAAAGTACAATAATAGATATAATATAAAGTCCACTAGAAATATTATGGTATGCATTTTTCATAACTTAATTTTTTTGATGTGGTAGAAGTTAATATGTTTCTCTAAAAAACATCTTAATAAAAATATTTGCAACATGCGTTTCAAACTGATAAAATATTTGAAACATACACTTACAACATTCATTTGAAATTGATAAAATATTTAAAAACATACACTTGCATATGTCGTCCATATAAATTGTCATGCAAAATACTTTACACAAAGAAAAATGCAGCACATCAAGTGGCAAAGAGACCTCCGACATGCAGCGGTAGACGGTGAACACGTTGAAATAGTTGGTGGCCATGAGTCCTATGTTTAGGATGGCCTATGTATAGCAATTGTATGTGTTCATACTAGAGGTAAATATAAGATAGTTACATGACACTTGTGTGTTATCTTCAAAATCACTTAAACTTCTACTTAGCATGAATCATCAATGTAGACTAATTATAACGGATAGCAAGAACATATCCTAGTAAATAAAGATCAAATGAGACCATATATATCAATATAGTCTATGCATGATAATATAAACCATGATTTTATTGAAAATCTTAAAGTAGTGCTTTAATCTCAATAAAAGGAGAGAGTAATAGAGAAGAATGATCGTGATTTACTCTTGCATGCCGGTTGATTGCTATAATTAGCATGGATTGTATGGCTCCATCGTGCCAAATGCATTGGTGCCACAGGCTTGTCGCGCCATTGCATGTGGCGCGACAAGTTGGGCCTCGGTCAATGTTGCCCGGCACGGTGGCGACCCTGTCGCGCCATTGCATGTGGTGTGACACAATGGTTTGGTCGCGCGACTTGCTTTGGCGTGACGAAAAGGGATATGGCATATAAATATGTTTTCATGTGGTATATTTTTAGAATATTGAATAAAAAGGATTAAAAATAAAAAAAATCTTGGATAACTCCATTGCATTCACTTCCACAAAGACAAGGCATATGTGTCTGCACCAGACTCTATTACTCAACAAATGTTACCTACAGACTACAGGGTACACCAAAAAGTATCACAAAAAGGGGTTGTAGTTGCAAAAAGGATAGTTCATGAAATATATATAAAAAAGTTCTGTTAGCATATACAAAATTTCAAAAGTATGCAACAAATGTCAAGTTGACCTGCAAGCTTACAAAACAACAGATATAGATAGGCACCAAAGCAATGTGACTACATATACAATTAAACTCTAAATAGGTCCGCAGAACATACTATGAATCTATGATTTTCCATTCAATCTTGTTGGCTCTGAATATGTGCAGATACACACAATCGCCCATAGACAGCATGCTAAAGAATGTTGGAAGTACTAAAACCGAATATTATAAGTGAGAAACTATTTGGTAGAATAAGAATACTAGATTTTTGTGCAAGTTAGCAAATAATAATACGAACATTCCATTATTTGATTAGCTTTTTCAAACAACATGTAGAATGCAGCCATATATGTATCAAATCAAACTACTAGTGAGCTAATGGATAATTGGTATAGTAGTGGATGCAAGATGATTTTGATGCACCAAAACTAAGTACTATGGAAACAAGTTGGATGAAAGAGCATGTCAACAACATAAAGTAACTCCAAAAGACCTAAGAAAACAAGGAATATGCTTACCATTCTGCATTTCATACACCTGGGCAGCGACAACGGTGGTAGGAAATTTGGATAAACATGAGGACGTCTTTATTAAACATGCACAATCTCTCTACAGGTAATGTCTTGACATATAGCGTGAAATAGTGTATCTGTGGCATCTGCTCGAGCTTAATTGAGTCTTGTGGAATAGCTTGAATGTGTAAGTAGCCATCGCCTGTGCCACAGAAGCTGATGAAATAACTGTTAGAATTGGGCATCTTTTCATGCTACCACTCTTCCGCACTAACACTGTTGTTTTGCCAAGCCTTACAATAGAGGTCTAACATGCCATCACCAATGGTTAATAAACCAAGCCTCCCTTCCCCTGCCTCGACAATGGCATGACATCGGTAATGGCATTCAGGAGGGGAGCGTACCACAGAGAATACCATCTTGTGTGTCAAGCATGAGTACCTCACCGAAAACTACAATATCCTGCAAAGGCTTATGTGCGGGTGGTAGCGACATGATGTGTAACGAGGATTGTAATCTTCTTTTTGGATTGCTAGTTTCACCGACTGTGGTAGAACTGCCCGAATTCGAAGTACTTGTCTTCCTCTAGACACTAGGTACCTCCAAAGTGGACTAATTCAAACAATTCTGTCAAGCACACCCGAAGGAGAACTCGAAACAATCCACGTTTTACATCGAGGATGTACAAACTTATAATTCTTAGTTCGTTTCATACAATACATAGAGTCTAGTAAATTATTTATTATAATACCAGAGTTCAGCTTATGATAAATAAACAACAAAAATAAATAAGCATCTAACGAAGTCGATACAAGGATCCATCTGTGAAAGCTCTTGTTTGGTTTTAGCTAATTGATGACACACCAAGTTGCTACTAGTTTCACTAAGTGTATGTAGAATATATTAGCAACATATGATAAGGGAGCAAGGTGGCATGGAATATGACCACATGATCATGGTGATGGATATGGTGTACATTGTGACATGATCGTGCTCCAAGGAATCGAGAAGTGCCCATGGAGATCAAGGCAAAGGTATATCTTGATAGGGCTTTCCGGTTTGATGATCGAGACACTATATATAGTTTAATCATATTTAGGATATATAGTTGTACTATCAAGAGGGAAAGTCACGGTTATCTTGACGTTCAAGTGCCTCCTAGGTCCATACATTGAGCATGTGCATTTAGGATCTAGAGCACTAACATGATGCCTTGGAAAATGGTCTGGAAAATGCTAACACACATACACTTGAGATGTATACACTTGGTGTTGGCACATGAGGCAATATGGTTGAGATTGGATCAACAAATGCTGGACAAAGAGGTGTCGGACACTGGCTGGGAGTCCGGCCCGTGGAAGTCATCAATGGAAGAGAAGACCGTGGCACCGGACACTGCTGACGCGACGCGTCAGATGAGTGATGTCAACGTCCGGCTCATACTGCTGAGAAGTGGATTGAAGACCAACGTGTCGAATGCTACAGCTGGGAAGCGTTGGACGCGTCCGAGGACCTCTAGACGCTACTCAGAGCCGACCCATTTCTGCACCGACCCTCAGAAGCTGGGCGTCGAAGGTTGGCCAAAAGCGTTGGATGCGTCCAATGCCTCCAATGGCTAGTTTGGGGCTTAGCGCGCTTGCACCCATCGGACACTGAGCCGAGTGTCTGATAGTGTGCTATTGACATGTCCGACGGTCACGACTGAGGCTGGTTTCAAATGTAATGGTTGGATTTTGAGGTGGGGGTTATAAATAGCCCCTTGGGCGGCCCTGCGAGGTCTCTCTTCCCATTCTAACATTGTTGAGCATACTTGAGCTAGAGACATTCCCTCCACTCCTCTCCTCTCTTGATTGCTTGATTCAAAAGAGATTGAGTGAGATTCAAGTGCATATTGATTAGTGTTGCATCTAGAGGCACTTGATCTTCAAGTTTGCTGTAGATTTCTTGTTACTCTTAGGTGATTCACATCACCCTAGATGGCTTAGAGCAGTGGCGGTGGTTAAGCTCGAGTTAGTGACTGTTCGAGGCCATACCGATAATTTGTGAGGGGTTCTTGAGCCTTCCCCGCAGGAGATCGCAATTGGCTACTCTAGTGGATTGCTCGTGGCTTGAAGGATCCCCATCTTGTGTTGATAGTGCCTCACCCGGCTGCAGGATTGGCTAGGCGACGCCATTTAGCAGGCACATCTCCAAATGGGTGTATCGCCACAACGAGGACTAGCATCTGGGAAGCGAGTGAACCTCGGTAAAAAATCTCATCTCATCTTGATTGCCGAGGATTTCTTCTTGTGATTGTTATTGTGTTTGATTGGTTCACATCCTCTATCTGGCGGTATAACAATTCAATCCTCTCTCTTGCATTACATTCATCGATATATCTTGTGTAGTGCTTGTTGCTAGTTTAGCCTCTTGTGTAGCTTAACATAGCTCTTTAGTGTATTTTAGCAACCTAGCTTTGTTGGTGTGATTAGAGATCATAGTCTATCTTGCTAGAATTGTGTAGGTGGCTTGCATAGCTTAGTTGAGCTAGTGCTAGAAGAGCTTCATCATCTTAAGTACTAACCGGTTGTTTTAGTGCTTTGCAAGAATTATATAGGCTATTCATCCCCTCTAGCCATTTAGGACCTTATAGTCTGTGCCCATCAAATGAAGCCTCCACATAAGAGATAATCCTTAAACTGCACCTGCAACAAGTGTAAATAAACCCTGAGTACACAATGTACTCACAAGACTTATCCTACTAGGGAAATATATATAGATCCCGACTCTCAAGGATACGATAGGCTGTATGGCTTACTGGGTTATTTATTTGCAGAAAAGCATTACTAATAATATATCCTGAGCATCTCAATATCTACCCTTCCCTACGAATAGACGTTGAATATAAAAATTACTCCTTCCATTCTAAATTATAAGTCATTTCAAGAACATTAGAGAGTGAAATCATCCCAAGTTTGACTAGAATTATATAAAAAATTATATAGATTTTTGGCATGAAAATAGGTAAACTATGAAAGTATAATTGATGAAGAATCTAATGATACTTAGTCAGCATCATAAATATTATTATCTTATTATATAAATTTAGTCAAACTTGAGATGCTTTGGCTCTCCAAAATTTTTGGAGTGACTTATAATTTGAAATGGAGGGAGTAAGTACTAAAATTTGAATTTTTCAAATGACCTTAGATGGAGAAATAACCAAAATAAAAATGGTAGATCTCGTAAAGTTATAGAACTTTGTTGTTTACGACCTTTCCATTCGAATTCATTTGATGCTTCAAAATATTGTTTGAAATGAATTTAAATTATTCAATAACTATAATTTCTCTTTTTAATCTTTGCCTAGCTAAAACTTGTAACTAGTTTTTCTCTCTCATACTAACTTATGTGATGATTCTTTTCTCAAAAATTTTCTAAAATCTCCACCAATTTATTGTGTTCTTACATTTATTATTTTGGTCATCTTTCTTGTGAACATTTCAACTATAAATTTCAAAAAATGATAACTTCAAACAACATTTTAAAACATCAAATGATTTCAACTAAAAAGTCATGAACACAAAAGTCGTAGAATACATCAAGATATTCAACTTTTATTTTAGTCATTTCTTTATCCTACAAAGTGATAGTAACATTGTTCATAAATTTACATCTCTCTTCTAGTTTATGAACATATGAACCATGTGAGAGATATATAAAATTTATGAACAATATTAACACTCTATCAGATGAACAAGTGATCAAAATAAAAGTTGTAGATTCAAAAAAGTAATAAATTTATAATATTATAGTTGATAACTTTATCATTTGAATTCTTTAGGGCCTCAAATAATCAGTTTGGTTTCGTAAAATATGTGGGGGCCTCCATGGATTAAAAAATTATTTTTTACTATTTTATTTAGTCTAAAATCGTGAATTTTTAAAAATAATTTGTAGGAGTGGCTCAATATCCAGCTACCCCTATAAATTAATTTGTCGGGGGTGGCTGGCTAACCGTCCCTACAAACCGAGCATTTGTGGCCACGATGTGGGAGGGCGGCTGGCAAAACCAGTCCCTACAAATCCTGGTCAGCAGCCTCTATAAACATTTTGTGGCGTAGTCCATTGCCTCGCGCGTAACTTTTCATCGCACCTTCACAGCACATGCGAGTCCACATGGGATGCTTTTGTTTTGAAGTAATCCGAGAACCTTTAGTCTGAGTTCGTAACACAAACTGAGAATAAATGGTCCTTTAATCCGAGTTGGTACAACTGGGACTAAAAGGATCTACATTAGTCCGGATTGACGTTATTAACAGAGTCTAAAGGGTTAAGACTCTTAAGTCCGAGTTGGTATTACGGACTAGGAGTAAAGGTCTTCTAACGCCGGGGACTAATGCTCACATTTTTCTTGGGTCCAATTTTGACCGAGACGAATGTGCTTAAGCAAAAAGTCTGTTCTCAGCTACTGTGAGAAACAAAGTAGGTGTTAACAATTGTTATTTCTAGTTCTAGACTAGAGGGAATAATATAATGAAGACTAGTCACCTAAATGATACCACCTCTTTGTACTTCTCCTTGTAGCTTGACTTACTCTTTGTCTAAAGGTCACCATAGAATCATTTTTAACGGAGCTCGTAGAAATTACCCTGACGGATGTATTGGTTTGTGGCACGCCATCCGTAAATACTAGTGTAAATTAAATCAACGGGGCTGTTCGGCAGGTGCGGAAGCCAGCTGGTGCTGGCTGGTGCTACAGTGCCGCATGAGGGGCAACCAGCCAGCACCAGCCAGCTTCAGCCGGGAAGTGTTCAGCCGAACATGTCAAAGATGCTTCTGGACCTCCACTTGAATGAACTTGTAGTAAAGTTAATTTAACCACAATTCTATAAAAACTTTTGCGCTATTTTCCTTATGGTAACACCCTAATTCATGTTTTCTAAAAAATTAATAAAGAGTACTCTTGGAATTGATTAGCACTAAGACCTAATTATTAAAGGACACAAAAATTATTTTATAAAATCAAATTAAACATGATATATGTGGTAAAAAGTGTGTAAAAAATCCAGAGCACACATAGTTCAATTAATATTTGAAATTCTTTTCCAAAATTATTTGCAAAAAAGTTTTAAAAGCTATCACTTCACTTCGGCCCAAACTCCAGCATGCGTCCCAACATCTCTTGATCTCCCCTAAGGCCTGCTTGGCCACTCCCCTCCCCCCCTCGTCAGTGACAATCAGGCCCCACCCGTGAGCCCCTCACTTCCAATCTCCTTCCTAGGTCGGCTGGTGGCACAGCTGCGCCGTCACGCTACAGAGCCTGCCATGCATGGCATTAAGACAATTGCGGGTCGTACGTAGTTGTCAGGAACAACGAATAGAATTCCGAAAAGAACAGTAAAAGGAACACGATTCGCAGGGGAAACAAGTAGGATTCAATAGAATAACAGCTGCCATTACTGAATCAACGATCCGGATAGGTAATCAATACAGGCACTGCCGGTATGATGACGAGGTCTGCCAACTAGAGTTTTCTTGTTCATTTCCTCGATGCCTAAAGGAGGAATTGCGGGCCTAAATAGCAGTGGCCCAGTTTAACAGTAGTAAAAGAAGACAACAATAACATAACAGCCTGATTTTTTAGATTGGCCGAATTTGAATCTCTCTGTCAGTACTGTGTTTATCAGCCCGATTTTTTTAGATTGAGCCTTGTGCAGAATGTCTTGTATCATTTGAAGGGTTGTTTGCCTGTTCCTTAATTGTTCCTGGGTGGATAGGTCGGGCAGGTATTATTAGACATAATCTGCTGCTGTCTCATCATACTTTTTCCAGCATGGGCAAGGACAGGGGAGGTCAGATCGAGGCCGACCATGTCAATGGTCCTGTAACAGCATGACGATAGGTTGTGCAAACAGTAGAGGCTCCATCAGCCACGTCTTAGGCTGATGTAAGCATAGTACTATGAGTAGTTGAAGTACTATAGCCATGCCTCATATACCCGGTAGTAAGTGGAGGTTTATATATATATGTTATGCAATGCAATGGAAAGAGCAGCTTCTCTGCCACAATATTCAGGCTCTGTTTCAGCCAACGCAGGAGCAAAGGGTGTGCTATGTGTGTGAGTTGAGAGCTCGGCTCATCTTCTTCCTAGGTTCTAGCGCCAACAGGTATGATCACTTCAGCTACTCTACTTGTGTTGGCGAAAAGCCATAGAGACCTTGAAATGGAGTTATTTGCAGTGATGTGTGGAATGAAGTATTATACCACCTCCACCACTCAGCAAGTGAAGGCCAAACCCATCTTCTAGGACTACGGAAACACATGCATCTCAAGTACTAGTTCTCTAGCATTGGTTCACTCTCTCACCTTGGCCTTCCGTTTGTGGACGATATGCAGAAGAGAGATGCAACTCAACTTGCAAGCTTTTGATTAGTGATTTCCACACTGAGCTTCTAAAAATTGGATCTCTGACAATAACAATCACTTGGGGCAACCCATGCAACTTGAAGACTGTAACCACGATGTAGATAGGATAAACTAAACAAATGTATCAACATTGAGGCGCTGCTCATAGTTTAATTGAGTACATAAAAACAATTTTAAAAAAGAAGGTTGGTGTTTCTGAGCAAAGATTATTATTTCTGCTGCTAAACAATAATCTTGCCATACATGTGCTTCCTCCGGCCCTGGATTCTTTCTTAACCTAAATTTTGTTGTAAATATCAGGAAATGGCAGGGATCCCCCGCCACATCCTCAAGAAACCCGGCCTTCTGGCAGAACTCAACTGTATCCGTGATAGTTTCCTTCAACGGTCTGACCTTCCACCCTAGTTTCTTCAGCTTGTCAAACGTCATTGGAGCTGAGTGATCCATGTCACAGATGCTCTCCCTGACAATTTTAGATCATGTCAATGTTAGATTTACTTATCAGTACAGTATATGAAAGAACGAAAGAACAAGAGAAATGTCAAGTAAGAGAAGGCTTACTTGCTCATGAAAGGGTATTCAGTGTACATGCTCTTCAGTAAGTCCAGCAGATCACGGGCGTTGATGAAATGAGGTGCGCAAATGTGCCTTCCAGAGGTTTCTGGCGCCTCATAAACCAGCAAAAGAGCATCTTCTTCTCACCTGATCGAACGAAACACGTACAAATTAATACACAGAATAAGACCATCACCTGTACGTTTCTTCTTATACTGCAAAGAAGCTATATATGCGTATATATCTTGCCAGTGCAGTGCACGTATACATACAAGCAGCTAGCAACGAAGGATGATAACAAGCAAGTACCCAACCAGATCAGTTCAATCAAAAAAAAAACCCGCCCAGGTCGCGGACGGTGCCGTGGACCGTGTAGCCGCGAGCGAGGAGGAGCTTGACGAGCCACGAGGCGATGTACCCGCCAGCGCCCGTCACGCACACCGTCTCCCTGCTGCCGGGACCTCCCTCCGTGCCTCCGACGTCGCCCATAGTGCTAACACTCTTGCCCTCAGATCGTTGTCGATCCGCTGCCTACTACTGTGCCCGTGAGGTGTATATGCAGGCTGTGAGCAACCACACCCTCGGCCCCGGGGTCCTGGGAGCTACTAATATAAGGCAGATTTGTAGATCACATTGTGCAAAGGAAACACACCGGCACCACCAGAAGAGTGTCGGCTACCTGCCTACTACCTGCGCCAACCAGATCGCGGCGAGAAGATTCAAGTCAATTAATCAAGAAATTTTCCTCCCTCTAGATTCACGCGCTCTGGCTCGTGTATGGTGCAGGCACGATGGGTACTGCTTTTTCTTTATTGGGACTATTCACAGATCACAGAATTAGCGATAAAGGACGAATTGTTTGTGGTGTGATGCGTGCGCCACGAGCTTGGACTTTTAATTTAGAGTGAAATGCAGCACAGACCCATGAATTTTGCTCGCTGTGTCAAATAGTTTTCTAGACTTCAAAAATGACCATCTGGCCCCTTGAACTTTTAGCCTGGTTCACTGGAGGCCCAAATGCTAAAATTAGTCTGGTTTTGCCTGCCACGTGGACTGGGCCCACGTGATTTATCAAAAACAACCCCCACCCCATACCTCATCTCACCTCTATGCCCTCACTCTTCTTCTACATACAGGAAGGCAGAGCAGGGGACGACCTTCGGAATCGAGATGGCCGTGGGAGTTCGTCCATGATGGTGGCGCACGGGCTTGGGCAAGGCCGGCCATGATGGTGGCGGCACGACGAGCGGTGGCGGGCTGCGGTGAGGCGAGCAGGGGCGGACGTGCGCCGGTGGGAGCACGGGGCGCCGGGAGCAGGGGAGAAGGGCGCAGGGGAGAAGGGGCGTGCACGGGCGGGCCCGAGCTCCGCCTCGCCGCCAGCAGGTACGGGTGGGCACGAGAAGGGGCGCCAGCAGGAGCAGGGGCGCCGGCGGGAGCAGGGGGCAGCGAGAGCAGGGGAGAAGGCTCGAGCTCCGCCTCCCCACGGCCGTGGGCGACCGCAGCCTCGCCTCGGCGCGGGCGTGGGTGATCGCCGCGGCCCACCACTCCACGCTCCTCCTTGACATTGTGGAGCCCATGCACGCTCGAATCGGCCTATCTTGGTTGGAGATGGAGCTCGCGCCGCCAGGGGCAGGCACACGCCGCGGGGAGCATGGGCAGTGGTGCGCCGCCGGGTGCAGGGGCGGGGAGCAGGGGCAGTGTTGCGAGGCCACCGGATGAGGGTGCTGAGGCACGCGCGGGCGGCGGCGTGGACAGCCCGTGCGGGGCAGAGCACGGCGCGTGCGCGTCCGACGACGCGGATGGCTCGTGCGGGGCCTACGCCCACGCGCTGGCCTGCAGTGGAGCTCGTGGCGGCGTCCTCCTCGACGACGCGCCGCGGCGGAGCTCGCCTGTGCGTGTGCCTGCGGTGGCCATGGCCGCGGTAGCACGAACGCTCGTTGGGCCAACCCAATGCGGCGGCGAACATGGCCTGTACGCCCGCGGCCGGATTTGACCCGGGACAGCTGCCTCCTCCGGCTCTGGCCACCAAAGTCCGCTCTCGAACACGTCCAGCGCCGCTGCTGCCCTGCGCTGAAGGAAGCTCAGGCCTTTGTTGCTGCTGTGGTGGCCGGCCGCCGTCTCGCGAGGACGACCTCCCCATGGACGCTGTCCCTGTACGTAGAAGAAGAGTGAGGGCATAGAGGTGAGATGAGGGATGGGGTGGGGGCTGTTTCTGATAAATCGCGCGGGCCCAGTCCACGTGGCAGGCAAAACCAGATTGGTTTTAGCATTTGGGCCTCCGGTGAACCAGGATGAAAGTTCAAGGGGCCAGATGGCCATTTTCGGAACCCAGGGACTTATTTGACGCAACGAACAACGGGGCTATGATGCGTTTCACTCTTTAATTTATATATCATATTCCGATCAGTTTCTGCACCATATGCAGGATAGCATGTGCTTCCAGGTAGTCCTACAGCTCCTTATAAGCTATAATACATTGAACGAGGGATTCCCTCGTATCATGATCTGCTCATTACTGCTAATATATTGTTATGTCGTACGATAAGAAATTTCTTATTAAAAAAAAAAGGTACCGGCGAGAGTTCTCTTTTTCTTTTTCTTTTTCTTTTTCCCGGCCCCTTTGCAAAATAAGATGGAAATGAAAGAGTTTCGTCCATATGTACTGGCAGTCCCGCCGGAGACCAGAGGGTACGTGGGTGAGGGTGATATACAAGTCAATCAAAATTTCTTAAGAAATAGCCGTTGTTCCTACAACCAGTAGCCCTCGAATCAACAAGTGACTAGATGCCCTCCGATACGACCAGAGAACACAGTGGACCACTCATACCAGCGGAAAAGCCATAGAACACATGGAACACTCCTGCCTGAAAGTGTTGCTCTCAACCTCAACAAAAATGAAGAAAAAGCACACACGCACACAAATCACTACCAACTAGTGGTTTGATTATTTATGGAGGATTTTTTTTTTGTGCCCATGGGAGAGGGGGGGGGGGGGGTGGGGGTGGGGGTCCCCATTTCCATTAACGATTAACGGAAATACATCAGAGTTTGAAGATAGTTCAGATAAGCAAAGAGCGATCTAGAGATCGTAAACATAAAAAAATATGGACTGGCGATGCAGCCTAACAACCCAGCAAAAAACTATGCTGACATGATAACGCAACCAAAGAATCGACATCTGAAACCACACCGGACATTTACTGCCGATCTTCTCCTTTCCGCACCGGAAATTTACTGCCGATCTTCTCCTTCCCGGTTGCTAATGTCGCGTTCTGTGTTGAGGTCGTCATCCTGGAGCTCTTCGATGCGGGGGGCAGGCATGATCTGCAGCTGTCTTGGGGCCACCGTCTTCGTCGCCAACAGCTTCACGGCCAACTTGTACATCGACTCCACGCCCAGAATCAGCATTTCCTTCTCCTCTTGCTTCAAAAGACCTGCCCAGAATTTCATAAGCGTGCGGGCATGACTTAGAATTGAAAGAGGGTTATGAAATTTCTTTCCATCAAAGGAGATGTTATTTCTCATTTTCCATATAGACCAACACACAACCCCAATTCCCACGGCATGAAACTGTTTTGCTGTTCCCATCCATCTATTGCACCAAGCTCAACATTGATCAGAGGAGTTAGGAATATTGCATGCACCAATTGCAGTTGCAATGAAATGCATTTAGCTACAGGGCAAGCAAAGAGTAAGTGATCCCCAGTTTCTAGCTGGTTACAGAAAACACAGGTTGGATCCCCATTCCAAAGAAAGATTTTGATTTTAGGAAGAATCTTTCCTTTCTAGACATATGAAAATGATGGACCTGATTTAGCTTTAGTTAGAGCATTATAGGTGGATTTCACAGAGAAAACCTTTTTCCCACCCAGTTTCCAAAGAATACAATCTTGCCCATCTATAAGTTGAATGCTAAGGATGTCATTGAGAATATTTTGCCATTGCATCTCAAGTTCAGGGGTGAGCCATCTACAGAAGGTGATGTTCTTCTCCCCGTTCATCAGTTGAGAAACAATGATGTTCTGTTGGTCACAAAGTTTAAACAGGTCTGGGTATAGAAGAGAAAGGGGGTTATCATACAGCCAGGTATTTAACCAGATTCTAGTATTGATACCATTATGTACCTCAATTTTCCTCCCCTGCATATATATATGCTTAACCTTTAAAAGGTCACTCCAAATAGGTGAATAAGATTGTTTGTGTTTAACGGTAGTCACAGAGTCATTTCTCAGATATTTGAATGATATAATATCCTGCCACAGCCCCTCTCTTTTTCTAATTTCCACCACCACTTACAAAGTAAACTAAGATTCATTAAATTTATGTCCTTGATCCCAAGACCACCTTTTCTCTTACTCTTACATATCTTGACCCATCTGACATGGTGGTATTTCCTTTTGGTATGCCCACCTTGCCAAAAGAAGGTCCTTCTTGTCTTATCCATGCTCTTGATGATTGTTTTTGGCAGCTTATAAATGGACATATGATAAATGGGAGAGTTGTTAAGACTGGAGGTTATCAGAGATGATCTCCCAGCAATTGACATGGAAGAGCCTTTCCAGCAATCTAATTTTTTCATACCCATTTCCACTAGAGGTAGCCAATTAGCTATTTGTAATCTGCTTGGACTTACTGGTACCCCCAAATTAATAGGAAACTGTGTGATTTGACAATTAAATATCTCAGCATAAGTTGCAGCAGCATTTTCAAAGTCATTTATAACTACAATTTCACTTTTGTTGAAGTTGATCTTTAAGCCTGATAGCATTTCATACAGATACAAGAGCAATTTGACATTTCTTGCCTTTTCCAAGTTATGTTTTAGACACATGATGGTGTCATCAGCGTATTGAAGAATGGCAATGCCCTTTGGTACAATATGATCTACCAAACCAGTCACTAGCTCACTGCTTTGAGCCTTATGGACCATTCTTGTGAGGCAGTCCGCTACAAAATTAAACAAGATAGGGGATAGTGGGTCACCCTGCCTAACTTCTTTATAGCTCTTGATGTAGGGTTCTATCTTGTCATTGATTTTAACACTGGCTGTCCCACCTGATACTACTTATCTAATCAATTCACACCATTTGGGGTAGAAACCTCTTGCTTCAAGAAATGTAAATAGCAGTTTCTAGCTTACTTTATCATAAGCTTTTTCAAAATCTAACTTTAACACAATCCCACATTCCTTCCTGATCTTAGTTTCATGAAGGATCTCATGAAGGCTCATCACCCCTAACATTATTTTTCTCCCTTTCATGAAGGCCGTTTGGGATTGGTGTATCAATTTGTCAGCAAACTTCTCCATTCTAATTGTTAGAGTTTTGGTAATGAGCTTGTATAAGGAGTTCAAAAGACAGATGGGTCTATACTACTATATTTTAGCGGCTTCAGATACTTTAGGCAACAGTGTAATAATCCCATAGTTTATCCTGCTTATATCTACATTACCAGCATGAAAGTCCTCAAAGAGGAGCATTACATCTGCTTTGATGATGGGCCAGCTTGTTTGATAGAACTCAATAGGTATACTATCTGGCCCAGCTGCCTTATTTTTCTCCATTTGAGATAGTGCTTCCCATACTCTTGCTTCAGAGAAGGGTCTGCACAGGTGAGCATTATCTGTTTCAGATAAGTTGGCTACACCATTCTAGATTTCACTATCAATCTGGAAATTTGTCTCAGATGCAGGACCAAATAGATCTAAATAGTATTCAGTGGCATGAGCTAAAAGATTCTCATCCCCTTCAATTACTTCATCACCATTCATCAAATTGATGATGGTGTTTTTTCTTTTTCTTCCACTGGCTACTCTGTGAAAATATTTAGTATTTGAATCTCCATGGAGTAGCCAGTTCTCATGAGATCTAGCAAGCCAGTAAAGTTCTTCATGTTCAAGAAGTTTGGAATTTTCTTGAATGATCCAACATTTTCTTTGCCATTACTCATGAGTGAGTAGATTGTCCTCTTCAAGCTGCTCAAGGGTAATCAACTCATTTTGTAATTCTTTCCTTTTTTCTCATTTCTCCAGCAATGTTTATCCCCCATCCTTTAAAATATTGCTTAATAGCTTGAGTTTTTGCTTGATTCTATCTAAGGGGACTTTAGCTCTGTAGGGTTTTTTCCAAATTACTTCAACCAATTTTAGGAAATCAGTATTTTTAATCCAACTTAACTCAAATCTAAACTGAATGTTTTTGCTAACAGTCAACCTTTCACATAGCATAAGGAGAGGATTGTGATCAGAAATTTCTCTAGGGAGTCTTTGGATCATTGCAAGAGGAAAGAGGTCTTCCCATTCTTTTGTTACCAAGATCCTATCAAGTTTTTCTAGAGTGGGGAATTCTTGATTGTTGGACCATGTGTAGACCCCCTATCCATGATAATCTCTCTTAATTCATAAGTATGAATGAGAGAATTGAAGAGGTCAGAGTGTTTGTGAGGGCCAGAATTATTGTTTTTTCATTTGCATACCTCACAATATTGAAATCTCCTCCAATCAATAAGGGTTCTTTACTAGCTGAGCAGAATTGGGCTAGTTCAGATAAGAAATTCATTTTTTGATCTTCATGTGCAGCACCATAAACAATAACAGGTTTCATTTAGCTTTGTTTATCTTATCCCATAGGTTCAATTGAATCATGAACTCACCCTACTTGAATGAGCTTACATCATAGAATTCCAGCTTGACACCAACCAGGATACCACCAGACAGCCCTTTGGAGGGATTCCACAGCCAAAGGTAGTCATGATTAGAGTCAAATTTTCTAAGAAGATGTTGGGTAATGAGTTTATACGAGTAAGATGAACACAATATGTTTCTCGTAATTATCTTTCATCCTCCCCAAATTTACATCCCGGGGGGGTATTTATAGACTCCCCTGGCTTCGTCATTTAAAGTAGCTTATAAACATGGTTGCAGCATTTCTCACATATTTAGCTATAAAGTGCATCGGCGAAGTGGTGAAACATACTTCGCCCCTTCTCTTTTATCTCCTCGAACCACTTTAGGCCTGATCCTGATCTCTTGGCTTGGCTAATGACCTCATTGTTTCTCCATGCAAAGTCATCATGACTGCTTTGCTGATCATCGGGAATATAGCGAAGTCTTTCAAATCATCTTCGCCATGTGTCCTGAAACATGTAAAAGCATATTCGCGAAGTTCAAAATTTACAGCGAAGTACCCACGTGGTCTTCGCTGAGCATCCGAGGTGTAGCGAGTCTTCTTCGCCAATCAGCTTGAAATATGCGGAAATTCGTGAGCGAAGTCAAAAATACGTGCGATGAAGTATTTACGCTATCTTCGCGGTATTCGTTAGCATCTCAGATGTTTGTAATAAAATATTTGTCTACAAAGTTTAGAAAGGATGTTTATATATCAAAGTTGTTCCCCAACAGAAGACTATCATAAATATCTTCAAGCATGGTCTCTTGGATACCTAGGAAGTGGAGGTTATATTGAAATATCAGAGAGGATAGGAATGTAGCGACCCCAGATTTTCTGAGGCCCCTACACTTGTAACACCCCAAAATTTATACTTTTAAAAAATAGAATTAAAATAATTTATTTATGTATTTTTATGCTCATGAAATATTAGGAAAATAATATTTTTATTTAATTAAGATTTATCGTAGGTTTAGAAACATGGTTGTGCATACATGCTAGTGTATTTGTATTTTTATGATGTTTGGTTTTGATCCAAAGTAAGAAAAGGATTTAAAATCTATTTTAGAATGTTTAGTAAGATGTTTATCTTATTCCAACTTATCCATGTCTTTTTCTTGTAATCAAATTCCTTGCTTCTCGGTCTATATTTTCTTTGGGAGTTTCTTAAAGTCTTTTCCTCGTAACCAAGATCACTCTGTTCAATTCTTCGTCCGTCAATCAATCTCTATAAATTCCTTGAGAATTTTCTAGCTTTTTGTAGAACCTATTTCCACTTGTCTATGAGCATGATCTAATGTTTAGATGCTCCAAATTATCTTATCATAAGCTCTAAATACTTTATTTAGGTTGCTTATGTTTTAGAATATTTCTGAGATTTTTTCCCAAACTTTTAGAGTTTTCGAAGTGTTTTTCAGGGCTTAAAAATCAATTCTGGATTTTCTAGAATTATTTTATCCATAAAAATAATTAATTCCAAAAATCATAAAATCTCTCATTGATTTGAACGCTCAGGCCCATGTCTTTATTTACTAATAGGCTTTAATAATTAATTAGACTTATTAGTAAAAATGGATGGGCAATATCAATTAGTACCATATTACTAGTTGATATAAACGTGGGGAATTCTTCGCTCTATATATAGTACCCAACTCTTGAGCAAAGCATCTCAAAACTACCAATTGAGGAGCCCCTAGTTTAGGAAATCCCTCGTGTAGTAAATAAAAATTTTATCCTTCCACCGTCGAACCAAGGAGCGATCATCTGTCTCGCCGAGTTCTGAGCCCGCCGCCAGCGCCGCTGTTGACGCCATCTGCTGCTTCTGCACAGCCGCCACGGCGACCCCTAGTGGCTTCTTGCCATCGCTTTGTATGTCGCCAATCTCAGGTGCAGCCGCTTCCTTCGTTCAGGTCTCTCCACCGTTCGTGACTCGTTGCTGAGCCCCACATCCAGGAAGACAAGGAGCCGCCCTACACGAATTGTGTTCAACACCTGGACCCTGAAGTCGTCAATCATGCTGCTGCCTCTCCATCCGCCGAGAGACCCATTACCGAGCCCCGCCTTGAGGTTAAGAAATTGCACACGTTTACCTCCTTTTCTCTTTTATCTGTTATGCTCACGTGGCTACCGACGTTCCGCAGAAAACTGCTACCGCACCATGAAGCCCGGCGTCGTCTCCGAACCTTTCTGGTCAGCTAAATCCTCTCAGGTGAGGTTTCCATCTTCTGCTTGACCACCCTATATATGCTCTTACAGTAGCAAAATCGAAGCATGTATTCTTTTCATCGAACTCCAGCAAAGCTAGCTCCATGGCCGATCACAGCCTCCACCGTGAGCTACATCCTGCCTTGTTAGCTTTGATGATGTCAATCCTAGCCTAGATGATAGCATTCCTTGCTTGATGTGACGTCACATGTTTTGTGGCCATTTTCCTTCAAAAAATAAATCTAGAAATACTATGAAGATACGTATATATATCCAATGGTTCTGAGCCACACCACGTTGTGTCCATAATGCTTGGTATGTCGTGCTGAGCTGCATACTTGCCTGGCCAATTTGCCATCGATCTGTAAGTTGCTTCCGTCGCCTAGATTCTGGAGTCGCTGATCTGCTGCCTTCCTCACGTGGGTTATCACGTACTTGTTCGTTGTTGAGCATCGTCTCCATGTTTTCTATCCTCTCATAATTACAGAGTACACCTAATGCCTTGACCGCATGGTGCTTTTGCATGTTTGAGATATATATATATATATACACGTCATGCCTATTTATCATGCATCAGCTATTCCTTTATTTAAAGTCCTACTCGGTCTCTTCTAGATCAATGCAGGTTATTTTGTGCTCTATATCAATTCATATATATTTTGTCTTCAGAGCTCATCGATATCCATATTCCTTTCTATATAATATATCCTTGCCATTGTTTTCTAAATAAAATAAGTAAGGTATATATTTTTGTTTTCAAAGTAAATCCTTCAATCGTAGCTCAGATTAGCGTGTCTTTTTACGCTTGTGTGTTCATAGATATGTGTATCAAACCTTTTTTTTTTGATTGGTGTACTGTTCTAATTTAGTCCAATTGTTTGCTTCATGTTTAATTGTATAGATGCTTGTGTGGTATTCTATGATCGTGTCAAGTCGGTGAGCTTTGTGTTGGTGACCAAGTACTTGAAGATTAAGAAGCAGCTCTACAAAGTTTGGACTTGAAGGATCTGAGTCTAAGGTAAGTATAGTTGGGACCATCCTTATTATCTATTCACTTTACACATTAAAATCATATGCATATGTCTCTTTGCTACCATGTTAAGATTACCTAGTTTTGCTCACCTGTTACCTTGAAAACTGGGGATATTGCATATGGGTAGTTTATGGTAGTGCTTTATAACATGATCTTGTAACTTAATTAATGACTATGCAACTAATGGTTAAAGATGGTTTTTAATAAGATCCAAACTGTAAGTGATCATCCAGGACATAACGTATAGCTATGGGGGCTACATGGCTCTGGCTCTAGTTATGCATAGGACCTTTTTTAGCAGGTTAGAGGATCTGCGAGTTGGGTATAGGGCTGCCTCTTTATTATGTATTATAACTGGGATGTGCCATAGTGGGAGAGGGGTTTTCTACACTTAATGACCCTGCGACCCTAACTTGTTAGACGAACCTATAAATGGCTTTATATGGTTCTTGGTGTTATGGGAAGTAGCTAGCCCGTGCATTTAAGGATCATGACCCGTAGTGAAAGTGTACACCTCTGCGCAGAGTTAAACCGATATATCGTCCATGCTCACGAAAACAGCAGCCTTGGAGACTTTTATGGAATGGATCATCAACTCAAACTATGATACATGTTAATGTTATTGTTTTTATCATATTCTTAATCATGTTTACCTGATTATGTGGTTACAGGTTTGAAACTACCTTGATGCTAATTGCTAAAATATGACATACCCTAAAAGCTAAAAGCAGTTAACCCGTGTCAGCTTTTTGAGCCTCATGAACCCCTTCTATACTTGTTGAGTTTGAAATGGACTCACTCTTGCTATTTCTCCACCACCTCAGAAGAAGTTTAGGCTTGTGATCAACCAGTCACTTGGATCCAGTAGAGTGGAGTCCTTACCTGAAGATCGGAGTTGTCTTTCTGCATGATTGCTACCTAAGGGTATATCTCTCTTATACTAAGTACGTTATATGTTAAGCATTGATTAATGATACTACCCTTTACTTGTAGCTATATGTGAGAATTGACTTCTAGGACTCACATATGGTGTATATCTGGTTTGGTTCTTAAAATCGGGTATGACAACAGTTCCATATTAGACCTTGTATTGTCATTTTGAACTATTATTTTTTTGTTTGGGACTATGAGGGTTAGGTTTCCTTCCCTTTTTAATGTTAGGACCATTATTTTCCTGCGTCTTATCATTATTTTTGGTCATAAGAACAGGAGAAACTCTAAGAGATTTCCTCCTTTCCTTAGCTTTCTTTTTTGAAACAACAAGGGAAAATTCCTCTGTTTCAGAGGTTTCATCATGAATCCATTCAACAGGTAGTGGAGATCTATTAGACTCATTATCATTCATTAAGTCAGTCTTAAGACTTTTATCATTGGCATTTTGTTTTATGTATAGATTATGTCTAACACATTCAAGATCTTTGAGCAAATTAAAAGAATAAAAATCAGAAGATGCCACATTTACACCCATATCCATAGATAAATTAGCAATTTCATCAATGGGAAGAATAGAAAACATATTATTGCTTGCAATGTTACCTTCTAAGTTTCTCATCTTTGCCATCCTTTCATTCTTCTCATTGGTTGTGAGAGTAACATCTTTCATTAGTCTTTCACTTCTCCTCATTAGTTGGTTATATGGCAGATGAAGGATTGAAGCATTTGTACCAGGCTTGGATAAGTCTTCCCCATTAAGCACAGCATCACTTTCAGTATCCAGTAGTCCATGGACAGCAGTTACAAAGTCAGTGAGCTAGACTGATATGGCGTCCTTGACTGGATCTTCAGCGGTATCCAAGACCATCCAAACAGTAGGAGCCATTTCCATCTTTGCATCATGAGCCGTATCAGCCTCACCATTAGCACTATCCAGAGGTTGACTTTCTTGAGTATGAGCAATGTTGTCATCAGAGATGAAAATCTCAGGAGAGCCACCACCCATTGTGGCATGAGTTTCAGCAGACATCTTGTCCTTGTAGATGGTGTTGTCTTGCAGGTCAGTTGTTTTGAGGGCATCAAAAGCCATCTCTAGATCAGGGTTTTTAGGAATCTGGAATGCCCAGACCTGACTCAATCCTTTAGCTTGTTTAGATGATTGTCGTACATTCCTTTCACTCTTTCTTCCCTAATTAGATTCATAATCACTTTCAGACTCCAGATCCTCAATGTTGTCAAGTATGTAAACCTTTCCTTCTTCATCACTTTCAGTAGGCTTGGAGTATGCTTTCTGTGCATCCTTCATGAGCTTGTTGCCTATATAGTGAGTTTCCCATATCTTAGAGAGGCTGATGCAACAATTTGTTTCCCCTCCCTTTGATTACTTAGATATCCTCCCCCAAGATTTACATTACTTGTGTTGCCCTTGTCTAGGTCAGAATCAATTCTACCCTTCTTGGCCAGATGTTGACTGTCATCGATCTTTACAGCAGATTTTTGGGCTTTCATCTTTTCATCTTCCATTACCTCCCTCTCAAAACCAAAGAAGTACCTTGTTGTGCCGAGTTAGGCTTCAGCTCTTTCAGGGACCCTGGTCACATCTCTGCATGCTATCTTAACTTTGACATAATCCAACCTGAACCTTGTTCTTTCATCAATCCCCATGGCCTTACCAACCAATCTAGCAACTTTAGATATGGTAATCAGGGCCCTCTGATCATCAGGAATGTTAGAAATCCTGAACCATCCTTATTGTAGTTCTCCCTCACTCCCACTAGAGGAGTTCCATGGGTCAATCTGAATCATAACCTGACCACCTTTCATATGCATAGTCTTGATTTGGCTCCATTCTTTGACCATACTGGGGGTGGGGAATCTCATTACAAAGACTGATTTAGTGAGAGGTCTAGCTGACCATCTCCATAGTGCTGACCGAAGTAGATTGCCAAAAACCATCTCAATATCTCTAGAAGTGACTCTGCTGTTGGGTGGTGAAATCACACACATATATGTAAGGTAAAAACAATATGCTGGTTGCAACTGCATTTCATTCTGTCCCAAAACTTACATCCCTGGGGATATTTATAGACCCCCTGGCTTCGTCACTCAAGGAATCTTACAAGATTAATCATGACATCTCCTACACATTTAGCTAAAGAGAAAGTAGGCGAAGTGGTGAAACACACTTCGTCCCTTTCCTTTTGTCCGCTTGAGGAATTTTAGACTTGATCATGATTTCTTGACTTGCGGGCAACTTTGTCAATCCTTCATGCGAAGCCACTATGATAGCTTCGCTAGTCATCAGAAGTTTAACAAAGTCATCTTCGCCGGGTAACCTGAAACATGTGAAATCATATGTGCGAAGTTTGATAGTCACAGCGAAGTGTCCATATCATCTTTGCTGAGCGTCCATAGTGCGGTGAAGTCATCTTCGCCAATCAACTTGAAACATGCGAAAATACACAAGCAAAGTTGAAAACACGTGTAGCGAAGTGTCTACGTTATCTTCGCTGCACATGTTAGCATCTCAAATATTTGTAATGAAATGTTTTTTCCAAAGTTTGGAAAGGATGTTTGTATGTCAAAGTTGTTCCCCAACAGCAGCCCCTCGCGGGCGAAGGCCTACTCCAAAGGTCTGAATCCTGTGAAGTTTATATGAAACTTTGCGTAACAAACGTCATCCAAACTTTGGAGTTGGCCTATTTGAATTTTGAATCAAATGGCTAGTTTTGACCGGTTGACTGGACTCTGCCTATAAATAGCGAGGGCCTTCCCCCCTGAGGCTGTTGTTTTCAGAAGAAGGGAAACTCTGCCAAAAGTTTTCTTGAACCCTAAAATTTGAGATAGCTTTTCTTGATGTTTTGCCATTGTGTTCACCTGGTCTTAGATCTTTGATCGAAGTTTGTGTAACACCTTCGTCAAGGTTTGTTCCTTTAACTTTTATATTTTCACGATTTTGTCGATAATATTTTTGATCTTTGATTTTTGTAGATGTCTTCGCGAGATTTGCAAGATCAACTTCAGTCTCAGGAGAGTTCCAAAACTAAGAAAGATAAATCTCGGTTGGATTCTGATGAAGAGGGCCTTGACGGCGTTGATGCATCAGTTGAGGATTTGGTTAAAGATGACAAAGGTTTCACTTTAACTTTTGGGAAGACTTTGTTTGAAAAAAGTGATCTTGATGAAATGGTACGATTGAAGCTTGTTGAGCTGATCAAGTGAGGGTGTCTGATCCTTTGGAGACTAATCCGAAGCCACATCCCGATGAATGCATTGTTTATCGAGATCTGTTCACTGCTGGTCTTTGCTTCCCTTGCCAGGACTTTGTTGAAGATGTGTTAAAGGCTTTCAACATTCAGATGCACCATTTGATTCCAAACGGTGTAGTAAGACTGGCTCAGTTTGTTTGGGATGTTAAATCTTAGGAGGCTAATGCTGACATTGCTGCTTTTTGCGAACTTTTTGAGATGCATACTCAATTCAAGGAGTTTATGCTTGAAGGGTGAGTGATTACCAAATATTTTGATTGTTCAAGTTTTAAGACTGCCCGCAACGCTGTCCAAATCTCTCCGGCAATGAGGAATAACTGGGGTGTTGGGGACTGGTCGAGGTATTGGTTCTACCATAAGGTGCCCATAGTTGAGGAAAGAGATTCTGTTACTAAGAAGATGGTAAAAAGATATCCAATGGCTGCTAGGATGGAGGTTGAGAAGTTTGAGATGTCTCCATCTTTTCCTTCTTCTATGATCTCGAAAACTGCAGTTAAGGCATACAAGTGCACAGCTTCGTTACAGTGTGTTAGAGATCTTGTAGAAGAGTATGCTGCTGCTAGGATTTGGCCACTAAAAAAAGGATGGTCTTTCAATGTATTTATCCTAAGAATGTTCGAGGTATAAACTATAAGTATCCAGATAATGATTTTCATCGCCCACGGACTTTTGCTACTGATGAAGATTTTGTGAAGTCTGTTGAGAGTCGGGCCGAAGATCTACTTGAAAAATATGTGCTGAGTGAGAAAAATAAAATTGATAGAATTCTTGGTGATGGTTACAAATGTTTGAATAGAGTTTTTGAAGTTGCGCAAGTTGAGTATAGTGAACGGCCTCCTCCTGCTTATCGCCACGAGAAGAAGCATGGCTAGAAGAAGGAGACTGCTAAGGGTGCTAAGCGCAAGGCAGGTCCTAGCAAGACTGTTGCTAAGAAATTAAAGAAGAATCAAAGTGCTTCTGTCTTGCTTGATTTTGAAGAGCTTGACGCTGAGCTGGAGCGGAGCTTGGATGTGGAGGGAAATTTGGTTGTTAGTTTGGGTTGTTCTGGAGGACAAGATGCTGGTACTTCAAAAGTTGTTGGTGATGTTGGTGTTACCAAGTCTCAGTGTGTTGAAGAGGAGGTGAGAAAAATTACTGTTGTTTTTTCTTCTGATAGTTTGACTTCGTCGTTGCTTACTCCGCTGACTGATGTGTTGCGGAATGTACAGGGTCTGAGCTTTTCTGTGAGAGGTTCTGTTGGTGTTGAAGGTGGTGTTGATGCTGTCAGAGGTGATGTTTATGGTGATGATGTCGGTTTTCCTACCTCTCAAGATGTTGAGGGTGAGGTGAGAAAAATTTGTATGACTTTCTCTTCTAGTGGTTTGACTCCACTATTACTTACTCCACTTGACAAAAGCTTATAGAATTTGCAAGCTCGTGGTGCTTCTGCCGGTGGTCTTGGCGAAGTTGGTGCGAGAGTTAACTTGGTCTCTGAGAAAGAGACTCAAGTTAGGGATTTTCAAAAAGCTACTGGGTTGACTTTGCCAAGGTTTGGCTCTCAGGTTCCTGTCGTTGGGTCTCATAATGAGAATGTTGATGCTGGGAAGACTACTTCGCTTGAAGACCCTACAACAGTTGGGGTTGGCGAAGTTGGTATCCCGAATGTGGCGAGAAAAGTTGATGGGTCTAGAGTTTATACTCTTGATTTTGAAGATAGTGATGATGAAGTATTTGATATGTGATCAATGATGATCGTTTCGCGCACTTGTCCAGTTCTACTATCCATGTTGAGAGTGGAAAAAGTGTTGAGTGTAAGCGCGTCTCTACTGGTAAGTGTTTTGGCTTCGCATTTTCCTTTTGACTTGAATTGTTTTCTTTCACTGATTGTTTGGTTTTTATTTTTGCAAAAATAATTTTTCCTCATGCACCATCTTCTCCCCAAAAGAATGTTGACTTTATCAAGATGAAGAATGTTCAGCAGGACCCTGCAACTCCTGTTGCTCCTGCTGTTGGTGAAGGGGAAGTTTCTGAAGCGTTGAGGCAGGGCTTAGAGTTTTGTCAGGAGAAAGGTTTGGTTCTTGACTGCTTCAAGTTTATAGGCATTGGGTCTGATAAACTTCGGATGATGCCTCGAACTTCTGAGGTTCAATTAGCAAAATGTATAGACGAAGCCTTCACTGTCCTTGATGCGGAACTTGAAATATCCAAGAAACCTTTACTCAAAGTTGCTGATGCTGGGTTATCGATGATGTACAAAGGTTCTCTCCTAATGAGAGGTTTGTGGACTGGATTGGAAGAAAAAGAGAAAAATTTTGCCCTTCCAGAGCGCGATTATCAGGTTGAGATCGAGAATCTGAAGAGCAACTTGCGGGAAAGGAGAAAGAGAGAGTTGATGCTGTAGAAGCTCATAACAATTTGGAGACTAAGTTAATTGGTGCTCTTGCTGATGTTGAAAGGAAAGAAGATGATATGAAGAAGGTTATTGTGGAGAACAAAAAGTTGAAAGAAGGTATGCGACGTATTGAAATAAAATTGAAGGAGCAGGACAAGTCTTTCTTTGACAACTGCAATCGTATTTGGGAATTGTGCTTTGAGAGCTATGATAAGTTGGGGGCTAGGCCTGGTGAAAAATTTTGGGATCTAGGTGACCGTGATAGTTTCTTTAGTTGGCTTTGCCATCAATATGAAGACTTGTCTCGTGTTATGGAGACCACAGTTGACATTGGGGTTTACTGTTCTACTCGTGCATTGTTTCACTTGATGAAACAGAGCAAGGATCCCTTGTTTGCGCAACTTTGTGATGACCGGTACAAGTTTCCTTCTGTGGATAACTTGACTAATGTAACGAAGGCTACATAAATATTGTGTAACAAGTATCTTGAGCAGTATTAGAGGTCTGGTGGCCGAGCTCATTGTTTTTATAAAGCTAAGGAGAAGTTGCAGAAGGTATGCAATGTATTTAGCTTGTTGTGGTTTTTTCTATTCTTTTGTGTCTAACTTTTTCTTTTTTCTTGTTAGCAAATTGAAAAAGAGGTTGAGGCTGCTCAGAAGGAGGTGGAGGAGATTGCGAAGAGGGATGCTGGAGCCAGGGGTCAAAGTGGTACTGGATCGGGCAATGTTAGTGGCGGCCATCCTTAGACTCTAGCTGTTTTTTCTTTTGTGAGATGAGAGGGTCTTAAGATACAATGGTTCTAAGTTATTGACTTTGTAATATATATACTTGGAAGTTGTTTGACTATTTGTCCATCCTGCGCAAGTTCCTCATCCTGAGCCTGTGCAGGATGTCGAAGACGTTGCTTAGCTGTTAATGTCTAAAGATAACTTTGTTTTCGAGCCTAGCGAATTTTATGACTTTCGTGCGAAGTATGATGATTGTGATGTCAATGATTTTCTTGTCTGTATGTTTTTCCTCTCGTTATTTTGAATTTGGGACTTTTTCTTTTGGGGTTTTATCTTATAAATCTTTTATAGATATGAATAAACGATATTGTAGTATCAGGCCTCCCAACAGTCGAGTTTTTGATTTTATTAATGAAGCGAACGATATTGCCGTGAAGCGAACGATATTATTAATGAAGTTGTGAGCGACATACTTGGTGATGCTGCCGAAGTAGTTAGTTCTCAAGATGATTAATTTTGTAAACACATTTTTGTAATTGGGTAAGTTATATTGCAAGACATCTTGTTATATTGCAAAGTGTATAAGTTTACCTTCGCTTGTAGATGAGTATTGTATAATCGATTTGAGTTTTATCTTCTTCCTTTTTTGAAGATCCTACTTTTTGTTTGAGGTGATTGTCTGTGCTTTGCTTAAGGACTGGTAATGTTTTTGCTCTGACGAGTCCGATTTGATGAGACACGTATACTTCGCTTAGAGACTAAAAATATTTTCTTTTTAGTGGAAAAGTTCGAAAAATTTACCTTAGCAAATTTTGAAACGCTGTCCCTTCCTTTTCATGCGAAGTGGACGCGTGCGCTTCGCTTAGGAGCTTGAAACACTTTCGCTTTAGTGAAATAAAGTCGAAAAATTTGCCTCAGCAAATTTTTAAACGCCATCCCTTCTTTTTCATGCGAAGTGGAAGCGTACGCTTCCTTAGAAGCTGAAAACATTTTCACCTTAGTAAAATGAAGTCAAAAAATTTGCCTTAGCAAATTTTAAAATGCTGTCCCTTCTTTTTCGTGCGAAGTGGACGCGTACGCTTTCTTAGAAGCTAAAAACATTTTCACCTTAGTGGAAGTCAAAAAATTTGCCTTAGCAAATTTTGAAACGCCATCCCTTCTTTTTCGTGCGAAGTGGACGCGTACGCTTCCTTAGAAACTGAAAATATTTTTACCTTAGTGAAATAAATTCAAAAAATTTGCCTTAGCAAATTTTGAAACGTCGTCCCTTCTTTTTATGCGAAGTGGACGCGTACGCTTCCTTAGAAGCTGAAAACATTTTCACCTTAGTGAAATGAAGTCAAAAAATTTTCCTTAGACTTATTTGAGTTGGATAAGTTAGCATTTTTTAGATTTAATAAAATGTTGATGCTAACTTAGTTTTGCAAAATATGTGCCAATATGGAAGTATATGTTGGATATACTCTTCGAAATTTTGTACTTCAATATGGAGACATATCTTTGGAGAAACTACTTTCTCATTTATGTTCCATGAGATTTACTAAGAGACTACCTCGTTAAAAAACCACTCACCCTGCGAAGGGTTTCCCCTGAGTGGAAAAAGAGTGCAGCTCGATTACATTTTGAATTGTAAAGTTGCTTGGAATGAAACCTCTACTTCTACTTTGCAGAAAGTAAAACTACTCTTCTAGTTTGGCTAAGGGTAGTATTTGCGAAGTTCTTCTATATTCCAAGTGTGACTGAGTTCTTCACCTTTCAGATTTGCTAGGTGATACGCACCTTCTTTGTTTGATCTTCATCTCTTTTTCTTTTGAGGACAAAATCTCCTGGTGCTAACTCTTTTGGCTTGAATTTCTTGTTGTACCACTTCTTTGTTTCAAGTTGGTACTTCTTGATATTTTCAAGTGCTTTGTTTCTTTCTTCTTTGAGCAAATCTTTGCTTGTTGCTTGGTCTTCTTCTGTGATTATTTGAATATTTGTTCTTGGACCTTCGTATTTTATTTCTTCTTTGAGTCATTGCTTCATCTCCGTAAAGTAACTTGAATGGAGAAAAATCTATTGGCCTTAGTTTTAATGTGTTATGAGACAAGATTACTCTTGGTAATTCGTCGACCCATTTTCCTTTTTTCAGGTCTGTTAAGCACTTTGAAATTCCAGTGCAAATTATCTCATTTGCTCTTTCAACTGCTCCATTAGACTGTGGGTGTCTTACTGATGCGAAGCAAAGTTTAATTTCCATTGACTGACAATATTCCCTGAAGTCTTCGCTGTCGAATTGCATTTCATTATCTATTGTGATGTGTCTTGGGACTCCAAATCTGTATATGATGTTTTGCCATAGGAATTTTTTCATTGTGTGAGAGGACATGATGGTGATTGGCTTCGCCTCAATCCACTTGGTGAAATATTCAACTGCAACTATTGCGTATTGGTAATTGCCTTGAGCCGGTGGTAACTTTCCAACTATGTCGATTCCCCATCTTGCAAGTGGCCAAGTTGGTTCAATTGATTGAAGGTTTGTTCCTGGTGCATTGACTTTGCTCCCTGCCATTTGACAATTGTGACAAGTCTGAATGATTTCTTTGCTGTCACTTTGGGCAGTTGGCCAGAAAAACCTTTGCCTGAAGGCTTTCCCTACTATTAATCTAGCCCCAGCGTGACATCCACAGATTCCTTTATGTATTTCTTTCAACAAGTTTTTACCATCTTCTCTTGAGATGTATTTTAGTAATGGTTAGCAAACTCCTTCCTTGTATAGTTCTCCGTTGATGATTTTGTAACTTCTGGTCTTTTGTTTCATTCTTATTTCATCAACTTCATTTTCTGGCTCATAAAATCCTTTGAGAAATACCATAATTGGAGCTCTCCAGTCTTCACTTTCTATGATGTGTACTTCTTTTAGTTGTTCAACTTTTGTTTTTGTTGAGGCTTCGGTGATAGTTTAGAAGAATACTTCCAGTGGTAACTTCCGGTGGTAACTCTAACTTTTGGGCTGCGGCTTTTGCAATTTCGTCTGCATCTGTGTTGTCATTTCTTGAGATACTTTTCACTATGAATCCAGCGAAGTATTTTTCTTGATCCCTCAATAGTTGGAGATACTTTGCTAGCTCTGGATCTCTTGCTTTGTAATTTTTCTCTATATGCCCAGTCACAACTTGAGAATCTGTCTTGATTATTAGCTTTTGAATTCCCATTGCTCTTGCTTTGTGAAGTCTGAACAATACTGCCTCATATTCTGTGATGTTGTTGGTGCATTAAAAGTCTAGTCTTGCTGCGTATTTGAGTTTGATTCCAGAAGGTGAGGTTATGATTGCTGCTCCTACACCGGCGAAGCCCCAGGCGCCATCACGCTAGATTATCCATTCTGGCCACTCCATTCTTTCTTGATTGTACTCTGAAGGTGTCCAATCTACTACAAAATCAGCCAACACTTGGGATTTTATTGCTGTTCTTTTCTTAAATTTTATGAAGTATTGAAACAATTATGCAGCCCATTTTTCTAATCTTTCTGAGGACTTACAACCTTGTAACACTTCTTTGAGGGGTTGATTTGTTGGCACTCTAATTTTGTGCGCTTGGAAGTAGTATTCCAACTTTCTGGATGCCATAAGTACTGCATATGCAATTTTTTTGATTTCTGAATAGAAAATTTTTAATCCAGATAAAGCTTCAGATGCGAAGTATACTGGGACTTGTCTTGTTAAATGCTCATTTTCTTCTTCTTGTATCAATACTGCACTAACTGTACTTTCATTTGCTGATACATACAATAGCAAATCTGTCGTTGGGTCAGGTATTGCCAAAGTTGTGGGGTTGGATAGATGCTTCTTTATTTCTTCGAAAGCTTCTTGTTGTGCTTGACCTCAGTTGAATTTTTCCTTTTTCCCTTTTAGTGCTTGAAATATTGGGAGGCTTCGCTCAGCTAATTTAGATATAAATCTGTTCATCGAAGCTAATCTTCCTGTTAGCTTTTGGATGTCCTTGATGTTTCTTGGCACTTGCATATTCAGTATTTCCTTCACCTTCTCTGGATTCGGGTCAATTCCTTTTGCGGATACGATGCACCCTAAAATTTTGCCTGTTTGAACTCCAAATGTGTATTTTTCTGGGTCAACTTTAAATTTGCTTTTCTGAGGTTTGAGAAGGTTTCTTGTAAGTCTTCGACATGGTCTTCTCTTTTCTTGCTTTTTACTACCAAGTCATCCACGTACGCAAGCAAGTTTCTTGGTATTTGATCTTTGAGGACTGTGGATGTCATTTTGATGAAAGTTGTTCCTGCATTGCGAAGCCCCTCGGCCATTCTTTGGAAATAGTAAGTTCCAAATGGTGTAATGAAACTTGTGTATTCTTTATCTTCTTTTTTCATCCAAATTTGATGGTAGCCTGAATAGCAATCGAGAAAACTAAGCATTTCACTTCCTGCTGCTTGGTCTACTAGAGTATCTATTCTTGGTAGAGGAAAGTTGTCTTTTGGACTGCCTTATTGAGATCTGTGAAGTCTATACACATTCTTCACTTTTTTTCTTCTGCACCATGACTATGTTTGCGAGCCAAGTTGTGAATTGTACTTCTCTTATGACTTTTGCATCTAGCAATCTCTGGACTTCAGCTTTTGCAGCTTGTGTTCTGTCTTCGGACAACTTTCTGAATTTTTGCTTTTTTGGCTTGAAGTTTGGGTCGATGTTTAACTTGTGTTCTATGATATCCCTGCTTACTCTTCCTAAGTCTTGCGCAGACCAGGCGAAGATATCCTTGTTACTTTGCAAGATTTGTATTATCTTTTCTTTTTCTTCTTTTGATAAATTTATGGCAATGATAACTTGTCTTTCTGGTACCATTGGGTCGATTGGTACTTTCTTTGTGTCTTCGCAGGGCTTTGCTTTTTCTTGTGTTTTCGCGTTTTTAGTTTCAAGCTCATCATCTTCTTCTTCTTGTATCACGTGGATATTTTTGAAAGCTGGGCTTGCATCTCTTTCTATGTTTCTTGCCTCTGTTTGATCGCCCAAGACTGTTATGATGCTATTGACTGCTGGCATCTTCATGCATAAGTATGGATAGCTTACTATGGCTTTGAAAGCATTTAAACTTCCCCTCCCAAAGATTGTGTTGTATTGGTTGTGCATTTCAACAACATCAAATGCTATTTGCTCTATTCTCGCATTGTTCACTGTTTCGAATGAGACTGGTAGGACAATTCTGCCGACATAGTTTATTTTCTTTCCGCCGAAGCCAACTAATGGGTGCTCGGCCCTTCCCAAGATTTTTCTATTAATTTATATTGCATCTAGAGTTCTTGTGAATATGATATCTGCTGAGCTGCCACCATCTATTAGAATTTTTGATACTACCCAACCTTTGATGTTTGCTTCTATGACCATTACGTCCATATGAGGGTAATCTTTGAGCTTGAGATCTTGTTCTGAGAATGTGATTGGCATGTAGGACCATCTTGTTTTCTTGAATGGACCTTCGACTGCTATGGAATTTACTCTTCTAAAATAATTTCTTCTTTTATTTCTTGTATCAAGCTCCATGCTGTTTCCTTCGAAGATTTTTATAATTCTGCCTTTGCTTGGGATGATTGCATTCCCATTGCTTGTTGACGCTTTGGGCATGTTGTTGTTGTGTTGAATTTGGTGATTGCTATTTGCTACTGAACTTTCATGGTGGAAACTTTGCTGTTGACTTGGGCCCCATTGATTTTGCGGACACGCTGCTAGCGGCTGGCAATTGTAGATTGGCAGAGGTGGTGGCAACATGTGCTTAGGGTAAGTTATTGGCAAGTAACTTGTTCTTTGGGGAGCTAAATGATTGATAACTTTTAGCTACGAAGTTGCTCTATTCTCTTCATGCATTTCTTCAATGCTTTTCTTTATTCTTGGGCACATCTTTGATGTGTGACCAGCCCCTTTGTCGTGTATGATACATTACATTTCTTCGGGCCTCAAAATTTTCCTTTTAAAATTTCTGTTTGGTTATTATAGTTTGGCCTTTGTTGAAAATTTTCCTTTTAATTTCTATTGCTTTGGAAATATCTTTGGTTGCTTGAGCTTGGACCTTGGTTGTTGAGTTCGCTTGTGTTGTTAATATGGTTTATTCTCTGAAATGGTCTTCGCACTGTGTTTATCACTCTTGAGTGCTGTAAGTTGTTGGTTGCTCTTGACGTGTTTCTTTCTCTGTTTTCTTCTTCTATTCTTTTTCTGTAGTCTTCGTCGGATTCGCAATACTTTCTCATTTCTTCGTATATTTTTTCAACTGTGGTTGGTCTTTTCCTTTTGAAGTGTGATGAGAGTTGGCCTGCTCGCAGTCCTTTGATTGCTGCTATGATGATGACTTCGTCTGGTATGTTTGGTATTTGAGCTTTTGCTTGTACGAGTCTTTTGTAATATTGGCTCAACGGTTCTTTTGATTGCTGCTTGATGTTGAAAAGGTCATCGCTGGTTAGTTTAACTCTTTGTAGGCCTTGGAAATCTAGGAGCAGAGTTGTGCGAAGTTGATCCCAAGATTTGATTGACCTTGGTTTTAGCGAAGAGTACCAATGCTGTGCTGGTCCTCTTACTGCCATGATGAGCGACTTTTCTAGGGTGTTCGCATCTCCCCCGCTTGATGCTACTGCTGCTTCGAAGCTCATAAGGAATTGTCTTGGGTCGGACATGCCATTGTAGGTTAGGATGATGTTGAATTTGAAACCTGCTGGCCACTTTGCTAGTTGAATGTCGATTGACAAGGGCGACTCTGTATCAATTGTTGCTATTTGACTTTGGTTCTCTTTGTTGTTGATGTTCTTGCTTGCTGAGTTTGGATCTTGAATTATGACTTTGCTCTCATTTTCTATTTCTTCATTGAGCTTTCTTATATCGGCTTCTGCTTCCACAATTTTTTGCTTCAGGGACTTTTCCCTTGTCTTCGCTCTTGCTTCTTCTAGCTGTTTTCTCTTGACGATAAGTTGATCTTTGAGTTCTTTGAGTCTTCTTTCTTTGTTCTGAGTTTGTTCATCTTCTTGTAAGTGTCTGTTTTTTGTTTGTCTCATCTTCCAAAAGTGGGTCTTTTTGCCTGGTCTTGCCTTTTTGTGTCCGCGTGGTGGTCGTGAGTGTCTTCGATCACACAAATGGACGGTGCCAGATGTTGGGTGGTGAAATCACACACATATATGTAAGGTGAAAACAATATGCTAGTTGCAACTGTATTTCATTCTGTCCCAAAACTTACATCCCTGGGGGTATTTATAGACCCCCTGGCTTCGTCACTCAAGGAATCTTACAAGATTAATCATGACATCTTCTACACATTTAGCTAAAGAGCAAGTCGGCGAAGTGGTGAAACACACTTCGTCCCTTTCCTTTTGTCCTCTTGAGGAACTTTAGACTTGATCATGATTTCTTGACTTGCGGGCAACTTTGTCGATCCTTCATGTGAAGCCGCTACGATAGCTTCACTGGTCATCAGAAGTTTAACGAAGTCATCTTCGCCGGGTAACCTGAAACATGTGAACTCATATGTGTGAAGTTAATGAACCAAAGTGCGGTGAAGCTATCGTAGCGGTGAAGTCATCTTCGCCAATCAACTTGAAACATGTGAAAATACACAAGCGAAGTTGAAAACATGTGCAATGAAGTGTGTACGTTATCTTTGTTGCACATGTTAGCATCTCAAATATTTGTAATGAAATGTTTGTTTCCAAAGTTTGGAAAGGATGTCAAAGTTGTTCCCCAACATCTGCCTTTAATTATAGTGATGATTGTTGAACTAGATTAGTAATCTTGGCATCCAGAATTTCATCAATATGAAAGAAGCTCTGACCCTCAGATTTAGCTGCACAAAGTTTAGGTCCATAATTCCATGGAATATAGGCAGTACAATCAAAAGTTTTCTGGGTATTGCAACTGCATATTTCATAGTACCATCTACGGCAATCCTTGGTAGCATGATTCCTTAGCCCACAAATTTCACAACCTAGCCTCTCATGTATCATGCCAGGATTAGGGACTCTAGCATTGTCAGGAATAGGGTTTTCATTTAAGGTGTTTCCAGACGGATTGTTGTTACTTTCAACATTTTCTATGGGCTTCTCTTCAACTAGCTCAAACTCAGAGGCATTGTTGATAGGGTTAGAAGTCTCACCACTCTTAGCCAATCCATTCCCTTGATTGCTATGCTCTCCTGTTGTAGGCTGCTTCCTCTTCCAAACGAGAGCATGTGGTGGTTGTGGTTCCTGATCTTCCTCGTCGATCTCACGGTCGTCTTGACCATGGTTGATCCCGCTAGGAATGCCACGGCCACCATTGTGACCCACTCCACCTTGCTCATCATGAACCTCGCGGCCCCCCGGTCCGCCATGACCCCAGCCACCATCAGTGCCTCCATAGTCCATGCGACCCCCGGTGTAGCCACCACGGTCGCCTCGACCTCCATCGCGCCATTATAGCCGCCGCGGTTGCGACCTCCGATGAAGCCATTCAGATCTCCACAGCCACCAGTAAAACCTACATGATCTCAATATCCACCATGGTCTCCGCGGTCGTTGATGTAGCCACCGCGATTCTGAGGTCCTCCAAAGTCCTTGCGGTCACCGCGGATTCTGCCGATACCACCACGGTCGGCATTGTAGCCACCGCGATTGACCTCTTTTCCATGGACTACTCCTCCTAGTCCCCCTAGGTTGCATCTTCACAAACACCATAGAGGCCAATTCGTACCTCACAGCGTTGGCGAAGAATTTTGTGGGAGGGTTCTGCCAGATGTGTCCAACGAACTTGCAAAGATGGGGAAAAAGTTAGGGTTTGTTGATTGGATCGAATCAGCGTCGGCACCGGATTTGGGATCCCCCAGTGGTGATCTGAACTACTGTCTAGAGTCACCGTAATCTCAACACCCAGAGTAGCCACCGGATTCTAGCCACGTGTCTCACTGGATGGGTTGTTTCCCAAAACTTCGGGCATGATTTGAATCTTAGGAGGTGGTCTGTACCACCGAGTCTGACGGGCCTACCCCACCTGCAGGTTCCCGCCGCCATTGATGCTTTGGGTTGGAGAAATAGAGGAGGCTCCCTATTTTGGGGAGGAAGATAATTAAGCACCATGAATCCCCCAATTGAGCTCAATTGGGGCATGTCTTAGTTTAGCTGTAGCTTTCAAAACTGATTCAAAGGGCGATTCACCCCCCTAATTACCACCTGCCAGTCGAATCGATCCAGAGGTCAATGAACCATTCTGTGAAATGCGCCGAACAGAGTCCTGCTTGTTCTCCATAGTCTCACCAGGCATGTCGCGGCTCGCATTGCCTGGTGAATCCAAGGACGAGGTGAGAGAGAGGGGTTGAGATTATCATTAGCGCCTGTGGAGGCGGGTGCCGGTGTTGAGGAAGCAGGGGGTGACACCGATGCGGCAGCCATGATGGTCTCGATCACGATCGGCCCGGTCGCCGGAGTCGCCCCAATCGCCTTCTCCATGTCGATCACGAACAACCCTAAAACCTAAACATATAGGATCGAGCTCCAACAATATTTTGAGTTTATTGTATGGTGCATCTTGTGTTTTCTCGCATCCCTTCTGGAGGATTATTTAGGAACCCATAGGAAAAATTATATCAAGAAACGAAAAAGTGAAACTCCAAAACCACTCAAAACACCAAGGTCATTGCCAAAAATGGCTTGGCCACAATGGAGGGCTAGGCTGGCTACCCCTAGCGGTTCCCAAACCCAGCTTGGCCAGGATGGTGGCCCAGCCAGGATGCAATGGCAGCCCAACCAAGTTTTGTGCAGCCGGTGCCGAAACTCCGCTCAAAAATCATCAAATCCTCATTTCAAATAGGATTGAGATGAAACTTGGCACGTAGCTTCACAAAGAGGTTAGGATGACATCCATCGAATTAGTAGGAGTTGAACAAAATGTTCTTGAGATCGGTGTTTTCTCAACAACTAGGAAAAAGCAAAACTTCATGCTCCTGTGAGATCTAGTTGAACCAACTTGCATATGTGATATCAAGTACTCATAGCACGAAGAGAGGACCAAGAAACAGATCCAAAACACCCATGCCAACCAAAACACCAAAAAGAAGTCAAGAACGGGCAACGGAAGGGAAAGAGCAACCAAAGCACAGCAAAAAAAACACAAGAGATTGAGCCATCACAAACCTAGGTGGTAAGGGCCTCCATTCCCATAAGATTTACTAGATACATGAGGATTAAATAGATGAAGGATTACCTCAGTGTCTAAATCATCGGTGGATCTCAACAGCAGGCTACATAGGAAGGGGAAAGCCTACAGGTATGAAAATGAAAGAAGTGCTAGAGATTAAGGCTAGTTGGATCAGCTCCCCCTTATTTATTGGGTCATTACACATTTCCAAGTTGCCCTAGACAATTAAAGCTGCACCATAAGTTTAATCCCGGGGGCATTATATATAGTCAACTCAAGGTCTACGGATTTGACGGCCACGGGCTCTTCACTTTCAATAGTGTGTCTTATATACCATTAGTAGCTTTAGGAGAATATTTCTAATATGTTGGTCCATATGGTCTTAGTATACTTATCTTATCTTTAGGGGAATCTAACCAAGTTTACAATGCTACAAGAGTTTCTTCATGAAATAGTTTGCTCTAGTTATTTTTAGAGCAAAGCCAAAATACTCCCTGTGATTGACCAATGTTTTGAAGCTTTTGACCAATGGTTTGAAGCTTTTCTATAGTAAGTGTCCTTTTTTTTGTTTCTTGCACACTTGTTTTTGACTCCTCTTTATTTTTAATAAATGAATAGGGGGCTCACACCCCACATGTTTCATCAAAGAAATATGGAGCACAGTGCGCCGACAGATGCCTCCGTCATCAACATTGGTGTCGGCCAATTCAACTGCATCAATGGTATGCTAGAATAGCATGACTAGTGAATGAGAGAGATCAATGTGGATAAATTTTATATATATGTATATACAATTTCACATGTGTCTACTAGCTACCTATATACAAGTTCACATTATGTCCCTCGTGCGAGAGGCCACCGCCATAGTATCTATGTGTGTATAATTATATTTACTTACTTTAGTTGTATGTTGCATATACATTTCGAACATAATATAAACAAATATATATATATTCAAACTAGTATGTCTAGGGGTCTTATACTCTTGTCCATGGTTCAACTACATGGCCGTTTAGATCCTTTATTATACGATGACTTGACATGTCTGTTTAATTAGACATCTATCTTGTTTAATCACCAAGTAGTTTATTTAAATTGTCGTTTAGCTCGAATAAGTAGTTAAATGAGTTTACAAGTGACATTATTAGGGCTTAGCCATAAATTGTTATGATTTATGAGTTATGCATAATAATTGTAACATTTGTAATTTGACTTTTGCTTTGTAGCTTTGCAGTAGAAAGTGTTTGAGATGCATATTATTTTTCCTACAATTTTTTATGTACCTAAAACTTTCTTTTTATATAATACATACAAATGTGTCCATGTGTTGTAATCAAACTCAATATGTATTGGAGATTCAGAGTTTCAATATCATTGCTAGACACAAGTTGTTCTAACTTATTTAATCACTGAGTTGTGAATCTAAAAAAGGTCGATAACAGGGCATTTTGGGAAGTAAGAAAGATGGTTGGAAGGATCAGAACAGACTTCAACATCGACCATTTGCTGATTTGGTTCACAAGCAAAACTTGATTTGTGTGTCAAAAATACTTAATTATGTCTTTTCATTTTGATTTTTGTGTGGATGTCTATCTAAAGCCATAACTATATCAATTACGCGGTATTACATAAATATCTACTTCATGCATCACAAAGACACATATTCTTGCTGCCACAAATTCTTGATCAAGGCTATCTATATCTATATTTATATCTCTTACAAAGATAAACCCCACTAGCAATTTCTCTTGCCATATAAAGTGTCCACATCAATATTCACTAGAACATCCCACTAGCACATTCAACTATCTCGCCATGCAAAGTGTCCATGTGTCAGAGATATACACCTAGGGCACCCTGGCAAAGATAAAGCAAAGGCCCGCCTCGGTAGCTGGCCAAGAGCCCGCCTCTTGTGGGATGGGCCCTCCCTCAAGGGTATGACACCGCCGACGGACAAAGAATCAACACGCTGCGGTCTGGACTGAAGGTACGCCCACATAAGGGCCGAGGCCTTCCTAGACTGACATCATCGATCGCCTGACGACGACTCCGCCTCGCCCGACATGAGGACTATGCCCGACGATGGGTCGATGTCCGATGTCGGGTCATATAAACTGTGCGGTGGGCTGCATGTAGTAGCGGATCATACTGCCAACGTAAGGATAAGTACGACTGAGCATCTCATGCGACCAGGGGGAATCTTTAGAGTGCCTCATGGCTACGACGGATGTAAGGAGCAACGGGGCACCTAGCCGCTCAGTTGACCCCTGAATACGTGTCATAGGATAAGAAAGGAATCTATAGGCTGACTCGAGGATGTATACTACATGGAAGGATGAGCATCTAGGGGGGCTTTTTTGGGTCGAGAATGAATGTCGACCAGGCCCCCTCGAAAGGTCCCTTGGTTGGTTTTGATAATTGAGTGACAACTTTAGGTTGGACTAATGTGTTTATGTTGAGATACACAGGGATTAGTCCACAGGTACATGTGTGTGAGTAACATATGCCATGGTGGTGGAAATGGCTTGGAGATGTTGCAAGGCTCACATATATGATGCTGAAGTAGCTCATTGCATATGAGACATGACATGGAGTCATGTGATCGAGATGGAGAACATCGAGATGTGGCTTGTCTCGATGGACCGGTTGGATGTGTGAAGGGCAAGTCAAGGCTTTTAAGTGATGGACCATGAGACAGTGAAGCTTGAGCAAGACTTGGCGCCAATGGACTAACTCAACGGTGAAAAGCAAGTGAGGTCAAGATCGATAGACCAAGAAGGTTGCATGATGATGGAGTGGATTATGTCATTTGGTGATCATGACGGTGCACGTGTTGTATTGGCACATTGGAGGAAGACGATGGAAATGGAAATATGCAAGGCAAAGGTATAACCTAGGGCATTTTATTTCACCGTTCATGAGGTGTGTAGAGAAGTTGATAACTGGGTTTAGGATTGATAGCCGTACTTGTTGGGAATATGCCATAGAGATAATCATAGAGATGATGATATTTCGATTGTATCCATGATAAATTATGTGTTCATGAATATCCATTAAAGACAACTTGTATCGACTGGCAATTATGTGAATTGTTTGTGAAATTCTTTTACTTCTATGGTTATTCGAATGTTGTCCCTGATCGGAGTTCGTGTGAGGACACACATGAATATTAGATCAGCACATGTATTAGTTGATGACTATGTTTAACAAGTCATAGACATAGAGATGTCAAACTAATAATGTGGGCACATGTATGACATGGGGCTGGACTAACCCGATGTGAGATATTCTTATTATCTCTTTACCCATCATGTACGTTATGTCCTTAGACCTAAGATTGTTGTATGTATTCAAGATGTGAAACGACCTACTTAGGGACTGCCAAACACTACTCCATAACTAGGTAGTTATAAAGGTAGTCTTCGGGTTTGTTAGGAAACATGTTGTGAGACATAAACATTCAAGATGGAACTTGCCCCTCTCTAATTGAGAGAGATATCACTGGATCACTCAAGTGATTGGATCAACAAATGCATGGCCGTGCTTGGGTTAAGTGTTAACCACGAGTTGAACCAAATATCACGTGGCAAGGGAATAACATGTATGTTGTTGTGGCGGTTTGTCAGATATGATCTTTGCGTGCGCATAGGAGTTGTCATGCCTTGCTAGAGGCCACTGTCAACTATTGGGCGAGTAGGTGTACTCAGGTCATGTCTATGCGTGCTCGAACCTATAGGATCGCACGCTTAAGGGGCTGCAATCCTAATTCGGGTTGGACCCGAATTAGATAAGGCTTAGGGTTATTAATGAGCCTCCAACTCGGGAGCACATTAGGGATGCCTATATAAGTAGAGGGGAGGGGTGCGGCCAGACCTAATCTACGCCTTTTGGCAGCCGCCATCACCCTCCACGCTCATGCCATCTGCTCCTCGCGGACCTAGCATAGTGTGGAGGCGCAAAACTTCTTCCCTGCATATGTGGGATTCCTCGGAGGTGCTGCATATGGAGCACAAGGACAAAACGCGCGAGGAGATTGATGTGATGGACGACCACGCAACTGCACTGCCTGCTGTGACGCGTATGACTACATCGAGTCATCTTCCGCTACACCTGTGTGTCTAGTGGTAATCCCGTAACCTGTAACTAGCAGTAGATCCTGGTTTATGAGGATGAAAATTTTGTTTTCCGGCTAGCGTAGCATCCTCATAACTCTTAAGTACTATCAAGAGGGGCAAACTTGTTTGCATATCGGTCATCTAGTGCCACTTGAGCGATCTAACATTACGACTTGCTAGGATCAAGTGGCATGGTGAGATAAAATGAAAAATCCTTTGAAAATGTTTATGAAAATGCTAATACACATGCATATGGTGAAGCTATTTGGTGGTGTTGGCATATTTACAAAGAAGGAGTTGGAGATGTTTCGTGTTCTTCGGACACTAGAGTGGCTCTCAGAATGGAATACTGCTTTGATCTATTGTGAATTGGATCAAGTGGCTATGTGGGTTGTGTAGCTCTCTGAGTAATCTTCTCAAAGAGTCCAAGATCATAGAAAACGGAGTTCGGAGCTAAGAGATATGCATGTTTTAGCGCGAGGTCACCTGCTGCCCTGGAAAGCGATGGACGCGTCTGGAGCTGAGCGTCAGACGTGTCCGAAGAGCATCGGATAGCGTCCGACGCTGGGCTATGAAACCAGGTTCTCTGGGTAGCATCTGGAGAGTGTTGGACTCCGCATCTGGAGTGTTCGACGCTGTCCAACAGACGCGTCCGATGGTCGTAACGGCTAGTTGGTTCGCGCATTTTTGAACGCGTCGGACACGTCCGACGACGTGTGACGGACGCGTCTGATGGTCCCGAAAAGAGCAGTTTGAGAGCACAACAGTTGGATTTCGTGTGGGTGCTTATAAATAGCCCCTTGGCCGGTGCTTAGTACCTTGGGGACTTGGTGTCCACCTTGAATAGTGCTTGGAGAGCCCTCTACTCACTCTAACTTGATAGTGTTCATCTGATTGAGTGAGTGAGCAATTCCTACTGTATTGCATTGAGAGATTGCATCGAGTGACACTAGGTATTCGTGTTGCAAGCCGGTGGACTTGTTACTCTTGGAGGTTGCCACCTCCTAGATGGCTTGGTGGCAAGAGGCTCCGTCGAAGCATGCAAGGAGATTGTACGGTGCTCCAAAGAAGAGATTGTGAGGGGTATTGTGCTCAGCCTGCGAGGATCATAAAGAGCAACTCTAATAGAGCTCGTGGCTTGGAGGATTCCCATCTTGTGCTGGTTTCATCGCACCTGGCTACGGGTTTGTCTAGGTGACGCCAATTAGTGTGTGAACCTCCAAGTGGGTGTATCGCCACAAGAGGACGTAGCTTGGTGGCAACCAAGTGAACCTCGGTAAACATCGCCGTGTCATCTTGTGTCCACACTTTGCTATGGTTTGCAATCTCATTCAAAAGTCTTGTATTTACATTCATATTTATCTTGCTTGTGTTGTTCCTTATGATTAGTTTGCTTGTTTAGCTTGCTAATCATCTTCTTGCTTGTGTAGCTAGAAGTAGAGTTCTTTGTTTTGCTTATCTTGTGTAGTTAAGTTAGGTTGAGCTCTTTGGTTCGGCTTGTGTAGCTTGTCCTTAAGCATCTAGTGAGCTTAGGTTAGTTTTATGCTTTTACTCATTAGAATTGTGTAGGTGCTCCCTCATTTGTGTAAGTACTAGTTTCTTAGGTTTGTGTGACCTTGCAAGCTAGAATTGATTAGGAGAGCACTTGTTTGACACATTTGTTTCTTGTTTAGGATCTTTGACAAGGTGTATCTAGAGTCATAGTTAGAGAGGTGAAGTCTTGGCTAGACCCATAGTTTTAATTCCGCATTTGTTTCGGTAAGCCGGTGCGATAAGTTTTAGAAATGACTATTCACCCCTCTCTAGTCCGCCATCTTAACCTTACATGTGGTATCAGAGATGGGTCTCTCATTTGTAGTCTTAACTGACCCGAGAGGATGGTGACTTATGGGGTAGATGTTGAGTATCCACACACTTTTGATGACACACGCTTTGCACGGTGGAGAAATTGGATGAAATGCAATTTTAAGTTTATTTCTCTCCAATTATGGTGGATGGTAGATGTGAGATTTTCTCATGTGTTGGATGAAGATAATCTAACTCAAGCATAAAAGAAATGCCTAGATCGAGACATCCAAGCTATTGACACTCTGTATAATAGCATCTTTGATGAACAAATCATGAATATGAAGACCGCCCATGAGATTTGGAGTTATCTCAATGAATAATATGGGGCGGCCTCCGATGATGATGATAATGAGCCTAAGGAGGAAGCATATGAGGATGTTGAGTATGACCACAACAAGGTTGTTGTGGGGGATTGCTCCACCTCAAGGTCAAGTGAAGATGATGATCATCCTTCCACAAATTCACTTAACAAGATGGATGTTGTTCAGTTCTTCAATCTACTATGCTCCATCACTGGCTGTGTGCAGCAAAATTACTATGCAGCAGTAACAACAGTAACATTAACTGAATTGTAGCAAAAATAGCATGACTTCAGAACTACTTCAACTTCAACACAGGTGGCAAAACTTCTATTGAGGACACAGGGTGTCTGGCAGCAGTGCATGGAGGTGCTCTCAACGCAAATTTTCTACTTGAACTGTTGTATTCTCCTCATAATAGAAAACTGTCACAACCTTCTCACAATAGAAACTCGTTCAGCATTTTAACAAATACATAGCAGGTAGAATGTGGCTTACACTGCACAGGGCCATAGTATAGCTTGGGCGCTCCTGGGCGTGTGGCTGCCTCCCTCCCTACAGCCCAGGACGTTGCAGAAGCTCAGTGGCCGGCCGCGCATGCCGCACCTCCGGCAAGCCAGGTGCGAGCGCCGCCTGAGACCGCAACAACTCGGCGGCCGGCTCGGCTCGGACGGGCAGTCAGCGACAACACCGCCCATCCAGTCGGTCATGCGCACTGCCTGCCTCGCTCACGCGAGATCCAACAGAGTACTACAACAGAGTACTAGACAGAGTACTACAACACATGCTACTACGGCATTACACTGCTAAACAAAAAAGAAGCATTCTACACAGCACACCCATTTTGTTCGTTCAGTTTATTATTTGTATTGGATTTTTCCCCCATACAGTTTAGTCAGTTGCATTTAATTTATTAGAAACAAAATGTGATACTAATCATATTTGTGGATAAGTTCCTGTTTCTGCAGTACACAAGAATTGGTTTGTAGCCATCTCTAGTTTTGGTAAAATTTCAAACATTATAAGCTGCAGGTTCCTCTGGATCTGATGGAAGGGAGAATCACACACATAATCTGGCCACCTAATAGAAGACGTCGAGTTGACAGAATGGTGCCACAATTATGCCTCGACATTTTTATTATAAGCCTCGACATTAGTAGTGTAGGATGACATAAGAGGCTACAAAATCTTCAAGAGGCACTGAAAATAAACATCCCTGACAGATTTGCTTGTAGGGACTGGTTGGTGAGGACCTTACCAGTTGCAGGTATTCAACTTCTATTCAAAATGTATAAAGCACTGTTCAGATCCTTTATGAGAGTATTCACGTCTTGCATTGCCTCTAAAATCCAATCTTAGAGTTGCGTGCTGAATCACACGCTCTTGTGAGTTATGACTACTATTTGGTGCAAACTTGCATCAACACCTGTTACGTTGGTTTGAACTAAGCCATGTAATGACCCAGAAGCCAAGAAATGACCATCATAGATGTCTAGAGACTAAAGTTCTTTTTTCAACGTTTTTCTATTATTTTTTGCTTTTTCTTCCACAAGGTTCACAAACGAGATGACAGACCGATGATAGAAATTAGATGAGGGGAATGGAAGTACAATTGGCAGTTGTAACATATCTGCCGGTGAATTTATTGTAAACCAAAATGTCCAGATTCCAGTACCCTGTTTGATTGGCAAAATTAATCCACTGGCACTGGTTCCATGGCTTCAGCCTCCTTTCTCAAGTCATCAAACAGCGCAGACGACAAGTATCGCTCCCCAAGGCTTGGAAGAACAGTCTGTACCAATAGTTCACTGGTCAGTACTATGAAATTTCTTCATGTCAATACTGTAAAGCAATGTAAAAGGACTCGATTCGTGACACATACCACAATGAGTTTTCCTTTGTTTTCCGGCTTCTTTGCTAGTTCAAGAGCAGCAACAGTGTTGGCTCCCGATGATATCCCAACCTGCAAATATTTAACTACTTCAGCATCAATTTAAAACAATATGCATCCATCTTTATTCAAAATTGGTGAAGTTCTAGATTTTGAATGCTTTATTAAGTCTTACTAATGGCTTTCTTCTTTTTTAAGAGAACATTACTTATTATTTGTCTCACTTACCAAAAGACCCTCCTTGACTGCCAATTCTCGAGCCATCTTAACAGCATCCTCACTTTTCACCTGTCATATGCCCAATTCAGTTAGCACTACATAGTAATCATGGTTTAAGAAGAGCATCAACTACAAATATTTTTAGCATTACCTCAAGAACCTTTTCCATTACATCCATATCCAAAATATCTGGCTTAAACCCTACTCCATTTCCAGTGATGAGGTGAGGCCCTGCAATTAGGTTCCGCAAATAATATTAAAAGATATTAAAACCATACAAAGTGGGGGACAGTAGTTATTTTATAGAATGCAAAAGTTCACCTGGCTTTCCACCATTCAGAACATTTGCTTCAGCAGGTTCAACTCCATAGATCTGCAAATTTCCATGTACACGCTATGAGATTTACAACATAACTGAATAGAAATTCCAGAAACTACACCTTAGGAGCATCTAACTATGAGATTTTTTCCCCCTGTCTGATCTATGATACGAGTAGTACCTTTGCATTAGGGTTCTTCTCCTTGAGGTACTTGCCGACACCCGTGACAGTACCGCCACTCCCGATACCCATGACAAAAATATCGACCTGTCCAAGTGTGTCCTCCCATATTTCTGGACCCGTTGTCTCATAGTGTACCTGCAAATTCAGTCAGTAACTCATAAGAAACAACATCAACTGGGCACCTTGTCTCTGATTTCTGGACCTTAGAAGAAGAAAGGGAGAGTACCTTGACATTAGCAGGATTCTGAAACTGTTGGAGCATGTATGCACTAGGATGTTTCTCATAAAGCTCTGCTGCTTTTCTCACTGTCCCACCCATCCCTTTTGTTGGGTCGGTAAGGACCAGGTTTGCACCGAATGCCCTCATGGTCACCCTCCTCTCAAGACTGGTGTATGACGGCATCGTAAGAATGAGTTCGTACCCTTTTAGGGCAGCCATGAATGCCAAGCCAATCCCCATGTTCCCAGATGTGGGCTCGATCAGTGTGGTCTGTTCAACAAGTGATCTAGTGTTAGTCATAAATGTCATTTCAGTGTTTAGTCAATGCCTTTTGCAGTTTTGCTAGAGAAAAAAATGCAATGAAAAATTTGAAGTAGGGCGTTTGTTTAGTCAAAGTTATTATTTCCTCTATTGGCTAGGGATAATTTTACATGAACTGTAGGTGACAACTGACCTTTCCTGGAGTGATCAATCCCCTCTTCTCAGCATCTTCCAACATTGAAATTGCTGGTCTGGATCATAGCACACACGAAAAAGAGTATCAACATCAGTCTTTGGATCATAGTTCTACAAGTCAAAGTCACTCTGATGAATTATTTGGCTCTTGAAATTGGCACCACATGTTTAGTCATCGTTGTGGAGTTTCTCATGAACTACGACACCAGATAAAGGGGAGGATGCAGCAAGTACTTTTCAGATGAAGATCTTCAAGAGCATATGAGTTTGTGGAAAAAATTTATAAAACGGGCTTCCAGTTGAAGATCAACCTTTTGGGAAACAATTATCAACTGGTATATGGCTGGTAACGTATTAGCACTTCAGTGAAATCAATCTGTTGATTATTATTCCAGTTTTTCAAAACTTTATCCATCCACCTAATTAATTACGCTATGCCATCACAATCAATCTGTTGATTATTATTCAACCGAATGTTTCTGAATCAAACAGTGAGAATCCTTAAATTGTCATCAAGTTACATATGCAGATTGCAGCCGTATCGATCACTTCTGCGATTGGGGCAATAGTTGATCCAATTTTGAAAGTGATAGATGGACTCCCTTTCAAATGGAAAGAAAAGAAACTGGAGTAATCTGGTGTGTAATCGTCTTGACAATCTGAGCTCCCATGGTTCACTTTCCTGTGACTTTTATGGGCAGGCAGGACATTCATCCCCAATTGCTATAATCTGCCGAAAGTGACAAGATAGTGTTTTCTTGTTGCATATATCAAGCACTCTTCTTGGATGTTACTGTCAGTAGTAGTAGTAGTAGTATTACACCAGACACCATATATTGGTCACCCATCAAAACCCAATGGCCCCCCATTAAAAATCACTATCCTTCATTATTTCATATTTAATTTCCCTTCCATATATTCATTCCTTATTATACTCCATCACAAGTTGGGTTCTCTCTTTATCCTTTGAAATCCATGCAATTTGTGGAGAATAACTCTACACCAATATAAATGCGCGCGGTGTTAGTAGTAGTCATGAAAAGTATTCTTCATGTGTGGAACCAAGGTGCGTCAGTCTCCATCACTAGTTTCAGTCAGATATCCAATTTGAAAGTGATATATAGACTCCCTTTGAAATGGAAAGAAAAGAAACTGGAGTAATCTGGTGTGTAATCATCTTGACAATCTGAGCTCCCATGGTTCATTTTCCTTGGACTTTTATGTGGGCAGGCGGGACATTCATCCCCAATTGCTATCATCTGCCGAAAGTGACAAGATGGTGTTTTCTTGTTGCATATATCAAGCACCCTTCTTGGATGTCACTGTCAGTAGTAGTATTATTACTCCAGACACCATATATTGGTCCTCATCGTAATCCAATGGTCCCCAGTATAAATCACTATCCATCTAACATTGCTGCATATTTCCATTCCCATATATTCCTTATACACCACAGGCTGGGTTCTCTCTTTATCCCTTCACCATATAGGCCCGTTATTTGCAATTTATGGAGAATAACTCTACTCTACACACCAATATGCTTGCGGTATTAGTCTTAATTTTGAAAAGTAATGCATGTTTGTGATGGAACCAAGGTCTCCATCACTAGTTTCAGTCAGATATGCCTAGCGCAGCAGAAACGTGGACCCATGGAATTCAGTTAGTTTGCTGTTTGAAATAAAAACAGAGCATTGGAACGGGGAGTATATGTGTGTTATTTTTCGTTTCTGATTCAATATATGAGAAAACAAGTTACGTATTCAACAACTTACTTATCTTGATTCAATTGGAAATAAAGTCGAAACGAAAATATCTGAAATTTTCAGTTTTGAAATATGGATACGTTGGACGTGGACGCTGAGAGTGAAAGTAGAAATGGATGATTCCCATATCCGAAAAATAAAATTGAATGTTGCGCTTTGTACAAATTGGACTTGTGCTGCGGTGAATAATCTGGGACCCCTGATAAAGATTAAAGAGCCACGCGTCACTCCCATGCTTGCTTTGCTGGGACAGAGAAGATTTGCAGTCCCCCTCTTGTTTAAAATTATTGGGCGGAAGCGTGCAATCCAATAACCTTTTGGTATATATATTTTAACAGAACCTTTTAATATTTGTAGGGGCATGTATAGTATACTTTGCAAGGATTGAAGCAACCAACCAACCAACCAACCGGCAAGTTAGCTAAGATCTCAGTGCCGGGATGGGATAACAGACAACAGGCACTAATAAAAAAAGGTAAACATGGGCCGGCCGCCAGCAGCATCATATCGATATGGAATTGACCGTGATAGACTTAGATTATACTAGTTAATTAATTATAAGATGGGGAGTGGGAGATCCATCCGGAGATGGATGGACGACGACGTACTAGTATATCCCTACCTGTCTTTGACGCTGAAGGAGGGCTGGAGGAACTCGAGCTTGGCGGCGATCCGGGCGCCGCATCCCTCCGTCACCTTGTTCAGGTACACCATCGGCGTCCGGCCAATCAGCTGCATGCATGCGGAATCGCAGATATATATATATATATATATATATATCAATCAGACAAAACCAATCTAATGAACGTACCGTACGTCAGCAGTGAACAAATATGCGTACGTACGTATACAAGGTATCAGATGTATTGTATACTGTATAGGAAGCAGCAAGAAAAATAATGTTGAGGCGGCCTGCAGAGGACGGACGGACGGACGTACCTGGGACGCGGAGTCCCTGATGTTGAGCCCGGTCGTCGGGACGGCGGCGGCGGCCGTGTGCTGCTGCTGGGAGAAGAGCGAGGAGGCGGCCTGCAGCGAGGCCGTTGCCGCCGCCGCTCCTCCCTGGTGGTGGTGGAGGAGGCCGGACAGCGGGGAGCCCCGCCGCCGCATCAGCCTGGCAAGCATCCTCTCCATTCTTTCTTCCGAGTTAGCTTAGCTAGTAGCGAGGGAGAGGAGAGCAGAGGAGCTCAGCTCGCTGATGGGTTGGGTTGGGTTGGGTTGGGTGCTGGAGAAGGAGGAGATGAGAGGCCAGAGGCCAGGCCAGTGTGTTGTGTATGTAGCAGGCAGGCACTGGCTTGAGGTGCTAAAATACGCGGGCCAAGAGCCGAAGAGGGTCTCCATCTTTGTCGTCGTTTGTGATTTGGTTTGGTTGGTGAGAGAGACGATCTAGCACGCACGTTGGTTTGCATTTGCTGCCGCTGCGTTCATCTCCAGCGTGCAGCGCAACTGGCAAGTGGCAACGGTCCTAATGAGCAAGGAAAACACTGGTTGGTTTTTCTTTGCTTTTTTGGTGTCCCCGTCCTCGATTCGATCGTGACCACACCGCCGGCCCAAAAACAAGTTGCACACCTCGCTCGATCGGCTCGTGGGCAGGCTGCTATGCTCTGCTATCGAGATTATCTGCGCGCCGCCAGCAGGTACACGTGCAGTCGCGCGCCAGTCCGGATGCATTGCACCGCGCGGCGGCCACAGCGCGAGCGAAGCTGCTGCGATGCGACGGAGCAAAGCTACCTTCGTCCAAGGCATATGCAGGAAAAAGGAAAAAGGCATTCCACCCCCACCGTTGCTACATGTACGTGTGTGTGGCTGTGTGCCACTCTACATCCATCATATCCGTCTACCAACCACCGTCGACATTGACCATCGACCCATCGACGTATAGTATATAGAATATAGATGGATACATACAATTCAAGGTATAGTAATCATCCGCCTATGGGAGCTTGAATATCGCACTAATTGCTTTGAAAACAAAAAAAAAAGGCCATTAGTCACTGATAATGAGATCTAGTACCCACTGAAATTTTGTTTATCAGAGAAGCTATTATGTCAAATGATCCAACAAAAAAATGTTTTAGCTTCACCGGTAAAATTGCTTTTCAACCTAAAAGCTATCAATGATGCTTCATTAGTGAAGTCGAGCTGTACCAAACAAGCCTATAGGTGAGTTCTGCCAAATGAGCATGATCTTATTAATTTGACATTGCGCAACCTAAGCATGCGCTACAACACTAGAAACATATTTTGTTTACACGTTTTAGCTTCACCAGATTGCTTATCTCCAATCCCCTAAAGACGTAAAGAATCAAACTAACAGATATATGCATGTCTCAGAAGAGTAGGGCAAACGATAACGTGGCCGGCTAACCCAAAGTCATGTGCGTCAAGCCAAAAAGGTATCGATCCCCTTCAGACAATGGATCTTGATGCTTCCCAGTCCTATTCTTATATATAATATACTCCATTATCCTATATTACAAAAAAAAAATTGAGTTGATTGATTGATTTATGTTTGTTTGATTTGATCAATTTGAAGTGGATTTATTACTTATTATTATGGCCTGCATACGCATGATGGTGAGTGATGGCTAAAAAGGGGATGGTGGAATCTCATGGCAACAGATCTCATCAAATTTTGGAGTTATTATATACTACTGCAGTACGTACGATACTGATGACATGACTCGTCGGATGCATACAATGGCAATATCCACGTTGCGATGCGCAGAATACTAATGTTCACACCGAAAAGAACATTTTTTTTTCTTACAGTTACACTCAAAGTTTCATTTTTTTCACGCTCTCTCCATCACATCAATTTCTAGACACATGCATAGAGTACTAAATGTAGATAAAAAATTAACTAACTACACAGATTAATTGTACATCACGAGACGAATCTTTTAAGCCTAGTTAGACCATGATTGGATAATATTTATCAAATACAAACAAAAATATTACAGTAGTCCAGGTTGAAAAAATTTGCAATCTAAAACGTGGCTACATCCACGTTGGTCGCTGCGTGTGCAGCCGGCGGCGGCGACAAGCCTTCCTTGTGGACCAATAGCTGACCACCTGGCTGACAAATACCATTGCTGCCGCCTGCCAGGGTGACCTTTTTTCTGTTGCTCACGCATCCATCCATCATGTTCAAACGATACGATACTAGAGTCTGTGACCGGATTGGCGTGCACATACGCATGATGGTTCCACAATTTTTGGGGGCCGGCAAGCACAACGCTGTCTTATGCTACGTTTTATATTTGACTTGATTGGATCGAATAACCCTCTACGAAGTTGCCAAACCTGACGAATCACGATGCAACCAAACCTGTTCTACAAAACCGCAGGACAAATGAAATATGCATTCACAGAAGTGAGAAGCACGTCCCTGCGCAGGAACATAGGTCGATGAATGAAATGAAGCAACAGAATTCAGTCAGCAGAATGCCACTTGGATGGTCCAAAACAAACGCTCAACGCTCAAAACGAATTTGGCATCAATACAACAACCGCTGCACATGCACCAATTATACAGCTAATAATGTTGAACTACTCACCCATAGTCTTCCCAGTAAAAGTGTACAGTTGAACGTGTACGCAGAGTTTCAATTGGGCTCAGGGAAGCCAGCGAGTTGGGTTGCGCACAATTGGGGAGGACTCCAACGATCCACTAGCTTGCTAGCTTGTGGGAACTGAGTATCAATCAGTATCTTCGGATGTCCTTTGGAGGCTTAAAATTGATGGGATGAGTCTCTGGTGTCGCTGTTAAGTCCTCTTTCCACATCTTTATGGTCTTATCCGCCTCACAGGTCACAAGCCTTGATCCACTGTTGTCATAGGACAGTGCATATATGCATGCCTCACTCTCCAGTGATCCTGAAAATGGGAGGTACCAGTAATGAGCAAAACCATTTCAAATCGTATACTTTTCAACAGACAGAACACAATCCGAGTAACGCCTATAGATGATAGACCCCTGGAGTAGTTTGGCTAGTTGCTATGGAGTAACCAAGAGCTCAGTGTGATAAAATTTAGGATAATTTAAGCCACCAATAGCTTCTGAAACTACTGGTGTTCTCAAACACCTCTCATATGAGGAAAAACATTGTGGAGACTCAAAACAGAGTTGCTTATCGCCTATTATCAGCACCTGCATGATACAAATATAAATAAACTTACCAGGCTGGACTATAGTCTGGTCTTGTTGAAAGTTATGGCCACTCTTCCAGTCCCAAAACCACAGGCTTCCATTATCCCCTGCACAGAAGGTATCAAATATTAACAAGTTATTAATGCATGCCATTCTGCACATCCACATGGTCTCCATAATTTAACTTAGCTGGACTCCTGACAGTTTTCAACCTAGTTATATATTATATAACCCCAAAAAGGTATACTACTTTGATTCAACCTTCCAAAACAAATGTACACATGATTTTGATATTTCCAATCAATACATTATTGTATTAAAAAACATTGTGAATCATAATTTCTTAATAAGACCACATGCATGTTCAAAAATGAACACGACAAGTTTTACAGTACATACCTCCAGTTGCCAAGACACCATCCTCATTTACAGCCATTGAATTGATAATTGTTTTCTGCTGTGACCTGAACGTAATGAAGATATATGGTGTTTCAGTGGCATGTAAGCAGCATTTAGGAAGAGCCTAATGCCCTAATGCAATGTTAAAGAGGGACTCAATGAGTTTCCTCCATATGTTACAAAAAATGAAGAATGTTGGAGACACAATATTAAAAGCATCACTGATCCCAAGTTTACTCCCTGTTAATGTCAGGGAACTAGCAAAATATGCAGATTCAAATTTATCATTGAAAAGGCAGGAAGAGAACAGTGTGGAAGTACAAAAGGTTGACAATAATTCATCACAACCAGCATATGTAGCAAGTAACTTAATCCCAAAAAAAGAGATAGATTTCGGAAAATCGCAGAAATGCCCAGGGTTTCTTGGATCGTGGGATGTGGAACCCAACACCATGTATTGACATTTAAAAGGCAGTTCCTTCTGACATCATTATATGGTATATGGCTTAATCATGTAGCAGTAAGCATGAACCACAATGTATTCAGTTACAATGTGAAGATGAAAATTAATTATATGAAAGACTCACAGCATGTTGTGCAGAAATTCGCCTCTGGGAAGGCTAAACTTCTTTATGTTGTCTGCTGACGCTGATGCAAATGCTTTCCTGAAAAAGGGTTGCTATATAAAGGTCCATACCATTGTATACAATACTGAAAATCAAATCATGGATAAAAACTTACTCCTTTGGATGAAGCGCCATAGCTCGGACAGACTTTTTATGGTGTGTAAGGGTACACATAGTCCTCCCTGCAGGAGGAAACAACTGTAATAAAAATACATACATAAAAACAGCAGTATACAGTGTTCGATTTGACAGAAGAATTACCAGCTACAAGATCCCAGAATTTAATAGTTGTATCATGTGAACCAGTGACAACTTGAGGATCCTGAGACAAGAGAAAGTGAGAAAGAAGTTTTTTTATGAACTGTAAGGCAGAACAGATACATCTAAAAAAAAGCATAGTTTAAATGGTAAAACTGCTGATGGCAAAGGAGTTCTATCAAGGTTGCTCATTTGCCTTTTATCATTGAACTTTAAACTTTCCAAAAACAACCAATTGCTAGTAGTTTCAAGGAAGCAAAGTATCCATGGAACTGAGAGAGGCACTGCATCAAACCGTCCATTGGCTAATTATGAGGGAGTGACTCCAAATAAAACCACATCATGAAATAAAGTCTATTGTTTGGCAGAACTCAATATTGTGGTGAGTTGTCAATTTGACGGGTGAAAATGCATTCTTACCGTAGGCCGAGCAAACACTGAACAGACAGTGTTGTCATGCCCTGTTAAAGCAGAAACATGTGCTTTTGTTCTGATGTCCCACACCTGTATATAACACAAGAAAAACCAAATGAGCATTGCATACGGTGAGATTTTTAAGGTGTGATTGCAAGAGGGATCCATACCCTGCAAACTGAATCACGACCACCAGTCAGTAAGATATCAATTGTTGGATGGAGAGCTAGGCAGTAAACACCACTCAGATGCCCATGGTAAGACCTAATAACCTTTAACATAGAATACAGATCAGATGTCAGGAGAAGTCAAAATGCCACACAAAATACACCAAGTGTAAAACTAACCTTGTTTTGTTCAAGATCCCAACATTTTACTTGTTTGTCATCACCAGCAGAAAATAAATAAGTGTGACGTTGGCTGACAGCAAGTCCTACAGTAATATGCAGTCCATTCATCAGTTACTAAAGTTTTACACTGGGGCACAAATCTTAGTGTAAGAATGTTGAGTAGATCCTGCTCACAAAAACAAAGACAAACTTACCACGAATTTGTTCAATGTGACCAGTCAGTGTAAGCTTCAGGGTTCCTGATGCAAGATCCCATATCTACAGCAAGACATGTGTTGCAGGACGAATAAGCATACAAGAAAGTATAGTGACAAAATTGAAATTTTGGCTTAACATTACACTAAGTAGGTAACAGGAGGGGGAGATAGTCAATTGCATTGTATTCATACTAGATGTTCTTGCGAAAAAAAAGGAGACAAAAGGGACAAGGTATGCAACATAAAGAAATATTCAAATGGGGTCATCCTGATTCTAGAATATTGAAAGGCGAATAATACTAGGATGCATGACCATAAGGAACAGCTGGTACATATGCACTATCTCCTGTGGAATGCAACTGGGAACCAACCCTGTTACTGGTCATGGCCGAAGCCAATTTATATAACCCACCCAAAGAGTAGATTATCAGATTCAGAGTATTAGGTGTATAACTAAACAAAATATATGGCGACAGATGTTACAAAGCTCTAGCATTGTAGTAGATGAACATGAGTTTAACAGACTGAAAAACCCCAAAGAGAATAAAATCTTGTCTATCAGAGTTGTTTTAGTGGAACAGATAGAGAAAACCTCAAGAGAATAAGATAATGACAAGAACTCAAGAGTTATTTCAGTTTGCAAGTGTAGGACAAATGAAATATACCTTTATTGTCCTATCAGCAGAACCAGTGCAGAACCATTCATTCCCTGGATCAAATGCAATAGATCGAACCCATCCCAAGTGACCACTGATGACCTGCAGCATAATTTAAAGTTCAAGACCTAATTTATGGAACAAAACTAAAACTACCTTTTAATTCATGAGAACCAGAACGCTACCATAAACCTATCTTCTATTGTACTTAAATCACACATGCAAAAAGAAGATGCAGGGTCAGTGGTTTTGGCTGTCAATGGTTAGACTGGATGTTAAAAGTACATGCAAGTGCAGTATCTAGTCTTCGATCATGAATACTGAAACACAATGAAAAATTTGTACTGACTCCTCACTAATGTGCAAACCATTTAAATAATGAACTCAGAAAGGTAGGTACCACTATACTGGAAAGAGAAAGTACCCGATAGTTCTTCCAAGGAGCATGCCATATAGGCCGTGGCCATCTACTAGGTATCCTTTCCATCAGTGCAGATGTTGAAAATCTGGGAGATTTCCCAAAGATATCAGCACTTCACAAAGTGAGTGGTAAATTCTATAAATTGCTCCATCCAAAAACAAATTATTCTGAATTGACCAGAAAACAAGGGGACTTGCTTGTGTTCTTGAGAGCTCAAAAGCATTTTTTTTATTCAAAACTATAGGTGCACGTGCACATACAATAACAAAGTAATTTTATCATTGAGAAAACAAGGTTGCATGTATATTAAGAAAATACAGAAGATGGCAAGCCATAATTTTGGAAAGCCCAAGATCCAAACCATACAGCAAACTGCTAGTTTCTGATAGTAAGGAAACACCGGTCTTTGTTAAGGAGCTTTATAATTTTTGGATTAGATCGCGTCAAGCGCTATCAGGCAGTTGCACCAATACATAAGGTACCCAAAATATTGTCCAGTACAAGTACACCAAATGTGCATAAGAATCAATGTATCATAGCCACAACACTTAGCATAGCCGCAACCCAAAATATATTCATGCCTTTTTAATTCATTGGTACAGACAGAACTCATGTAAGTACCCAAAGTTACTAAATAATTAACTTTATTTATGCAATTATGCAACTTCGCCTATGTTGATTGGAAGACTTGCTTGAGTCATTTCAACATAGCCGGTCCCAAGCCCGGATAAAGGAGGAGGGTGTGTTAGGTGCGGCTAGCAAACATTTCAAAACCAGCCACTCTCATGGATATGAAACCCACAAGAGATTCGTTGGGGCGTAACCCTCTTAGCGACGCGCTACATCGGAACCCGGGTGTAGTGTCAAATGTGCAAGGGCCGGGTCGTCATCCCCTTAGTGGCGCGTCGTATCGTGATCCGGGTACGATGATAAATGAGCAAGGGTCGGGTCGTCGCAACCTTTGTGACGCGCTACATCTGCGCCTGGGTATAGTGAAAAATGAGTAAGGGTCTTCGCACTTCCCTCGACGGGTGCGAAGGGTAAGGAAGCTAGCCGAGCCAACTAGGATTCGTCTAGGTAGCTGGAATGTAGGGTCCCTAACGGGTAAGTTAAGAGAGCTAGTCGATACAGCAATTAGGAGGCGTGTAAATATTCTATGCGTTCAGGAGACTAAATGGAAGGGCCAGAAGGCGAAGGAGGTGGAGGATACTGGCTACAAACTTTGGTACACGGGAACAACATCGGGTAGGAATGGTGTAGGCATCTTGATCGATAGGAGCCTTAAGGATGGAGTAGTTGAGGTGCGGAGGCAAGGCGGCCGGATTATCCTAGTCCGATTGGTAGTTGGAGATTTGGCTTTGAATGTGATCAGTGCCTATGCCCCACAGGTAGGTCTTTGCGAGAGCACCAAGAGGCAGTTTTAGGAAGATCTCGATAGCATGGTTAGTACTGTGCCTATCAGCGAGAAACTCTTCATAGGAGGAGACCTCAACGGCCATGTGGGTGCGCCTAATGTAGGTTTCGAGCGGGTGCATGAGGGTTTCGGGTATGGGAGTAGAAATCAAGAGGGGGAGGATGTTTTGAACTTCGCGTTAGCCTACGATTTGTTGATAGCGAACACCGTCTTTAAGAAGAGGGAATCCCATCTAGTGACCTTTCGTAGCGGACAACACCTGAGTCAGATCGACTTTATCCTTGCAAGGAGGGGGGATAGACGTGCTTGCTTAGATTGTAAGGTGTTACCTGGGGAGTGTGTTGTCCCTCAACACAAGCTTGTGGTAGCGGATTTTCGCTTTCGAGTACGTGTCCATCGGGACAATCGGGCCAAGATTGCGAGAACAAAATGGTGGAAGCTTAGGGGGGAAGCAGCGCAAACATTTAAGGAGAGGATGCTAGATGAGGGGCCGTGGGAAGAAGGAAAAGATGCAGATGACATGTGGCTAAAGATGGCAACATGTGTTCGGAAGGTGGCTTCGGATGTGTTTGGAGTGAGTAGGGGAGGCAAACGGGAAGCGAAAGACACCTGGTGGTGGAATGACGAGGTGCAAAGGGCTATTAGGGAGGAGTGGTTCAAGCGCCTCCATCATGACAAGAGTGCAGCCAACATTGAGGGCTATAAAATAGCGAAGAGGGCTGCAAAACGAGCGGTGAGTGTAGCAAAAGGTCAGGCGTATGATGACCTTTATCAGCGACTAGGCACGAAGGAAGGGGAGAAGGACATTTATAGGATGGCTAGGATCCGCGAGAGGAAGACGAGGGACATCAACCAAATCAAATGCATCAAGGATGGGACGGATCAACTTTTGGTGAGGGATGAGGAGATCAAGGACAGGTGGAGAGAGTACTTTGACAAGTTGTTTAATAGGGAGAATGAGGGTCCTACCTTGGAGTTAGATGACTCATTTGACGATACCAACAGACGTTAGTGAGGAGATTTCAGGAGGCAGAGATCGGGGAGGCTTTGAAGAGGATGAAGGGAGGTAAAGCGATGGGCCCTAACGGTATTCCCATTGAGATGTGGAGATGCCTAGGTGCCAGAGCGATAGTATGGTTAACTAAGCTTTTTAACCTCATTTTCCGATCAAACAAGATGCCTGAAGAATGGAGGAGAAGTATATTAGTACCGATCTTCAAGAACAAGGGAGATGTTCAAAGTTGTACTAATTACCATGGGATTAAGTTGATGAGCCATACGATGAAGCTCTGGGAGAGGGTTATCGAGCATCGCCTAAGAAGAGTGACAAGTGTGACCCAAAACCAATTTGGGTTTATGCCTGGTAGGTCGACCATGGAGGCAATTTTCTTATTACGACAGTTGATGGAGAGGTATAGGGAGCAGAAGAAGGACTTGCACATGGTCTTTATTGACCTCGAGAAGGCATATGACAAAGTACCAAGAAATGTCATGTGGTGGGCCTTGGAAAAGCACAAAGTCCCAACTAAGTACATCACCCTCATCAAGGATATGTACAGGGATGTGGTGACGTGTGTCCGAACATGTGATGGCGACACCAGTGACTTTCCAATTAAAATAGGACTACATCAAGGGTCGGCATTGAGCCCTTATTTATTTGCTTTGGTGATGGATGAGGTCACAAGGGACATACAAGGTGATATCCCTTGGTGTATGCTCTTTGCTGATGATGTGGTGCTAGTGGATGAGACTAGGGCAGGGGTTAATAGGAAGTTAGAACTATGGAGACACACGTTAGAGTCGAAAGGGTTTAGACTTAGTAGGACCAAGACCGAGTACATGAGGTGCGATTTCAGCGCGACTAGGAATGAGGAGGGAGACGTTAGCCTCGATGGGCAAGTGGTGGCCAAGAAGGATACTTTTCGGTATTTAGGATCGATGCTACAAAAGGATGGTGACATTGATGAAGATGTTAGGCATAGAATTTCAGCCGGTTGGTTGAAATGGCGTCAAGCTTCAGGCGTCCTCTGTGACAGAAGGGTGCCTCAGAAGTTAAAAAGTAAGTTTTATAGGACAGCGATTCGTCCGGCGATGTTATACGGTGCTGAATGTTGGCCTACAAAAAGGTGACATATTCAGCAATTGAGTGTAACAGAGATGCGTATGTTACGATGGTGTCGTGGGCACACAAGGAGGGATAGAGTCCGGAACGACGATATTCGGGATAGGGTTTGGGTGGCACCAATTGAGGAAAAATTGATTCAACACCGGTTGAAATGGTTTGGCCATGTCCAACGGAGGCCTCCTGAGGCACCGGTGCGTAGTGGGGTTCTAAAGCGGGTCGATAATGTAAAGAGAGGTAGAGGTCGACCTAAACTGACTTGGGATGAGTCGGTTAAGAGAGACCTTAAGGAGTGGAATATCCCTAAGGATTTAGCTATGGATAGGAGCGCTTGGAGACTAGCAATTAACGTGTCTGAACCGTAATCTTTTCTTGTACCATTTATGTGTTCTTTGTTTTCATGCCTCTTTTGGGTTTCATCTCTAGCCTACCCTAATTTGCTTGGGACAAAAGGCTATGTTGTTGTTGTTGTTGTTGTATGCAATTATGCAATAGAAAATTTACAGCAGCAGAAAATCATACTATACAAATAAATAATTATAAACGATCCATGCAAGAAAAAGGGGGAAAAGGGACACAGGGGAGTCATAAAAGGTGTCATGACTCACGAAACTAACCACAACATGAAAAAATATTGCAGCACACAAGCAAGAAAAAGAGGAAAACTAAACAGCAAAAAGGTTGAAGCACTAGATTTTACAGCCTTTATAGCGCCATAAAATAAACAAAGGATGTTCTAATGCAATAGAATATCAAGAAACAATTGCTGATATCAAGCCATGAAGTACAATAGTCATCAATAAAATAGACTACAAGTAAAAGGGAATAAACCTGTCAGATGATCCAGGAATTGACAGAGTTGTATTTTTGCCAGGTATTGTAGACTCACTGAACAAACATCGAATGGAGAAAACAGTTAATTAAAAAAACAGTATTAACTATTTAATAACAAGCAACATAACGTGAATGCACTTACGGTGCTTTTGGCAGCATAAGTGGCGCCGGGATAATGGCACTACTAGTGCCTTCTCTGTGAGCATCTTTTGTATGTTGTGTTCCTGACAAGATAATTGCAAGATCAGATAATGAAATGCAAAAAGTGGAAAAAAACATGTACACATCTAATAAGCTATTTTTTTCTGTATTATTTAGCTTTAATTATCAGGGTGTATAACAATCATGAAGGCTTGCAAAATACTAAACTAATTTTATCGAGTTATTGTGGAGATACTTTGGTTACACACTTGGCTAGAATGTCAATCCTCTAGCTATCTGTGGTTTGTTCCTGTCCTGACATAAAGTAGATGAATGCTATATATCTTATTTTACTTCAATTGCAAATATAATTTGGAAACACTTACATAAGTAGAGCAGGGGCACCAAAAAGTTCACTCACAATTTAGATGCTATATATAATTGGGGCTCTTCAGGCAAATTACGAACTGAACAGCAATTGAGGTAATCTAATCGCAATGATTTTCTGTGTAAGACAAATTCTCTTCTGTAGCAGCGACTGCATTTGATGGAGGCAGGGAAATCAGCAGAAGCTGTACTTAAATTATAAGTGCTACGCAACCCCTATCTGAGTTACTGAATGTAACCGCTGAGTAACTCAACGATAGTTTCTTTTTCAATTTAAGCCTGAGTATGCGACCTACCTTTTTCTACTATAGTGGGTCTGTTCCTTTTAACTACTTGTAGGTAGTACAAAGCCATGTGCCTGTGGTATTTAACCTAAGGGGAAAAGGTCTTCACAATACAAGTCACGATTTCTGGAATTCTGGAAGTCAATCGATATTCAATTGCTCTAGCAATTGAAAAATAGTGTAAACTCATGAATTCCTAGTACTGCTGCTAGCTTATACCATCCTAAACGACCTAGAAAGATTTCTCCTTCATTGAACAGCAAAACCAAAGTACGATTTCTGTGAGAATGCGGAAGAAGAAAAGAGCGAAGCTAACCTGGCAGTGCCAACGCCGTGGACGACGGCGGAGCAGGACCCTTGCCCTGCCCTCCGCGCCCTTGCTCCGGCGGCAGGTCCTTCACCGCACCGTACTCCGCCCTCACCTTGCATCCGGTACGAATCCTCTTGCTGCGCGCCACCACCGCCGCAGCGAGACCAAGAGAATACGAAGTCAGAATCCGCGCTAGGGTTTTGTGCCACCCGAGGAAAGGAAAGGAAGGAGGCGAACAAGGGTACCTCTCGGCGTCGGGCGTGAAGAGGAGGGCGTGCGCGGGCGCTAAGAGGTCCAAGGAGCGCTTCAGCGACCGGAGGCTCAGCTTCTTCAGGGACTGCGGCTCCACCGGGGGCCCGTCCGCCGCCGTCGCTGCCATCGCCGCCGCCGCGGTTTGCTTCGCACGTCGAGCGAAACAGCTTCCGTCTCAGGCTGGGCTTTCGTTTTGTTTCTTTTTTTTTTTTTTGGAGGGGAGTTTCGTTTTGTTTCTTGGTGTTTCGCAAGTCGCAGCAAAGGCGGTTTCAAGCTGGGCTGGTTTTAAATGGGCCTCGGCCCATTGAGCCCAGCGGTGTGATGATACAACAGCACGGCCCAACGATTTCCTTCTTGCAAACCCTGCTCCGACTCGGATCCGTCACGCCACCCTCGTCGCGCCGCCGCCGCCGCCGTCGCCAGCCGCGCGGCCCCGTGGTCTCCTAGCCACAGGTCCGGCGACGCCTCCTCTCCTCCTTCTCCTCATCCTCCTCTTTCTCTTGTTCTGTGTTTCTTATTAGATATGCTGGTTCTTGAGTTTATTATTCGCATCCTTGAATCAAATCGAATACATTGACTGATGAATGAACTGGCTGGTTTGGTCTAAAGATGAGATGCCCCTCTATAATTTCGGTCCTAAGATGTCATGCTTTGGGGAATGGCGATGTCTGCCATGAACCGTGTGCTGGAACACATGAGGATGAGAAACCTATTGTTCTTGTCCTCTGTACCCAGTATTTTTTTTTAAAAAAAAGAAGTAACATGCATGAAACAAATACTCTTAACAGCTCTCTCCATGTGCTGGATACCATTAAATTTGCTTTTTGTTATAGCCTACGTATCTGGCACCATTTTTTGCACTGAGTGATGATCTTAGTATGCATTTTGATTCTGTGGCCGACACCGTACCAAGGCTGAGTAAGTTTTATAGACCATGTTGTGATTTATTTTCCGACCTATGCAGCACGGATACGGATATGGAAATTTTCTAGAAAACATGTGATAGGACTTGATGCCCTACCAGAGTTGCTGCTTAGGTTGTAGGGGTGGAAGACGGGTGGTCGAGGCTAGTAGCCTCGACGACGGCGCTGCGGCGCCGTGCTGTGCTCGCGCGAGAGAGAAGGGTAGAGGCGGCTAGGGTTTCTCCCGGCTCCCTGAGGAAGCCGGAAACAATATATGTTTCTGCTTAATTTGTCCAATAATGATTACAAATATTTATATGTCTCTCTAATAATAATAATTATAAAATAACCCTTGAAAATAGCATAATCACAAAGATACTAATAATGGGCCTAGCCCTCTGCTGGCTGGCGCTCCTCATTAGCCACTAATGGGCTGTCGTCGCTGATAGGCGATGCCGGTCATAACATCTCTCCCCGCCTGCGAAAACAGCTCGTCCTCGAGCTGGAAGTCGGGGTAGTCAGCACGGAAGTCATCGAGGTGCTCCCACGTCGCATCCTCCACTGGTAAGCCGCTCCACTTGATCAAGATCTTCCAGACGCCCCTGCGCTACTGGGCGTGCAGGACCTTCTCCGGCGCTGGCAGCGAGCGGCCATCGAGGGTAGGAGGAAGCGCACCTGGCGCCTCCGGAGGATCCCCGCGGTGCGGCTTCAAGAGCCCGACGTGGAAAACGTCGTGAACTCGAGCACCCTCGGGCAGCCGAAGACGGTAGGCGACGCAGCCGATGCACTCGAGGACCCGAAACGGCCATGCCCAGCGCGGCCCCAACTTTTGCTTGTCGCGCGGGTCAAGGGACTGCGTGGTGCGGTGGAGGAAGCGCAGCCAGACCCACGCACCGACGTCGAACTCGACATCCCAGTGATTGGCGTCGTAGTATTTCCTGGTTGTTGCGCTTGGAGAAGACGTTGACGAACCTCAGCAAGCATCTCGTCGCGGGTGCGGAGAAGAGTGTCGGCGACCTCTGTACGCGTCGTCCCTGGCTATACGCGCCGTCCGCGGCCGATTTGGCAGGATCGGTGGCGGAGGGCGGTCGTACACCACCTCGAAAGGCGTAGCGTAGAGGGCGGTATGGAAGGAAGTATTATAGCAATACTCCGCCCACGACAGCCAATCCACCCAAGCCTGAGGACGATCACATGTAACACAGCGCAGGTACATGGCAATCACCTTGTTAACCACCTCCGACTGGCATCCGTCTGAGGCTGGAAGGCCATGCTCATACGAAGCTTTACGCCGGCCATCTGAAAAAGGTCCCGCCACACATGGCCGGTGAACACGGGGTCGCGGTCACTGACGATGGACAGCGGCAACCCGTGTAACCGGACGATGTCGTCGAAGAAGGCGTGGGCGACTGACGCCGCCGTGTTGGGGTGCCTGAGCGCAATAAAGTGCGCGTATTTGGAGAAGCGGTTGATGACGGTGAGGATGACCGACTTGCCGCCGACCTTGGGTAGCCCTTCGATGAAGTCCATAGAGATATCCGCCCAGACTTGGGACGGAACCTCCAAGGGTTGCAAGAGTTCGGTCGGCTGAAGTGTCTCCGTCTTGTTGCGCTGACACGTGACACATGTGCGCACCCAATCCTGCACCAGGGAACGATCACCAGGAATATAGAAGTCAGCGCGAAGTCGGTGGAGGGTCTTCAAATCCCCTCGTGGCCGGCACCATGCGCTAGCTGAATGGCCTAGTGCCGGAGGTCGCCGACGTCCGGGACGAAGATCCGCGTCCCATGCAGCAGGAGCCCGCCATCCACGCGCAAGGGGCCCGGGAGGTCCCTAACGTGCAGACGCTTCTGGAGCAGCACGGCGTCGGGCGCGGAGGCAGTCACGTGGCGCACATCGCCGAGGAAGGCGAACGAAGGACCGGAGAGGACAGCCGCGCCTGCGACCTCGCAGCCATCCTTCGGCGCCGAATCAGTGTCGCGGCGGGCCAAGGCATCCGCCACCGTGTTGAAGCGTCCTAGGCGGAATTCGAGAGGCGAAGAGCTTGCTGACCCATTGGTGCTAAGGCACCGTCGAGAGGCGCTGGTCCAGCAAGGAGTTGAGGCTGTAGTGGTCTGTTCGCACCAGGAAGTGCCGCCCCCATAGGTACGGCCGCCAGTGCCGCACGACCTGCACCAACCCGATGAGTTCGCGCTCATAGGCCGCAGGCTTGAGATGGCGTGCGGCGACAGGGCCTGCTAAAGAAGGCGAGAGGTCCGGTGCCCTGGTGGAGGACAGCACCGAACCCGGCACCCGAAACATCGCTGTTGACGATGAAGCCCTTGTCGAAGTCCGTCATCTGGAGAACGGGCCCCGTGGTGAGGGTGCCCTTCAGCGCCTAGAACCGCGAACGCGTCGTCATCCCAAGCAAACGCGTCACGACGCATGAGTCGTGTGAGTGGCGCCGTGATGATGCCGAAGTCCTGGATGAACTTGCGGTAGTAGCCCGCAAGTCCGAGGAAGCCCCGCAGGGCCCGAGCAGAACGCGAGACGGGCCAGGAGGCGACCGCCGTGATCTTGTTGGCATCTATGGCAACACCCGGCGCAGAGATGACGTGGCCGAGGTAGGCGACGGAGGAGGCCCCAAACGAACACTTGGAACGTTTGAGGTGAAGACCATTGGCGCGAAGGGCGTTGAGGACGTAGCCAATGTGCTGCAAGTGCTTCGACCACGAGGAACTATAGATCAATATGTCATCAAGAACACCAGCACGAACCTTCGGAGAAACGGGCGAAGCACATCATTCATCAAGGCCTGGAAGGTAGCGGGGGCATTGGAGAGGCCAAAAGGCATCACCAAGAACTCATAGTGCCCCTGGTCCGTGCGGAAAGTCGTCTTGCTAATGTCGTCCGGGTGCATCCGCACTTGATGATAGCCCGAACGCAGGTCCAGCTTCGTGAAGAAGCGAGCGCCGTGGAGCTCATCGAGGAGCTCGTTCACCACTGGAATAGGGAACTTGTCCTTGGAGGTCTTCGCGTTGAGGGCGCGGTAGACCATGCAAAACCTCCAAGACTTATCCGCCTTGTGCACGAAGAGTGCCGGGGCAGAGAACGGCGAGGTACTAGGGCGGATGATGCCCTGCTCCATCATGGCGGCACACTGCCACTCCAACTCATCCTTCTGCAGCTGAGGATAGCGGTATGGCCGTACCGCCACCGGCGCTGTCCCGGGCAGCAGGTGGATGCGGTGATCGTAGGGGCGCCGCGGCGGGAGCCCCGGCGGTTTGTCGAAGACGACGTTGTGCTGCTGGAGTAGCCCGTCGAGCAGTGGCAGGCGCGGGTCAACAAGGGCGACCGCGGTCAGCAGCTGAGCGGACGTGGCTGGCGGGGGCGTGAATGAGCCACCAGCCAGCCCCTGCTAGGTGACGCGGCGGCCATCCCGGCAACACGTCAGGGTGAGGGCCTCACAGTCCCACAAGATGGGCCCTAAGGTCCTGATGAAGTCGAAGCCGAGGATGACGTCGAAGCCGCCCAGGTGGAGGCCAACACACGTAATAGCGAACTCCTCGTCGTAGATGCGGATGGCCACGTTGCGAGCGATCCCCTCGCACGGCAGGAGGTCACCATTAGCCACGGTGACCCGAAGATTCTCACCGCCCGTCGGCGAGGGACCGAGGCGACGCATGGTCTCGCCCCGGACGAAGTTGTGCGTGGAGCCCATGTCGAGGAGGGCGTGGAAGCGCTCGCCCTTGATGTAGACGGGCAGCAGCATGGAGTTGGGCGCCCTGATGCCGGCCACCGCGTGGAGCGACACGCGAAAGGCATTGGCCGCGGGGTGGGGGATCTTGAGCGGCCGGCTTGGGGGCCATGGCAGCCTCAACAGCCCCCGCGGGCTCGTCGTCGATGTAGTCGTCCGCCTCCAAGTAGAAGAGGCGCTGGCACACGTGGCCGCGAACATAGGGCTCATCACAGTTAATGCACAGTTAATGCACAGTAGAAAAGCCGACGGAATTGGCGGCCCCCTGGTGCCACGGTCCCACCCTGCACCGGCGGAAGGGCATCGGCGGCCCCCGGGGTGCGCTGGAGAGGAGGGGCGCCCGGCCGCTGGGGGGGCGAGCACCGCGCGGAGGGGCCGGAGTCGGAGCAGGCATGCACATCTCAAACGCCCGCGCCAAGTACATGGTGGTTTGGAGGTCCGGCGGCGCATGCATCTAGACATGGGGCCAGAGGTGATCCGGAAGGCCACCCACGTAGAGTTCCGCCTTTTGGCGGGCGTTGAGGCCTTGAGCGTGGCAGAGAACGTCGCTGTAGCGCTCCGAGGAGTCTTGCACCGTGGAACCGGAGGGCAGCCGGGCAAGCTCCGCTAGACGAGTACTTGGAACCGTTGGCCCGAAGCGGAGCATGTAGAGTTGGCGGAAGCGGTCCCATGAAGGCATGCCTTCGTCCTACTCGAGGGCATAGTACCAAGTCTGCACCGTGCCCCGCATGTGGTAGGACGCCAGCCATGTTCGTGCCGCCGCCGGAGTTTGCAGACCCTGAAAAACTGATCGTGCTGGTTGAGCCAGTTCAGGGGGTCAACGGAGCCATCGTACGTTGGGAACTCTAGCTTGTAGGGTTTGGGGCCTGCGTGGACCCCCATCAGGGCAGCGGCGAGGCCCGGATCGATCGTCCCAGAGGGCTGGCCGCCGCTGGGCGTGTGCGCCACCGAGAAGAGGTGTCCATGGAGCCCCCCATAGAATGTGCCGCTGGCCGTCAGCAGGGTGGTAGCCGCGGTGGAGGACGGCAAGGCGGCGGACGGCTGGGCGCTCGTCACGGTGGAGTACACCGGAGCCGACGTCGCCATGGCGGCCTGCAGCCATCCCGGGAGCGGTGAAGGTGAAGTCGGCCACTGCAGCAGATGCAACGGCACGCCTTGACCGGAGGTCGGCATGCCGTAGGGAAACGCCGACGCTGGCGTGGATGGGATCGGTGCCGAGGGCACCGGCAGTGGTGGTGGAGGCGGCAACGGCAGCGGAGCGGGGGTCTTGAGAAGGCCGGCCCACACCTCCTGCATGGCGGTGAGGTTGGTGGCTAGCAGATCGACTTTCACCCCTAGGGATTCCAGGGTGAGGGGCGGAGCGGAGGCCGAGGCGCCATCGGACAACTCTGACGACGTCACCGGCAGCGGCTGGCTGCGACCGGAACGGAAGGCGAGGGCTGCGAAGTCGTCATCGAACCAGGCAACGCTGATATCAGGTTGATAGGACTTGATGCCCTACGAGAGTTGCTGCGTAGGTTGTAAGGGTGGAAGGCGGGTGGTCGAGGCTGGGCGGCGCTGCAGCGCCGTGCTGTGCTCGCGCGAGAGAGAGAAGGGCAGAGGCGGCTAGGGTTTCTCCCGGCTCCCTGAGGAAGCCGGAAACAATATATGTTTCTGCTTAATTTATCCAATAATGATTACAAATATTTATATGCCTCTCTAATAATAATTATTATAAAATAACCCCCTGAAAATAGCATAATCACGAAGATACTAGTAATGGGCCTAGCCCTCTGCTGGCCGGCGCTCCTCATTAGCCACTAATGGGCTGTCATCGCTGATAGGCGATGCCGATCATAACAACGTGATACGTGTATACATTTTACTGTTTTTTTATAAATAAATAATATTATACAAATTAAAATTGTGAAAATCTATAAACTTGAGTCACAGGATATCCTAATGTCTGTTCTCTCTTGTGAATGTGAATGGTAGCCACCAGTGGTGGAGCCACCGCCCGGCCACCCCGGGCAGCCGGCCGGGCTCTCAGCTGAAATTCAGAAAGAACTTTTATGTATGTTCAAAATAGAACGTGTAATTCTCTAGCTAAATGTGTTTTCATAATAAGAATGCCCGGGCTCCTTACAACCTCTGGCTCCGCTAATGGTAGCCACAGCCCACAGATCCTATGCAATTCATTTTCTAATTGTTGCGAACAAGCAAAATCAAGCAAGAACTGCAGAAGTAGATCAAGAATAGGCAAGGGGAAGTACATGCAGAAGTAGAGTAGACAGCTTGCTTTGCTGCTGAATCATCCTCTCCCCTGCATCCCCTGCATCAACGGAGCTGGCTGCGACAATGACTGACTGGTCAGTGCTCCCTGGCATGGCAGTCTGGAGGAGGAAGATGGCATGGAGGGGCCGGAGGCCCGGCGATGGCGGCCAGCGAGCAGTGGCACATCCCCTGCGCAGGAGGCGGCACACATGTATGCAGGAGGCCGTGCGTGGGGACGGAGGCTCGTCTCCAGCAAGCGGTGGCGATGGCTCAACGCCGGCAACTGATGAGCAGGCGTACATAGCCTCCAAAGCTCCAGCGAACGCGCGCTAGGGCGTCGTTGAGACATTGTTTTTGTTGGGCTGGGCCATGTCCCAGATATAGATACGTATCCGCAGGCGTACTAAAAAAATTTGCGAAATTAATAAAAAAAAATCAGATACTGCATAGATACCTATCGGGAGTGTGTCGGACATGTATCTGTATCGGTAACGTATCCAATATGCGATACACTCCCTCAGCCACGTATCCGTGTATTGTAGTTTTCAACATAGCAGATTTGTCGGATAAGCTTCTTTATTGCTTCCTAAATTGATAACTAGGTCACTGCCCTGGGAATATGTCCAAACAATTGCATTACAGATCAAAAGTATTGTTTTCTTTGGTAGATGGTTTTATCTATTCGCTTGAAGTGGAATCGTAACTATTACCGTTGTAGGAGAGATTCTTGTTCTACTCGATTAAATACTCAACTCTGACTTGGATGCTATATTTGTATCTTTCTCATTCTTTATTAAAAGTTTGTAACTTTCTCACCAATTCACACTTTCTTTTGCCTTGATCCTATAGTCTGTCCTACTGTTTGTATCCTTGTTTTAAGCACCCATGATGTGTTAACAATTCACTGATGTGGTATCAATTTACTGAGCCTTTGTTGCCCCCTGTTAACTTGCAGCACAGAGACAGTCATGGTGATCCCTCCACCGGAAAGGGCAGCTAGAGTCACACGTTTCCTCAAGCCATACCTGTTGAGGATGCATTTCACAAACAAGTATGTATCTGCTCAGGTCATCCACACCCCAACATCAACAGTTGCGTGTTCTGCAAGCTCACAGGAGAAGCTTCTGAGACCAAATATGGAGTCGACACGTGACGTTGCAGCAGCTGCGAAGATCGGAAAGTTGCTTGGTGAACGCCTGCTGCTCAAGGGAATACCTGCTGTGTCCATCCACATGAAGAGAGAACAAAAATACCATGGGAAAGTCAAGGCCGTTATAGATTCAGTCAGAGAAGTTGGAGTCAAATTGTTGTGACACATTAAGAGAATGTTGAAATATTGAATTGAATGTTGTAATTCTGAAGTGTTGATCAATGCAAAAATGGCTCGAACTTGTTATTTCGAAATTCAGAGCCAAATGGACATGTTCTAGGTTAATAAAAGGGTGGAATGGACCAGGAATGTTATCTATCTGAATATATCACTATTATCATTTATCAGGCAGTTATGGAAGTGAAGTGCAGGAGTCTATGGCCACTGTTGATGTTATGTCTTGGAGATGCCATATATTCTGACTTTATTTCATAATGATGGCCATGTTCAGCTAATGGACCAATGGTCATGCTGATTTCACAAACCTTGTTTTGTGTATCGTTGGGTACTTGTGTGTTTACTGTTGTCATTACCATAGTATGGTGGTTTGCAGTTACGTACATATGATACTGAATTCCATGAGCCACTGAATTTGCTGACCAGTGCAAAGAACCATGGATTCAAAAATCTAGCATGCTGCATGAAGCCCTCAATTTGTTTCATGGGATTAGGTCAATTCCAAAACACAACTAACCAGAACCTTTGGGCAAAGAGAATTCCATCTTACGTGTGCATGGAACAAGAAAAAAAAGGGGAAAATGGAAGGCCTCCTCTGGACTAGACTATATCCAGTGTTACAATGTTTCTCGGCTCATGAGTTAGCTGCTAGTGCGTATGAATGCGTGGAACTTCAGCCCACTAGCAGGGCGACGTGGAAGGGATCGAGTAAATTATAAGCTCCATCCCAGAACATGTCAATATAATTGTCACTGACGATTTTTCGGCACATGAGCAACAGAGATCTCTACCTAGTTTCAAAAAAAAAAGCTTCAAACTAGGGAATTGATGGATATACATTAGGAAATCATCACCTGAGGAACAAATATACATACAGAAAACTTTGCACGGCATATGCATGTAAATCACTGAAAGCCATCTTTACTGCATACATAGTTTGATGACAAAGTAGACAAATGTTTCCTTGAACAAGTCTTTTTGAGCACATCAGGGACATGCACACACATCCCCCTTATTTCAAATTCAAGCATACGCACACACAGAACCAAAACCAATTAAAAATATCCATCTCTTGATTGATGATGAGATTCCACGAGAGACACATACAGATTAAGTCTTAAACACACAACCAATTTAGTGGATGAATACAACGCCGAACCACCAGTTTATTCTTGATGAGAGAAATAAACACTCTCGCAAACACAGTCCACCAACTATTGAAGAAGCAACAAATCCTTGATGATCTATATTACAACAGCAACAGCAGAATTGAAAGCGGCAACACATGATGCATGGCAGGCTTGGTACCACCTGAGCCTACACAAAAATAATATACATCCATAGTAAGGTATAAATGCATGACAAAATGACTAAGTCAAGAGAAAAAACATGGCAGCTGATGAACGTAGAGCACATGCAGTAGTATACAAACGTACCAGCTGGATAAATGATACATGTGTCTTTACCGAAGAACCGTGCCCCACAGGAAGCATTTCTTGTAGTAAGCTGACGAATAGTGCGGCTCATAGAGTGATGGATCATGGCCAGCCTGAAGTCCATCCCACTCCAGTTTCGTCCACCAGTCCTCCTCGCAGTGCACAACTGGCCGACGGTGGTTGTTGTTTCGATGGCCGATTCTTGGGAGGCGCCTGAGGCCCCAGCAGCCCCTGATCCTGATGCTCTCAAGCATGGGTGCCCTCATCTTGGCCTCGCAGACCTCTTCCAGACTGAATTAGGTCATGCAGGAGGACGTGCTTCAGATTAGGGAATTGCTTCACCGGATTAGCTTCTCTGTATTGTTGAGGCACGACGACATCATCCCATGGGAAGACCTGCCTAAGGCCATCACACTGAGTGATGTGGAGAGTCTCCAATCTGGGCAAGTATGTGTAGCGTGAAAAGGGGAGGACAAACTTGAGCCTGGGACACTTGTGCAAATGTATGCTCTCTAGTGCTTCAAAACATCGGCTATCATCACCAATTGATCCTTTCCTCCGAATGCAGGCAGCTGTGGGGAGGTCTGACGCCCAAATGGTCCTCAGATAGGAAAAAGTATAGAATGACCTAATACTTTGAGAAGAGCCAAACACTGCCTGTAACTTTGGGCACCTCTCCACACGACACCATTTGAGTCCTTCAATGATCCAGTGTCCTTCATGTGGGCGTTTGGGTGTAACATTGAGGATGTATGAATTATCATGTGCATTTCAGCATCACATATTCAATGGCCCGGATTCCCTTGTCGCTCTCCACATCGGTGAGGCTAATACCCTCACCAATTTCCATATGGCGATCCAAGGGTGGATGCCATTTCATTTCATCTCATTATTATCGGAAGCAGAGAGCTCCTCAAGTAAGACATCACTACAGTAGCAGCATGGTTTGGGGATAACCTTATCCTTGTTTGGCCCCTTAGATTTGCTACTACTACCAGTAGGTGGGACATGCAGATCCAGGTAAAGGCTTCTTGTTATCATGTCCTTTCCGTATACATCTCCTGTGATTAGCAAGGATTGGAGGATCCTTGCATCTCCTATGACAGCATAGTTTTTGTGTTGTATGCGTGACGGGTCAGAGTAATGGGGACATGATTCCTCTGTTTCAAAGATGTCAATGCATAGAACTTCGAGTTGTCTTGGTTCTTCCCACCATAGTATTGCACGCAGCTTCTTGCAGCGCATCAGGAACACCTTCTTCAGCCCTTTCACCTGCACTGCCTTATCGCTGAGGTCAATTCTTCTGATTGATGTGCCTGATAGGTTCAACTCCTCAAGGCCTGACAGTTCTCCACGCAACAAGAAACTCTCCAAACGCCCACAACCAGACAAACATATCTTTGAAAGTTTGTCTGACCTTGCATCTAATCTGAATGTTTCAAGTGACGGAGGTAGTCCTTAAGGGCCTACATGCTCCAACCCAACACAGCCATCTAAAACCAGAGTTCTCAGGCTAGTTGCAGAAGATAAGCTTGGCAAAACTTGTATGGTACTATTACCAGACAGATCAAGGAGCTCCAACTTTTCCATATATGCGAATTCATCTTTTCTGCCTGTCTCCCAAGAGTTTGGTAGGCTTGATTACTCGAAGTTTGCGAAGGTTCTGCAGTTGTCTCCAAGCAAGGTGGCTGCACCAAATCCTTCCCTTGTTTATATGAACCTCTCTAATGTTTGATGCCATCTGCTCTGTAACATCTTGTGATAAATCAAATTCCCAATCCGTGTGGCTTATGTCCAGCACCCATAGGTTGTGGAAGAATTCCATTATTGGTCTCCCTTGCTTGTCCTCTTCCCTCCTTTGATCTTCACAGTGATCTAATCCAAGGAATCTTAGTCGATTGCAGCAACAGAAAGGAGGTGAATTAAAGTTGAATCTGCATCCATAGAGCCTCAATATGCATAGTCTTTCTAACAGTTGAAACATGTCACATGGTAATGTTGTGTATAACCCGCCTTTAAACTCAAGGAAACATGATGTTAATTTCTGAGATAGTGCTGTTAAGTTTTCCTTCTCTTCACTATCAGATGTATAGGCGACTGACTTCCAAACATTTGTGTATTCATGACCGTGAAACTTCACTGGACGAGAGGAAAATTCCATTCTTTGCATTTGTTTATGGAGAGTGGTGGAAACCTCCCAGGATTCATCATCTAGCTGATCTCGTCGTCTGAAAAAGCCATCGCAAACCCAATAGTTGGAAGCGTGGGTGGCCCAGTTGTAGTCCATGGTACTGCCACCTATTTCATGCAACCACAAGATATATGTGATACACTTGGCAGCTATTTCTGGGGTGATGCTCTGCTTATGTTGCATGTGCTTGACAACTTCTGCAGCCTCTTCCAATATTAATTGAGATGTGTCATCATCAAACGGCTAACCAATATTCCTATAGATATAGAGATGTGAAGTGTCTACCTTTTCTTTTAATTTTGGGTTGACCCGAAGCCTTCCTGTGAAGGTCCACATTATCTTAGTGCCAAACAATGGTTGGGAAATGCCAAAATCAGCCAAGTCAACCATATCAGTGCTTCCATTGTGAAATACAACTAAACATCTGTGTTGGGATAAGGATCCAAGTATTACTCTCCCAACTTCTTCTATCTCAACTCTAGAGCCTTCATGTACGCCACTGTAATCATCCTCATCATCCTCCCTGTCAAAAGCAATCATTTCACTCTGAGGAAGCTTGAGCTCATCAGCAATTGCCCTTTGGAGTTCCCTCCGGCTATTCCACCTGGTGGAGTCAATGTGGATGATTCTATTAAACTTGTTCCTCAGAGAAGGTGGAGGGTGCTCTGCTATATCTCGGAGCACAGCAGAAGCAGCCAGTCCATCAATCCATCGAAGTAGATGGCCTTGTGTGCATTCTTTCCAGTATCCTCCAAGTAAGGGATTATTTGTTCAACTGCTCGTTGGACACTAAAGCCAGCAATTTCCTGTGTTGTTAAAATTATTTGATGCCAACTAATTAGATGGTAACCCAAACTTACTAGTATACGTAGGAATAAGAATCCATAGGTGTCTAGTAGATACACACCACTTGGTTATAGTAAACGTTTACAGAGACGCAAGAGGCGGGGATAAAACATGGAGACACCTCTTGGCTATGCACACGGAGCGAGGGTATTGCCGTGTGTATGTATGATTATTCTGAAGATGTTATGCCGGACTAAAAACGTTCATAATAACCAAACTGTCCGTTCAAATTAAAGAAGCGGAAAACTATGAACGCCTCATGTGTCCGTATGCATATGGTTAAAACAAATCATCTTGTTTGTCTGGGTGGTGTTTCATCTAAAAATAATGTCTCTACTCTTGAAGCGAGTTTAATACAAAATTACAGAAGAAGAGATAAATCACAACTGCCATGTGTCACCAGTAACTAAGATGTCTTCTGAACTTTACTCCATGTTAAAAAAACTCGGCCGGTGGAGAAAGACCGCCCCCTACAGTATTCAATTAAAAAGAAACTTCCCAACTCCTCGACCGAGAAACCCTTGAACCCTGGTCTTGCCCTGACACCGGGGACAAGTCACCATGGGGACCATTACCTAAGCCGATCCACAAGCCGGGACACCGTAGCTTGGATTACCGTTGCCACAGTATTACATTACTATAATAGAATTTAGTGTTTCTAACCCTACTCTACAGTGCAATTGTGTTTTTGCTTATGCTTTTTTTTTTGTAATTTTGTCCTCGTGATTTTGAATTGGGCACCCGTTTGCCCCTAGTTTGTAATAGAGTAACAATGCTAAGTAAGGAGGCACTTAATGATGACAAGAAGTAAAATAAAGAAAAAAAGCATGCGTGAAATGACAAATATGCAATCAAGTTATCTATTTTCTTTGCTGGTATCACCCGTTTAGGCAGTTCGATTTTGAAACTCCTGTTCGACAGAATCCCAAACCTTAACTTACAGTGGTTGGCCATGCTGGACAGGTGAGCTCTGGGGCGCGGTTGTGCAAGCAACCTCCCATGGGCAGCTAGGCGAGTAGAAACCTTGGGTGGTCGTGCATGTGTAGCTATGCCCAACGGCCCGTTTCCCTTCGGTTGAGTGGGCCACGAGAGTGGGTGGTCGGCCACCTAGCGCTCGTTGGCAGTTGCTGCTCGAATCATGGTGTGGTGATCCTAAACATATAATCCAATCGAGTTGTTCAAGCGCCCACCAACTGTGTTTATCATTGTAGTATGACACCCATTTCGTTCCCAATCTCTTTATTAACAAGATGAAGATAACAATAAGGCGTTGGAGTAGATCAACATAGAATTCCTACTGCTAAGGTGACTGATGATAACACTTCCTGTTATCATTGACAAGACTATTTTTGGAGGATTAGAGTATGTGTTTAGGAAACTTCCATAATTGAAGACCCATAGGGCTCCTTGGAGGCAGAGTCATTCTAATCTAAATAAATAGTAGTGCAGAGCGGAGCAGGTGGGGCAGGACAAGAAAAAAGGTCAACGTTGTATGAATGCAGATAGGTCCTATACTCCTATGAGTGACAATGCCGATAGTAAAAACTGAATCTTTTGAATTGCCTCTTAAATTAAATAGCTTCTACGTACTTCCTTGGAATAAAACTCCATGGTCCTACCAATGCAAGGAGACTGCTGTGTCTTGGAAGGAATTGGACATCACCGTTAACTAAATAAATTTGGAATTAATTTTCCGACAAACTTAAATACAGCGGTACGGTACCTGCCATTCTTAGTAGCCATGGGCCATATAAATTTTGTCTGTATAGAGTTTCCTTCCCTTAAACATGCCTTCGTATTTCTGGAATAACAACATGCTACCCGGCAATAATTGACTGTTTTAAAAAGGTGGTAATTTTGTGTTTAGAATTTTAATAATTTCACAACCGAGACCCTAACATATAATATATATACGCTCTCCGAATCCACCATCCATGGATGACCTTGTGGACGGGCAGCTGTTCCTAGTAGTAGTTAACATGAGAGCAACCGCCTTGGCCATACTTCAAGTAAATATACAACGGCCTTGGCCATACTTCAAGCAATTACAAGACGTTGCTGACCATACAAGTTAGTAAGTGACCATGTCGACCTACGTGCTGTTGGGTTCCATCCACAGTGAAGCAAATGTAAAATGGGATTAGTTCAAATCTATCTCCCACCAGTAACGTCCATAGTTGACCATAAAACCAAACAGCTTGATGGGAGTACGAGTTGGAAAAAAGAGGTACGTACCTGTCGAGGCATCACGAATTTCTCTGTATAGGAAAGACCAATAAATTAAGTGAAGGAGCTCCACATATCTGTTACCTATTATTGATATGATTAAACAAAAAGTGCAAGTAATAACAGCTATTAAACACATATAATTTAGAAGAGTTACCACGCTCCAGCAGCTGGTGTGTGGTCCAAACTGGTATGCGGTGTGTTCTCTTGTAAGCTCTCTTTGATCGGTTGCAAGTGAAGTGATCTTCAGCTAAGAGCTGGACATGGCTGGCTTTGAGAAAAGAATAGCTCTTTGCTTGGGGCTGGAGAATGAATAAAGACGGATCACTACCGGAAACGTCAACTTTGCCGACGGCTTAAACATTTGCCGACGGCCAAGGAACAAGCCGTCGGCAAATACACCTCTTTGCCGACGGCCAGGTCACGCCGTCGGCAAAGAAGTCTATGCCCAAGACCGAGCCGTCGGCAAAGAAAAGCCGTCGGCAAAGACAATCTATGCCGACAGCTGGGCCGTTGGCAAAACCCAGCCGTCGGCAAAAGAAACATTTGCCGACCGCCGGGCCGTCGGCAAAGGCTACTTTGCCGAGAGTTGTACCATTAGGCTGTCGGCAAAGGCCAAGCCGTCGGCAAAGCGCAGCCACGTGGCGACCGCATAGCCTGCCACGGCCACTGCCTTTGCCGACGGCCGCGTGGCCAGGCCGTCGGCAAAGGAGCTTTGCCAAAGGCCATTCCTAAGCCCTCGGCAAAGAATTTTTTTTTGGTTTTTTTCTTTCCAATTTTTTTCTGGTGCCTTCCTACACCAAATACAACCCAACTTCAAAAGTTGGGCAAATTTTAAGTTTTTTGCTATATTTTGTTATTTATTTTTTTCTTTGAATTTTTCCGGCAACTCCAAGTTTGAACTGCAGGTACATGAAATAATAGAATTTGTTGATTCTAAAAGTATATTCATGATGTTCGGAGTATGTAGAGGCCGTATATAGGGCCTCGCATCAAATTATGACCATGTTGGCGTCGTAACATGACGAGTTACGTGCGTGAAAAGTGTTTTTTATTATATAAAATCCAAACAAAGTCCGAAAATCATGAAACTTAACGAGTTGTCATGTTATCACGTGTGGAGGCTATGATAAAAGGCTATGATAAAAAATAGAAAATGTTTGGAGCAAGTTACGACGCCGGATGTCTAAAACTCAGACATCTCACATGTGATCATATTAAAACTGAATTTGATGCTCAAATGTGGTTTATATGTGATGAAATGTGGGTTATATGATATATATGTGATGAAATGAGTATAAATACAAGAAAACAGAAAAAACAAAAAAATTTCCCAGCTTTGCTGACGGCTAGCCGTCGGCAAACCTGGTCCATTTTCCTAGCTCGGCCCAGCTTTGCCGACGGCTGGGCCTGGCCGTCGGCAAAGTGACCAAACATTTGCCGACGGTCGGCCGTCGACAAAGGCTTTTTTAAACATTTTTTTATAAAAAATAAAAACACGCCACGTCACCTACTTTGCCGACGGTCGGACACGTCAGCCGTCGGCAGAGGCCGCCGTCATCGTGCCGCCGCAACGGCTGACGTGGCTCCTTTGCCGACCCTTTCTTTGCCGACGGCTCTTCGCCGACGGCCGATGTGGCAGCCCGTCGGCAAAGGCTTTGCCGACGGTGAAAGGAGCTTTGCCGACGGCGTATGGCCGTCGGCAAATAAGGCGACTCCGGTAGTGGATGCAGCTGTCGTCCACCGGCGCTAAGTAGCTCAGCAAGTCGTCATATGGACGCAAAGAGAAACAAAAATCTATGCATATGTTTAATATAATGAGTTGAACACAAGAATTATTCAGAATACAAATTCATCACAATAACAATGGGTGGAAATCTCACCTAACTTTAAAATGACTAGTTTTGTGGCAATGAATAAAGAATGCCTCGCCTCAATTAAATAGTCCAAGCAGCTTGGGTCAATTTGCTCTTTTACTCTCCAAGGTAACCCAACTTCAAGATTTGTGTTTTTTTTTTCAATTTTCAATTTTCTATTTTTTACCATGCATTTAATTAACTGACGAAGGTAGTTTATAAAATTTAATCTTTATTATTAAGGGTATTCTTGTAATTATTCTTTTATCTTACTCTTGCTGGGCACCCTGATTCTCTGCATGTAATAAGCGCGTGTCACCGTGGAGCTTCTTCATCTTCTCTCTGCATTGTCACTCTCCATCTCCATGCGGGTTGCTGCTCGGTGGTCGCGGCACAGGCACCTGAAGACCTGCCCAGCCCAGCGTGTCCGTACGAAAGTTGTCAAGCGAAAAATTAAGACCGGAAAATTAAGTCTTCTCTCGTCTCGTCTGATTACTCTTTTGCTTTTGTTTTGATAAGAGAATACTGAATACACGCCTTCTTTGCTATTTTGCTTGGGGCTGGAGCGACAGAATAGAGATACAAGTTCTTTTTTTGCGCTTTTGGTTGGAGCTGGAGCGACAGAATAAAGATAGAAGCATCCATGCAAATTGCATGTCTCTTGCTCAAATAAAGCGGCTGCAATTTTATTTATGTATTGGAAAAAAAAACTAATCACAGAAACTTGTGTATAGAATGCTCCAATATTTACTTTGGATAAACCTTTTATCGTTTCCCGTTCCTAATTTGGATCACAAATTTGTTCATTATAGGTATGCGCTTCACAGGTTTGTTAATTAGGTAGTACCATATGTTCTGATGTAAAAACGTTTACCAAACTAGAGACTCAGTAGTGTATTTGTTTGTCATACACTCGTACCTCATCAGGAGGCTTAATTAGCTTTACACAAACCAGCTGCATTTTCTGCAAATGCAGATGAGCCGAATACACTCGTTCACAAGTACGAATGTGTACAAATGAGTATAAGGATAAAACAAACAACGTCGCACTCGTGGAAAAGGTAACAAGCCAGCTTTATTGACCGCAAGTTTTGTTCACAATATTATTCTTGGAAATACACGATTCACACCATGGGGTTCTAGGGACAGGTACACACACGACACAGCAGCCCCATGAGATCTTTCTATTTGAAACACACACACAAACAAGAGAAAACAGGTGACACGTATCTCTCAGGAGATATACTACACACTAATCAACACATAGCATCAAGCACATCGATTGAAACAATCATGCCTTGACGACAAGTGGGTGACTCATGCATCATATGGCAATTGTGACTGCTGCATTTTCTGAAACTTGGTTGATGGCCGAATGCACATGCTCACAAGCAGAATATGTAGGAATGAGGACCAGGATGAAACAAATAATTCACACTCACGAAAACGGAAACAAGTCAGGTTCATTACTCACATATTTTGTCTGCAGTATTCGCAGGAATACAAATAATTCACACTGACACACAACAGAAGCCCCATGAGACCCTCTCATTTCACGCGCACACATAAGCATGTAAGACCAAGCAGACCGTAGGTGTTTGTTCCAAAACATATACAGTAGCACACCGATTGAATTTGGTAGATGCAGCAGCAGCATGCAGACACACCAACTTATTATTGTATATATCGAAGAAAGACACCGAAGACTTGGCTTGGCAAGAAAAACACGAAGAGACAGAAAGCAATCATCAGCTCAAGTCATCTCCTCGATTGTCCCTCATCAAACTTTACATAGCTGATGATGATATGTACAAATGATTAGTACTGGAACAAAAAATGAAGATAAATGAGTGAAAAATAAAATTACAAAGCAGAGAGAGTATGTTGTTCATGTGTATGTACCTGGACAATTCAAGGTAGAAGCAACAGCAAGCACCACGTCAGCAACTCACCGGAGCACTGTACGTCTCAGCGTTCGCTTCTTGTAGTACGCCGGGTGGCTTGGTGCGAAGAGGGAGGGATAGTGGCCGACATCCAGACCATCCCACTCCAGACTATCCCACCAGTCCTTCTCGCAGTCCACGACGACCCGTGAAGCATCAAGCTGACGGCGGCTGGTGGCCGGGAGACGCTTCAGGCCCCAGCAACCCCTGAGACGGACTGTCTCGAGATTGGGAGCAAACATTTTTGCCTCACAAATCTGTCTCAGGCTGGAGAGTTGATACAGATCCAAGTCCTTGAGCCTTGGGAATTCCAGCATGCCATTTGCATGATCGGTGGCTATTTTATTTAGGAACTCTGCCTCCACTGGGAAGATATGGCTAAGATCACTACAGCTGGAGCAATGTGAAGGGTCTCTAGGCTTGATAGCGTATTGTTCCACGATAACGGGAGAACAAATGTGAGCCTCGGGCAGCGATACAGATGTATAGCCCCCAGTTTTGCAAAGGAAATGGTGTCCTCTGCTCTGTATATCCTTCCTCTGCTCCAGATAGAACGGGCCATCAAGAGGTCTGCCGCCCAAAAGGTCTCCAGTTCATTAAATAAAGGGGACCTTATCCATAACGAAGTATAAAGCCTTCATTCCTAGTGAGTTACTAGCCATTTTGATGTCGACCATTTCATGACTCATCTCGACATGGAGGTCTTGTGGTTCAAGCTGCGGAGCGCTGCTATCATCATCTTCAATAATAATAACAATATTGTAGGTGTTGCATCTGTTGGAGATTAATGACTTGTGTACTATACAGATCGGGACCCAGCTATCTGTTCAGTTTTTTCCATCATCCTTGATAGTACAAGATAAGTATAGATTCAACTTAAATGGAGTTCTGCTCCAGCAAAACTCTTCACGGCCTGTTACTGAAGGAACCCCATGTCCGTGATAGAAACATGTGAATGGCAATATCCTTCTTTCTCTTGCCAAACAATAGAATGGGTTGAAGTTGCCCCTTGTCGAGTATCAATGTGCAGAAACCTTAGCTGTTGCATGCCATTTTCTGGCCAAACAATAGCACGTAGTTGCTGACATCCAATCAGGAAGATTCGTTAAAGTTTTTCCACTTGGACCACCTTTTTTAGGTTTATAGTTTTTACTGCTGTGCGTGAGAGGTCTAACTCCTCAAGATATGGCAAGGACCCAAGCAGTGTGAAGCCCACCATTTTTGCACAACCGGCCAAGTTGATTCGTGATACTTTAGCTGTGTCATTGCCATCCTCCCCTGTTCTGCCATCTAAACTGAATGACTCTAGTGATGGGGGGTATTCCTTCAGGACCAACACGCTCCAACCCAAAACAACCATCTAGAACCAGAGTCTTCAATCTTGTTGCCCCACATAAACTTGGCAAAATCTGTATAGATATGTTTCCAGATAGGTGAAGGAGCTCCAACTTTATCATATCTGTGAATTCATCCCTTTTACCGGTCTGCCATGAACTGGTAGGCTTGATTACTCGAATCTTCTGAAGGTTTTGTAGTTGTCTCCATGCAAGGCTGCCATGCCAAATCCTTCCCTTTTTTATATGAACACCTCTAATATATGTAGCCACTTGCTCTTGTGTTTCTTCAGCGAAAACCAATTCCCAATCTGTTTGGCACACATCTAGTACCCATAGCCTCTGAAATATTTCCATCGCCAAGGCACCTTTCTTCTCCTCCTCTGCTAGAATTTCTTGACACATGCAGCTATCAAGTCCAAGGAATCTTAAGTTGTAACAACAATGGAATGGAGGTGATGAAAAGTTGAAGGTACAACCAAATAACTTGAGGACATGGAGTTGGTCTGCTTGTTGGAACATGTCATTAGGTAATGATGCCAATGGTTGATTTAATGGCCTTTGGGGTGCTAGGAGAAGGGACGTGGTCTCCGGGTGTGCCTTTTTTTTCCAATTCAGAGCTGGTGTCCAAAAAAATCCAACGTATAGGGGGAGTTTTAAAACGATCACCAAACACGGGCAGTCTATTGGTTGAGTAATCCTCTAGTATTATCTCCTGATGCAGAGCACGAGCAACACCCCAAGCTGCTTTGCTGTCCATGTCTCCTACGATCCCATCACAAACCCAATAGTTGCAAGCATGGGTTGCCCAGCTGTAATCCATGAGATTGCCACCATGGTAATCCAATGACAAGAGGTACATGCAGCAATCTCTAGTGACCTCAGGCGAGATGCCAAGGCCGTGCTTATGCGTACAAAGTGTTTTCCCTAGCCTCTTCATCTGTCATACTATTTGCATCCCTGTTTTAAGCACACATGACGTGTTACCAGTATACTAAACCTTTGTTGCCCCCTGTTAACTTTGCAGCATTGCTCAGGTCATCGGTCATCCACAACCCCAACATCAACGGTTGCGTGTTCTGCACGCTCACAGTAGGCCAAACATGTAGTCGACACATGACATCACAACATTTGGAAAGATCAGAAATAAAGTTGCTTGGTGAGCGCCTGCTCCTCAAGGAAATAACAGTTGTATCCACCCACATGAAGACAGAAGCCAACTTTACTGCATACAGAGTTTGATCATAAAGTAGACAAATGTTTCCTTGAACAAGTCTTTTTGAGCAATCCAAGGTCAGCACACGTCAGGGACATGCACGCACATCCCCCTTATGTCAAGTTCAAGAACACAAGCACACACACAACCACGAGATTCGACGAGAGACACGTACAAATTAAATCTTAAACACAACCAATTTGTTGGATGCAAACAACGCCGAACCACCAGTTTATTCTTGATGAGAGAAATAAACACTCTTGCAAACACAATAATCCACCAACAAATCCTTGATCCATATTACAGCAACAACAGCTTGAAGTGGTATTGAAAGCCCCAACTCATGACGCATGACGTGAATTGGGCATTTGGGTGTAACAGCAACGATGCATGAATTATCATGCACATGTAAGGAGTAAATGCACCGCAGTATCACATGATGAATGGTTCTGATTCCCTTGTCGCTCTGCACATCTGTGAGGTTGATACCTTCAGCAACTTCCATATGGAAATCCAAGGGTGCAGGCCATCTCATCATATTATCACAAGCAGAGACCCCCTCAAGCAAGACTTCGCTATAAGTATAGCAGCATGGTTTGGGGATAACCTTATCCGTGCTTGGTTCTTTAGATTTGCTACTACTACTAGTTGGTGGAACGTGCAGATTTAGATAAAGGCTGCTAGTTATCATGGTTCCATATTCTTTGGTCAACAAGGACTGAATTAACCTTGCATCAGCTTGTGACAACAAAGCTTTTGTGTTGGTTGCATGAGGGGTCAGAGACTGAGTAATTGGGGGGGGG